>OY282560.1:114782963-115982963 GCA_958295665.1 Tipula vernalis | reverse complement strand
GAAACTGGTACAGATTTGTTCAGGTCAACGTCTAATAAGTGACTGATGGTAAATATCGGTCAGCGTGGTATTATACAGGAGATTGCAGCACGCAAATTGTTTTTACACTGAAACATCGCATTTTGCTACGATTGCTTTAATTTGAAACTTAATGTATAGATTTTGATGATAAAGGTGTCCTTGTAAAGATAAAATACTAAGCTGTCAAAAAAAGTTGTTTTTCGAAAATCGGTAAAGCATTTTTAAAAAAAATATGTCTTTTTCGTGCGCGCGGAGGGTTGAGTCGATTTAGTTTATCGGGAGTATACTTTTAAATTCATATGTAGAACCAGAGCCACCTATATACAGAGCCATAAGACAACGATATAATTTTTGTCTAGATTTTTTAAGCCGGATTCTTTTTTCGAGTTTTACGAACTTGAACGAGTTTTATGTCATATAAATGAATAAAATGTGAAATGTTTCATTAAGTGATCAAAGCATTATTCAAAAAATACATACCTATGTATGTGAAAATTAATACTTAATTTTAATCAAATTCAGTAAATTTAGAATCCTCAAGCCTTAAGTTGTTTCTAATAAAATCTTTGGTAATAGTTGCTTATTTTTAAATAGGCCGAACAGCCGTCAGCGGCATAACGTGGTAATTATTTATGTTTGCACGGTCACAGAATTTATCACTCTGGAATGAGTGTGAGGGCCACCGCAATAATTATTCCATCTCGCGGCAAGCGGCCCGTGGGCCCCATATCTCAGGATGAAATATTTAATGTGCACCAAACCCGATTGACAAATTTGGTAATACATATATGAATTATTTTATGTACAAATTATTTTAATATTAGCGCTAATTTAGATTTTATTCAATCTTTTTTATTGACGATTGGAGGGTCTCGATTTTTATGTTTTTTTGCTGCTGGCACGTTTATGGTTGCGTCGCAGTTTGTATGTATTCGCTTCAATTTTGTAAGAGGCGCTTTGCCTACTTTTACAATCATCAATATTCTTGTGTTTAATTTTATTAGTCAGGTTAGGGTTACATTAATACAATATTGAACGTTCAATTTAGAAAATAATGATTTTTAATTAGTGGAAAGCTCAATCATCATCGGTCTAATTATGATTTTCTGTTCCCCTACGCCATTGCCAATAATCCTGGATATTAAAAAAACGTTCTTAAGACGTTCTTACATAAAATTTGGATTGAATAGAAGCTCATTGTGTTAAAATTGTTGATAAAATCATTTTAGTGTTGTTCTGTAGTATTAAATTATAGCACCTGATCTCAGTTTTTGTTTGATTTTTTTCAGTAGAGTCGTTTTTAGGTAAATATGCAAATTTGGAAAAATGCTTGCAACTCTAAAACAAAAAGGAAAACAAATTTACGCCTGTCATACATAACATCAAAAGGTCCAGAAACGATCATAATTTAGAGTTTTTAAAGAAAAAGGGAGTTTAGATATTTTGCCAAATTTAGATTTACAATTTTAAAACATTTATGTAAGTCACTTAAGATATTATTCCATTTACACAAGATTTTTTTCAAAAATTATTCCTTACAAGGGTTTTTCATTAAGGGCGACGCGTTTTGTTACTAGATTTTTGGTGTATGTCGTGAAGTTCACTCCGGTTTTGTTTTAACGTTTTAACTCGTCAGAGTATACCATTTAATCATGGAACGATACACGCTTCAAGAACATCAACAAATTATCCAAATTTTTTATCAAAGTTCGCGATCGGCTAGCACAACTTTAAGTGTGCTAGTCTAAATTTTCGGTCGGTATATTCGTCCAAATAGAACAAACCATTGAACGTCTTGTGGAAAAATTCGAATCAACAGAGAACCAGAAGCCGCACGATCACCTACTGCGACGGAACCTCACTGATCATTCTCAGCAATGAAGCTCATTTTTGGCTCGACGGTTTCGTTAAAAAACAAAATTGTCGGATTTGGTCAAGCGAGCAACCCGAAGTTATTTACGAAACGCCATTACAATGTTTTTAATTAATTTCTAATTAAATAATTGATTCAAGGTAGAGTAGAAAAAGAAAATTCAAAATAAATTTGATTACAAAGGAATACCGCTGTGTGAATGTGACGAAGAACAAAATTGTAAGAGAATTTGGCTTAGAAGATTGATTTTTTCAGTTCGAAACTTCAAAATACATTAATTAAAATGAAAAATCCGTTACGATTAATGGAAACCGCTACCGTGATATGCTGACTGATTTTTTCGGTGATGTATTAGAAGAATTGGATTTGGCCTAGATGTGGTTTCAGGAAGACAGCGCCATATACCACACAGTTGATGAAACCATTGTTTTATTGAAATCGAAGCTTGGTGAACGCGTAACCTCCAGAATTGAACTAGTTAATTGGACGCTTTGCTCATGCGATTTAACACCTTTAGAATTTTTTTGTTTTGAGATATGTGTCAAGCCAATGGTCTATAATAATAAGCAAATGACTTTAGAAGCTCTCAGAGCCAACATCGACAGCGAAATTGCTGGAATATCCGTCGATTTATGCAAACAAGTTATAGAAAATTGGATTCAGTGCATTCACTCATGCAATCGTTTCCTGGAGGACATTTGATTGATGTTGTGTTCCACAATTAATGGTTTATTGTACTTTAATACGAATAAAAATCAGCTCAATATCTTAAGGCCGGTATTCTCGTACAATTAAATTGTGCAATATACCTGGGTGATGTCGGTACATTGCACAAAATACTGAATACCGGCCTTAATACACAAGTCTTTTTATTAACAAAAAATGCGTCGCCCTTAATTAACCCTTTCATTCAAAGTTTTATTGCTAAATTGCACCGTATAGATTCTAATCCTCATCTACTGATTCATTTGACAAATCGATTCGATCTAGGTCTGGTCAGTATCTGTCATTTCGTAGGTAATCAAATCTATAAAAAATGTATAGAAATGTTCATTAATAAGGAGAAGCAATATTTTGTATTGAATTATGCCAATATCACGAGTATATCGAAGCCATTTTAGTTTTTTATCACCAACTGAGCGAACAAAATTGTATCAGCCATAAGAATGATGGACAGTGATAATTGTTTTCTCTTTCTCTTTTCCTTTCAAGAAAGAGTGTGGTCAGAGTCAGTTTTCTAATTAAGTTAATTATTTTGTTTTTTTATTTATATTTTCAAATAATTTTCCTTTATTTTAAAACATGGTTTAATAATTATTAATGATTTTATTTCTAACTAATTTATTTAATTTATTTAAATTAATACACCAAATAGTATTAATTTCCATTAATTTAAATACATCTTAGAATTTAAACAATTTTCACAACTTTCAAATTCTTTGAAAGATTTAAATTAAAGTCTTAAATTTTTGGTGGGTGTAAGCTTCATTTATGGTACGTTACAAAATCGTGGATAGAAACGGAGTTCTTAATTAAAAAAAAAAACAAATGTACACTAACCTATTCCACTGCTCTAATCGTTTTTATCGTTTCCTAAATTCCGATTTAACGTGAATTTTTCGAGAGTTTTTATTCAATATACTTACACTCTGTGCATGAAAGTCAGTTTTTCCCATTTTTTCCCCAGATATATTTATACAAATCCTATTGGAATATACAAAATTCTATTGGATTCTCATTGATTTTGGTATGTGTTAGTGCTTATTGTACACTGTTAAGAATTCAGAATTTATCTATAAATGTTTTGTTATTAAAATAGATTTCGATTAAATTCAAGGGATTAAAAGAACTAATTTTAATTGAAACTTATGCAAGAAAATTTGTAAAATGAGAATCACAAAGCTCTTTTATTTTGAAATACAAAGATTCGGTCCATAAATGAATACATATTATGTTGATATGTGCTTTTACCGTGCATTATTTTACTGAATTTCTTAATCTTCACGACAGAGTAAAATAATAAAACAAACATATTAGGCGTTTTATTAAAACACAACGATTATTTTGTTCAGCTTAGTCCGAACATTAAAGTAGTTTAATTAAATTAATTAAATTAAGTATACTTTGTTAGTACCTATCGATCTATTCTGATAAATATCAATGAGCTAAATTTAAAACCAAAGTTCCGAACCATAAAAATAAACTTCAAAGTTTTAGTGCAAATTATATATTTGTTCCAATAAGAATTCAATTTTCTGTCCAATAGAAAAAATAAATTACACCAAAAAAATGTTAAGCAAACAATTAGTTTATAAAATATTTTTCAATGAATATAATTGAATAGGTCGCGAATTTGTTCAGGTATTCCGTAGAAACTGAGTTCTAATCTGTCGCAAAAAGTGTTAATGGACTTTGGCCAATTTCATACAAAACCTCAATTTGAAGTTTAAAATTCGAATTTCGCACATTTATTTCTCTGGTTAGGGGATACGTTCATAGCTTGATGGGTAAAAAATATAATAGGCTATTTTATCAGCTATATCGTGAACTATCACAACTTGAGTTCAAATCTCTGACAATGGCCGTTAAAGGCCTTTTATCAATTTCATGCAAAATCGTAATTTGAATTCAAAAATTCGCAGTATATTTATTTCTCTGGTTAGGTGATACGTCCACAGATTGATATGTGGGAATATTAATCAGATATTTCGCGAACTATCACAACTTGAGTCCAAATCTCTGAGAATGGCCGTTAATGGCCTTTTATCAATTTCATGCAAAATCGCAATTTGAACTCAAAAATTCGGAGCACATTTATTTCTCTGGTTAGGAGATACCTTTATAGCTCGATGAATGGATAATTTAATCGACAATTTCGTGAACTATCACAACTTGGGTCCAAATCTCTGAGAATGGCCGCTAATGGCCTTATACCAATTTTATGCAAAATCGCAATTAGAACTCAAAAATTCGCAGTACATTTATTTCTCTGGTTAGGAGATACGATTATAGCTTGATGGATGAGGAATTTAATCGACAATTTCGTAAACTATCACAACTTGAGTCCAAATCTCTGAGAATGGCCGTTAATGGCTTTTTATCAATTTCATGCAAAATCGCAATTTGAACTCAAAAATTCGCAGTACATTTATTTCTCTGGCTAGCGCTTACGTTTATAGCTTGATGGATAGGGAATTTAATCGACAATTTCGTAAACTATCACAACTTGAGTCCAAATCTCTGAGAATGACCGTTAATGGCTTTTTATCAATTTCATGCAAAATCGCAATTTGAACTCAAAAATTCGCAGTACATTTATTTCTCTGGCTAGCGCTTACGTTTATAGCTTGATCGATAGGGAATTTAATCAACTATTTCGTGAATTATCACAACTTGAGTCCAAATCTCTGAAAATGGCCGTTAATGGCCTTTTATCAATTTCATGCAAGATCGCAATTTGAACTCAAAAATTTGCTATACACTTATTTCTCTGGTTAGAGGATACGTTTATAAGTTGATGGATAGAGAATTTAATCGACAATTTCTTGAACTATCACAACCTGAGTCTAAATCTCTAAAAATGACCGTTAATCGCCTTTTACCAATTTCATGTAAAACCGCAATTAGAACTCAAAAATTCGCAGTACATTTATTTCTTTGGTTATGGGATACGTTTATAGGTTGATGAATAGGGAATTTAATCGAATTTTTTTTTTTTTTTTTTTTTTTTTTAATCACTTTATTCAACAATAATAATACAAGTAAAATACAATTTTCATATTAACTATAATTTTGTAACATTAACATATAATAATAGATTTTAACAATAATTCCCTAATAGAAAACTGATAGTTGTTTAGACCTTATTTATAGTATCTATTACTTTAATACAATGACATTAAGCAATAATAATTTAATTATGTTGAATATAGGTAGGTGATTCTGAGACAAATATGTCTATATTGAATCACCATCAAATAGAATTATCAAATAATTAATTAATGAAGAGGAACAAACAATAAGATAGATAAAAGACATTTACTAAAACAAGAAAGTTAATTTACAAAACACTGATTGACTGTATGTAGAAATACCTCTCCCTGGTCTAGACTTCTCCAAATTACGAAGCTACTTCTTTAACATCCATCGTTACTACTAATGGCAAACTTGAAACAAACTTTCAACATCCTCCTGCATAAAAAGCCATTCCTTCACCAATATCCCAAAGCGTTTGATTGATTGTTCACTCCGAATGGCTAACGGTAATTTGTTAAAAAGGAATGGAGCATTTGAAATAAAAAAATTCCTAAAGTACTCTTTGCGAGTGAACGGAATAATACAGGCATTTTTATTGCGTAAGTTATACAAGTGAGTTCCCACTATTTTATGCCCACTACGCAAAAAGAAAAGTTTTAAAACTTTATATACATATAAGTACCGAAGAGGTAACACTTGACTCTTCTTGAATATCGGAAAACAATGGACGGTACGCTTTTGGTTATAAATAATTCTTAAAGCAAATTTCTGTGCAATTATTAAGGACTTAATATTAGTGACGTAGGTTCCGCCATATACAACAAGACCATACTCAATTTTAGAATTGAAAATTCCATAATATACTTTGAGCAGCACTTCCAATGGACAAATTGTTCGAAGTAAAGAAAGCTTTCTAAGAGCAAAATTTAAATAACCCTTAACATTATTTATGTGAGATTTAAAATTTAAGCTGCTATCAATAGTTATTCCCAAATATTTAAATTCATGAACAAATTGAATTTTAAAGCAATTATTAGAATCATTAGAACTAGTGCACTTATCATCGTGATAAAACACATTCAAATCTCTAACCACTCGTGACCCTATATTGAATATCATGCCTCTAGATTTATCACTTAAACGCATTTGATGATCAGAAAATCAAACGTGCGATACCGCTAAATCGTAATTCATTTGGCATTCCAGTTCATCGAAACTAACGGCAGAATAAGTTAACGCAATGTCATCAGCGAATGCTACTACTTTCCCATAAAGATTTAAATCGAAAAATGAATTGACGTAAATTAAAAAAAGTAATGGACCAAGAACAGAGCCCTGAGGGACACCTGAAAGAATTTCATTGAGATCACTGGTGCAGTCACCTATTATCACTTTCTGAAATCTGTTTTGAAGGTAAGATTGTAGCCAGTTATAGGTAAATCCTCTAAATCCAATATGCCACAATTGGTTTAATAATTGTAAATGGTTAACAGAGTCGAAGGCCTTAGATATGTCCAGAAAAAGCACACTCACGAATTTGCCACTATTTAAAGAATCATATACCAAGGAAAAAAATTTTAAAAGCGCAGCTTCAGTACTTAGACCCTTTCTAAAACCATATTGGCAATCACTAAAAAAATTAAAATTTTCCAAGTACGATGTCATACGGATTTTCATCAGTTTTTCAAAAACTTTTGAAATTGTTGGTAATTGAGAAATTGGGCGATAATTTGTCATACACAATTTATTATTTTTTTTAAACAATGGGATAACATTTGCACATTTTAGGACATTAGGAAATACACCAGTTGTTACACTACGATTAAAAATATAAGCTAGTATATAGCATGTATTTAGAGAAGTTCGTTTTAAAACTTTAGAATTGATTCTATCGGAACCACTGGACTTTTTATTATTTAGTGATGCAATTGTATAAAGTACTTCTTCAGGAGTAATTTCCTGGAATACAAAAGTTTCATCTTGCCACTTAACATAGCAATGTAAAGCAGAATTACAGTGCAAGCTACTAAATGAACTGATAAAATGACGGTTAAAGATATTGCAAATATCCAAACAATTCGTGATTTCGTTACCATCTTCATCAAGTATAGAAGATATTATGTCAGATCTACTAGAATCATCACCTACTAATGAATTAACTATTTTCCATTGTGTTTTGCTATTATTAGAGCAATTATCAAAAAGATTCCTATAATAGTTTATACGCTCCGAATTAATCATTACTCTACACGTTTCATTTATTCGCCTAAAACGGTTCAACAGCTTAGAATTCATAGGGTGTTTTCTAAGTTTTTTGCCCAATTTATTTTTCATGTTCACCAGTGAATGTAGTTTGAGTGACATCCAAGGAGCTATCTTGCGGCTCTTGAAATTATTTTCCTTTTGAAATTTACTACTCTCAAAACAAAACTTAAACATCTCCAAGAATTTATTCATTGACATATTGACACAGTTTAACAAGAACACATCATCCCACACTTGACACTGCAAAAGATCATTAAAAATGTCATAATTAATACCCGATACATTAGGACTGGGATCTTTATTTTTCTGATCTATTGAAGCTTTGATTGAGAGTGTCAATAAAATCGGTGAATGATCGGTAACTTGAAGATTTACTGTTTCACCAAAAATTAATAAATGTTTAGAACTGAACCGGTAAAACGCATGATCAATACACGAGGAGCTATTATTTACTACTCGAGTAGGTGAATTAATCAGAGAGCATAGCCCAAAAGACGATAGAGTCATCATATAATTGTCTATTATATTGCTGGTTGATAAAATATCTATATTGATATCACCAATCAGTAGAAAATTTTTTGATTTGCGAAACTTATTTAGGATCGGAATAATTTCGTTTAAATAGTTATCAACAGAGTTCCAATTGTAGCGATAAATACATAAGCTACTAATTAAAAAATCCCCAACAGAGAAATTGAGCTTCATACAGTCAGCAGTTATTATATTATAATTAAAAATATTTACCGTAATAGAATTTTTTACAAACGCCGCTACTCCACCTGCACGATTTATATCATTACAACAACTAAAAAAATTATAACCAGGGATTTTATAAAAATGAACTTCATTATTAGTAATCCATATTTCCGTTAAAAAAATAATATCCGGCACAATGGAATAACTAGATAGGTTAACCAGAAGCGAAGTAAAATTTGCCCGCATGCTTCTTATATTAAAATGCAACACATAAAATTTTGAAATTTCTGCAGGTTTATTGACATCATCAATTAAATCACCACCACCTTCATGAACTACAAATGACATCAAAACAAATTAAAATTAATAAAATTAATACTTTAAATTTCATCAAGGTCAGATGTTGATTTAATTAACTTTGCTGGACAACCCTCAGTTTTCCGTACATAGATATTACCATTACGAATCCATACATATTTTATCGTGTTAGATTTTTTGATTTTCCTCGCTTCAGCATATAGATGACTCCGGAACTTTGCCAAATTTTCATTAATAAAAATATTTACCGGTGATACTCCAAGGCATTGGGTTGATAATCTCTGCTTCTTTTTAGTGGGCAAAATAGAATCTCGAATGCGTTGATCTTTAAATTTAATAACTAACTTCTTCACGCGCGGTGTGTTTATTTTATTGACCGACTGTACATCATCCACGCCGATGTTAATATTTAGACCTTGAGTGGTTAATTTAGCCGTATTTTCAATTATGCTATTTTCATCAGCTGTGAGTGATTCAGGCAAGCCCAATATTTCCAACGATTTGTTTCTGTTCAGCTGTTCAATGCTGTCAATGCGCCATTCTAAATCAGTTACTTTCTTTTTCAAGGCTGAATTTTCTAATTGAAGTTCATCCAGTTTGCTAAGGAGAATTTCGATGCAGTCAAACCGTTTGGAGAAGGTCACTTCGTTCATTTTCAATTGTTCGTATATAAACTTGAATGAAGCAACACTGTCACTGAAATCCACATCATTTGTACCGAACACAGTTGGTTGTTGGATAGAAGCGGTATCTTTAGATGTTGCTGTTTTTCCAATATTAGATGACGAAGGCAATGGTTTCGATAATTTTTGGTTATCTGTACACACAGCACATTTCCATGAGAGTAATCTCTTATCGAGATCTGCTTCATTTAATTTAATACAAGCAGAGTGGTATAAAGTGGAACAAACTACACACTTGACTTTAGAATCATAGCGATTAACTTTTGTTGCACAAATTTTACATAAACTCATTATTTAAATTATTGCACGTATTTATTTATGTATTATAATTTTTAATTTAATAACAGTTAATACACCACGAAAATTTTATTAACAAGAGTTTAAATAGCAGTAACCACAGTTATGATGGGTAAATTGTTTAGCACAAATTTTATTGACAGCGAATTAACTTTATTAATCATAGAATTTTACAATTCATTTTATTGTTTATAATTACCGAGATAATTACAACATTTTCACAATACATCACTTTAATGCGATTTGATTTACTAGAAACCAGTTAAAAATAATTTAAAATATTTAATTTTTGCAATTATTATTATTAATCTGTCCTCTTCAAAAGACAAAAATAGACTGTCCTTTCCTGAACTATCACAACTTGAGTTCAAATCTCTGAGAATGGCCGTTAATGTCCTTTTATCAATTTCATGCAAAATCGCAATTTGAACTCAAAAATTCGCAGTATATTTATTTCTCTGGTTAAAATATACAGTGAAACTTCTTTAATCCGACCACCTCACGTACCAGCGAAAAATGGTCTTTTCGAGAGGTGGTCCCTTTAGAGAAAAACCATAAAAAACGCATAAACATATAAATAAATGTTTTAGGTATTTCATTTACATATTTAAAGTTCGATTTCACAGGATGTTATGTTCCATTTTTAGATAAAATTATCAATAAATAAAAAGTTTAAAATAAAATAAATTAAACAGAGAAATTAATAAAACATAATCAGTTAAAAAGTCTAAGTGAAATTCTACCAGTTCGGGTCTGAAAAAGTAGTTTGCCTTTGTTTATTATGTAGACCTCTTTCACACTCATAAAATATGTTTTAACAACTTTCCATTCCCTAAATTACGGGTCAATTGTTTAACAGCCGCTAGTGCTCCCAAGGTCTTATTCATAGGAGTCGATTCTACTGCTACATTATCGGATTCTTCATTAATTTCCTCGCCATTAATTGTTCCACAAAAATTTCGTATTTAATAATTCGGCTTCCCAGTCATTCATTGTTCTCCCAGGGTGGAGACAAAGTCGATTCCAAAAACCGAATTCTAAGTTTCCGCAATTACAGATAGAGATTATATCAATTTGTAGTTCTATATTTTCGTTTAAGTTTGTGTCAATATTGGAACTCGATGCTATCAAACCACATTTACCGAAACATTTTTCAATTTTTTTCGCTAACGTTTTGCTAAGCTTCCTTTACATAATCAATCATATCAGCCAAACTAATTTGTTTCACCAATTCATCCAAGTTATCAGCAGTCTCGATTTTCTCGATTATTGTGAACCATCGCCTATAATGCAATTTAAAATGTTGGATGATACCCCCATGGAGGTGGCTGCTCCTATACTCTCTACAGGGTTAGTGAAAAAATGCACCTAAACGGCCTTGTTTTCGAGATAAATAATTTACACTCCATTTTTTCATTAATTCGACTTTGGTTTGAATAATTTTAAGTTTTTACTTCAAATTTAACGGATGTTACTTTATCGTATAGTATGCAAATAATCGACTTTTGATTGTTTTTCATTAAATTAACCGATTAATCGAGATTTGTCAATTATTATTTTTTTATGCTATTTAAGCGAATTTCTGTAAAATAATTAATTCAACAAAATTCTTATTTTACGAGTACTTGAAAGTTTGTATCAGAACTGAAATTATCCAAATGCATCAATGGTAAATACCATTAAATAAACAATACGCACTTTTCAAAATCCGTTCCCAACCTAAGCTCAGTTGAGGAAAATAAATTGCTAAATTTCCAAAAAATACAAATTACTTGCATTTCCATGTCAATCGAACTAACAAAATAAACAAATTAAACAAAGCCCCAAAACCACACTGGAGACAAACTAACAATTGAGAATATCAAAGAGATTTTAAGAGAATGTGGACGACGACAATGAATGGCGATGACTACTTTAGATCTACCAAAGTGCTAAGAAGCAACCAATCATCGTTGAGATGAAATTTCGAGAAAAGTAAATCTGGATTTAACATTTTCTTTTCACTATAAATATATAGGTCAATGTATAAGTCGACATTTTTTGTAACAATCGTGCAACACTAATATTAGTCGGTTAGCCTTAATCGAATTTGCATCATCTAAAAAATATTGGAATTAGAATCGGAAAAAATTGGAATTAAACCCAGGAGAATATTCTGCGGTGTATTGTTTTCCATTCAACAATAAATTTTCATTTTCCAGAATCGTTTTCATACATGTACGCATGTCTGTACGAGAGAAAAATGAATACATTTTTAATGTGAGCATGCTAGAGGGCAGCATTTCTTTACCAATGCACGAAGTAATAATGGTCGCGGTCAGGTCGGGGAGGTGGTCTTTTAAGAGAGACGATTTTAATAAATGGAGGAGTTGTTTTACAATAAAATGATATTTTCAAGAGGTGGTCTTTTTCGAGAGATAGTTGTCTGTGGAATTTTCACTGTACCTTTATAGCTTGATGGATAGGGAGTTTAATCGACAATTTCGTAAACTATCACAACTTGAGCCCAAATCTCTGAGAATGGCCGTTAATTGCTTTTTATCAATTTCATGCAAAATCGCAATTTGAACTTAAAAATTCGCAGTACATTTATTTCTCTGGTTAGGGGATAGTTTTATAGTTAAATGGATGGGGAATTTAATCGACAATTTCGTAAACTATCACAACTTGAGTCCAAATCTCTGAGAATGACCGTTAAAGGCCTTTTATCAATTTCATGCAAAATCGCAATTTGAACTCAAAAATTCGCAGTACATTTATTTCTCTGGTTAGGGATACGTTTATAGTTTGATGGATAGGCAATTTAATCGGCAATTTCCTAAACTATCATAACTTGAGTCCAAATCTCTGAGAATGGGCGTTAATGGCCTTTAACCAATTTCATGCAAAATCGCAATTTGAACTCAAAAATTGGCAGTACATTTATTTCTATGGTTAGGGAATAGTTTTATAGCTTGATGTAGAGGGAATTTAATCGACAATTTCGTAAACTATCACAACTTGAGTCCAAATCTCTGAGAATGTCCGTTAAAGGCCTTTTATCAATTTCATGCAAGATCGCAATTTGAATTTAAAGATTCGCAGTACATTTATTTCTCTGGTTACGGGATACGTTTATAAAATGATGTATAGAGAATTTAATCGAATATTTCCTGAACTATCACAACTTTAGTCCAAATCTCTGAGAATGGCCGTTAATCGCCTTTTATCAATTTCATTCAAAATCGCAATTTGAACTCAAAAATTCGCAGTACATTTATTTCTCTGGTTACGAAATACGTTTGTAGCTTGATGGATAGGGACATTCTTTTCTATTTTTTAATAAATTTACATTTTTAGTACTAAATATTTCAATAGGAATCTAAATTTTTCAATTTTGGGAAAAGCTTCACACCCATACTCTTTGCGATTGAATATAAACAAATTTAGGTAAAATACTAATGCTTAAGCACAAAAATATACGAGCTAACCCAGATTTCGTTTGGAAGCAGACGAGTATAAATTACACAACTTATATTAGGTATTGGTCTTCGATAAATATAATTTCGGGAATTATGAAAAATAGCCTTTAGCATATTTACTGTAAAGAAAATTTTAACAAAATCATAAAAGAAAATAATTAAAATCATTTAGGTCTATATAAAAAAAAAACGAAAGGTAGAGAGATACTTTTTCAATCGAATATTCTAATTACGCATATAAACAATTTTCGCCTTACCCGAAAAGGAAATTTAGAATTACAAAAGCCACAAAAAAAAAGTTTTTCAATTATTTATTTGTTCTATAAAAAAGAAGTTAAAAAGGAAATTTTTTCAATTTTTCTTCCTGCCCCCTACCAGTTTATTTATTTATTATTGAATAAATAATTTACGATAAAAACTTGATGAGAGTATCAAAAGAAATTTTGAGTTATGTATGTGTATATATAAAAAAACGGTATTATATTTAATTGGCGAGCAAAAGCGCGCGCCAACTGATTTAGTACAATTTACGTTACTTCCCTCTCCAAGCTGTAACAAACACCAAGTAATTATTTATCCTATACTAAGTCTTCCCAAAGGGAACGTGAAGCAATAAAGATGAAAAACAAAATGTTTAGCTAATTAAATCGGGTCACAGGCATAACAGTATTTTCATTAAATTGTAAGAGTTCAATAAGATCTCTCATACCATCAACGAGTGGGGGGGGGGGAGGGATTCTGATTTATATAAAAAACAAAATCAAGACAAAATATTTATATTATTGTACCTGGATATTCCCTTTCATACTTTGGTTTGAGATTTTTTTCTTGGGAAATGAATCTAATTAAAATAATTTTTAATTTCATTTGTGTTTGTTATTATTGGTTTATTTTTACAAATGAGTCCTTCAAGTTGTTGTTAGTTAGGTAAAGGTAGAATTAAAATTATAATATTATTATTGCTGTTTATTCCAATTATTTTTGTTTAGGTAGAGGTGTAAAGGATTTTTTTTCTGGAATATAAACCTTTGCAAAATTAAAGATCTTAATTTTAAATTTGGGTTGGTTTTTTTTTATTAATTTAGTGTGTAATGACGTATACTTAAAAACAATATTGACTAACAGTTATGCGCAAAAATAAATTTAAACAAAACATTTTATAAAATGTCATAGTTTATTTGGTTTTGATGTATGTTTCACTATATCATACTTATATATGTTAAATATAATCATAAATCTTATCAGTATTATCATGAGAAATTGATTTTAGAGTTTGTTTCAAGGGTTTCAACTGTAGGTTTCTTACAAGATTACGTACGGTTTGTCTGTTTTGCGCCGTTTCGGGGCTATCTCAAATGACGTAAACATCTAAACTATAAAATTTAGTTACATTCAGTGGTAAAGTAAGTAAAAGTTTACCCCTTCATATATTTAGTTCATATTTTAAGGCGTACAATCCAATCACGTAAACAGTCAAACTTGGAATATTTTCAGGGCAAGTACGAAAACGAGTACACCATAAAGTAAGTAAACCTGTTAGCCTACTTGGGCTAAAATATAGTTAGGGGTTGAAACTTAAAAGTATAATTCACAAATAT
Organism: Tipula vernalis; assembly: GCA_958295665.1. Lineage (NCBI taxonomy): Eukaryota > Metazoa > Arthropoda > Insecta > Diptera > Tipulidae > Tipula > Tipula vernalis. Next base: position 115,967,995 of record OY282560.1, on the reverse strand, counting down.
TACACTACTCCAAAGGGCACTTAAACGTGTAATCCATTAATTTTAACATTTAAGGGTAAATTGAGTGATGGCTTAAACATGTTTATCATAAAAATTAGTCAACTAGGAGTAATTAGGGATACGTAAACGTGTTTACCATAATGTTTAATAATCATTTAGGGGTAAATACGTAAACGTCGACCATAATATAAGGAAGGGCAACATTGTTTAAGGGTTAAAACGTTACAATGTACACCAGAAAAATTAGTGAAAAACCAACAATCACATTTTGTCTTCACAAAATGGCCTTGTTAACATTAATTTTGAAACTTCGCTTCATTTTAATTTTCGTAAAGCCAAAGTTTAATCTTTGAATGTTTCCAATAATCCGTTCATCCGCCATGATATGGTGAGGAACTCCGTATACATCTTAGAAATACATTTTGGAAAATATTTTTGGGAACCAAGTCGGATCCAGAATACTCTAATTACCTGAATGCGCATAATGATTTTTCAAATCTGTCTTACGATGAGAGTCCTATTTTGAGCCTGACGACGACTACTTCAAGTAGGTACATGAGCAACTTGGCTAAAAAAACATCTTTCGTATTCATTCACACTAAAAAACTAAAATTGTAAAACTGATGGCTGATTTTATACATCTGGTGCCGATGATGTACCTTCTAATCGTCTTACAGCTCTTTTCCAAAAATTGCTCTCAGTATGAATTTTTCTATTCATTTGGTTTTCCATCAATCAACATGCTTTTCTCAGAGGACAATCAATAATTGTTTACTACATTTAAATTTAGAGGCCTCAGTTGCTTACCGAACTTCCTACTGTGGTTGTATTCTTATCTAAAGGACCGTGGGTATTAGGTGCCCTTCAGATTATCAACATCTGTTCCTTTCACAGCGACATCCAGAGTACAGCAGGGCAGTAATCTGGGTGTAATTTGTTGATATTTTCAATCAACGGCGTTGGTTGTGTTAACGAATAATCGACGAATAATCGTCAATAGTATACTTTCGAATATATCGAATAATCTGGATAGCAGCAAGCCACCTAATACCACTCAAATTTTGCACTATCTGGATTGATTCAAAATTATTCGTAGGATTTCCGACAATCTCAAATATTGTCGAAAAATGTTGTCTTTAAATCAGCATCCGCCAAAGTTACTTTTCCGTATCTAAATTGGCACTGTGCAAATCGCGAAAAGCTCAGAAACAAAAGTCTCAGTAAACCAATACCCCTTACGAATTTTGCGGAATATCGAGAAACCCGAATAATAAATGTGAAATTCTAGAATAATTAAGATTCGAAATAATTTTTGGAATTTTCCTCATTTTTTGAAGAATATCGTGGACTAAACCTTGAATAATCTAGAAAATATTGACTACTGTCGATAATTTCGAATAACCCAGCCACTGTCTTTTCCTGACAATATTTTCTTATGTTATCCAATTTTCATCCCCAGTAATAATATTGGTAATAAAAGGCTGATTTCTTTGTCATGAGAGATTATTAACGGTAATCGACATTCTGTTCACCATGTTGCTTTCAGTGAGACTGTGTGGTACACAGACTCCAAGCTTCAACACTTTCCCTTGCTTCTCAATGTGAAGCTACGCAGTTGATTAAGATGTATTGAGCTTCTCTGCTAATTCTCGCGTTGTTTGCCGAGGGTTTTGTGTTATAATCTAAAATTTTCAATCGTTCTTCGTCCACATCAGAAGGCCGGCCCAGTCTTGGTTCATCTTGAAGCGTCATTTCTCCGGGACGGAATTTAGTGAACCAATGTCTCAATGTTTTTTTTTCACATATTACTGCACTACCATAAACACTGGATACTTAGCTATTATCCTAGCGTTGTTTCCAAGCTTAAACTCCCACAACAGGAAATGTCTAAAATGCACTTTGGAGTTTTCCGTCTCTACCACTTATATTTTTTACGAAAATTTTTGTACGCACAGTCCAACTTCTAAATTCAGAATGACTAACCCATATCTACTCTTTACAAACCAAAATAATTACCCCACTACAATAAATAACAGGTACTGAGAAATTTCAAATTGCCGCTATCTGCATCGGCCAGTATTTATGAATCATACCAATAGGCGTCAAAACACCACCAAAAATCGAGAAATTCGAATAATTCCTATTATAAACAAACATAGGAGCTTAACTGTAAAAAATGTCCCGAAAAATTCAGAAAACGAAAATCCAGAAATTGTCAAAGTGCAAAGAAAAAAAAATAAACCATTGCAAACGATTTTAAATTTATCAAGTTACTCTAGATTTTGTGTATCAAATTATTTTGTCAAGACAAATGCTAATTTTGAAGTGGAATTTCCGCAAGCGATTTGGGATGATGTGAGCAGATCCCTTTCGGCGGTATCCTTAGGCTCTTCAGTTACTATGACTGTAATGGCTGAAACCTCTTGAGGTGATCGGAACTTCGGTCTTGATTAATTTGGCTCTCAAATCAATCCGGAAATGAACCTCTTCAGTCAATCTTCAGCCCAACCTCGAACTCAATTTCCAAGTGAACCTCTATCTTAATCGCAACACAATCCAAAACGCAATCACCAAATTAACCGCTAACCCAACCCTCAAGGTCATCACAAAATTCAAATCTACCCTTAAATAATTTCCCAACTGAACAGCTCACTTAACCCCAATTCAAGCTAACTAAATTCTAACTCGACTTCAACTATACTTAGCTCGAACCAAATCCAACCTTCTGCCTAACTCCATACTTATTAGTCAACCCAATCCCAACTCGATTACCTCCTATTGAACCCTAAACTCGATGCCAAATTAATCCCTAACCGAAGTTCTCACTTAAATCAAACTCAATTTCAACTCAAACCCTATTCACCATCCATCATACCAAGATAGCAACGTACAATCATACCGGAATACGTACTGTCGTACCATCATACATACAATCATACCATCGTAACATAGTAACGTCGAACCATCTCACTATAATGTATATCTCTTCGTACCACTATACCATCATATCATCGTAACATCATACCATCATACCATCATAGCATCATACCATCACCATCATACCATCAGATTCTACCATCACCATTACACCATTCTTATATACAGACCATCATACCATAATACCATCATACCATTATGCATCTAACATCATACCGTCATCGAAGTTGAAATTTTAGAAATTCCTCCGTAGTAAATTTGGATAATAATCATCTCTCAAGAAGAACCGCACACTCTACGTCAAACTCAATCCTCAAACTAGGATATATAAAAAACTGGTAAACTCGTCACTATATCCTAACCCAACTCCAACCCAATGTCCAATTCGATAACACGAGGTGTTTTAGGTCAATTTGTATGGCAGATACACCTCTTGATGTACAGTTTCCAAAAGCTTTTGAAATCTCCGCCTTGATCATAGAAACAGATTGATGCAAAAAAAAATTAAAAACTCCAAATCGGACAAGCCGTTCTCAAGATACCGTGGGAACGTCGGTTCGAGATACCGTGAGACGTTTTTTTTTGTGCTTTTTCGGCCTCAGGGACTTTCAAAACTTCGAGAAAAGTGGTTTTGAACTTAACAAATTTTTCGTCATTTTTGACAGGATTTCAATACTTTTGTCTTTTTAGACCGAAGTAATAAACCCATGTACTATGTTTACTGGATTAGAGAGCATGCAATATTCAGGGCAAGAGGCAACCAAAACGATTACTTTTACCAAATTGGAATATCGAATGCTTACTACAGTGGTCATACTAAATATGATTAAAGTAACAATAAGAAAGATACGCTTGCTGTCTCTAGTGCCTAAGTGGATGTGCTCCTTAGTACACCACTGATCCACAGAGAAATTGTTCTCTGAACTTTTGTCAACAGCTTTTGGTTGACAGTTTTGTCCAGAGCAGGCCACCAGACTATTATCCCACACAAGAGTATGGGTCTGACTACTATGGTATAAAGCCAAGGTGTGGCTCTAGCCAATGGCTCCAGCACCCATCCAGCTTTCTTTACTATTTCCAGAATATTAGGTTTCCAATTTAATTTGCTATCCAAAACGAGACCCAGAAACTTCGCTTCAACTGTAAAAGTCAAGCTGAACCTATTTAAAGTGTAAGGATCGATATGAGGAAGTTTATATTTCCTAGAGAAGAGAACCAATTTGTTTTGTATGGGTTCACATTCAACCCACAGCCATTGGCCCATAAAGAAAGAATGCTCAAGGCATGTTGCATAAGCTCACTAAGGGTGCCGGGATATTTACCACGGACACCAATAGCAACATCATCCGCATAGGCACCTTGAAGACACCGTCATCCAGTCTCAGCAACAAGGCCCCTCAATATCGAAGAAGGTTACCATTGTGTAGTCTCTTCTCTATACTCGAAAGATTTCTCAATGAAATATATAAGAGAATGAAGAGCAGTATACAGATCTCCCCTTGCAATAAGCATGTTGAGATTTAGACAGCTTTTCCGGCACAATCGTTCCTATAATGCGAGCTGCTATTGGTCATTCCAGTGTTTTCAAACGAAAGGAAGACAAGCTAATCGGTCTAAGGTCTTTGTGATTGCAGTGTGAGCGTTTTCCCGCCTTAGGTATGAAAACTACCATCATTCCTGTACATTTAGTAGGAATATGACATAGTTCTAGGCTGCCCTTGAAAACTACCTCTAACCAGGAGATGGCCAGATCCGTAGTTTGTTGAGTATCCGCTGGGATAATACCATCGAATCCAAGCGACTTATATGGTTTACAATGTTTATCGCCTACATGATCTTTTTTCTGCTAATAGCTTGGCCTATGAGACTACTTGCCCTTTCACCTACTGATGTGCTAGGTACAGATTCGGAACAACCAGGAAAATGAGTCTCCAGCCGAAGTGGTAGTGAACTACCCAGAATAGCCAAGTCAAGTTCATTTTAAATTGAAGATAACAATGATAAGAAAAGGAGTGGTCCTCCGACACTCTCCAGTTTAATAGGCTAATCGTCAGAAAGCTTGAGACAAGAGTAATATCCAATACCTGCTGTATATTACTAGTTATAAAGGTCGGCTTATTGCCTATGTTACATATATGAAGGTTAGTACTTAAAATGTAATCAAGGAGTAACTCGCATCGTTTATTTGTGTCCGAACTTCGCCAGATTGTGTGATGAGCATTTACATCACTCCCCAGGATGACTCCAACTTTGCGCTTCTGAGCCTCCAAGATTAGCTTAACTAGAATGATTGGTGGAATATCCACTTCATCATAAGCTAGGTAAGCTGAAACTAGCCAGAGGTTTCGTTTATCGACCTCAATACTGACCGCTGCTACTTCTCCATTACTGAAATTTGATAGTAGAAAACAACTTATTTTTAATGATAATTCACGACCGAACCTTACCTTCTTTTTTCGCGTGTATTAATCTATAATATGGTGTTTTGAGCCCAAGTCCCCGGTCTTCAGTGACCCAAGGCTCCTCTATCAAGATGACATCTGTCGCGTTTTTCCCAATTTTTAAAATTAGAGCAGCTGATACTGCCTTAGTGTGGTGAAGGTTGTCTTGCAAAAATGAGTCACCTCTACAGTAACATCAGAGTCATCCCCTGATGAGAAGTCCTCTGAGAGCCTCTTTAAAGACTCCAGGGACGTTAACATCTCCGTGTCCGTGGAGAGAGTTTCCGCTTAGTTGGTTTTGCCTTTGTCTCCTCGAGCTTCGCAACTTATCAGTTGTGCGTTGGAATTACGGATTGCCAATCTGCAACAACTGGAGTGTCAACTTCGGATCATTAGGCTTCGAAGGGATGTACACCCTAGCTCTTGGTCTGCAGGGGATTTCCTCACTGTCAATTACAGCAAGGCTGGCTCCAAACCATACCTCGCCAAGTCCCCCAATTGCCTTCTTATAAAGCAGGAGAGATCACTGATCTACATAGGCAGTCAGTTTCACCTATATCCGGTGCCAGCCCCATCCCGACGAGTCGGAGCAGGTGCTGAATTTTCCGACAGGACTTTCAGGTAGGTGGTGGCTAAGGCCCCTTCCACCTTTCTCCTCTTGGGATTTGTCAATAACGGCCTCGTTAAAAGGCCTCATATCGGTAGCGTGGAGCTTCATTCTCTTTGCGATCTTAGCACTTTTCCCCTGAGATCCGATTATTTTAAGCTGTAAGCCAACTGAAGGGCCTTCCGACTTTTTCTCGGTAACTTTTTTTGCCCACGCAAGCGTCCTCTGGTGAGATGTTATTGATCTTATCCAGGGCCCTTTAAGCCTTCCTAGCCTAGTATTATAGGTTGGTTTTGAGGAACCAGCTTTTGGAGGGCGCTTGAGCTTATGTCCCGTCGTTTATTTGTAGACTTACAGGCAGGCCTAAAGACCCGAGTCTCGTTGTTCTTAAAGTTTAATTAGGGTACATTATTATGATTATTATGACCAAAATGAATACCAAAAAAAAGCTATAAAAGCAGAGTCGATATCAATAGCAAAATATTGGTGGCTATAGACACGTAATATGAATGTGACTTTGTATTCGATTTATCAATCAAATTATGATAACACAGAGAGTTTTAATTAAAAATAATTTGTTGTTGTCAAAATTATTGATTTGTGATATGTATTGTACATCATTGGGTGCTGGTAATATTAAATTTTTATTAGCTATGCACTTAATTTGTTTGAATTGAAAAAAATAAACAATTCGCTTGAAAAAGTTTAACGAGATTTGTTAATTAATCTATTGTTGATTGTAGTGATATTAGCTTTATGAATTGCATTTTTATATAAAGCGACAACTTTTTTGCCTGTTATAATTTAATAATGGACGAATGAGAAAAGTAATTATGGGAAGCAATGAAGCTGTTTTGGTCATTTGGTTTATAAAATATTTTTAATTGTCGTTTTTGTAAAGAAGGAACATGTAAAGCGGGAAAGGAAAGGTTGCGGACAGGTTGCAAAGTATATTTGGATGACCATAAAGAAATGGAAGTATATTTCTTCAGAAATGTTAAAAGTAAATTTTAGCAGGAGTTATCTAACTTTCTTCTTCTACCCGGATTTTCTTCCAGGCATGGCTATAATTAAAGAGTGTTATACTTATGAAAACGGAAAGGGACCATCACGCGGTAATTGTGTACCCATAAGCGGAGATGCGACTTTTTTTTTTTTTCTAAATAATTTTTGTATCATCCTCAAACGCTGTAATTCTAAGAAAATCGGTTCAGTACCAATTTGCTTGTATTTTTTCCTTTCTATTATTTAACAAAGTAAAATTAATCAATAAACATTTGAACAATCTAAAAATATTTTGTAGTTAGAAACGAAGGAAAATTTATATAACAAGAAGAATACAGAACAACAGAAAAATGGTTTGGGATATCTCTAACGACAATAATGATAATAATGATATCTGGGAATATAGAGCTTTCCTATTTTTAGGTTATGTATACGATTATTACCATAATACACACAGAGCCTGAATAGGAAAATGTATACATATGTAATTAAAATATTCGGTTGGATTATCCTTTGATAATTAAAACAATTTCCTTTTTTAAAATATTTTGTTTCATGTATACATAGTTACACTGGGTTATTGTTTTTTTTCGGTTTTTAAATATGTCCAGCCAGGATCGATGATTCAAAGTTGTAAAGGGGAGAAGCCGAATAAATTTTTTTCTATTTTTAACCAAATTTTTTTTTTGTTAGAAAAGTGAAAATTGACATGTCGATAAAGGGATGAAAATTTAATGATAACAAATATTTTATTACGTTGTGGTTTTGTTATAGGGTTAAACATAAGTACATACATATATGTATATACAAACACATTAATCAATATCAATTTTGTTCCCGCGACTATATTTCTGCGGATAATCGAATCAAAACGGTTTTTTACTTTACTCTTCTAATAAATATAAATCGCATTAAATTCCATTTATTTATCAAAAAAAATGTCTATCCACCTCAATGGATGCGAGTATAATGGCTCACGTTTTTCTACACTACACTTTTCAATATTACGGTTCTATCACGTGTTAAGTTGTCTTACTTTTTTGTTACTGATAATAAAATATTTAGACAAGGTTGTGTGTGCATGACAACTTATATATGATTCGAGTAAAAGTTGATTGATCGATGTGCTGTGAAAAGTTTTTGTTATAATGTACTATTATAACATATGGGAACGATAACTAATCCGATTATTATTTATAAATATAACCTAATACAAATTTCAACTTCAAACCAAAAGTTAGACTCAAAATTCAATAAGTCCCCGATTTTTCAAAAATTTCAAAATTTGTACCTGAAATTTCACAAATTTTAAAAGTTAACTTTCAAGTTCTAATTTTTTGTGGAACTACTTAGGTACAGTTTATCTTACATACGTAACAGATTTAGCAGACTGTACTATAACAGTAGATGTAAAACTAGTTTTGAACATATCATAACGGTATGTCAGAAAATATTAATCATAAACATAAATTATGTATGAAGCTAAGGCACGCTATGTAGGAAGTTGAAAAGCTTAATTAAAACTCTTAAATTTACCTTGTACCTACTCTAACAAAATGTGTTTATTTAAGTGCAATGACATAAAAATCTATATCCCTAAATTAAGTTTACAGGATAAAATCACTTCATAATACTCCTTTATTCAGCAAAAATTCGAGAGCAAGGCATGAATACGATTATAATTGATGCACATAAAATTAAAAACATCTAGCGCACATTGATAGTGTGCCCGTGAGAACCAAAGCTAGTGAATTAAATTTTACCTATAGTTTGAAGGCATCCCGAGTTCGAAAAACAAAAAAAAGAAATGCTTCCCTGTCTGGATGTTTGTCTTTTGTCAAAACCTTGTGTTTATTAACATGTGGCTTTCGATTCACATTGAGCAATTTTGTATAAGCTGGTTTGAGAATTAGTTGGGCGTTGAGTTCGAGGTTGAGGTTAACTTAAGGCTTGAGTTGGAGCCGAGTTGGGATTGAGTTAGGATTGAGTTGTATTCATGTAGTCGTGTAGTTTTCGAACTATGTTGATTTTGGGATTGAATAGATCGTTGTGTTTGAGGTTGAGTTTAGTGGGAGTTGAATTGAGTTGAGCTGGGTTGAGTAAGCGCTTTAATTAGAAATTTAATTGGGTTTATTAAGGGTTGAGTTTGAGTTTGGTGATTTATTTACGGGTTGATGGTGAATTGTGCATCGTAGCCGAGTTCCGGATTAAGTTGGTTGGTTGAGTGAGAACTTTAGTTGTAGAATTACTTGGGAGTTGCGTTGAATGTTAGATTGAGTTGAATTGAGTTGATTTCATGATTGCATGTAGTTTTAGGTCCGAGTTGCTGTCAGGATTGACTTGACAGTTAAGTTGAAGGTTTGGGACGAATTCAGGTTGAATTAGGTTTAGCTTGGTTAGTAGTTGAGTTTTGGGATTTATTATAGTGAAATGGGGTTGAGTGAAATGTTTTGTTTTACATTGCTGTGAGGCAGCGTTGGAAGTTAAATTGGGTAAATTTGTGTTGAGTTTATGTACCAATCTAGTTTTTCGGACCGTATTGAATTGGGGTACTAGTTTGGCTTTGACCTTCGAGTTGAGTTGAGGGTTGAATTAGTGATTGATTAAAGGTTATTTTGGGGGTTGGTTTGGTGATTGGGTTGAGATTGAGTTGGAGGTTGAATTCGAGATCGAATTTAAGGTTGAATTGAGTTAAGACTGAGTTGTATTGATTTATGCAGTAGTTGAGTTGAAGCCTAGTGAAGCCAGTTACAACGGTGATCGCCTAGAATTGAAACTGTCACTCCGGAACGACCACTCCTGGTTTATGATTTTCTTAGCTACTGTGGCCGTGGCAAAAATAGTTTTCAATTTCGCTTTTCCCTTCTCCTTTTTATTCTTAATGCGGTTAATCAAGCATGAGAATACGTCTGGAAGACCCCACGCCACACCGTTAGCTCTAACCAGCTAATATACCGCACCAAACCTCTATTCTCATTTCTGTTAACGTAATCCCCTTGTGGGGTTTCGTTACACTTTGCTATGACCCTTATTATTCGAAGTTAATGCCAATATGGAAAGATTTCACAAAATATTTTGATCGAAAAAATCGCTTTCATGTTAAAATAGCCATGGAAGATTGCAAACCTAATCCTAATATATGTAAACGGAATGATATTCTTTCGCATCCATACCTTTGTCAATATGATTGAAATTGCGGTAGTCCCTTAAAATGGTGATCCATCGATTGACGATTTTCTTAGTGAACTGTTGAAAATGAAATTTCGTTAAAAATTATGGTATACTTAACTGATCTCTCACACTTCTAATAATTACTTGTCTCAATCATCAAAGAAGGAATCGATGCACAATACAACTTTTTAGATATAAGTTCAGTTTTCAGTTGAGACGTAATCCACTTTTATAAAGTTATAACCATTTGTAATATTCTCATATGGTAAAAAGTTTCACAACCTTCTTTCCCAAGTAAGATGAATTTTAAAAATTTAAGAATTGATTTATTCATAGGTTGTGATGAATCAATTTCCTCTTCAGTTTGAGTTCCAGCATGATTTGTTTCACTATTGCTGTTTAATAATTGCACCCTTTGATATTGTTTGGCGCATAAGAAGGGCATTAATCCACCATTCACATCTTTGAATTTAGTAGAGATCCCTGTTTCCCCTTTATATGTTAAAGAATCTGTTTCCACCTTTTGAGCATCAACTGACCATCTTTCAACATTTGTTGGTAGTTTTCGGTACGTTAATGGAGATTACGTGATTTGACTGGTTGACCACGTGATCCAAAATTAACTTTTCTTGGCGTCAAATCAAACTCTTTGATGGCCAAATCAGACGGCTAAAGTTTAGAATTGAAGTTCTCAGGAGTTCTCAGGATCGATTCCGAAAGACCATAGTTTGTTGACACTAGGTCAATAAATAAAAGCCCATCACATTGACGCATTCGGCATTCAGGAGCATAGATTTTTGGTCGTGCGAGGAGCTCGGTACAATCGATACGAGAATTAATAATATCGCGCATGAACAGCGCATGCAGTGGAGTGACAGTGGTAGGATGGCGCCCAACCTGGAGATGCATACTCCAAAATAGACCGAACAAACATGACATACAGTGATGTCAAAGTTAACGGGTCGGTAAAATCCCTGCAGTTTCGTTTAATAAAGCCCAACATAATATACGACTTTGAAATAATGATGTTAACATGTCTGGTAAATGTAGTGTCGGATGCAAAAGTCACTCCAAGATCGGAAATGAACTCGACTCGGTCAACGTCTTCCTTGTACAGCTGATATTAGTGAAAAATGGGTGAGCGGATACAATTAAAGGAAAGAGTCTAATTGCTCACAGTCTATTGTTTATTGACCAACTGCAAAATCTGTTTAAGTCCTCCTGCCACTTTACGCAATCAGACAAACTAGTAACTCGGATGAACATTTTCAAGTCATAAGCATTACACCACATCATTGATAAACAATGAAAACAATAATGGGCCAATGTTACCTTGAGGTACGCCAGATGGTACACGAAACAATTGGGAGTAAGAACCCAAGGCCCTAACGGAATACCGATCAGTGAGGTAGGAACCATTTAAGAGGAATGAATTGACAATTTAGACTCTTTAACATACTAATAAGAATAGATCGTATCAAAAGGCTTGGCAAAATCTGGATAAACAACGTCAAGCTGATGTCTGGAATTTAGCTATCAAATAATTCGCCACAAAACAAAACCAAGTTAGTTACTGTAGACCTACCGGGATAAAATCTATGTTGTGCAGGAGAAATGAAGTTTTTAGTATCGAAGAACAAGATTCTATGAACCATAAGGCGATCCGTCTTGAAGATACAAGACATTTTCCAAGGATCGGGGTAAAACCGCAACGAAAGGTAATCGGAAGGGTCAAACTCTCAGCACAACACATAACAAAATCCGCAGGAATCCATCATAACCCGCTCCCTTTCCAACCTCTAGCTGGAGCATGCAATCCAAACTTCTTCCTCGGTAAACTTGGAAATATTAAATTGATAGAAGCTGGTCAAAGCGGGAGACAAGATTGAAAAAAATTGGCAAGGGCTGACTAGTGACGGAGCTCTGGTAAGACATAGAAGACGAAAATCCAGCTATTTTTTTCTTGCTGTTAATGAAATTGCAAAACTCCTTACAACTAGAAGTTAACTCATACATAGTTGTTGTGAAGGAACCAGTTTAAGCACTTAAATTCCTTGCGGGCTCTGTCAAAATCAGGATAGTATTTAACACTATGCAATCTATACAACGAATGAAGCTTATTGCGTGGTTTCTCGAGGAACACCAACTCATTATTATACCATGGCTCCTGATGGCCAATTTTATTTATTTTAACCTGAGAAGATTAACACCTGAGAACATCATTGAACTTTAAAACCATACAGTTCAAATTTGCACCGCGTTGTAAGAAGTCCCAATCAGAAATGCTGAGACATTCATTCAATGATGTGAAGTCGGCAGTTCTAAAATTAAAATTAAAATCATTAGAAACAGAATCTTTTTATAATTAATCATTCATTTGGTAGATGCTTCCACAGCCAGTGAAGTCCGGACACATCATTAGCAAATAACAGATCAAGGATTTTCCCCCGACTGTTACTAATACCGACTGTAACAAGTTGATAAACGTGTTGTAGTAATCCTAGTCCTATCTGTACGGTATATTATACACGGCGACTACAACAATCGAAATATTATTGGCCAATCTGATTCGAACAGCAATCAGGTTTAGGCTAGGATGACAGGCAATCACATCATTAGGAACCGAATTCTTTACCGCAATCCAAACCACCTTTACGACTATTGTTAAAACCGTATCTATCCTTTCTATAAAGATATAATCAGATGGGAAGACAACGATTTTGATGTCATAATCGTTGTGAAGTACGCCTAAACGAAACACCTTAGCTTTGCCTCGAATAATGAAGGCGTTGTTTTAGTAGATCGAGGTGAAATGACTTAGAAATAGACGAAATAACAAACCACGAGGCCACATATTAGAACTGTTTAGCTTATTGAAATGAGCATCTTTTAATCGAATTTCAAAGGAAATGAATGTAATGGAATTGCCAATTACCCGGCCCTTTGCATATAATAATTTACAATTCACTTCGTCAGGCAAGCAGTCTTCTGGTTTACTTTGAATGTAGCCATAAAGCATTTCAGTTGAAACGGATGGGTCGATTCTGCTTATATACAAATATTTTTTACTGTTGGCAGGAATAACGGCAGGTTTAATTGAATCAACGGGTTCACCTGTACCAATAACACTTTGAGTATGGTTCCGAGAATTAATGATAGTACCAGGGCGAGAGTCGGAGGGTTGGTTGATTAGTTTCCGATTTTCGGCTACCTTGGTTTCGACCTTCTTCAGATCAATATTTTCCGCGGCTCTTTCGGTAATTTCATTAATTTGATGTAAGAGCTTGATGGACCCGTGTTTATAATCAAAACTTTACAACAGTTACAAAAATAGCAAGACATTCGAATATTTTTTGATCGAGTTAATGGCAGCACGATCAATGAGCACGGGTCGCTTTATACCTTAATCCGGCCCATTTGCCATCATTTAGCGTGACCCGTCTTATACCTAGGTCACTTATTAACACCCGCTCAATGAGCGTGGATCCGGAGGCAACGGCAATTATAAGGCTGATAAGCAACTAACACAAAAACAAATTTTATATTTATTTTAATTTACGGCTGAACGTTTACCTTTACTTAATAAGTAAGGACAGTCCAGGTTCATATTGGACAAATGAGAATGTACAGAAATCTATAGGCACTCAGAGCGAAAAAACACATAAATTTTTAGCAACTCAAAACGACAGACTTTAATTGAGGTTACACCAAAACCTGAAACTATGAAAATTGGAAGAACTCCCTTAGTCCAATTAAAGTCTCGAAGTGAGCAATTGCATTATGAGCTTAGCCTATCGACAATTAAAATCAAGAAACCCGGTCTTTTAAAGATGAAAGCTATAATAAGGGGCTTGACTTTAAAATTGCAAAAGTTGAAAAGTCAGCAGATATTCAATTAATTATAACAGTGAGATATTTTGCTGAAAATAATAATCACTCGATCTCCGTGCCTATAACTAGTTGTTTCTTATATTCAACCAAAATCTCTATTTAGTAACAATTCTTTAAACATTTAATAAATTTCATGTTTCGATTACTTTTACTAACTCTGAATGTGATGGAGTACCAGAAGTAGACTTCAATAATTTTCATTCACCGCAGATAAAAGATATTTAAGTCCAGACAACATTTCTATGAAGAACCTAGGGTATCCAGCCTAATCCATCCCTCTGGTCCTAGGGGTGTTGCGGCGCAAACCCGGAAGCTAGCCTGCAACTTTTTGACACCAATAGCATTATAGCAATACCAATAGTAATCTAGACAGACAATGTAGGCCAAGGCGAGAAGGATGGAATTGCGAACCACTTTCAAAAATCATTAAGAGGATCTAAAATAATTTAGTTTCATCTCGTCGTGGTTATTTTTTAAGTTATATCAAGTAGTATCTTGATTAACTTGAGGCTCCCGTTCTAAGTATCTACGAGATCTAGAAGTGTGCAAACACAATTGTATTACTAAAACGCCTAAAATAAAATTGTTACATTCTTCAATACTTTTACAATGACATGATACGCGATTATATTCGAGTAAACATATTTGATTTCACAGCAATACATCAACAGTACCATAACCAAAAGTGCCATAAAGGTACATTGATAATTAAAGTGCCGCTGAAGTCATTGGATTTTTCAAGTCATTTATAACGGCACGGCTATACAAAATTTCTGCGACATCTGCAAGTAAAAACATTTGTAGAAGCTATAGTGTCGGAAATAAAATTGTTGCACTATATCATATTAAAGGGTTGTACATGACCGATACCAAAACAAACATGTTTTTCACCATATACCGTGGTGAATAAGTATATGTTTGGCCAAAAATGTTAGACTTTTTTTACGGCTAAAAAGAGACTTTTCCAATGGAAGCTCCCGCAGCATTGTGCGACATCTAGAAGTGATTAAACATTTGTAAAGGTGGTCGTATATTTATTAAGACGTTAGAGCTAAATTCCATAAATAACGTGCATTGTAACCAAACTGATTTATCTGATACCAGCGCTCCAATAGCGAATTTTTAGCTAGAAGGGCTAAAAGTAATTTTGTGGCATTCTTCAAGACTCATAAATCGCGGTTATATTCGACTGGAAAAATTTACTTTTCCCCTCTAGTAGTCTAAATTTGTAGGAGCTGTCAAAAAATTTAAGACATCTCTCGATCAAAACGTTAAAAGCAGCACCAATTGCAAATCTCTGACACGGTGCTTCACCACAACATTTTACACGGTTATAATCAACCCAACCATTTGATTTTCATCCTATTTTTGTGAAAAGTTCCTAATATTTACAAATTAGGACCTATTCAACGATATCCCTTTCTGGTTCTATTCGAGTGTAAACCAATCTTTTCCACTCGAGTAGAACCAGAAAGGGGTATCGTTGGATAGGTCCTAATATATGAACGTTTCACAAAGATGGGATGAAAATCAAATGGTTGGGTTGATTAAACCGCGTAAAATGTTGTGGTAAAGGAATAGAATGGAATGGAAAGGCTTTGGATTTTCTTGAATCTCCCGATAAAGATATTTACAACAGAATACCACTTCCATGTCTGTTAGACACTTAGAAGTAACCAAACACGGACATCATCAAACAGCGCCATAACGGTAAATTTGATAACTAACGCACTATAACTAAAAATATTGCATCCTGCAAGAATTTTACTATGATATACGGTACGCGGTACATTTGACTAAGAGAGCTGATTTTCACCTCACCGTGCTGAATTTTGATATGGGTGGTCAGTAATATTTATTGTGGCACATCTAGATCATAAAAAAAAAATTTGATGATAAATTGGCTGTCTTAGTATTACCTGAAGACTTGAATAGTTTTCGTTTGATAGCGTTTATAAACTACAAAAACAAGCTTCAGAACGATATGGCATTAAATCCCACATCAGTTTGGAAATTCGTTCACTCTAGGATAAATACAAGGGTAAAAATGGTAAAAAATCCTAGGTTACCAATAATTTGTCCGCTAGGTTATCTAAACCCGCTGTCGTGTGGGCTAGCCTTAAAATGGGGCAAGCCTTAAAATGAATCTAGGTTCATTTTAAGGCTAGCCCCATTTGGAAACTTTATTTAAAATACCCAAGAACATCTCTAGTAAAGCAGCAATAAAGTAACGAATGGCAACCTTAGGGATTTACTTTCTCCAACAGCAGTAAAATAATCTTTCTTTGACAGGGAACTACTTGCTGTCTACTTCTTAGCGACCAAACATTTTCGTTATTTCCTAGATGGTAGACAGTTTATTGTCTCTAAGAATCATATACTCTCAACTAAAGCAAGTGTCTCACTGGGCGAGCAGAGTCGATGGCAGACTCCACATGTTGCCTATATAGCTTAGTTTACGACGAAAATTCAACGTATAGTAGGTTAGTTAAACGTGGTCGATGATATATTGTCACAGACTAGCGGTCACGTTCCAGCAACAAACTCTGTCAACCTAGATCTAAAAAATATAGTTCAGAGACACAACGGTCTGATGATGAATTACAGAAGTTGATCAGCAATTCATCGCGTCCTCCGAATTCCAAATTCAACTTGGAACTCACCATCCTGCACGAATTTAAAATTTTTTGTGAAACATCAACCGGTATGAATAGTTCTTTTGTTCCGGCATCTCATAGACGCGCAGTTTTCGATGTCATTGCACGCTGGGCTAAATCTTGTTTCGGTTGCCAGAAGAGCAAAGTTCCACAACAAACAAAGTCCGAACCGGGACATCTCAAACTGTCTTCTGTACGATTCGAGAACATGTATGTAGTGGGTAATTACCACTATCCGACGTTTTTTTGTAAGTTCGAACTATTGTCGATCGCTTTACTCTTTGGTCTGGGGCGTAGCCCATTCAAAATGGCATGACGAAATACGGACAAAAACTCAAAAAAAAAAAAAAACACCATAGCGGTTAATTCTTGATTACAAAATCTCATAATCGAGCTTTCAAGGTGGATGGTGATTATATCCGCTAAATTTGTACAAACAATTGGAAGAGATCGCAAAATTGGGGATAATTGTCTCAGAAACATATGAGACTCTCTGCAAAATTGTAAGGCGGCTATCGCAAGCCAGGTGGACGATTCATAGCGAAGCATCCAATTATGGTCTTTCGGTTAGGAAAATCAAGTTAAAACCTGTGCTAAGAAAATTAGAGAACACACCAAGTGAGAAAGAGTGTTGCGTAAGGTGATCTTTTTCGGGAAATTTTTTTTTTTCGTCGAGAACGGCAAAAAAATATTCGATAACTTGACATGGTTATAATGAAAATTGACTTCTTATTCTAAAGGTCACAATTTTTGTGTCATGTACTAAAATATACGTAGCTTGCGTAAAAATTATGATTGTTTAGTTTGCCATCTGCAATCTTTTTGTCTAATGCCTAAATTAAAAGCTTTGTCTGAAATTTGGATAAATGATAATGAGGTTGATAGTTATGCAATACCAGGCTACAAATTGTATGCCAATTGTAATAATAAATATCGTTCTAGTGATGTTGCAGTTCACATAGCTTATGATTTAAATGTGAAAATTACAACCGATTTTGTTTTGAATACTGCCGATGTCTTAATGGTAGATATTTATTTGAATCGTTTTACAAATTACTATAGTATGTGTCTATAAGTTGCAATTTTTTAATATAGATGCTTTTTTGATTAAATTCGGCCCTTATACACTTAAATCCAAAATGTGTGTATGCACAAATAATGAATTTTTACTCTTATATGTATGAATTTATTCGTTAATATGACGTAATATTTCATTATAGTTGCGAAAAATGTCATGTTATCTTTACTTTCTTAAGTTAACAATGAGAATCAATTCATAAATATTAGAACGTAAGTAGTCAAAGTTAAAATACATTTTTTTATGTGTGTCACCATATTAACGTATGACTTTCGTACTATTAAAGAAGGGTCGTATTGGCTCAGTTTTAACGAATTTTTCTTACTATTGCAGTTTTTGTCTGCACTGATGTAGGATTTTTTCAGTGTAGTATTAGGTATCTTTCCGCAAGCATTACAAACCGCGACAGTCATTCCGCTCTTCAAAAAAAGTGATCGCATATTATTATGCAATTATTGGATGATTTTGCTTCTGCCGATTATCTCAAAAATCTTTGAGAAATCGGTAAAATCCCGTTTTATTGACTACATAAACTCTTTTAATTATCTTAGTTCTTGTCAATTTGGGTTCAGAACTGGTCTTGGAACAGAAGACGCTACTCTTAATTTAATGAATCCGCTACCCGAAGGACTTAATAATTCTCATACATCAGCTGCTCTATTTGTCGATATTAGTAAAGCCTTTGATAAGGTGGACCACCGGATACTTTTAAATAATCTTTGGCCTATTGGATTAAGAGTAGGGTCGTTCGCAACGGGTCAGTATTAGTGGTAGCCTGAGTCGCATTGTTGAACTTAATGTTTTAGAAAAGTTTTTCTTATGATGTTTTTGCTTATGATTGCTGCAACTACTCGACCACTGTCTCTTGTATTAATACAGATCTTAATATTTTGAGTGAATGGTTTGCTGTTCACAAACTTGTACTTAGTGCCAAGACTAAAGTTATATTGCTTAACTTAAGTATGATTAATCCGTCGTTTAACCGTGATATTATGTTCCACGACATTAGCTGCTATTAGTAATATGGTAATTGAATCAGTCAGCTCAATTAAATACTTAGGATTAAATGTTGATCGTCATTTTTACACCTTCATTCCAATATCAGGATTTTGTATCTTTTACGTTCACATTGTCCTTTTGGGTTTTTAAAAAGTTATTATAATGCGTTAATTGATTCGCGTTTACGTTACGGTTTTGAACCACTGATTAATGATCAGAAACATGCAATTGTTAGACAAGTTTCAACATTAGAACAATTATAGGTTTGGTCATCCAAATTAGAGCAATTGTACGGAATGAAATTTTTTGTAATCCAAACTTTAAAGGCAACTGAGTTTGCAAACACGTTTTTGTTGTTATGGCAGCTTACCAAAAAGAGATTAATTAATTAACTACAAATATAAAGAGAGGTGTAAATAACTTTGTTACGCAGCAATGATCATTCATCATTCTCTGCTTCATAACGAGCTTTTGAGCGGCGATTTTAAACAATAGCCTTCATTCAAGGAATTATACAATATTTAGTAGCCGTACATAATAAGGTGAATTTGATTTGTGTCATAAATTCTAACTACTTCGATTTACTGCTAACCGATGCAAACTATCTGCAGGCGTGGAACAGACGCGTTGATCGCATCGTAAATGCTCCGAATAAATCGTTCATGGAAATTCCATCGTGTCAACAACCGACAACCAAGTCACTGTCATTTTGGCAGGCCCCTGCTCTGGGACAGGATTGGGGAAGTTGTGATCTTTGGATTCGGTCGATGAGACAGAGTTTCTAAAATGTTTAAATCAACGTTGGGAAACTTTGGAAAGTTGCAACATAAACAATCGCAGGCTATACCATTACAAAAGAAACATTCATACGGCATGGTTTAGATACCTGACACATACCCTCGGATACCCTCGGACACATGATTTAGATACCTGATGATAAAATACTGCAACCAAATAAAACAGTTTTATACTTAGTTCAACACACAGTGTTTAAACAAACAAGTTCTACCAAGAAGCTCAGGGTGGTATTTGAAGGATCCGCATGCACATCTACGCATGTAGTCGCGCTGTATCATTGATGCTATTTTTGAATTGTACTGCCAAACATCCGTTAATCCTTCCAAAAGAACATCCACTCATTGATAAATTAGTATACCATTTTATACCTACATTCAAATCCGTCTACCTTTTATTTTATTTCCTGAGAGAGATACTGGATAATCGGAGCAAAAGACAAATTCAAGCGAATGCCCAATCAATGTACGCACGACATTTTCTTATTTAAATCAGTCGATGGCGAACTTACCTACAGCAAGAGTGATCTTCGCACAAAGTCAAGTATCTGTTAGTTCCAAAAAGGGAAGAGAAGTAAAACGCACGAAGTCGTACATTTGTATACTGATTTGTAAGGCAACAAAAAAAAAAAAAAAAAAAAAAAAAAAATGGTTGGCAACCTTACGACTGATGTTTTCTTGGCCACTTTTAGACATTTCAGAAGCCAAAGTGGATTGCCCTTAAATATTTAAAGCGATAATGGCTCAAATTTCATTGATGCTAAACGCAAATTTTATGATTTTTACAACGTCATAATGTCCAATGAGTGTAACAACAAAGTAGCACCGAGCCTGGCAGAGATTTGTATCAAATGGCGCACTATACCTCCCTCTATATTTTTGAGGATTATGGAAGGGTGGTGCTATATGTTTCAAGCGAGATTCAGCTTCTATTTTTGGGGAATATTCAACTCTATTATGCCAAATCGAGGAAATACTAAACTGTCGGCCTCTTACTCCAGTTAGTGACGATCCAAATAAATGTTTAAGTACTTACACCTGCTTATTTCCTGCTTAGGAGATCCTTACAAGTAGTTTCAGAAACACACGACAATCACATTATTAACTTGTGCAGCCGATGGGAGATACTTCCAAATATGAAGCGATGATTTAGGGCTAGATGGCACAAAGGGTAAATCAATTCTTTACAAACACGATCGAACTAACAACACCAACAGCAAAACATTAAAATTGGTGAATTGGCTTTGATAGCGGCCAATTCCTATGTTGTGCTAACTGATTTCAAATTCATATCATAGTTAAGAAATTGATTTCGTTTACTAGTGGGAGTATGTTGAACACGCACAAGATGATCATCTGAAATAAAAAAAATATTTGAGCAGATACTATTTTTAAGTATGGTGGGTAAGCAATTCTCTCAACCACCGCTCCGCATTTGACGGTTCATAACGGAATATAAATAATTTGTAATATCGAATTTTGTCGAATTTTGATAAATTTATTTTAGTTTAGATTTTAAAAATCTATAGATCGATATTCAAAATCTGAATGCTACAAGAGAAATGTTATACATGACAATGTTATACAAAATATTTGCAATATTTGCAAAAACAGTTAAAAATTATTTAACTCAGTGTATAACATAATTACCAGAAATACTTTATTATTAAAAATGTCAAATTCCTACAGAAGGCCTTTTTAGGGCATGTAAATCCTTATCTATGTAAACCTAAGAAAACAATTAATTGCCTAAGTAATTTTGTGGTTTTAGGAGTATAATAAATAAAAAATGTATTATGTCCATTTCTTAAATTAAGACCTTCTTAGAAAATATTTAATAATGATGTCGCATAAACATATACAAAACATTTTAAATCATAATAGTATACAATCATCGGAATTTGTGTTAATCTCAAGAGATTCTTATGAAAATGGAATTTTCCTGTATCCACCCCCACACACACTCAAATAACATTTAATATGCTTTATTGTATTACCCGCATTATTTAATTGGGTTGGGTTAAATTCAAAACAATCTAGAATATGTACAACAAATGTAAGAAGACAAAAATTCAAAGGAAAAATTGAAATATAAAAGATTTTCCTACAAAAATTCAATATTTCAAAATATGCTTGATCTGTAAGACAATAAAAAATTTGATGTAATATTGTTCCGTTTAAAATGATAAAAGAAAATTGAGTTTCTTGTGTTCTTTTCAACCGAACATTATAAAAGTTCAACAGATATTTGTTGGCACAACCATAAAATTATTGGAAATATGTCGTTTATGTGAGCACATTGGATAAATGTTTCATGTTGTTTTTTTTATGATTGCACACAGGATAATTATTTATATAGGATGTTGAATACACAGGATTTGATTGAGCAATTATCTTAAATAAATCCATTTTAATATATGCCGAACTCAGATTTGAAGTTAAATAGCATAAAGCGTAAACATTTATTTTATAATTTTGTGATGTTAGGTCGAGAATTTTCTTGAGAAAATTAAATGGGAAAATTATTTTGTTTAAATCAAGTCATTGATTTCCCATGAAATGACAGTAAAGGACAAATATTAATTCGCTAAGTTGTTTTTTTAACGTGTAATTTCGGTCACTTCCAGTGAATTAATTATGTCTATCTATACCCAGCAGTAAGTAAACATGTGTTAGTCTCCAAAGTTACCCAAAAGTGACTCATTCAAAGATGACATGATAATCAGAATGACTAAGATTCATCGTCAACAAATATTTCGAAAGCACCATACTTACCATACTTAACCAATACATATGTACGTACAACATATCAGTACTCGGCTAACAAATAAAATTAATATAAAAATTTCCAGGCAACTATGAAAACTAAATTTAATTAATATAACACTATTATACCAAATGTTATTATTTAAATGAATAATTATGCATAATAGGATCTTCAGTATTCCTGAGTACACATGGAACAACCATTTACACATCCCCAAACCTATGGATAAGATATGATTATTAGTTGGGACAGATTCAACCCGTTTACAATCTAATGATTAGATGCTCGTTCCTCTGTAATCCAATGACATAACTCAGGATTCTTTGAATCTAAATCAGGACATCAAAATAATTATTGTAGCATAAATAAATACGTCATTATGTGTTGAAAACCAAATCTCAACTCAACCGAAAATTAATATTTCCAAATTAGTATTTATTTATATAATTTAGTTAATTTTTAAACTTACATAATACCATATAAGAAAATAAATCATATCTAAATATACTATTTTATATGTAAATATTATATATGACGGTTTCCGATACGACTCAAATTTACTCTTTTATACAACGTATAAGAATCCTATTTGAGTCGAATCCATTAAAATTTTGGTTGCATTTGCGTAGATCATGTTTGATCAAGAACACTGTGAATGTCTCATGAATACAAAAATCACCTTAAGAGAAAACCACGTCAAAATAAAATAGCATAATCTTATATACTAAACCACCAACAAATATTGAAAGTAACCATGTTAACCATCAATCAAGTGCGTAGTAGGAGACATAGCTATCATGTTTCATTATAATATAATAAACTATAATGTCCACACACAAACAAAACCCCTACAGCGAGCATACAAAGATTCCTGTTCCATATATCAAGATACAGGAAAACATTTGTGACGACTATAACAAAACCAACAAAAATGTCCCTCCGTTCTTGTTATTGTTTAAATATTATATGACAAAGACCAACAACAAATATTACATTTTCTTGATAAGATTTGTGTAAAGTGCGACCGAAACGGTTTGTATACACATTTAGCTGACCCTAGCATGAATCAAGCTTCTAGAATACATTTGTATCGATTGTACATAAAATAAAACACAACAACACATTCAAAAAGCGTAAAAATAAATGCATATATGAAATTAACTATGATCCAATCCGATATAGTACGATTCAATTATTAGAATTTAGTAATTAAAATTCAATGTACAATCGCACAAAAATAAAATAATGCACTTAATCAAGAAATCAAGAATTTGATTTCTTTATCTATAAATAAATATGAGTATATCCATAAAACTTGAACTCAGTTATCGTACATATTACCCTGCCAAATCATGCATGCAAAGTAAGTAAAATAATAAATCAATGCAAGGAAAATGAAAAATTATTTTCTTAAAAATTTATCGGTGTGCCATATAAGTAATCATGACATTTGTGTGTGAAACCTGCAACCTAAACATAATAAATTCTAATAAGTTAATAATTAAATTCAAAACATTTAGCCTTTAGAAATGTTTCGACATAATTCCACATTGTTCACATTCGTTTAATCTAAATTTTGCACAAATAAATGAATACATCATTATGTGTTGCAAACCAATTCTTAACTCAACTCAAATCAACATTTCCAAATTAGCATTTTTAATTATATTAATTTAAAATCAATTTAATGCAGTTTGTAATAACCTGTAAAAAAATTATTAATCATACCTAAATAAACTATTTTAAATGAATTGTATAAGGCGGCTTCCAATTCGACTCAAACTTATTCGATTATACAAAGTATCAGAATTCTATTTGAGTCGAATACACTACAAGATTTCATTGTGCTTGTATAGTTCATGATGTATCAAGAACACCATGGTTGTTTCATGAATACAAAAAACACACAGAGAAAAAAACAACGCCAACATACAAATAGCCTAACCTTATATACTAAACCACCAACACACATTGAAGGTAAATATTTTCTACCATCTTTCATGTGCGTAGCAGGAGATTTATCATGTTTTCATAATAATATAGATAATACCCTTTTAGCACACATACAAACAAACCTGATCTATGTATATACGGCTATACCAAAACCAACAAAAAAAACTCTTTGTTTTGATGTTGTTCGTACATTACAAGACAAAAACCAACAATATACAGTACATTTCCTTGATAGAATCAGTTTAAAGAGCGAATAAGACGGCTTTATAAACATATTTTTGGTTTTGTTACATATCGTGTTTCAAGCATATATTGTGCCGATTGAACATAAAATAAAAACACAAGAACACATACAAGTAAGCGTAAACATAAAATTTAATATGAAATTAACTACGACGTATGTCTATTTAAGTTAAAATCCATTTTAATACTATCCAATTATTAGACTTTAGTAATTAAAATTGAAATTGAATTTCATGTACAAACACACAAAAGTCAAAATCATGCACTTAAGCAAGAAATCAATAATTTTGATTTCTTTATCTATAAATATAAAACATTGCCTGATAATTGCATCCCGGTGGATTGCATTTTCCAAAATCATACTTTAATTATTATTTCATCACACTTTTATTATTATTTCAGTAAACTTATAAAGTATATACATAACACTACATAAATAAAACAAAAATAAAGATAGAAATAAAATTAAATTAAATTTTTTGAAGAGGATAGAAAAAGCTATCGTCTTTGACAAACATTTGCTCACCACCAGTTGAATTGGGTGTATTTCGATACGTAAATAAAAAACTATCTAATTTTTCTTGAGTAGTTAAGGAACTTTTTAATAAAAATAGTTTTTGTTTAAATTATCCTTAACAGTTTGTACCTCTCTTTCGGCAAGACCATTAGAGTTTGGATGAAACGGGGAACTTTTACTAACAATAAAAATTTTCCAAAAAACTTAAAAAATTCTTTTGAATCATAAGGTGGGCCTTCGAATGGATAATTTGATTTAAGCCAACGTATTACATGCGCTTTCTGTGCATTTGACGTCATCACCTAAGCTTCACCAGAATTTGCGATCTTCTCTATATAACAGAATCGATATTAGGCCAACAGCAATAACTTCTGGCTAGCATTTTCATTCTCACGATACCCACATGATTTTCATGTAACAGGTACATATTTGTTTAATGAAAATGGAATAATTCGAACCTATGATTAAAATTACGGCTTTATATTTCTGAGTCATGACTAAACCAGGCAGTCACAAAATATTTTACAACTCTAGACAAAATCGGATCTTTTTCCATGTCTATCGCAATGTCCTGAAATTTCAAGGGTTTCGTAATTAATTAGATAGGTACTGTTTAATAAATTGCAAAAGCTATCATCAATTTCCGATTTTTCATTTAAACGAGACAATGCATCACCATTCCCTATTTGAGATCCTTTTCTATATACAAGATAATACTGGTAAGCGGATAAAATAATTACAACCTATGACAAGCAGGAACATCGGTTAAATATTTATGAAAACGCTTCACAGCAAAAACTATTCCCGATGCTTCTCTTTGAATTTGTGCGTGTTTTTGTTCTGCAGACAGGCATTTTCAAATTTTCAATGCGATGCGAATGAACGGCATCTACGCCATAAGGGCTTGCATCACAAGTCAAGATTATTGGTTTAGAAGGATCAGAAAAGTTTAGCACTTGATTTGATGTTACAAGTATTTTGCTTTTTTAAAAAATTGTAGAACATTCATCAGTCCAAAAAAAATCCATTTTCCTTTTTCGCTAAATCATACAAGATTTTCATTTCACGTGAATAAAAATTTAAAAGGCCAAGATATAAGATTTTAGTTGTGTTATATTTTGCGGTTCTGGAGCGGCTTGTATGGATTTGATTTTGTCAGGATTTGGACTGAACCTCTTTTCAGATAGTACATGACTCAAATATGCCACAAATTTTCTAAAATAGACACACATTTTTCTAATATTTTAGCACTTGAATCAAAATCACGTGCTCCAATTAGCACATCATCAAGATAGCATGATACACCTGAAAGATTTTTCAGAATGCAATCCATTATATGTTACAAAATTGCTGCAACCGAAGCAATACCAAAAGGTATCGATTAAATTGAAATAATCCTCATTCGGTATTAATAGTTAAAAACGTTTTTGATTTCTCTGAAAATTTTACTTGTTGATAGGCCCCACAATTTTTGATCCTGCCATTTTTGATAATGGATATTGATCTGTTTTGAGGACTTTATTAACACCCACTCTAAAACCACAACAAATACGGACCTCTCCATTCTTTTTTGGGACAAATAATTCCATTAACCACTAATCGGCTAATTTCTTTATGGGCTTTATCCTTTATAGGAAAAGGGAATTCGTAATACCTACAAAAAGTAGGAGTATAATTCTCTTTGACTTTTATATCAGCAAAAAAAATTCGATTTTAAAATATCGACAAAGGCATTGACGTAAGACATTTCAATTAATCTTTGCGGTTGACTAGCATTTTCTTTTTCCCCAGACTTCGGTCGACTTTGATCATTTGTCCTTCAACTATCGATGAACTTTTAGGCCTGTTTGCCTGATTAGGCTGACTTGAAGCACCACTAGACATTGAAATGTGTACTTGACTGACTTAAAAAATTACTAAGCGTCACATTTTTAAATACACTTAAATCGTTTTAAAAACTTACGCCAGTTTGGAGTAATGATATGTATACAACGTCGATGATTACATTTAGTTATAGTGGTTGCTCGATACCGTGTTGCGTGACGTGATTAACTATTATTGTTTGTAAAAGTCCGCCGAATCATCCAAACTCTAATGGTATTGCCGAAAGAGGGGTACAATTGCATTGTTAAGTGACGAAGTTATTTAATCACCACATCGAATACGAAACCGATGGTCTAGCTGTTCTCTTAGTCGAGTTTAGGTAAAAATTTGCATCATGTTGTGCGGGAAGGTTAGAAATGATTTATTTAAACCAAAATTTATAATATTTTAATATTCTAGTCAAATTAAAATAAAAGTTTAGGTACTACAAATCGGGTCGTTCACATATTACATAACGCTTTTTTCTGGTTTTTTATTACAGTGGAACACACTGGCTTTTCACTGGAAAAATATTCTTTTTATTCCATTTACTTTAAGAAATCTTATAATTTTTTTTTTTTGACAGTAAGTTCCTAATAATAAGGCCGTATTACTTATTCAATTATGGCTATATTGCAATATATTTAAGTGTAACAACGCCATAAACAATAATTATGGCCATATTAACTATATGGTTCTTATTTCACGTCAGATTTTTTATTTTCTTATTTAGGTAACTAAGAACTTATAAATTTAGAAGTTCTAAAATTTTTAAATTGTGTAATAGATATGAGATTTTAAAACAATCCATAAATTTTTGTGAATTTTTTTTAAAACGTATCGGGGATTTATGGATTTTGATTGATTGATTTCAATGTACGATCAAGCATTAAGCAAGTCTCCCGTATTATAAATGCGAATACCACACCACTATACCCATGTTACAACACGACACCATAACTCTCCCTCACCAAGGAAATATGTACTATTATACTCAGCTTTTCATGAAGCCAAACATAGCAATATTCAACTCGTAAAGAAAGGCGCCACATCGATAACCACATATGTCTAATAGTGTGATATACGCCCCTGGCCAGGCAGCCATCGTACACCTTTTTACATATAACAAAATCGAGGGATGGGGAAGGAATGTTAGTGAGGACAGACTCGGCCCGGTTACAGATAATTAATAATGCTAGTTAGTGTTTTATGACAGCACAATGACAACACAATTAAAATATTAATAATAAAACGTTGGAATCTGATCGATCTGAAATAATATCTTAAACTCGAATTTATATTTATATAATACTCCAAACTTCCGATTAACAAAATTGATGATAATATATATTTCGATTTTCTTCTGAAACCAAAAACAAATTAGTTATTTATTTCTACTCTCAATTAGTCCAACCGCTCTATAATTTCAAATATTTAGTATTAGCTTTCAACAATTAAGAGAAATATTAAAACAGCAATAAATATAATATAATCTAAATTCAAATGTAAAGATGTTCCTATCCCTAAAAAATAACATTACCATTTATTAATCATAATTCAATTCTAAGCCTAAGGCATTAATTACATTAAGGATCAATTATATTAAATTCTTCTTCCTCCAGCATACCCCATCTGAAATAACATTTTGAACCATAAGTACACTCCAACTAGATCTAATAGATGTCTCTCCGCTCATTATTGATGAAATTTGTTAGTTGTTATACCTATCATAAAAAATCTAAAACAGTAAATATTTGCTATATAAAGCCCTAGTTCATCCACAACCTCACCATTTGCCTTAAATCGAAGTTTGTGAAAAAACCAAAATTACTCGTGACATTTGATAAATAAAGTTTAAATTTAAAAGTAGTGAAGTGAATTTAATAAAATTCGAAATAAAGTGCAGTGCCAGTGATAATACAATAAATAAATATATAAATATACTAGCATACCTGAAGTAAACGGAATAATGAGTACAAATTAAAATATTTATATGATGATAGACAGCTGTTTGAATATCAATAATTTTATTTTTAGTTAAAAAGATAAGATGGTATTGAAGCTAATATTTCAAGTTTGTCCGTATTGCTATAATAATTCTGTCTTGGAAGGTATATCTCCTATAGATGACTGTACTTACATATATGAAAATTTAATGATAATGCATCCACAATTAGTGTGCTGATCTTTCGATTTTCTATCGAAACTGTTTAATACATTGACTGTAAATATTTTGAAATTACCGGAATTATTCAAGGTACTCGTATTCAACAAAAAGTCTCAAGTTTTATTCAAACCGTCGATCTTCAAATTTTATGTAAAATACTCTCTAATTTTTTAATTGTTTATTTAACAAATTCTGAGTTTCTATTCAAACTTCATAAAAAGAAAGGAGAGTTGGGGTCACACGTCTAAGAATAGCGGACAGACTGTGGTTTAATAAATCCGATTTAGCTAAACTAGTTTAAGTATTCTATGTAGAAACAAAGGGACTAGCTAAAATCGAGGTTGACAAACTGCGACTAATCTCGAAAAATTCACTAAATTGGTTTTCTTAAATCGCAGGTTTTCTAGGGTATAAGGCGGCATATGTCAAAACCGAATTTAACATAATGTCATATATGGTGCCAAACATGATATTTCAAAACCGCTTATTTGAACAATACAAAAATGCAAATTGTTTTCTGCAAGTTCAGCATTTGTAAATCTATATAAACCTTTGTTTTATTTGTCATGTCGTTTTCCACTTGCATACATGAAACTGATCTTTTACATGTTCTGTCTTAGATTAAGGGAAAAAGGTCAATTGAAAATCTGATCTGTATAAGTTGAAAACCACATCAAGTTTTAAAGTTGACAGTCATTTGTCTGACTCACTATTGGTAAATTATAATATTTCTGATTCGTTTTACAGCCGAAATCCAAATTTAAACTAAAGTTCGATTCGTATTTTATCGTAGTCATCAAACGTACAGTGGTTAAGTTAGTTGTCTTACTACTCTCTGGTCCCGAGTTCGATTCTTGCCAGTGACTAAAAATTTCAAAAATTAAAAAATACTTTGACAGAAACTAAAAACGTTTGGGTGTAAAAACGTTCGCTGAGCGGACCACTTACAACGTTTACCAATTTCATTCGAGCGGTCTTTCTTTCTGAATTGAATGTGGGCAGGTATGAAAACCATGTCAACTGCTGGTTATTGAGAGAATCATCAGTCCGGTTTAAACGGTATCCTTTTATTCCTTTATTGTCCCTTGAATTCACTGTGTGTGAAAGCTATGCCCACCTCACGGACTCTGAACAAATTGAAATTCAAAGTGTCAAAGAACGAATATCTACATATAGTAATGCATTCTGCGGAACCAACCACGACCGTAGTCAAGATAAAGTAAACAACGGAGGAGTTGTTTTTATCTTTGATTTTGAAGCCATTCTGAAACGAGCTGATTGCACTTTTATTTCCATGTAAAAATAATCTAAGGACACATCAAATAAAGACAGTTTTGATTTATGAATGGAAATCTAGTTCAAAATAATGTTGAGGGAAAACTTAATCGACGATTTTAAATAGTTTTATCTGAATTACCAAATTTAGATATTGATGGGCTAAAAAAAGTTATTAAAATAGGCAGCAAAATTATTCCATACAATGTTATCATGTTTAGTATGAAACATAAGAAATAAAGAAACCAAAGAATTACAACTTTAAACGAATTAAAGAAAACAAAGGCTGTTTATAACTCCATTGTAAATTAGAGCTTTTATATCATTTATCTTTCTGGTTCAACACAATGCAGAAGATGTCAAATGTTTGGACACAGAACAAATTGTTGCAATTTGCTAACATTTGGTATCTCCGTGGGGATAACCACCTTATAAATGACTACACTCTTCAATGTGCTAGTTGTAGTGAAAATTATACAGCTCCTACAGCCCTATAAGTCGAAAGACGGAAGAATTCATTCGTATAAGAGAAAACATGAAAGCAAAGAATGTCGGTAACCAAAATAAACCAACGAAATCTTTCTTATATTTTAATTTTAATCTATAAACTCTCACATATTGAGTGTAAAGCTCTATTGTGCTAATTTATAAAATGCACAATAAATTTGAAAATTGGAATCTATAGGTTGAACCAGCAAGTGCCGCACAATTTTTAATATTTCATGGGTAAACCAAAATTGAATTTGACACTAAATATCTCATTTGCGCTCACCTTTATACATTTCGAGAACAATTAGAAAACTTTAGTTATACAATATCTTACCGTAAATTTTTGTTGAATTTCACATAACTATGAATTGACCCCTTGCTACACGCTGCTGGTATGTACCAATCGTGGAATTTTGCTGGGGAGGCCTATATCATTTCTTTGGCCATGTGGCCCAACCTGAACTGAACGTACTGCCGCTTCTGTTTCATTCCGACATTATCATTTTATAGATATTTTATTATAGATTATTATATAAATTGAACAAAAAATAGAATATTTAATCACAACACATTTTTCCTAAACTGATTTTTCATTTTTCTTCGTATTTTCATGAAAACATTATTTCATGCTTTTTTTTAACACACTTGATTTTTTCACATATAGACTATATACTCGTACATATCATAAATATAATATATTTTATTTCACTTTTTATCACTAGGTTAGGTTAGGTTGGAGTGGCTGCTTATGCACACTTAGACCGGTGACGGTCCATTGTGATACCACAGAATATCTCCCCTTTTACCCCTATTGGAACCATTTCGAGCTACTTATGTAGCGTAAGACGTCCCACACTTTACTGTTTTCGAGATCCGAGAGGCAGTCCATCCTGAACTTACCTAAGTGTTTGTGCCTTTTGAGTGTCAATGCTGGACACGAGCAAAGAAAGTGGACCAACGTCTCTTCCTCCTCTTCGTCCAAGCAGCTTCTGCAGAAGTCATTTGCCTCCAGACCCAGCCATCTTGCATGTTCTCCAAAAAAGCAGTGTCCCGTGAGAATTCCTACGACCGTTCTTAATTCACGTCTGCATAGGGATATTAATGCCCTAGTGCGCCCCAAGTCCAGCTTTGTCAAAACATGTCTTGCAACTCTACAGGTAAGGGTGTTAGACCACCTTTCCCTCGCTGAGGATAGTGCCTGCTTTCCAAGTGCTTGTCTCAGCTCTGTGATAGGCCTCCCCAGATTTGCCCTTTCCAGTTGCAGCTGGAGAGTAGTACCATGAATAGCAAGTTCATCCGCCCTGCAGTTCTCCATGACGCACGAGTGACCTGGGACCCAGATTACCTGGATATTGAAATGCTCACCCATCTCATTTAGAGATGAGTGACAACTCAACGCCACCCGTGACGCCAAAGACACCAATTCTAACGACCCGATCGCCGCTTGACTGTCCACACAGATTGTGATATCATCTGAGGATAACACATTATGCTTCAACCACGTCATGACCTCCTCAATCGCTACAACTTCAGCTTGGTATACGCTGCAGTAATCAGGTAGACGAATAGAAATGTTTACATTTAATTTGTCACAGAATACTCCAGCACCCACTTTGCCGTCTAGCTTGGAGCCATCTGTGAAGAATTGCAACGCTTCGGTTTCCGATAACTGTCTATCCCTCCAGGATTCCCTTGAAGGGAAGGAGGTCCGAAATCGCTTCTCGAAGCGTAGAGTATGTTTAATGTAGTCAAGATTCGCCAGCTCATCCTTCAACGATCTAATAATAGTAGAATGTCCTACATATACTAAGACACCTCCACTGAGAGATGGCTGCAAGTCGTACAGCCGTATTTGCCGCCGTATGTTTACCAAAAATGTCGACCGGAAGAAGGTGCAACATAACCTCTAAGGCACTTGTCGGTGTCGACCTCAATGCCCCACTAACAAGCATACAGGCCGTCCTTTGCTCCCTCTCAATCTGACTTTTATAAGTTACCTTGTCCAGAGCTGGCCACCAAACACCCACCCCGTACATGAGTACAGGTCTCACTACAGCGGTGTAGAGCCAGTGCACCAGCTCCGGCTTCAGACCCCATCTATGACCAATGGCGTTCCTACAGGAGCACAAAGCTACAGTAGCTTTGTTTATTCTCTCCAACATGTTGGGCTTGCAACTAAGCTTACTGTCCAAGATAATGTCCAGATATCTAGCACTATCAGTAAAAGCAAGTCTCGTGCCATTTAAGGTAAGAAGGACAACTACCGGGATTTTGTATTTCTTAGTGAAGAGTACCAGCTCTGTCTTGGATGGGTTAATACCAAGTCCACGTTTGCCAGCCCGCTTCGTAACGATAGTTAGCGCATTCTGCATTACGTCTACAATCGTGCCCAGGAATTTCCCGGTAACAACTAAAGCTACGTCGTCTGCGTAAGCGATAACTTCAATACCCTCTCTCTTTCTCCAATTCTATTAGTAACCCGTTTACCACTATGTTCCAGAGAAGAGGGGACAGAACCCCCCTGCGGGGATCCACTAGTTACTCGCCTCTTGAGCCCCCAACTTTGAGCTAACAATCCTGCTTTCCAGCATATAATTGATTAACCCTATCAAAGTAACGTCCACCTCCAAAAATGACAATCCCTCCTTGATTGCATCCGCTTTCACATTATTAAAGGCGTCCTCTATATCCAGGAAGGCCACCAAACCGAATTCCTTCGAATTAATCGATTTCTCAATCGTATACACAAAGGCGTGCAGAGCAGTGTCCACAGATCTACCCTTTGTGTACGCATGCTGAGACGGTGCCCACTTCCTGGTACCTATTTTATCTCTGATGTATACATCCAGCAGCCTTTCCAAGGTTTTCAAAAGAAAGGATGATAGAGCTATTGGTCTTAGTTCCTTAGGATAGACATGTGAGCTTTTCCCCGCTTTCGGTATAAACACCACATTGGCCTCCGTCCAGTACCTAGGAATATAACCCAGCTTCAAACACCCTTTGAATATAGCTTCCAGGTACGGAAGAATAATTACTAAGTTGTTTTGAAGTTCCGCTGGTATAATTTGATCCGGACCAGCCGATTTAAATGGTTTAAAACCCCTCAGTGCCCATAGGATCCGTTTCCTGGTTACAATATCCTCTGTGAACACTGAGAGTGCTTCCTGATGATTGATATGCACCAACAGGTCCTCAAAGCTTCCTGAGAAGTGTGTCTCGAAGAAAAGCTCCAGAGATTCTCCACTAGAAGCTGTCCAAGATCCGTCCCGTTTTATCAAAAAACTGAGACTAGCTGTACTTTGGGAAAGAATCTGCCTAAGGTGGGAGGTTTCGGATACCTCTTCCATTTTATCACAGAAGATTCTCCAAGACCTCCTTTGTGCCTTTCTTAATTCTTTCTTATAAATTCCGAGTTTCTCCTTATAGGAGTCCCAATCCTGAGCCTCCGTTGTATTTTTGGCTCTATTAAAGGCTGTCCTACAAGCGTTTGAATAGGTTCCCAATTCCCTGGACCACCATACTGGTTTTTGCCTACCCCTAGGCTTAGCCAGTGGGAAGGCAGCACGAAAGGATCGGTTGCATGCGCTAGTAACGCTAGCCACTATGTCCTCCAGCTCCCAAACGGTCGTCGAGGGCTCTAGAGCCCTTGACGGCAACAAACCATCTAGTAATTCCCCGTTTATGCTCCAGTTTGTCTTTCTAGGGTTCCTGAAGGCTTTCCGGTTAGCAGGGTGAATATCGAGGCTATAGGTTAAATACCGATGGTCAGAAAAGGAATGTTCCTTATCCACCCTCCAATTTTTAACCATAAGAAGAATATTATTTGAGGCAAGGGTCACGTCTAGAACCTCCTGCCTGTTACTAGTAATAAATGTGGGTTCCCGCCCAATATTACACACTAAAAGGTTAGTACTCATCCAATAATCAAAAAGCGACTCACCTCTTTCATTCATATCCGTGCTTCCCCAGATAGTGTGACGCGCATTAGCATCAACTCCCAGTACTACACCTACCTTTGATTGGTCCGATTCACGGATCAGTTCCTCCAGGTTATCCGGAGGAACCTCCTTCTCCCGGTCCATGTAGGCTGAAACTAGCCAGAATCTACAAGTGCCTACTTCCAGGCTAACTGCAGTAGTGTCACCATTGATGTATTGAGAGAGAAGGAAAAGATTAATATTATTTTTCCCAAGAATACAAGATCTGATCTTCCCAGACCTACTAGAGGATATAATTTTGTACCCCTTGGTTTTGAGGCCACAGATCCTGTTGTTATTAATCCAATGTTCTTGGATTAGTATCACATCGTCACCCGACCTAGTTAGCCTGAGGAGTAGAGCTGCCGAAGCAGCCTTAGAATGGTGAAGGTTAATTTGTGTTATCTTAATCGTAACCTTTTAACATCTACCTATGTACCTCTATGGTATATTCCTGCTACCGCAGGAATATTATTTCCCGGTATTTTGGGATGCGCCGGATTCGCCCGTCTCGCTAACCCTCATACCCTCTGTAGCGAACTTGTCAGTGCCCGGGCTGCCGGCATCTTCCTCCATCGGTACACCAGCTCCTTTGCTTATGGGCCCCTCCTCATCTTCCAAGTGAATCCTTGCCAGAACGAGATCGCTGGATTCATCCTCCCCCCTATCCTTAGCTTCTCCCCCCATGCTGCAGGTACCATCTTCAGGCCTGGGCGGGTTGCCACTATCCTCCGGTTGGCCTCCTATACGCGCTTCCACCCCATTCTTTTTATAAACGTTGAGAGTAATTGACCCGAATCCGAAGTCAATTTCTCCATTCGTTTTGTGCAGGATGGCAAGGGACTCCTTATTTATTATCATATTTGATAATTTCGAGCCCCCCTTTGCCTCCTCCTGCTGACGATCTTCCAATTTCCGGTCGGAAGATTCGGGTTACTGGCCTGAATAATTTTCAAAGCCTTGTCAGGGCTAGCCGGTTCGGATGGCAGCTAGACGTGCCCACGGCGCGTTGGGAATTCCCTCCCGGGTAACTGCCGCAAGCTTTGCGCCTGGTCACACCTCCCCTACTTTGGCTATAGCCTTTTTATAAAGATCCACAGATCTAGAGTTCGAGCATGCAGTCATCTCTGCAGGATGAGGGTGGTCCTGGATTTTCTCCCAGGACCTTTAAAAGGACAAGGTTGAGTGCATTATACATCAACCTCTATTTTTCCGCCGTGATGCTCCCCTCTTCTTGACTTTCGTCAATTACGGCTAACATCAACACATGCTCCCTCAGGACATCGCTGAACAGCTTTGTCCCAGAGTTTGAGCTCGGCTTCTTGTCAGTCAGCAACTTGGCCCGCCTGCTGTTGACTACTTCTACCTCGTCCTGGGACCGCTGTCTTCTCGCCACATGGTCCCTTTCCGAGCTTCCGCAGCCCACAGTGTTTCTTGCCCAAGCTACCGATGATCTCTGTTCTTCAGTGAGCTGCCCCTCGGGGGTCGCAGCCCACTTCTCGAGAATTCGAAATGCCGAGCGGCGATTTCTGTATCGCCATTTCGCCGGAGGAATTTCTCTCGTCCCCCTCCTCTGCGCTGCGTTGGTACCGCTAACTTCCGGGACTAGTACCCTAGAGTCAACCACCTTTGCAAACTTCGAGGCCCCACCCGTCTGGTTGGAGGTACCTCCCTTCGCTGATACCGGCTTTTGGGGAGAGCCGGTGCCCTTTGGTTTATTTTTGTTTGATCTTTTTATTAGATTCCCACGAGTATCGGTGAAATGAAGGTCCGCCTGCGCAGAGATCCTTATACGCAGCTAAGGCTAATTACAACTGGAGGTCGCCAGGTATCCAGAGGGCTCCGTTCACGACTGGACTTTGTTAAATTGGCCCCCAGCCTGGCAGATCGTCAGCACGGGTCGCTTTACACCTTAATCCAGCCCATTTGCCATCATTTAGCGTGACCCGCCTTATACCTAGGTCACTTATTAACACCCTGCCAATGAGCGTGGATCCGGAGGCGACGGCAATTATAAGGCAAACTATCAAGTAATTTAACATAAATTAATCATTATGGCATATCCTCCTAGTTTGAGGTCAGAAATTTTTAAAATTTTTTTAAACATTTTAGTTTAAAATTGTAATTTTAGCAATTTTTAAACCCTTATTTATTTAAAAAATATATTATGTAAATAATTTTGACCCGAAAAAAAAGAAAACAAGCGAATCAAGGCAAGTTTGAACCTAAATAAAAAGGGGAACCAAAAGTAATTTTGTATAATGGTTACACAGGATAATATTTTTTATCCGAGAAATTTGTATTTCGATAAACAATATATAAATTATACAAATAACCAATAAAACCAATAATACCTAATCGATTTTTCTTTTTCGATTTATTAATTTCGAGCTAGAAAGCTTTATACATAGATATGTATGTAGTTGTACTTGTATGTACATCAAAAATATCAAATTTTATTATTTGAATTCATTTGAAATTTAATTTAGATTTTCGTTACATAACAACAACAAAAAAACAATATTGTTATGCTTTTTCTGATATGTCTGTTCTTTCTCGAATATGTGATTATAGATTTAAACATCAAAAAGCTTCTATTGTGTGTTTTCGCTTCTGTCGTTTGTATACCTGTATACAAACTACTATAGTTATAGTTCCCTACACATAATATTTTACGTTATCGATAATTTTTTTTTTTACTTTTTTTCACATTCTACAATAATAAACAATAGAAAATGAAAATATATTTCCATTTGATTTTCACCGATAAAAAGAATATTTCTCGTCTTTTCGTTGCTACGGTGTTGAGAACATTTTTATTTTCGGGTTTAACTGGAATGATGTACCGTTTGTGGTGATTATATCAGTTATGCACAAGAATGTGAAATGTTTAATCGTATTTTTTTGAATATTGACATGACAACATACTATTATATAATTGGACCAACTTTTTGTTGAATATAGATTTTGGGACATTTCTTAATTTTACCTAATGGACGAGAAAAATTGTCGAAATCTGGCTGAACTATATGCCCAAAATATTCAAATTTGTAACATAATTAGTTGTTTTCGAAATTTTAGCTATAAGTATCGGAAATAGATAGTGTGAATTGGGTTATCGATATACGTTTTCAAGAAAATCTTGACAACTACGTAACAGGTTTCGTGTAAAGTTGGGTGTATGAGCAAAATCCTCTAAATTTAATTTAACTTTTTTTTAACATTTTCGTTTCAGGTAAGTGGCTGAATACAACACTACTAACTGTAAGCGAAAACTTCAATCAAAAGGTACAATTTTTGTAATGGTATAATGCTTTTTTGTATATACATAGTGAATCAAATTCTGACCATAGTTGTGTTTCAATAACCAAAATTTCTGAAATTGTGATATTAGGTTTTATTCATGTTCAATATTTATATAATAATTTGAGTAAAATATTTACAAAATTTTCATAGCGGTAGCATCGAACCACCAAGCTGATAAGGGATAGAATGGAATTCCTAAATTTGAAGATAGCAGTTGGTTGTGGAAAATTATATGTTCATCCGATTTTGTTGATCAAACGCACAATAATTTTTTTAACTACCCATGGCTTTATTCTTGAATATTTTCTAACAATGTAATTAAATACAATTGATTAAGGCTTAACCTACAACAATTCTTAATATTAACAAGCACTTTGTAATTATAGTTAAGTGTGTCAGGCTATTAATCGTCTTAAATTGTTGGTTAACCCCGTAACCTTTTTTAGTAGAAATTATTTTCGAAAAAACAAAACATTAAGTTCCAATAAGAATCCACCACGGTTTTATTTCTTACGGGAAAAAAAGTTTATATGGTGAAATGCAGTAAATGCGGTAAGATAATAAAATCCGTTGGCGGTAGTACAAGTGGACTTCACACACATCAAAAACCCACACTATAAACTTATGAAAACGTAATGCAACGAGAGAAATTGCTATATATGTATATGTGGTACTGGCACGTATGGCGTTCCCGTTTCCCGTTTTCCCTTCCAAAATATTTTTATAGAATTTTCCTCGATTTTTCCAGAATATTTTTTTTTTTTTTTTAAAAACATCTTTATTGATATGGCTACTACAATCTTAAACATTATTAATTCATTAGTAAGGTTGACATTAGTACTTATGAGATAAGCATAAACTTGTGTGGGTCTGCTGGACCAGTATCCAGTTCCCTTATTCCAGAATATGACAAGGCAGAAAGAGCAGTAAATTCCCCGTTTTCCAAAATGTTTAAACACAAAATTCTCGATAAGGAAATTAAATCTTACTTTTCCACAATTTAAATTTTCGTTTCTGTTTAATAGAGATTTATTATTAAAATTAGAAAGGAAATGTCCATTTTCCAGAATATTTCAACATGGAATATTTTGTGTTCACAATTAACATTACACAATTATCAACATCATCATTACGATATGCATATAGTACCATATATATTTGGGGCATAGGCAATTCTTATATCAGTAGTAAAAATGTTGATTTTGGCGTGGCTTTTTTAATTGATGTGAATATGTTCAGATATTAAATTGTACCGTGTGGTACATACACTCACGTTTTAATATTTAATTGTAAACTTACTAATTATCCGTTTTCAATAATTCATCACGGCCATTATATCGCATTGTGTTCTGATTATATATGCTTTGTTTGAAATTGATTCTTAATGATAATCCCACTTAGGATGCCGTTAAGATAAACATAAACATTTTGGTGGCGGTCGAATTAACCAAAGAAATCAATTCGTTTGCCTCATAAACATGCACTTTCATTACTTATAAACAAAGTATATTTTATAGACAATATATAAATTATTAATGTAGGCACTTGATTATAATAGTATATTATTCAACGAGCATATAATGATAGCTGTTATTCACGAAGATGAAGTTTACCGACACGAGCCGATAGGCAAGTGTCGTAAATCATCTGAGTGAATAACAGCCATTATATGCGAGTAGAATACGATACTTTGTCCACGACCGATAAAAAATTGTATTTTATTATCAAATCCTTTAAATAAACCTAAAATAATTTACGTCGACATTTTGACGTCTCAATTTAGTAATAATGAAAATAGCAAGAGGCTACTAGATAAAATTTCAAAAATGAAATTTTTATTTGGTAGTAGTGATTAATGGAAAAAGGAACTACTAGATAAACTAGCAGTGAATAATGGATATCATTATAAGTGAAGAAACAAACGTATAATGAGTATATTATATGTTAGTCGTGGACAAATAAATATTTACACGCAAATGTCAAAATATAGTTAATTTTTATAAAAGCAGATGGTTCTTATCTATCTAAATAATACGCATACTAAGATTTCCAAGTTTATGTTAGTAAATATACAAACCAAAATAAGTATTTTAATAGGGTTCCCAAGACTCGAACCACAATAAGGTATTTGCTGTCAAATAGTAAGATTTTCTGAGCCAAGAGTCTATCCAAAATGTAGTTTACCCATAATTCCGCTTTTTTAAAAAATGGCGTTTTCAAATGTTATACTCTACTAAACGTGTTCCCTACTAAATTTAGATTATTCAGGCAAGAATCGAGTGAACCTTCATATTTAAAATAATCTGGTACTACATGTTTCTACCGAAGATGCAGTTAAAGCAGCAGCATTGTTTTTTGGTGTGCCCCATTATGAATGGCTGATGCACGGAGTGAAGTGGAGAATAAATATGTAAATTTATTAGTCAAGAATAAATACACAAAATATGTTTTGGTATTTTTTTACTTCTTATTGAGCAGTTTGCGCGTTTTGAAATAAGTATGATAGGTTGTAAAAAACACGGTACACTTTGGAACCCAGAATTTTTTCAAAATACTGATCGAAGTGAACATTTTTGATTTTATACAAGTAAAATTGATGTTCCTTCTTTGAAAATAGATCCTAACATTACTCAATTGGTCTTCAATTCAAGTATAGAACCGCATCACTCTATAAATTCTGAATTTTGATGTTTACGTTTAATATGATTCTAAAAAAAATTGGACCGCTAAGTTCTGTAAATTTCATTTTTTGGTACCAGTAATATAACGAGTACTTCATAAAATTTGGTTTGTTTAAAATGTTAGCTATTCACTCTTGAATATGGTTGAAATCAATTTCAAAATTTAATTTTTGTCGAATATATATAAAAATTCAGCTTGATATATTTTGGTATCGACTATATCGAATTTAATAATTACCCCTAAATGTTTGGTATGTTAGCGTTTTTATTTAAATTGTTGTTGTTGTCAATAATTTTGCTCTGTTAAAGCTATACGACAGAGGGTAGAACTCTACCAAAAACGTTATGAAGAGTTAAAATAGTGGTAGTAGAGAGCCTTTTTGTTTTTTTGTTTGTATTAGGCTTGGCTCCTACATTAAAAAGAACCATATTGCCAAAAATCCAAAATTATAATTTTCTATTTACATGTTTTAATTCACAAATTCAATTTAACTAATATTTACTTTACTCTTAAAAAGAACAGGATTACTCCCTACACATATACTGTTAAAGTTAGCCGAAAGTGGCCAGCCGAAAGTGAAAAGTCGATAATGCGGAATGTGTTAGTCCAGGCGAAAGCATAAAAATGGTAATGTAGATTGCCTAATCCCAGTCGGAAGTAGGAAGTCGATAATGCAGATTATGATATAACATTCCAGCCGAAAATAAAAAATTTCGTAGTTATCAGCCGAAAGTAAATAGGATACACAGATATAAATAAAAAATTTTGTAAATAAATTTACAAGTAAAGCTTCTTAGAAAATATCGGAAAATCAGAAGAATATACAAAATTAGAAAATTTGTATAAAATCAGCCTGTAGAGTGTTATGTCTGGAGATGGATTGCATTGATTTGATTTGTCAATAGCTATCGCAGGAAAAAAATTCAGTTCAAATTACTCGTGGGAAATCTCGGAAAACTCGATTTTCCAAAAAATTATTAGAAAATTTGTATAAAATCAGCCTCTAGAGTGTTATATTTGGAGATGGATTCAATTGATGTGATTACTCAATAGCTATCGCAGGAAAAATATTCAGTTCAAGTTTCCAGTGGGAAATCTCAGAAAATTCAAAAAAGTTTCCTGCCGAAAGAAAGAAATGGATGAATTAAATCAGCCTATAAAGTGTTATGTCTGGAGATGGATTGGATTTAAGTGATTTGCCAATTCCTATCGCAGGAAAAAAATTCAGTTCAAGTTTCCCGTGGGAAATCTCGGAAAATTCGATTTTCCAAAAATTATTCGAAAATTTATATAAAATCAGCCTCTAGAGTGTTATGTCTGGAGATGGATTGCATTGATTTGATTTGTCAGTAGTTATCGCAGGAACAAAATTCAGTACTAGTTTTCCGTGGGAAATCTCGGAAAATTCAAAAAAGTTTCCAGCCGAAATTAAGAAATGGATGAATAAATTCAGCCTCTAGATTGTTAGGTCTGGAGATGGATTGCATTGATGTGATTTGTCAATAGCTATCGCAGGAAACAAATTCAGTTCAAGTTACTCGTAGTAAATCTCTGAAAATTCGATTTTCCAAAAATCATTAGAAAATTTGTATAAAATCAACCTCTAGAGTGTTATGTCTGGAGGTGGATTGGATTTAAGTGACTTACCAATTCCTATTGCAGGAAAAAAATTCAGTTCAAGTTTCCCGTGGGAAATCTCGGAAAATTCGATTTTCCAAAAATTATTAGAAAATTTGTATAAAATCAGCCTCTAGAGTGTTATGTCTGGAGATGTATTGCATTGTTTTGATTTGTCAATAGTTATCGCAGGAAAAAAATTCAGTTCAAGTTTCCAGTGGGAAATCTCGGAAAATTCGATTTTCCAAAACAATATTACAAAATTTGTATAAAATCAGCCTCTAGAGTGTTATGTCTGGAGATGGTTGAAAAAAATTCAGTTCAAGTTTCCCGTGGGAAATCTGGGAAATTTCAAAAATTTTCCAGCCGAAAGTCGTATTTTCCGAGATGTTCCATGGGAAAATTGAACTGAGTTTTTTTTGTACGATAACTATTGACAAATCAAATCAATGCAATCCATCTCCAGACATAACATTCTAGAGGCTGATTTTATAGAAATTTTCTAAAATTTTTGGAAAATCGAATTTTCCGAGTTTTCCCACGAGAAACTTGAACTGAATTTTTGTCCTACGATAGCTATTGACAAGTCAAATCAATGCAATCCATCTGCAGACATAACGCTCTAGAGGCTGATTTTATTCATCCATTTCTTAATTTCGGATTGAAACTTTTTAGAATTTTCCGAGATTTCCCATGGAAAACTTGTACTGAAATTTTTTTATGCGATAGCTATTGATAATTCACATCAATGCAATTCATCACCAGACATAACACTCTAGAGGCTGATTTTATACAAATTTTCTAATAATATTTGGAAAATCGAATTTTCCGAGATTTCCCACGGGAAACTTGAACTGAATTTTTTTCCTACGATAGCTATTGACAAGTCACATCGATGCAATCCATCTCCAGACATAACACTCAAAGGCTGATTTTATATAAATTTTCTAATAATTTTTGGAAAATCGAATTTTCCGAGATTTCCCACGAGAAACCTGAACTGAATTTTTTTCCTGCGATAGCTATTGATAAATCACATCAATGCGATC
Source organism: Tipula vernalis (assembly GCA_958295665.1). Lineage (NCBI taxonomy): Eukaryota > Metazoa > Arthropoda > Insecta > Diptera > Tipulidae > Tipula > Tipula vernalis. Next base: position 115,924,510 of record OY282560.1, on the reverse strand, counting down.
CATCTCCAGATATATCACTCTAGAGGCTGATTTTATTCATCCATTTCTCACTTTCGGCTGGAGACTTTTTTGAATTTTCCGAGATTTTCCACGCGAAACTTCTACTGAATTTTTTTCCTGCGATAGCTATTGATAAATCACATCAATGCAATTCATCTCCAGACATAACACTCTAGAGGCTGATTTTATACAAATTTTCTAATAATTTTTGGAAAATCGAATTTTACGAGATTTCCCACGGGAAACTTGAACTGAATTTTTTCCTACGATAGCTATTGACAAGTCAAATCGATGCAATCCATCTCCAGACTTAACACTCTAGATCTAGAAGCTGATTTTATATAAATTTTCTAATAATTTTTGGAAAATCGAATTTCCCGAGATTTCCCACGGGAAACTTAAACTGAATTTTTTTCCTGCGATAGCTATTGATAAGTCACATCAATGCAATCCATCTCCAGACATAACACTCTAGCGGCTGATTTATTTTCGGCTGGAATGTCAATAACATAATCTGCATTATCGACTTTTCACTTTCGGCTGGAAACTTTCGGCTAACTTAAACAGGGTCCTACACATACACATATTCTATCGGCTAGTAGTTGTTTCGTATCAAATTGTTATCTCACTAATCCTAATAAATTCTTACATTTCCTTATAAGCCAAAAAATCACCCACATTCATTAAATCACTTAGATTTATTGCAATCAGAATGTGTTTCCCAAAATTTCCTGTACGCATGTACTTGTTCCATTTTGTGACTATCAACACTTATATTAAAATTTGCAACCTTTGTTCTGAAACTCATATAAGCACACTTATTAGGATTCACTTTCAGATTCAACATTTTAAGTTTTTGTAATAAATCATCTACACCTTTTTGCGCTCTTTGAGCCGCCACATCAATACTTCTTCCTTTTCCAATTACTACAAAATCTTCTGCAAATTACAGAACGATTTGATTGTCTGCATTGATGTGGTGTGTCTCGCTAGTATATAGGTTGAACAGAGCTGGAGATATTTTACTTCCTTGCGGAAGTCCAACATTTGCAACTCCTTCCAACCTAAAAACTCTTGCATTCAGAACCATTTTTCTCTCAGTCATAAAATCTTTTATCCACATATATACTCTCCGTGAAAATCCAAAATTCGAGAGAATTTGTTGTAATTTCCACGGAACCACATAATCATAAGCTCTTTCAATGTCTAAAAATACCGCAACAGCTTTCATGTTATCCTTTCTTACTTCCCAAACAAACTTTTCAACACACTCGATTGCAGAGTGGTTCTTTCGAAATCCAAATATTGTTAATGGCAACAAATTATTTTCATTCACAAAATCTTCCATGCGCTCTTTCATCATTCCATTTAAGATTTTTATAAAAACATTTAACATACATATGCCTCGATAATTTGTTGCCACATCTGGATCTCTATCCCGTTTAGGGATAGGAACCACCCTGCTCTCTTTCCATTTGTCCGGTATTTTTGAACCCATCCACACTTTGTTGAGTATCTCAAGCAAATTATGCTTTGCTGAGTCACTTAACAACCGAATCATCTTATAACTTACTCGGTTCGTCCCTGGAGTGGTAGATTTTGATCTATCTAACACTCTCAGGAACTCTCCCCATTCATACTTACAAACCATTCTTTCATTTCTACTCATTCTATCAACTTCATTTATTACATTCAAATCATTGCTTACATTCAATATCATTCTTATAAATTCTTCACCTTTTTCTCTGTTCTCACATACCACATTGCTCACATTAAAGTATCTACCATTCACGCTATTAAACAAACTCCATACATCCTTAGTTGTGGTTCTATGTGTCATTTGGGACACATATTCCCGCCAACTTTTCCTTTTTGCTCTGCGAATAGCCTTTTTCAATTTTCCATTCATTTTACCATACATAATCTTATTCTCACTACTCTTATTCCTATTAAATTCACGCAAGGCTTTTCGCTTTCTTTCATACCAGTATTGAACTTCATTGTTCCACCAACCATTCACATTAATCTCTTTCATATCCACAATTTTTGTACACAATTTATTTACCCGTTCAATTTCACTCTCTAACTGGCTTTGATTTATTTCATTTTCTCCGAGAATCTCATTCATTTGATTCACCCATTTCCTATTATTCATTAATTCACGTTTTTTCCTAAACACTCGATTATCATTCATGATCATTTTGATCATGAAATGATCACCACCCAAATTCTCTTCTTTAACATTCCAAGTGACCCGGCAGGCCAGTTCAATAGTTGTCATAGACAAATCTATTGCGCTGGCCGTGCCTCCCACATTCGCCATTCTAGTTGGCCTTCCATCATTCAAGAGCACCATATCGGAGTCTTGAATCAGGTCAGCCAACTGTTTTCCTCTTGCACAATTGTCTAAACAACTCCACATTCTCGCATGCGCATTCATATCTCCACATACAATCAGGTCACTTTTATCTTTCACCCACTCAAACAATTTTTTAAAATTACTCAAGGCCTTTTTCCTTTCATCTTCATCACGAACCTGGGTTACATACACGCTCACTAGTAACAGATTTCTTTCCAAATTCGTTGTTGAGGCGGCTATTGCTTCAATCACCTCAAAAGCGGGTAACTGAACCTCTTGAAGCGTTATATTTCTGGCGTACATTATTGCCACTCCACCATAACCATCATTTCTTGGTTTGGAAAGAAATCTGTACCCTCTCACATACAACGTCTTATTCGTTCTCTCCCACGTTTCGCTTATAAGCATCACATTCACTTTATTCTTGGCCAGATAATTTTCCAACATACTTTTCTTTGCGTTAAAACTTTGTATGTTTATCTGGCCAACAATAATTCTTTCACTCATGTCTCACATTCACACAAATAACAATCTATACATACCAATTAAAAATCTGTCCGGGAGTATCCGCTTCCAAAATTTAACAAAAATAAATTTTAATGAAACAATAAAATTTTGTTGCATGAAATTACTGATGTTGCATCCTTCATATAGATGTTGATGTTGCGAGTTGTTGTCCCATCTTTTGTACTGCTGCCGAGTTTCATGTGTACGTAATATTGATTTTTATTATTTATTTATGGTGTGAATTATTATCTGGTTTCATCGGTGTTGGTGGTACAATAAAATTTTCATTGTTAACGTCCGTATTCAACGTTGTGCTGTTATATTGGTCCATGAACGCTATACGGTTTTTTGTACTTGTGTACCGAGTTTTTTTGTGTGGTCGACCGCGTTTATTTAAATTAACGTTTACTGACACATCTTCATTTTCTGTGTCCATACACGACGAATCTGTTTCTGTTTTTCTCTCTTTTACGTTATATTCTTTTAAATTAACCATTTTTCTGATTGTTTCGATTTTGTTTTCTGCCTCTGCATGTAACATGTTAATTTTTGCTACATCGCTATACTTAACTCGTTCTTGAGTGGTAATTGATTGTACTGTATTTTTGTCGACCGTGCTTGTTTTTTGTACATGTTGTGATTGTCCTTGTGTGTGTAAATGTTGTTCATCTAGTTCTTGTGGTTGTGGTGTTTGTTGTTGTAGCTGTTGTTCTGCTAAATTGTTGATGTTATTTAAAAGTGGACATTCTGATTTTTTGTGTGAAACTTCTCCGCATTTGTAACATCTCTCTTTCATGCCGTCGTAAAATATTCTTGCTTTAATGTTATGAATATAAATGAATTGTGGTATTTCCTTCTCGATCTCTATATATACTCCTCTTACTCCCGAAAAAACTGGCAGAAGTGAGTTAACACCAAACTTTTCGCGTCTTGTTGACAATATATTGCCAAAACGATACATGGCCTCACTCAATGTTTTATCTGTAATTTCTGGTGGCAAATTGAATACCCTCACGTACCGCATTATTCCACTTGCTCCTTTTACTGTTACCTCGGTTGATGTTCCATTAATATACTTGAACGACAAAACATGTGTTTCCCGTAAAAATTCAAGGTACCTCTGTTCATTGTTAAATTTTATATAAATACTCCGCTCGTACAAATCCTGGTACAACGTATGTATATCTTTAGCCGTTAGCCCATTGTTCAAGACAAATTGCATCATTTCTTGATCTGACGGCTTAGCATCTGTCTTTTGGAACTGTACTTTTACAGTGTTTTGTCTTAAACTGTCCATTTTAACTATTCCACAACCTTGTTATAAACAGGTATTAAATTTAACCACTGCGCAGAATTGCGCTTATCAAATTTGGACAGCACTAATATCACAATCTTTTTCAATATTTTAAACTCACTAATTTTTATTTTTATTTTGTAATTCGCTCTGTACGCCACAAAGGTTGACAATCGAATGTGCTGTATTAAAGTAATACCACAGAAGGTAGAGCTCTACCAAAAACGTTATGTAGAGTTAATAGAGCGATGGTAGAGACGTGTAAACAGGCATGTAGGGCTCTACTGAAATTTCTCGAAAAGCTCTGCGGTAGAATTACTGGCAGAGACAATTCTTTCAAAAATACACTTTAGTAGAGTACTCTACCCTTCTACAGAGTCTCTACAATAATATCACAACTGTGTAAACATTTTGTCTCTGCTGAAGAGGAGGAATTCGGCTTCTAATTGTATTTCGCTGCTAAATGTTGCGTTTATTGTCGTACTACTGGATGGAGTTATAGACCCCAAATTTTTGGTGTGGCGCACCGTTAGTATGGCTTTTAATTCGATTTAGAAGCCTTCGAAATGCCTGTTTTTTTAATTATTTAAAATAAAATATAAGCATTTATTTTAAAAGGCCTATAGTTTTAGCGGTTAATATAATAATATATAAATACAACAGAGTCCCATTTATTTCTAGAATTAACCCACAAATCATACGATTAACTCTATAACTTAACAAAACAAAACACAATTAGCAAAGTAAAATGAAGCAAACAGAGCATACTGCGTTTTCCCCGCACTAATCTATTTATCGCTTTCTGTTAGTAAGTTGTGGTCTGTCGGTTTATTAAGAATTTTGCTAACGACTTTCCTCCGGCGTTTTATTTTACCAGTTGCTTCTGAGATTAAGATGGTGATACGGCCTATGTAGAGTAAAAAATTAAACCTATTTAATAAACGTATAGAATCCTGCCTACCAGTTCACCTTGTTAAAGTTAGCCGAAAATTTTCAACCGATAGTTATAAAATGTCGGTAATGCAGATAATCTTGGCTATCTCAGCCGAAAGATACAAGCCGACATATTGCAGCCGAAACATATTTTAAATAAAATGAAAAATTAACAAAACGTTATAGAAAATGGTATTTTCATGAAGTGATTTTACGGCTGAATATAGGCTCATTTTGGCTTGCCACTGTTTACCATAGGAATTATAGTTCATGTTTCATCAGAAAAGCCAAATATAAAATGTAAAATATTTGTTTAAATTCAACCTTTAAAGTGTCTTGTATGGAAAGTATTTTAATTAGTGTGCCTAGCCAACAATTATCTTTAGAAAAATTATCAGGTCAAGTTTCTTGTGGGGAGGCTGGGAAAAATCGTTTGAATGAAAAGCCGGTCCTGTCTGGAAAGTATTTCAATCAAAAAGAGCCATATAAAATTTAAAAATGTCTGTAAAGTATTTCAAGTAGTGTGCCTAGTCAAGAATTATTCCTAGAAAAATTATCAGAACAAGTTACATGTGGGGAGTCCGGGAAATTCGTTTGAATGAAAAGCCGGTCATGTCTGGAAAGTATTTCAATTAGTTTGCCCAGCCAACAATTATCTTTAGAAAAATTATTAGGCCAAGTTTCTTGTAGGGAGGCTGGGAAAAATCGTTTGAAATTTAAAAATGTCGTGAAATGAAGAAATAACTGTGTATATATTTTAATTTCAAAGTGATTACAAAATTTATTTACTAATTTAATAAATACGATTTTAATTCGCATAAAAAAATTCAATCACTTGAAAATATTTGAATACAATTCACCATTTTTGTTATTTTTCCAATACATTTCGAACTTACCCCGCCGACCCTGTCCATATAAAATGCGTTTGTTAAATAAAATTAAATAATCAATTATTCGCGTTTTCCTTAATTTTTAGAAGTTAGCATTTCAACTTAATATCTTTCAAACCCACAAAAAGCAAAAAACAAAAAACCGGAACAAAATAACAGAATTATTATCTGCGAAAAACAAAAAAATAAAAATTCGCTGAAACAAACGAAATAACCGGAGGAAGATGCGGAAAAATTTGTCAGAAGTTTTTTTTTTGTGCTGTTTTCTTTCTCGGTTATTGTTTTATCTGAATAATATTAAGTTAGATGAACCGATATATGAGTATACGCGATGATGATCACATCGCAAGATGATGGAAAACTTTCTACTGTAATTATAATGTTTTTGTTGTTGCTGTCATTATTGAATTTTCAATAATTTGTTTTTAAAGTTGCTGAATAATAATATTTTCTCAATTATTCTTTATCTGGAATATTATATTTTTGTGCTTTATTATATCGCATTATTTATATGTAGATGAAAATTTATGAAAATTATGTTTCAGTTGTGAAAGAGGGGAAACTGAAAACAAAAAAAATTCTTTTCATCTTTATTTTTATAATATTGTATTTTGAACATTTTTGATTATTTTGCCATTGGTTACAGTGGGTAAATTATTTGTTAATGTATTTATGTATTAAGTTAACTTGGTCAAAGTTAAAGTATATAACTAATTTGTGGGTAAACAGATTTTGTTTTCTATGTCTTTGGCAACAATTGAGTGTGGTTGTAAATATCTTTTGCCATTGAGCTTATTACGTTCGCTCTACTAAATATATAGAACTGAAATCCTTGCGATATTTTACAAAATAAATCTTCTAAGCTGAAATCATAAACAAATTTGCATGGTTGAAGTATTTTTTTCAATTTTATTATTATTTTTTAGAATGATGTGGTAGAACGATGTTATGGTGTTCACTTCCAACACATTATTCTCTTTTTGTATTGAAACTTTATCGTATAACTGTAGGAAATAATGACCAGAATTTTTTCCGAATTCCTAATACTCAGAAAAATATTTTCGACTGTGTAGTTTAGGGCCCAATTATTCTATGTTCAGATCTTACTGAATTTTTTCAAAATTTGGTCATGGGGATACTATGGTCAAATATAGCCGCAAAGCCTCATGTTGTTACTATATTTGAAATTTTTTACGAGAATTGGTGACATATTTGTATGTGGCATGTAATGTGGTATAGACTAACGACAAAAATTTTTAAAAAATATCAGAGTACTTGATATTGGCAGGTCTAACAAGAAATTGTGGTGAGATTATTTCAATCAATGCAGGACTTAAAAAAATACTACTCAGTTAAATTACAAAAACCAAATAAAATAAGAATTAGGCTATCGATATGTCTAAAGTATACCATATTTTATGTATAAAACCTCCACCGAAAATAAATTATTGGTATTATGGTAATTGTCACGTATCAAGGCCTATCTATTAAGGAAAAGTGGTTTCAGATCGGAATACGGAGTGGACGCAGCTCTATTTGATCATAAATTTAACGATAGCCGCATTTCTTGGCACATAGTGATCCAGATTAGAAAAAGTTTACATTTCAACAAATTTTTGCTGTGCCATGCCACTGATTTGATTTCAACTTGGTAAAATTTGCTTTGAATGAATAACGTTTCTACGCTTTTTTTATTAAAAAAAATTTCCAATTTATTTAAATATAACTCATGTGATGGCAATACATGCATTGCATTCATAACGGAATTCGGATATTTTCGAAAAATGTTTTTTGATTTTTTGCCCATCAATTCTTTGAGTAAAGCATAACCAATCGGCAATCAGCCTACATATATTTTTCGTATTTTCATAAGTTTAAATGAAAAAAAGCAATTTGATTTGTGCATGCAAGGGAGAAAATTATATCAGAGGAAATGATGCTATTTTAATTTTTTCGACCAAATTTTGTTTTAGCAATATTTAGAGTAAAGGAGCCTCCTTTCGCCATTTTACCTTGGTTTAATATTTAGTAAAAAAATCAATATTTAAACTAGTCAGTGATTAGTAATCACCGAAATTTAAAAACCTATAGTTTTTTAAATTTGTTTTAAATTACTGTTAAAACAAATACAATTTTCTTTGCTTTTTTGGTTGAGCTTGTTTTTCGGAAATCTAGGACTGATCTTCTTGTTAGTTGACGATCAAATCAAAAATGTGGGTTCGATGCATATAAAAGGTTGTAAATAAAATTAAATGCACTTTCCAAAAATGACTGAAAAAATATCAAAAAACAATATAAACACTAATTCTATAGCATCACGCCATTCAATTTTTGCAAATTTCAACTATTATTAAAAACGAATCCATGTTTATTCTGAAAATCTCAAAACCTTGAATTACGAAAATCTCATCCCACATGAACAATAATCTCAAATTAAAACCTCAAACAATTTCTATTACAAAATAAACATCAAACAAATGTGAAATAAGCTTAAACCTCGACGGGAAAGATCCTTACAAATATCGAAAATTTCGAAGTATCACTATAATTTTGTTACATATCACATCCAAAGCATTTTACAAATTTACAGTATTATCGTAAATATGATTACATAAACAGAGGGCTCTATAGTGAAATCAAGAAACTCTAATAGACTCGAATGATCTATCGAATCATCTTAGAATTCTATAATAATCTAGATTTTCTTAAAGCTTTTGAATCGCAAAACAATACATATTTATTTAGAAATTGATACGAATGAACTTTATCCCAAATTAATATTAGATTTTGCAACAGCAACTGAAATGCTTTTGTATGTGTTTAAAAAGCGGACGAATTTAATATATGTAAATGCAAAGGAAAATGAGCCCGTGAAGTTTCTGACAAAAAATCAAAACGTATACGTACACGATTCCAATAAGAATAATAAAACTTTATAGGATTCCAATTAAAATGTAAATGTATTAATAATTTTCACTAAACCTTTTGAGTATTTTCCATTATGGCCAAAATAAAAATCACCCCCATATATTTGTGAAAGGTTCGGCTATATAGGTCATATAAGCCGAGGTATAGGACACATCATCCAGAAGAAGTTTTTTTCAAACGGAAGATTTGGAATCTTGCTAATGGCCGTTCTGCATTTAAAATATTGAGTATTTTTCGTTGGGCCCATTAACAAGCACTGCCAGAGATTTGGGCAAGGTTCGGCTATATCGGTCATATAAGCCAAGGTATGGGGCACATTATCTAGAAGAAGTTTTTTCGAAACGGAGGATTTGAAATCCTGTTAATGACCGTTTTACAATTAAAATATTGAGTATTTTTTATTGGGGGCCCATTAACAAGCACTGCCAGAGATTTGGGCAAGGTTCGGCTATAAAGGTCATATAAACCAAGGTATGGGGCACATTATCCAGAAGAAGTTTTTTCGAAACGGAGGATTTGGAATTTTGTTAATGGCCCTTTAATTAGGTTAAAATTAACGGCATTATTGTTCCCGTAGCTGAAATGGTATCCTACCAACTAAATTTTTATTGGAATTCCAATTCATTTCGTTCATTATTGATTGGTCTTAGGCATCAATGTTAGCCATTCTACATGGCTTAAATATAATGTCTGTGGAACGATACTTAGACTTACGTTTAAGGTACTTCACTACAAAGAGAAACACAGCGAGTCTGTAATTCCAGTTTTTCAAATTTCAAAAAAAAAGTGAAAACATAAAAAAAGAGCCTAAAAACTTCTTATTGGATTACTTTTGTTTATTTCTAAACAGTAAAAATTTAGAATTTATTGATTCCATTTTGGAAGCCTTTTACACAATATTTTGCAGTCCGTTTGTGACAAAAGATGTTACTAAAGCTTTTGGCAAATTTAAAACTTTCACTCATTATAAAGTTATAAATTAACCCAGGCGAAAATTCTTTAAACCACAAAGAAGATCAATCAGAATTTGATAAATTAATATTTTGTGAGTTAAATGGTGAAAAAATAAGATATCTGTAAAGTCCATTTTATAAAAAATACCACAACATATACAAAATAATTATTTTAAAAATTGAAACTAATTCAAATCCTGGACCTCAAAACGAATATTATTTTCCAAATTTTATACTATTTGCAATAGAGAAATACTTTTCTTATTTACCATTGTGGTCTACTTGTTTTTCTCATTTTATTGGCATTAAGGGTCGCCAAATCCCATATCAAATTCCAATGTTGAGAATTGGTTTAATATATGGTTAAGAACCAATATCTAGATAGAAAAATGTTGAAAATAGGAAGATTCGTTGAGCTTGATGATGATTCGATTTTCCGAAATTTTATACACCCCCAAACAAAGGAAACAACAAAAAAAAAAGAATGTCAAAACATATTGCGACGACGATATGAATGCAGAGGAAATGTGGAGCAAAAAAATGAAATTTACGGTCACCGAAACATATTGGTCAACGAGTGATAGACAGATATTCGTCCAAAAACTCTTTTAACGAAGTTTCAGAAAAAGAGTTAAACAAAATTAAATACACCGTAACTTCTGCGAATATTTCGTTAAAGAATAAACCACTTCAATGCTTGAAAAATGGGTTAAGGTTATTTCAAAACCAAAAAACTACTGAGGTGAATAACGCCTGCGCGTTTGACTCTCTAAGTCAAATATTTTACTGCATTGCATTGGATTCCACGTTACATAAGCGTTTATTCCAAACATCACCAATAACCTAGAGAGGCAAGGTTTCGGAAGAAATATTTACGAGAAAAGGACAGATCTATTATTAGAATGCTTTCAGTCTCGAATTAAGCGAAGTGACAGTATTACCTCATTAAATTCAGTTTGGTTGGAACAATCGGATATAATGATTTATTAAATTCTGGATCAACGGAAAAATCAACCGCAACTGTAAACCCACACACCCTTATCTATGTATCACAGTATTAGTGCTACTAAACTGCAATTACATCCGAGCAATAAAAATCAGCAAAACCAAATTATTAGAAAAGTTTATTAGTAAAAAAAATTCTAAACTTAAATTTGCACTTTCGATTTGTATTTTCTTTTTTCTCTATAGTACGTATAAGTGTGATAACTGTTCATCACTGGTACGGAGCTGTTCCTCATTGGTGGTTCGAAAATCATGGAATTTCTGATGAAAACAAATTAAGTTATTCATGAAGCCGAATCATTCCCCTCGTACCCTATACGTTGGCTTATAGGACCTATATAGCCGAACCTTGCCCAAATCTCTGGCAGTGCTTGTTAATGGGCCCCCAATAAAAAATATACAATATTTTAAATGCAAAACGGTCATTAACAAGATTCCCAATCCTCCGTTTCGAAAAAACTTCTTCTGGATAATGTGCCCCATACCTTGGCTTATAGGACCTATATAGGTCGAACCTTGCCCAAATATCTGGCAGTGCTTGTTAATGGGCCCCCAATAAAAAATACTCAATATTTTAAATTCAAAATGGCCATAAACAAGATTCCAAATCCTCCGTTTCGAAAAAACTTCTTCTGGATAATGTGCCCCATGCCTTGGCTTATATGACCTATATAGCCGAACCTTGCCCAAATCTCTGGCACTGCTTGTTAATGGGCCCCCAATAAAAAATACTCAATATTTTAATTGTAAAACGGTCATTAACAGGATTTCAAATCTTCCGTTTCGAAAAAACTTCTTCTGGATAATGTGCCCCATACCTTGGCTTATATGACCGATATAGCCGAACCTTGCCCAAATCTCTGGCAGTGCTTGTTAATGGGCCCAACGAAAAATACTCAATATTTTAAATGCAGAACGGCCATTAGCAAGATTCCAAATCCTCCGTTTCGAAAAAACTTCTTCTGGATAATGTGCCCCATACCTTGGCTTATAGGACCTATATAGCCGAACCTTGCCCAAATCTCTGGCAGTTCTCGTTAATGGGCACCCAATAAAAACTACTCAATATTTTAAATGCAAAACGGCCATTAACAAGATTCCAAATCGTCCGTTTCGAAAAAACTTCTTCTGGGTAATATGCCCCATACCTTGTCTTATATGACCTATATAGCCGAACCTTGCCCAAATTTCTGGCAGTGCTTGTTAATGGTCCCTTAATAAAAAATACTCAAAATTTTAATTGTAAAACGGTCATTAATCGGATTTCAAATCCTCCGTTTCGAAAAAACTTTTTCTTCTAATCTTTACAAGTAAACACTCATTCAATTACGTTTTAATGGGAATTTAAAACCATTTTTTCAGTTTGGATGTGTTTTGTTTGGAATCAAATAATTACGTTTTAATTATTTGTTAGAAACTTAACGGAAAGAAATAACTCAGTTCATTCCAATAAGAATTTTGTTTTGAGTATTTCTAATACATACATATTTTTTGTCAGAAAATTCACGTCGGTAAGAAAAATTCATTCAAATCAAATATTTGAATTTAATGCTAAATTAAAAAAAAAAAATCCCAATACACAAAATTTATCTAGATTTAAACTATTTGGGATTTCACACGGATCAAAGCGTTAACCTATTAATCGACAATGTTTGACAATTTAAAACTTTAATTTTGTCCATGTCTAAGAAAATCGACATCTCAAAAGTTTCTTCTATCGGTAAACATCTTACTACGATTTTCTGATTGGCCCAGGCATGTACTTTAATCATGCATATCCACAAAAATTTTATATTGGGTTTACCTATTGAAATCAAGATTATTCGTAAAACATGAAAAATTTGATCGTAACATTTTTAAGAAAGTCGATATCTCCCAATATGAAATTTTAGCAACTATAGATGAGCAAAGTACACATAGGCTTATCAGAAGATCTTAGTGAGATGTTTGCCAATAGAACCAAGCATTGAGATATCGACGTTCTTGCACATGCATAATAACCAATTTTTTATGTTTACACAGAAAGGCCTATTAGAAAATCATATAGTGAGATGTTTGCCGATAAAGGAAAGTTTTAAGATGACGATTTTATTGTATGTACATGGAAAAGATTAAATTTTTAAATTGCCAAACATTGTCGATTAATATTAGGGGGATTGACTTTGTGAAATCCCAAATAACAAAATCTTGATAAATTTTGTGTATTTGGAATTTTTTTTAAAATTTATCATCAAGTTCAAATCTTAGATTTGAATGAATTTTTCTTTCTACATTTATTAAATTCGCCCGAATGTATGCTTTTTTAAACATATCCACCCTATTTTGTTGTTGTTGTAAAATCTAATATTAATTATAATAAAGTTCATTCCCATTAGAAATAACTGAAAGTTAATAATTTTGAATCGGACTTCGAGAATTTCACCAGACTCAAAGCTATGCTTAATGCAATCCATTAATAAATGTAATAAAATACAATCGTGCATGATTTGTATTTGTATAAGATAACACTCAATTCCAAAAAAACCTCGAACTAGAATAATCCTTAATAATTCCTACCAACTAAGAAATTGGGGTCGATGATGACCGATTTTCTAAGCATCAATTATGTAAAACATTTCGAGTTCTCTTGATGCCTACATAATAGTATTTTGTCGCAATTGTGACTTTGTAATTAAAAGTTCTCGACACTTGGAGCTCGAAATACGAGAGACACATGGCAGGTGAAATTGAAATTTGGATGGATTACAATAATGCGTTCACCTCATGAACATCCAAAAAACTAAAACGGAGTAGATTTTGACGACTATTATATTCAAGGGTTCTACTTTTAATAATTTTAAAGTTAATATTTCCGAAAAGTGTAGGAGAATTTAATCGAGTTTCGAACTGATGAGCTTATGATTATGAAATAGTCAATCTTCTCATCAGGCCACGGCGACTGGATTGATTGTACCACAATTTACATTCTATATATATACAGAATGTACTGTGCAGGTTGTAGTAGCGAATTATACTGATACAGCCAAATCCCCTTACAAATTTTTCTTCGTCATATTCACACAGCTCTGCGTAAGCAAATTTTAACAATTAACAATTTTTTTACTCTAATTTTGAATTAATTATTTAATTCGTGTAATCACCAAAGTACAACATCATCAGTTAGAGGATAACTTCAGGATAAAATAGTTTACATAATTTGATGGCAAGTTTACTCTTGCTAAATCAGTATTTGGATCTTATCCAAAACCCGTGCAACTTAAGTTTGGATGTCTTAAGATTGAACATTTTTGAAATATATATATTTCTCATTTTGCCGAAATTCCACTTGATATCTGACAGTTAAGATGCAAAGAAAATACGAATTAAGCCCATCAGATAGTTTTTTGTGTCGATAGCTCAAGTGTCATCATTAAAATCCGGTACAAACACCGATCCATCAGTATATCTGTCAGCGAGTTAACTTAAATTTTCTTAAATGAAACGCGGCTCTGCGGAAAACTCCTCTCAGCTTTTGAAAGCACCCTTTAACCTAAGTTCCACCGAGGTACACGAGGTAACAAGAATAGCATTAGATGGGCTGACTATTTTATTGACTAGTTTTAAATCGATATATTCGGAGTTAGATATCTCGATGATGATTTGACAGCCAAGTAATTTACAGTGATCGAAGAACGACTTCGTACATGTCCCAGGCATTGAACTATATGTGAAGATTTGGCATTGAACTATGTGTATGATAAAATTCGAGCTACGCGTAAGCGAAATCTTAGCCACCAGGTTGTTGTAAATTCTTTTGCGTCCAATTCAATTGTCTTTCGTGCTTGGTATTTTGGTGATTGATTAGGTATTTATAGAAATGCAAAGAAGCGGTGATTGAAACTCCATACGTTGGCGAAAGAGGTCAATTATTGTGAATTGACGAGGTGTACGAATACCCAAAGGATGGCCAGAGTTAGTAGAAACCATTAAACTGTACAATAGCTATATTCCTGAATCATTAAGAATTTTGTTCAAACATTTCGTTGCGTCTTAATAGACTTTCAGAGAGATCTTCAATCGGGATCGGCTCCTTGCATTACGCATGCATGTGGTAATGCAGTGGGACGGAGTGGTTATATAAGAGTTTGGATCAATTATGCTGTAAACGGGTTGACCTTTTTATTCATTAACCACTTCCACTTTTCCGCTTATTTCCTTTATAAACATCGTCATTTCAGCTTCAAACTGCTTCCAAGAACCGGGCTATCTGCAGCTTAGTTTTTTTACATAGTTTTCGCAATATCTTGCTTTGGCATTATAAATCGTCGAACCAACTTCTGCCAATCAAAATACTATAGCCAACAGCAGAAATTTATTATTGATGCGAGAGCTGCTATGTGTTCTTAACTTTATTGATTTTATTTTGCTATTCGTACATTGAGTACCGTGCACAAGTCGCAATCACAAATTAAAAATGCATCCCTGATCCTTCAATTTTATTCAAATTATGATGAAATACCTCTTTCAATAAAAGCATTTTACTGTTTTTCAAGAGGCTTTTCCGAAATTTGATAGAATAATATTTGCCAACTATTTATCTGTTGAAACTCGAATCTCGAAACATACCCACTTCCTTTGGGCCGAAGCCCAAAATATACATATTAATACCGCTTTATCTGATAACCATGGGCTGATCCTTCAGAAACCACCAATTGTCGAAATCGTTGTAATTTCGGTGTCCATAACGACAATTCACTTCCAAATTCTTCTTCGCTTACACCGGCTGGTGAAGCGGCCGAAACATTTGCAGCTCTTGACACTAGCAATTGAGGGGATCTCTTCCTAAAAGGTAACAAAACCATTTTGTCGGTTTCCCGTTCGAAAATCCCGACCATTTCCTGCATAATGACAAAGGCAAATAAACGCCGAATAGATACACCACTAAGGGAACGCTGACTTAATGGGTATGAACTACTTTTTTCGCAAGTTAACATTAAATAATAAATTAACATTGATGCAATTAGTGTCTACTGTCTTACTCTAGGAAAAGGACCAGTTCATTCCGTCCATGTCTCTCAAAAGCTCAGCAGACGTGCAATCCTTGGCACAACCACGAGTGGAAAAAGGCGACCGTTCTCAAGGAAGCATCTCCTCATTATTATTTGACAGACCCAACGCCTCAAAATTTAGTAGCTTTCAGGGTAGCTACAAATCGTGCGACTGGAACTATAATTAAATCTAAAAAAGTTCAGTAGCGAACGTTCTTTATGGGCATTCGCTCGGAAGGTTAAGAAAAACTTTTTGAATAACAGAAAGTCTAATCTTCCTCCTTTAAAAGGTGAAACCAACATTTATACATCCGCACAAGAAAGGGCCAATCGTATGGCCGCAAAATTTCCCACAAATTTTCAAACCTGCCCGACTTTTCGTTGACACTTTCTAATATTTTTCAAGCTAGCTTTTCAATACGTCATTTAAAATTCAAGGTCTCATTTAAGATACAGGCCTTTACGATATCTTTGGCTAAACCTTTATATATCTTGTTCCACCGTTCCGCGTCTTGTGCCTAAGAACGGCAGTAAAACTGATCCAAGGTACTAGATACAATAATTAATTTCCAACTATTAAAATACCTGGAAGAACACCAACTTATTTCAGAACATTAATATGGGTTTAGACGTGACCGATTAACGGGTAATTTAATTAACTTCGTCACAAGGGCTTATTTTCCTGTAGTTTTTTATGCAAGTTGAGAGCAATTGAACCTGTCAGTAAGCTGGTTCATATATATATTAAGCTTAGTATATTAAATCTCCTGCACTTTTTTCTCGATAATGATTTCTTATCCGCGACTATCAATCGCCTTTATTCGTACGGTGATCCTCGTCATTTTCTTTTCCTACTTTTAAACTAGGCAAACTGGGGTGAATTCAATCCAAATAAGTCGGATACTTTCTCCGGCAGCAATGACAAATATACACCACCTGTCGAGATTTATGATTCCATTTACAAATTTATCAGAACCAGACTGAAATATAATTTACATGTCTGAGCTGACGCACCGAAGATAACTGGCTGCACTTGCCCGATTTCGGAACCTAGCATGCCAAATGATTCCAGGTTCTTAGGTCTTCTCTATCCTAGATTCTCTTTCCAGCAGGCGGAAAATGGAATCCTTATGTGTGTTTTAAAAATATTTTCATGGCAAGCGTTTGGCGGAGCTTTATCAACTTTTGCCAGACCTGTCCGGGCCACCATGTACATTAACAGATATAACCTAGAACTAAAATTTGCAAAGACAAACAAGCTTTAAAACTCTTTCTTCCTTCGAATTACGTGTTTGTAGAATGGACTGGACGATGGGGCTTTCATGGTGGCTTATGACTTACTTAGATTTAAACCCAATTTCAAAATTAAAATTCTTGAAGATATAATTCCTTCCTTGATTCTTTCCTTTTATTTCGAAATGCTGTGTGTTATTCCGTATACAATTCCTAAGTGTTATAAAACTTCGCTGTTCTAAGACAGGTATCCCCACGGCTCTGACGTGAGAACCATTTTTGAAGTTGAGGAATGAGGAAACAGTTAGTGAAACCGTGAATTGTCACCTTGCAAAATTCCTTTTTTGAACTTCATTTCAAACTATTTTTATTATCACGGGGAATTAGCCGTTCAAAATAAAATATTTCATCACTGCATCAATATCGGTTCTACAATGATTCTATCAAAATCTAGAAAATAATTTAAACGATTGTTTGTTAGGCCTTCACAAAATGCAATGTTTGAAAGCTTAAGGTAACAGTCTGTATTTAATTACTGCAAGAAACTTGTCAAATATTTTTATTATCTTGGAAAAGATATGGAGAAATTTATTTAAAAGCATTACGATTCATAAGAAGGTGTTTTCTTATTTTAATAAAATCAAATTGCTCCCACAAGCGAGTTAAACTAATCCAAGATTTTCACTTTTAGTGTGAATTTAACATAAGTTCTATCCTCTGAACATGCGTCATCAATTGTATATCTACACATCACAATCCATTAAAGAAAACAGAAAATTTTCTTTTATACTTTCCAAGAAAATACACGATAAATAATCTCGCGCTCGTATTTCTTTTAGACCTTTTTATACTGCTGGGCTACACTAGCACTACACCTAAAGTACAAGAGAAATTCACCTAAATATCTATTCAAATAAACACTAAATGAAAATTATCTTCTCATTCACTATATATTTTTATCCCCATCAATCTTATTTTTCCGAATTTTTCACCCAACAACTGTACAACAAACCCCTAAATACGTAAAATAAAATCAAAAAAATAACACAAACAAGTAATAATCTACTGTGTATTTAGAGTAATTGTTGTTGTACAAAACTGAAAAATTGAGAAAAATGAGACGAGCACAATACAGACACAAATACACATACAAAAAGTGCACAAAAGAAAATCAAGAAAAACGTTTTTCATATGTTTCCCAAAAAACATACAAAAAATAATTTTATATTCAGTAGCAAACTACCTGTTTCACAGTCAGGACGCACAATTTATACACATTATACAGTGTATTTCAATAGAGCTAGATTGGAATTTTTATTCCCGGAAAGTGTTTTACACAGTATCTAATATAAATAAATATTAATAAATTGAGTGATTTACAATAAATAAAAAATAAAAAATTGAGTGGAATTTTTTGAGTGAAATTTTTTCTATGTGCAAGTGAATATTATACGATATAAATTTTTTATTTAGTGATTTGTGCGAATTGTTTTTTTGTTTTGTCAAAAAAAAAAAGTGGAATTTAGCAGCGTAAAAATATCATCTACCTAGGGTACACAACCAATTTTTCGGAATCTTAACAATGTAATGTAACAGGTGTCTTATTTAACATATTTTACCTTAAAATGAAATTTTTATTTTTATTATTACTAAATTTGATATAATTTAATTTAAGCTAGAAAAATTAACTTTTTTTTTGTTTGGTTGTTTGTCAAACAACCAAACCATATTCGTTTGTGTGATAACAAGTAGGTACATACAGATATCTGATTAACAACGTGTGTATTTAAGATGTGGTGGTGGAATATTTTGAATTTTTTCGTTTGTGTTATTTGAGAATTTTTATGGAATTAATTTAATTATATTCTTTATAAACGTTTTGGTGGTGGATTCTAAGATTTTATGTACATAAATGTATGAAAAGTGATAAGACTTTAATTTGTCGTTATTGAAATTTAACACTGGAGGTGTTTTGATTATAGGCAGCTGAATTCGTAAAAAAAATGTATTGTTTGTGAACTGTGGTGTAATTAAATTGTGTCTCTTAATTGTGCAATCAAACAAATTTTTTTTTGGAGAGCTTTCATTTAACTAAAATTAAAAAAAGTACAGTTTAATGTTTTAAAAGCTTTTTGTTGGAGCTAAGGCTGGATGTTTTAAACGCATAATTTTATGAATTATTATTGACAAAGATTATTAAACGATGATGAAAAAGCTTTCAATTTAATTGTACTAATGTAAATACGAATTTTATTTCTGTTTATTTCTTCAAATTCATTGAACTGTTCCATTTTCAGAAAATTTCCATTTAATTTCTTTTTGGGTTAAAATAAATATTTATCCTTAGAATGCCTTCGAGTCTTTCTGTTTGTATAGCGTGTTTGCTAAAATAATGAAGGCTGGGCACAATTTTGTCAAAAAGCGTGCGAAAAAAATCTGGTTAGGTTGTTAAATATATGTTTTAATCAGATTTATTTCATTAGAAAGTACAGTACATCTCTTGATAGACGAAGCGGAAGCAGTAGACTAGAAAAATTAGTAAATTTCCGTTAATTTCTGATTTTATTTTTCTGTTTGTTTTGCCATTAGTCTCATTGTGAATTTTTAGTATAATTCCCAAAATCAAATGATGGGTCAAATTCCAGGAGCATTTATACAACAGTTCATTGTATAATGCGTCGACAATTTTTCAAGAGGACTAATCAAAGTTTACCAGAGAAACGGGCACATTTTTATTTGAAACCAGAACTTTACTCAAACTTGTTCGATATTTTTATTAACCACAGAATAAAGTCAAGCTTTTCTTTAAATTTAATAAAATATTTGGGTTCGGTCAATAGTTTGAAGTTAAATATTCTTTAAAGCTTTTCTATAACACTATTCGATGTCGAAGGCCAGAATGGAGTTTAGAAGCTTTACACTTGAGGATATACTTGAAATTTGTTAGTGATTTGAAATATACATTTCGGACAGTAAATTGACATATTAACAATATACGATAAAATTATGTGGCCGCTATATAACGGCACACGGACGGACGAATTAAAATTGGCCGCAATTTTTTGAATAAACAGAGTAAAAAACAATATGATCGACTTTATCAGAGCCAACGAAATTATTTAAAAAAAAACATATTTTGCCTACAGTGTAAGTTGTCTGTTTGTTGATACCCTATATTTACGTTTTTATTGCATTTAAACCCGAGGAATAATTAACTCTAGTCTGAAGCACCGGTTTTATAGTTTGCAAGGGAATCATTCTGTTGGCAGTCCGTTGAAGGAAATTAAATTTGGCGGCACAGGGAATTTGTAAAGAATACCGTTTAAAAAAACCATTTTCACGGGGGATATTGGATATTGTTTGTCAACGCAAAAAGTTTAATTGTTGTATTATCCACGTGGTTTATTGCTTGGCATCGTCATACGTGCTTCCAAACTTATATCCATCATGATGTGCACCATCATTGTACGATGAAATCATGATGTGCACATTTTATGATGATTTTTTTTTGACTTGACAAAATTGTGGCGTTGAATTTATCGAATCACCATCAATATTTCGAGGTGAAGGTACAAATAATTTTAACTAATACTGCTATAACCGAAAACAATCAATACAAATTTATTGCTTTGCTTTTTATATATTCGCCTATATTTTTACCGATGCACCCGCAATAAAGTAAAATTTAGAAATAGTCGGGCATAGAGCAAGGTTCCAGCTTCGTCACAGTATTTCGATTTGATGAATTAACCTGCATTTAGTCATCATTTTTAATAATTTATTTGAAAATATTCAATGGTTGAAATTCGAATCGAAAAATTTAAATCTTCCAAATTAAAGCTTTTAAATATGTAGTGTTCCCAAACGTATTTTACGATTTTTTCAAATT
Organism: Tipula vernalis; assembly: GCA_958295665.1. Taxonomy (NCBI): domain Eukaryota; kingdom Metazoa; phylum Arthropoda; class Insecta; order Diptera; family Tipulidae; genus Tipula; species Tipula vernalis. The sequence goes on along the minus strand of OY282560.1, from coordinate 115,903,492 downwards.
TTTATATTTTCTTAAGTTCAGCCAAATTTAACACAAATTATTGAAAGCTTGGGTTATATGTTAAATTGTGTGTAAAAAAAAAATCAGATTCTGAATTATATAGTGAGTTAAATCTCCAATGTTTCACAAATTCTATTTCAAGTTTCATTAAATTCTAATTTTTGTTTTTAAAAATTTGTAACAAAGTTTTTATTGCCCAGCATTAAGATTGCTATAAAGCAAAAATTCATATTTAAATTTAATACATTGTACAATTTTTAACAGTGATAATCTTAAGCTTTTGGGATTAAGTCAACTTCGGAATATCTTAGAAGTGAATCCTTAAGTTGGGAAATATTATTTCGCTGCCAAGAGCTTTCAATTTTTTCTCAAAATATTTCCTTCCCTGAATATGTTTTAAATGCTTAAATTTTCAAAACTTATATCAATTATGGAATTTTATAATATTTAATATATTCTGTTGCAAAATGTAAAATTAGAGGTGACCGTCTCATTTAGCGTTGTCCAATTTTACTGTTTTCAGCTCTGCTAGATTTTTAGTTTTTAGTCAGCATGGGCTTACAATAATCGAATGACATTCAATTTCGAAATTCATATGAAAATGAAGTAAGGTATTATAAATTACTAGAGGTCCGCCCTGTTCTAGGGAGGCACCGTATACATAATTCTGCTGCGTTTAATAAATGGTACAATCATTTTTTTTCAGTTTTTTTTAAATTTAATGTGAAATATTCGAGCTAAATTGCCCTTACCATCTTGGACATATTATAATATACCCAGTGTACCCAGTAAATATTAGTCCAATTATTTCCTTCCATTTTCCGGAAACCGTTTTTCCGTTTCCTCTATAATAAAAGTTACGAGATTAGGGCACCCATACAAACGAGCGTGAGTCTTATTGGCTTTAGTAGCATCTTGTAAAGGAACGTAACTTTCTGCGGTTAACTATTAGAAGTTTAAATGAACACTTTAAAGCAAAATATCACATAAATCTCCACAATATACTGCTGGATAACACTCGAAAGTAATACGTATGACTCAGTTCATTATTTGTAATTCGGAATCCGCAAAATAACAGAGGATATTAGAAGCAATCAAAAGGTCGAAAGGTCGGTTTTGCTTGCTTTTATTTCAAGAATTTAAATAATTTTCTAAGATTTCGCCAACAATTAAAACATCTAATTTATTGCGCCTTGGAGCATAAAATCTCACTCTATAGATGTTTCTTGGTTTCTGATCTGCAAGAATTTTTATTTTAAATTCACTATCATTACTAATTAAATTCATGCAATATTTTTTCAGCAGCTGCTGCACTGCTAATAATGTGTATTTGAAGTATCTCCACAAAAAGCTATTTCTACCATAGCTATGTAGTTCAAAATATTGAATTCTACATTTCTTTTTTTTTCGCGTGTTTATCGCCTAAATATTATTTAATAATGACGTAGCGAAAAATTTTGGAACAAATATTAAAATACGGAGGTCCGCCCTTCAGATGAAATGTTTCAAATGTCGCATTCTTTGGGAAAAAATTAAATCAATAAATTGATTTTTTTTTTGATCTTTTTTGACATGACATATTCTTTCGAAAGAAATAAATTGATTTTTTTTTTGATCCGGATCATTTGTCACAAATCCGGATTTTTTTAGAGATTTCATAAAAATTTCACAAATACGTAGAAATGTAAACGTCAAAATTAGGTAAACAAAAATAAGCCGCTATCTTCATAAATCATTTGTGGGGGTGTAAAGTATTTTGATGCGAATAGTTGCGTTTTAATCTAAATTAGCATTTTTTATCCTTTTATGGTAAAGATTTCACAATTCAATATGCAAAATGCTGGAAATGTGTAAACATAACCTTGCTTTTTTATTTGTTATTTTTTTCACCAATACAACTCTACAAATAAATCAATTTATTTTGTTTTTATATTTTTTGGCAAATAAAATAATCACACATACTACTACCATAAAATTGTTCAGATTTTGCTTAGTGGTGCAGCTTACACGCGAAATTACCGATTTTCTAATTTTAAGCCAAATTTGACAATTTTTCTGCGAAATAATTTTTTTTAATGTAATAATCAGCAACATTTTAATTTGGAACAAAATTTTTTTTTTTTTTCCCTTTATTTAATATTACAACTGATTTACAAATCATTTAGTAATTTATCTTTCTTAAATGAAGATTCACATTTGACGGGCAGTAGCCCAATGGTTACTCCCGTTTGAATTTACATAGTAATAATTTTTCTCTATCCGAATTAAATACAACTGCCCAATTCCAAAGGTTTCTGCCTTTGAAGTCTTCTTACTGCATTGGTGGTATCCAACAAACTTCGTATGTCTGCATTTTGGTGCCGAGATATCCGCTGAATGTGTTTCTTCGCATGATTTTGTATTTCTTCACTTACATATTCCATGTTTAAGTCCCTATGGAGGTTATCATTTCTAATGTACCATGGTGCGTTAACAATGCCACGCAGCACTTTGTTTTGAAAACATTGGATCATTTGTACATTTGTCTTCTTGGTACAACCCCAAAGTTGAATACCGTAGGTCCATATTGGTTTAAGTATTTGCTGATATAATAGCAATTTGTTATGTATTGTAAGCTCAGAGTTTCTACCTATTAGCCAATACATTTTCCTATATTTAATGTTCAATTCTTCTTTTTTCTTTTTAACATGCTCTTTCCATCTAAGCTTGCAATCAAGAGTCATGCCGAGGTATTTGGCTGTATTTGCATTTGGAACCGGCCTTGAATTAAGTTTCACTGGAATCCAGTTAACTTTCTGGTTTGTGAAGTTTACGTGAACCGATTTTGCTTCGTTTAGGCTAATGCGCCATTTCTTTGTCCAGCTACTCACTGTGTCGGTTGCTTTTTGAAGTTTGGTCGTTGCTTCTGATATACACTTTCCAGTCGCCAGAATAGCTGTATCGTCTGCAAATGTTGCTATGGTGGCACCTTCTGTATTTGGCATATCTCTGGTGTACAGGATGTACAATATAGGACCCAGTACGCTACCCTGTGGTATGCCTGCTGATATTATCTTTAGTTCAGAGTACTCTTGGTTATATTTTAGACGGAAATGTCGGTCTGCGATATAATATTTAAGAATTTGATAGAATTGCTTAGGTAGATCTCGATGCAATTTAAATTCAAGTCCTTGGTGCCAAACTTTGTCGAAAGCTTGTGCTACATCTAAGAAGATGCTGGAGCATATCTTCTTATTCTCAAGTGAGTCTTCGATTATATCCGTTATTCTGTGAACTTGTTCTATCGTAGAGTGATTTTCTCTAAATCCAAATTGGTGTGGTGGAATCAAATTTCTCTCTTCTATTATTGGCTTGAGTCTCTTGAGCAATAATTTTTCAAATAATTTTGAAATTACAGGAAGTAGTGAAATCGGTCTGTACGACTTTTTATCGTTCGCTGGTTTGCCTGGTTTGGGGATCATAATTACTTCAGCAACCTTCCATTGCCGTGGGACATATTTTAGTCTAAAGACAGCATTGATAATTTGAACCAATTTTCGTAGTCCCTTCTCGGGAATGGCTTTTACGACTTGTCCAGTAATTAAATCATATCCTGGAGCTTTTTTTGCGTTCAAATTACACTTGATCTCATTTTTTAATTCCTGTAATGTTACACATCGAATATTATATTCATCAATTTTGCTAATTGTTATTATGTTTTCATCTGCTGTTTGCCTAGGTAACGGTTGAAAGGTGTCTTCCAAGTGAGCTGCAAATAAAATAGCTTTTTGTTTGTCACTTTTGGCCCAGGTTCCTTCCCCATTTTTAATAGGTGGCACATGCATTTTAGTTCTTTTTAATCCCTTTGTTGCTTTCCAAAGAGAGTAATCAGTATCTTTATGTTCGGTGAGACCATTTAAGTACTTGTTGATAGTTTCATTCTTAATTTCTTTTATAAGTTGTTTTAGTTTATTGCATAGAAAATTGAGGATTTTTTTGTTTTCCGGGGCGCGTGTCCTTTGCCAGGTTTTTCTTGCCTTCCGTTTCTCTCTAACTAACTCCCTGACCTCAATAGGATAATTTTGATTCCTACGGGATTCGGTGTGACTACCAGGAGAACTTTCCCATGCTGCTTGTTGAATAGTACTGTTAAATACCTCTAGTTCGTCTTCCAACTGTACCGGTGTTTTAATCGGCACTCGTAGATTTGTTTGCATTTCAATTAGTTCTTGGAATAGGTCCCAGTTAGTTCTATTATTTGTTAATTTAGGCAGGTTATCCTTATTAATTATCATTGTGCTGAGTGTCATGATAACAGGTGTATGATCGGAATATATCCCCTCGCTGTTTTCGATGCACATGTAATCCTCGAAGATCCCTTTCGTTACATAAAAATCAATGAGATCTGGTATTTTATTTATATCAGCAGGCCAGTATGTTGGTTTACCTCCAGAGTGGAACTCGCAGTTATTTATTCGTCCGGCTTCGAATAGCTATTTTCCTTTATGGGTTGTAAGTCTTGATCCCCAATAGGTGTTTTTTGCATTAAAGTCACCACCAATAATAAAATTGGATCCTAGTGATCTAAAGAGTCTATTATAATCTTCTTTGTTTAGATTATAGCGTGAAGGGCAGTAGATAGAGGAAATACTGTATTCATTATTATTGTTAGTTTCAACTTTTATGGTTTTAACTTGCATACTTTCCTCTTCTATACTAGGTTCTTCATAGTGTTTGAGACTCTTTTTCACTATTACTGTTGATCCTCCTCTGGGTTTTCCTCCTGGGTGAACAGCATGGTAACATTCATAATCACGTATTTTAAGAAAAGATGTTTTTGTCAAATGGCTCTCCGATATAAGGCAGATATCTATTTTTTCTAAATTCAGAAAAATTTCTAGCTCTGGAACATGTTGCGCTAGTCCGTTCGCGTTCCAGGTGACAATTCTTAATGATCTGCTCATTTTAGTATATGAGGGCTGTTGCCTCGTTCAAGGTTTGATGCATATCTAGACGCTTATATAAAGCTTCTAGACCACGTTCTTGCTTTGCTAGCCTTATATTTATGGCTTCTATGCTTCGACAAATCCTTTCAAGGGTGTTATCATTCGTAGCATTAGATGATTGCTGTACAATATGTGAATAACTTTTCCGCTCTGTACCAATACCTGGTGGTTTTGGCTCCGCTTGGGTTTTAGTTGGTTTCTCTTCTCTGGTAACGCTAGGGTTTTGAGGAAACTGATGCGTTTTGTTTCTTAGTCTTTGAAGTTCTTTGGCTACTTCACAGCCTCTTTAATTTGCAGGATGATGCCCTTTACAGTTTATACATTTTGCAGGGGTGTTTCTACTTTCTGTACACTCTTTCGCGTTGTGTTTTCCAGCACATTTTACGCATCTTGGCTCCCGTCTGCAATATTTTTGCGTGTGATTGAAACCTTGGCATTTTTTGCATTGAGGTATTAGCCTCGTGTTTTTCTTAAGCGGTTCTATTTTAACCCTCATATTGAGAATTGCTTTGATGTTGAAGATGTTTTCAACTTTCTCCTTTTTGTGTAAGCATGAAGAGTGGAAGCCCCCTTTTTTTGACTTGATTGTTCTCACCTCTCTCTCGTTTTAGGATGTTTACTGCATCTTCTATTTGCAGATCTCTTGCCTTTAGGTCCTCAATTATGTCCTCCTTCTTACACGTTGGATGAAGGCCTCTGGCCATAACCTTAATTGCGCGTTCGTTTTTATCTTCGTATGTGAACCATTCTTTACCTTCCGCATTGAGCTTTGTTGCTAGAGCTCTATATGTGTCGGAATCTGGTGTATTGATTTTCCACACGTTATTGTTTAGTGACACTACTCTATAATCCTTAGCTGTCACTGATTTCATTATAGATTGTATACTTGCAAATTCTGTTATGCCGATTACATTAATTGGCGGAGGAGCCTTTTCTTTCGGTACAACCTTTTGTTGCTGTTGCTGGTGAGTTGGTTTGGTATTAGTATCACCAGTTACTAATACATTAGCTTGCGAATGATCTCCAACTTCAGGCGAGAATTCTGCTTTTCGTTTTTTGGTAGGTCTTTTCTTCCTTTTCAGTACCCAATCTGTTTATCTCATGAGATCCTCTTCATCAGTATGGAACTCATTGTTATAACTAGTGTGAGTACTTGTTTCATTATAACAAGTTAGCGGGTTTTCAGAAATCTCCATTGGTTTGGGCTTCTTCAATTCTTCATTTTCTTTTTTCAGCTTTTCAATTTCGCTTCTTAATTGGGTTAAAAGTACATCTACTTCACTGAGTTTTCGACAGAGTTCAGCGTTTTCGTCTTTCTGCTGATTTGCAGAGTTAGTATGATTGTTAGGTGATCTTAACAACATTGAACTTCTTTCGAATGGGTTTAGCAATGATTGGCTCACCCCAGAATCCATTGAGCCAGCCTCGTAAGAGGGTGGATTAGCCAACTGGGTAGTTGGTTTACCACCTGGGGTATTGTTTCCTTTTTGCGTTGAATTCATTGCTTTAAAACTGGTTATGTATCAACTACCAACCTAACCAGTACAAGTTGGTAGTGGGTCATTGAAGAGAACATCATTTGCTATGTTCTCGGTAGTCGGTTATTCCGCCGTATCTCGGTCGCCAGAGCCTCGTTAGTTAATTAGCAGGAAGCACCACGTGCAGGTGAGGTTGGAATTTGGGCTAGTATAATAAGACCATCTAAACCGGCGCCCCTTACCCCCCTGGAACAAAATGGAACAATTTTCCTTTCTTCCATCCTTGAACTATAACCATAAAAAAGCTATAAAATATAAAAACTTTTTATTCCCGAGAATAACAATTTTCTAGTTTTTAACCTATCTGCATTAACTCGATCTGCATAAATTCTTGTAAGGCGAGAAACAGGTAATTTGATTTTTTCAATTGTTAATTTAAACAAGATTCGCATATCATTTTGCCCTTGAAGTCCGTCAAATTCATAAAAAGTTGGAATATAAAGTTAAAAGGATTAAATTTGGATCATATAAAGACCATTTTTAAACAAAAATTACGATTTTGAATGTTACTTTAATATTTTAAGGTGTAAACAAGTATTTTAAGAGAAGAAATTTATCATGTTATCTGTTAAAGTCGGGATACATTTTGTACAACTGCAGTCAAATACATGCGCGAGAAGCTTGATCTAAAAATGTTCTAAATGACGTCACTTGAGATTAGAATACTTTTAGTAAAAACTTCGCACTTCTATATAGAAGTAGGAATTTATTACTAAATTTGCTCTACCTTTCGATTTATAGTCAATGTATTAGTGCAAATTATTAATTTACTTACATACATTCAGGCTTACTAATTTAAAAATACAATTTAAGTAATTTAATGAAGTTTTACATAAATGTATTATACACGTAGAGCTATTTAAGCCAAAATAATTACAAATTATGCAGAAACCATACGTACCTGGAGATATATTTTTATGTAAGGCCATTGAACTGGAACTATATATTTCAATAGCCTTACAGAAAAATATTGTTCCAGGTGCGTACAAGAGCGATAAATTGTATTACTGATAACTAGTATTCCTGAACTTCTCAATTCGTATGGTGTCGGTTTTATAAACGATTTTTAAAATTTTCAAATATCAAATATCCAAGAAAGGAACCTGTGGTTGGCCCAGAATTTGTAAAACTAAATGGCCTAACAGAAAAATATCTTTCTAGGTTCGTACAAGATCGATAACTTGTTTTAGTATTCCTGAACTTCTCAATTCATATGATAACGGTTTTATAAGTGATTTTTCACATTTTTAAATATCAAATATCCACTATATGAAGCTGGAGTTAGCCCAGAATATGTAAAACTAAATGGCCTAACAGAAAAATGTAGTTCCAGCTGTGTACAAGATCGATAACTTGGTTTAGTATTCCTGAACTTCTCAATTCATATTGTATCGGTTTTATAAGCGGTTTCTCACATTTTTAAATATCAAATATTGTGCTAGAAGTTGATAGCGAAATCATAATGCTATAATGATTCTGTGATGATTATGCGAGTATTTCTTTTTTTTTAAATGAAATGTATTGCTTTTATTCAGACTTTCTGGTTTTGTTTGTGGGCATTGATTTGTTTTGGCAGTGCATAACGATCAGCAAATTAACAATTATAGAGTGTAGGAGCGTATCAGATTTATGAAAATCATTATTCCGTTGGGCTCTCTTTGACTGGATTCTGAATCAGGAATATAAACGGTTTACAACGGTTAATATATAATCCACTTTAAGGTTGATATATTAGTCAAGTGCAGATAAATTAACTGTGTCCTTCACATTTTTTGTCAAAAATGATTTATAATTTTGATTATGTTTTTACAAAATCAACTTAAAGGGTTTTCTGATTAAATGAAACCCTTTTGGCATTAAAGGGACTCGTTTCCGAACGGAGTTCGGCGAAATTTACAGCCAATAAATACACAACTCACTAAAACCTGTTTGTTTTTATTTGTTAAATAAAACATTCATTTAAATTTAATAAAACTAAGATGAAATTGGAGTAGTCTGCGCCGCTGCGGCTGTTCCTACCTTTGGAACAGAAGTTCTTTTCTATCTGACTTAATATCTGTTAATAAGGAGGAAGAAACATTACAGTGCGAGAAGATCGCACAAATTCTGCGTATTTATTCTGGATCCCATAAATAATTTTATAACAGATTATAGCTAAACCATAACACTAGCCAATGTGTAGATATGATCTTTTCGACTTGCTTCAAAATTCGTATCATCAATTCCTCTATCGAAAAGATTGTAAACGGACTCATTTAAAGTAAACTGACTTGCCATTTTCACAAGAGAGAGCATTTACTCTTTAACTTAAATTACCAAAACGAAAAGCTTAAAATCCTTTAGATTAGATTTAAAATAGTCACAGCTACAGATTGGCCAAGTTTCATCTTATACACGATAATAACGCTCCCCGCTGCTATTATAGAAGGATCAGTAGGTGTTTTATTTCACAGTACATTTATTGTGTTTAAATTTTTTTCATAAGGTTTCATTTAATTTGGAAAAGTTTCATCCCACTTGAAATTGGTTTCATTCGTTTATTAAAAGGTTTCATTTGGAAAAATTTACGTTCATTTTGGAAATAGTTTCACTTAAATCGGATTTTTTGTTTAAAGTAGAAAGGGGTTTAAACCTATACATCAAACCAAATTAATTAACATCCAGAAAATTTAAATCGCAGGGGTAAAACAACTCGCCTCAATTTTTACTAATGGATCTTACATATATTTTTCATGATATATAAGGTAATAACCATTTTTAAGAGCTTCTTTCTTAGCCTAATGCATATTAATGTCCTTGGAACCGCATTGTTTTAAGAACAAGTCAGGTTTCCATTTTATATGTTGATATTTAGAATAATGAAAAGCCTGGCACAGCTTGTCTTATTGACCCTTAAGCAATCTAAGAATGACTGAAATGAACTTGTCAACAATATTTCACCCGGAATTATGACATAGCTGTCTGAATTGTTCCTAAACATAATTTTGATATATAAAAATTACCCAAAATATTTGAATTTAGAATTCTCTTCATTAATTACTGTTTAACTTTCGAAATTTAAGCGGTCGATATTTCCGAAGATAATATTTCAAAATTCGATATTTTAAATTCAAGACAATTTTTTTAATCTATATTTGGATTATACATCCATATTTTCCATTGACATTTTATATTAATTATTCTAAAACTCTAAGAATTTTCGAACTTTTCGAAATTATGTGGCTCTGTTGGAGATTCTTGGTTATACTCGACATTTGCTGGACATGAGCTGCGTGAAGTTACAGAATAGTGAGCTATCGTTATATTCAATATTTTCTTTGATATTCCGAGTTTTTTAAGGTTGGAGTTGAATTTCGAGTAGGCATAGCACCCAATTAAATTATCTTACTTTCCAAAATATTTGACTAATTTCGAATTTATTTAGGTTTCTAGGGTCTCTACTTTTCACGCATTTTGTAGGAAATGAAAATTTTGCTTTGGGAAACAAAAGCTTCCTTAGGCCCAAAATTTCACAATTATTTTGAGGGGTCCAAAACAATACCTTGCCCCTCCATTCCTGTTCAAGAAAACAGAACTAATAGTTTGTCTCACTGGATTATGAATAAAAACAAAACAATTCAATTTATTACCAACGAATTTATTTATTTCACATAAAATTTATTACAACACAATTTATTAAAGATAATTCACAAAATCACTTTGCACAATTTTACTGATCATTTTTACTTCTTATTTTGCACTAAAGCACTTTTTAAATCACTTTTTAATTCCTTTTAAATCTTTGCACTATCGCTTACCAAATACTGAGAATCCAGTTCGGCTTCGTTCCCCTTTTTATCTACACAAACCACACTTCTCCAAATTTCATGACTTTTCCAGTAAGAATAGTGTAGAAACATTTAGAACAGTTTTATCATGGAAATTTTCATTTTAGTACAGTAAACATTGAGCTATTCATTTAACTTATTCTAATACACCCTATGTGTCACCGTTATACCCTAGACATCTTATCATTCAGTATTTTCTATTAAAATTCCAATTGGACCCAAGGGTTCTAACTTTTAGAAAATATTAACATACTTCAAAATATTTTCCGTATCTATTTTTTTATTACGCTATAGAAAACTTTATGACATTTTCCATGTCGTATATGTAACTTTCGAATTTTCGATTAACATAATTTTAAAAGAGAAGATTGTTGGGCTGTGCACTCCAAAAAAGGGTAGACGGTTTTTGTTGTCAGCGTCATCACGTATTGTACTTAAATGACGAAAAATTCCATTTGCATCTCAACCAATAAAATCAAAAAAAAAAAAATCGAATAGAAATAATAAATTTTATATAATATCAATAATTGCAATATACAAATAATATCTCGGAAACTATTGAATGTACAACTTTTGTAAATTTAGAAATAATCAAAATAACTAGTAAACTTGTTATTGCCATAACTTAAATTATTTTAGCAATAGCTAATGTGATTATTAAACTTACAGCCAAATTTATGGTTTCAATGGGTTAGAGTATGGTAAGTGTGTGGTAGCATTTAATTTCAATAATTCGAAAATAATTTTTAATCACTAAAGTTATTATAAAAACTAACTAACTGTCTAGTGAAATTAACAAATTTCTTGTTAGTACAATAACTATACGTTATGTCCTTAGTCTTTCTCAGATAAGGAAAATTATTTCCGGAAATGAAACACAATTGTTTTTAGTTACCATTTTATATATATTGTTTATAATTTTTATTTAATTTTTATTTACATATTTATTACAAATTAAATAAATTTTATAAAATGGGTTTTTCCAAAGTCTTTTAACTCGAATAAATTTTTTACCATTATTTAAAAGTATTGATGCATAGTTTCAGTATTAAACACATCGACAAATTTGGTTCTTATACAAATAAACCACTTTTGGAAAAAAAAATTATTCAATAATTTCGTGAAATTCTACGATTGGTGGCTTAACAATCCCCAAAATATAACCTGTTTTATATACTACATTTCTATAAATAACTTCTAATGCTTTAAATTTCATTTTATACTCATTGTCCACGACATTGTAATTTTGAATTTTTGACCACCTTGAGATATCCAAAATTGTTTTATTTTTTTATTTGAATTTCTGAGTCACAAAATTTGTATGTCAATAATAAAAGAGCAAATTTTAAGGATTTTTTTAATAGTGAGCGTTCTTGGAAATTAAGTTCCGGTAATAATATTCAATCAATAATTTTTAATAAATTTAGAAAGAAAAGCCAGACCTTATCATCCGGAGGCACTAAGTATCCAATATTCAGCGAGAAAAAATGGAAAAAACATTTCATTTCGCTAGCCGACATTTTTATTGTAGAATTTGTCAAATGATTTAACTGTAATGGTTTAGATAAGTTACCTATCTCTAATGCTCCGTAAGGAAACAATTGCACGCTCTGGTTTAAAATTTCTAATGAAAAATAACCTGAATCAACTAAGCTTAATATAATTTTACTCATATCGTATTTTAAAACGCCCTCATATAAGTCGTGCATTATGATTAAAGTTATGTAAATGAAGTTTTTGTAAAAAAACTAACTACCTTCGTTAGTTTCATTCAGATCTATAATATTGTTCTAAACAAATTCTGTCCAATTTTTATACATGCCGTTGGTACCACTTCGATATAAATTGTTAAAATCGATTTCAACCTTATATCTTGAAGAAAAATTTAATTTTCAATTATTACGTACTAAATTAGTACAATTGCGCCATAATATTACCAGCAAATATCCTGTGGCGTCCTTAAAACCGTGGCCAAGTTTTTAAAATATTCTCAGTTGATTGGTCCTTCTAGTATACATTTTTTCTTCTTAAATTAAAGGTATTTTGCCAGTATCCTTCTACTCTCGCCCAAAGTGTAATATTACGTTTAACCATATGCATTTTTCTGTTGCTTTTTCTTCAATATGCAAATTAATTACTGTTGGATTGTTAGAAATTTTCTTTATCAGTCGGTTTTGTTTCAATATACATCCCCGCTTCCGATAATTCTGCATTAAATTGACATTTTTGCCATATAATTTATCATGAGGATTTTTCTTGTGAGACCTGGCTATGTAATATGTTTCCTTAAGTTAAAAAATTAATAAAATAATTACGATTAGAGAATTAATATTTCTCAAAAGTTCAACTTTCTTCAGTTAAAAGTCTTATTAGTCTTTTTGAAATCCATGATAATATAATTCAAGATTTTTGTGGTTTTTCACATTTTAAAATAATTTTTTTTTTTTATACAAGTACATCAATTTAATTTTAACAATTATGTACCTATATTCTGGTAAGTATTCCATTCCTTTATATGAAATAATTTCTTATTTCAATAAATTTTAAGTTAAATTTAAATAAAAAATTTGCCAAAAGAATTTAAATACTTTACAGAATGTGCATAATATGTACGTAAGTTAACTTAAAATTGTTTAAAAAAAGGTGAATAATAGTCATTTGTCTATTACACTAAAAAATTCCGCAGTGGATTGATTACTTCCAAAAAAAAATTTGAATTGTTTTACTCTAATTCCGATTTTAATTTTAAAATGTACGAGTACTTACAGTTTGTTCCGAAGGAAATATGTTTACAATTTTAATAAGATTCTTTCGGCTTTTTATAGACAAAATATATTAAAAATAATGGCATTCACAACAATTTCGACTTGTTAATCAGAAAAAATGAAAATGCCAATCATTTATAAATACATCTACCAGAAAAAAGTAGAAATGTGAAAATCCCTCCCGTATACTTTAACCCGAAGTCAATACAAAGTGTATCGACGACTGCAAAAAACGAAAACTTTCCTTGAGCTTTCTGTGTGATAGTTTGGTTTCGTACTGACAAGTTAAGAAAAACAAAAAGTTCGGTCTACTCATCAGGTAGCTACGACCAAAGCTTACCTAAATATACAAGCCGTCAGGTTCAGACCAATTCTAAAAGAAGCTTAATTTAAGGGGGATACATTTTACGATTTCCCATAAGAACCCATGTAAAATTGAAAATTTTGATTAAAATTTTATGAATGAAAAATACTAGTAACAGAAAATATTTTTAGGTTTATATTTAAATCAAACCTTTGAGTATAACATATTTTAAAACCAATAACTTAAATTTGGTAATTTGATTAATATAATTAAAATAAAATTGTACAAATTTACTTTTTATTTGTATGGATATGTATTATTTGTTTGTATGTAAATACAGTATAAACTTATAAAAACGAAATCAATGACGTAAGATCTTGTTTTGTAAAAACAAAAATTTTTTTTGATATTACGAAGTTGGCTACACAAGGTTTTTTTAAATTTTGAAAATATTTTTAACAGTGCAATAATTCTGTTAAATGGGAAACTAAAACTAACGTATGTAGTTAATTTATTTTATACTAAATTTAATAAAAACGTTAGTACGGATGGATAAACTCCAGCTTTCATTCCGAATTCAAGAAGACATAATCCTGAAGAATTGGTACATTCGCCTGAGCGACTAAATTTGATGCGCTGAAATTAAAGATGAATTCAGATTTTCGAAAACTAGTCTTAATTAAATTTATATTTACCATGATGCTAATACGAGTATTTCTAAAGCTTTTCTTGCTTCATATTCCATTGTATCTTCAATTTTTATCGTGAATTTTTCAAACAAAACTTGAAATATCATATTTTCAATTAACCCTCTTTCGATCCAATGCCTTATTAAAATTCCAAAAGCCTTGTAAAAACCTTTAAAATCAATCAATTAAAATCAATAAATAATAAAATAATAAATAAAAATAAATAAATTAATTTAAATAATTTAAAAAAAAAATTTCAACTTACTACTTTTCTCCAATGACAAGTATGACATTTGTTGAGAATATGTCAAAAAATTAGCTTTTCCATTTCGTACACTGTCAAGTGTAGTGCGAAATTTATGTGCATTAATATTAATTATTAATATTAATTATTTGACAAAGAAAATAACAATTTTATTAATATTTTTCAGTTTATAAAGAATAAACAATTTATCAGGTTTTTTTGCGTAATGGAAGCAACTTTCTTAATTTTTTGTCCTGTTTTTTTTTGTTGCTTCCATGTGTCCTTTTCCTTTTGATAATAAATTATTGTTATTATACAAATAAATAAATAAATACAATATTTTATTAAAATCACAAAAAAAATTTTTGTAAATTAATTAATTTTTAATTGACGAATGGTACCTTTTACTTGAATTAATTTGCGTATTTTTAGTTGAGCTGATGAATTCTTTTTGCTAAACTCATTTCCACCGTTAGAGATAGGAATATCATTATTCAAATTTATTCGATTTAAATCACCAAATGCTTGTTTGGATAGTGTTGCAATTTTTGAATGTTGAAAATAAACGCATCTTCCGAATTTTTCGACTTCAAATCAATAATGTCCGGATGAAATAGATCCGCATGCTCGTTAAACATTTATTTACTAAATTATACTCCTAACTTGCTAAAACATTATTTTGAATTGTTTTTCTGAAATGTGGATTTATTTTAATTCCTTATTACCGCCATCTGATTTCAAACACGAAAACTACACGGCCATTTGGTTTTTTTTAAACTTATTTAATTAGTCGAGTTTATAAGTAGGGTCACTAATAGCTTATTACAAAAAAAAACATGAACGAAAGGTATGACGTCATGAGGTGTAAAGATGTGTTTGTAAATAAAGGGGTTTTAGTAAAACATTAATTAAATATCTATAAACAAGTTTTATCCATTGAGTTTCAAATGTATTATTTACCAATCATTCTTCTTGATAACGTAGAAATCAAAATTCTTTTTTGTAAGATTTTTCATTTAAGAAAAACGATATTAAAAAAACATAACTTTTCATATGATTTGTATGAAAAATTCATTTTTTTTTGTCTTTCTATCCCCCTTATATTAAGCTCGAATTTTAACCTGATGGCTTGTATATTTAGGTAAGCTTTGCTACGACCAAACTACAAAAATACCGTTCTAACTTCATACATTACGTATGAGGCAAGAACGCATTGACTTAGCGAATTATAAAATTCACCAAATCAAAAAACTCAAAGAAAACTCTCATTTCTGTGTGTTTTATGTCCACACAAATAATAGAAAGAGAGAGTTTGTCTGTATTAAATCAATAAGATTCTTTCGGCTTTTTATAGACAAAATATTTATAAATGATTGGCCTCTTCATTTTTTCTGATTAACAAGTCGAAATTGTTGTGAATGCCATTATTTTTAATATATTTTGTTTATAAAAAGCCCAAAGAATTTTATTGATTTAATACAGACAAACTTTCTGTTTACAATTTTATTTGCAAAATGTTCGATGTCTTGAACTTTAAAACCTCGATAATGAACATTTAAAAATAACGTTACTATGCAGATAATCAGATTGTTGTGTTTTATTTAAAGGAATATTTTTTTTGAACAAATTTAAAATTGAACGTCCTTTAGTACTACCTTTTAAAAGTTCTTTCAAATTCTAAAAATAAATAATAAAAATTAGAAACGCTATCGTCGCTTGGTCAAGGTGAATGATGACCACCTTAACCCCGACACAAAATTGCGACCGATGATGGTGAGATAATGACTTTACATCTTTTATATCTTAGTTTATTTAAAAACAACGGTTCGGTTCGTCTAAGATAAATGCAACAAATATACCTCAACAATATACAAATAAACAAGTGCAAGCCAGTTTTTGAACAACTCGTCATTCCTGGACGAAAAAATCGAAGTTTTATAAGTACAAGAACTGAGGAATCAGCCCAAATCGTAAAACATCTTCGAAGGAATTACATTAATGCACCGTTCGTTTAAAATTAGTCCAAATATCAGGCAAAAGTCGACAAGCTGAAGTTATACATAGTGTTGATTATATATGGGTGTGTCAGTTAAACTCTGCCGAAGGAGTACGAAAGGTGTAAAATGATATTCGAGAGAAGGGTCATGCGAGTGATATTTGACCATAAACGCGACGATAATGATATATCAAGTTCTGTAATCGCAAGATCAAAAATTTAATGCGAATTCCCGATATAGTGCAAGAAATTTAAGGACAGCTGGTTCTGTCACGTTCTGTGTGTTCTGCGAGCCACCTTTTTGGGGTATTGGTCGCGGCGACGGCTTCCCGGCATAGGGAACGGTTGGGCAACTTCTGGTTGTCTGAAGAGCTATTCCGGGGTCGAAACCGATGGGATCAAACTGTTGACACATAGATTTCAAAGGTTTTATTGAAGGTGATGTTTTTTAATAATATGTTTAATAACTTTCAATTATTGATTAGAACACTTTTAGGAATTCAGCTTAATAATTTTTTGTAAATATTAACAATTACTCGGGTTATTCGATCAATAACTTGTAATTGATTGTTCGAACAATATTATTATAAAATCAATAACTTTGTAGTAGATTAAATTGCTTTTTGATAATTTTTCTTTTAATAATGATTAGTTATTGAAACAAAGACAAATTTTTCTCTGATTTTTTCACTAATTACTCTCCGGTCCGTAATTTTTAAAAACGTTGAATTTTGATGTTTTCCGATTTTTTGGCATTATTGAATTCTTAGAATTTAAATTTCAAAATTCTGGCCTTAAAAAAAATATTTACTTTTGTTTTTGTTTAACTCTTTGTGATATACTCGAACACACATATACATATGCTAATTTTTAGGGCTACGGCTAATTTTGCTAGAGAATCGAGTGAGGACAAAATAGTAGTTTTTTTTTCTTAATAAAACACAAATCTTCTCACCGACAATATACCTTCATATTATGTTTTTTTCGCAAGATCGACTCTCGCCACTGTACAATCGATTGTGTAAAAATACTTTCGTTGGGATGACCATCTCACCTATACCTTTAGCATAATATACGTTATTAGATTCGAATGGTCTCAATAGAGACGATGTGAGCCCATAAAAAAGCGCCTCAAAAGGAAATCTCGAAAGGTAAATTTCTAATTAATTTCATTTATTCCGGCATTTATTTTTATATAAAACTTATTTTTCAATAGATTAGAATTTTTCATTTTTTCGTTTGAAGTCTTTGGGATGGTTTAAACAATGTAACAGAAAGAGTTTTAAGTTTTAAAAATTATTTTGAATTTGTTTAAAATTACCTAGTTAAACCAACTGATGTGGCTTCAATAGAGTTAACTAAGTTGTTAGAAGCTTTTGTTTCATAACCTAATTTGATAACTAAAAAGGTTTACATTTTTTATAAGTAAGGCTTTATCACTTTATTTTAACATTTATAACTATATACCGTTATTTTCGATTAAATGGGCTATTCAACACAACAGATTATCTTTAATTTGGATTACTGTGAATCCTACACAAAAAAATATAAAAACCAAATAAAAATTAACTACTTTGTTTCATCATTCTGGCTTAATTAGTAAGCTTACATTTGTGTCTGTACGTGCTACAATAATAATTCACATGGGGGATGATTAACGAATTTTGTTTATCTTATGATTATCAAATGGAACACATTTTACGACCACATACCATAATTAATATTAATAGAAAATCCAAATAAAATTGTTGTTGTTGTTATCATTATCGAAATTAAATCAATGTTTTATTATTATTTATGCCTTAAAATGTTAATTTTATTTTCATTCATTTGGTTATATAAATAAAACGTCACGTGATATGTACGCCTTTATACATAAAATAATAATTACATTTTATTGTGTACAAATACTCGTTAAATTTTATTGTTGTTGTTGTCACTTAATTATTTTTTTATTTTATGTCGCAGAGGGATAAATGATTAAAGAGTTTTTTGACACCTCTCACGTATAAAGACGAGTGTGACATAAAATCGCACATCAATCATTTTTTTTTTGCTCTTTATAAAAAAAAAACGACTTTTTAGAATTTTTCACAATCAAATTCAACAGTTGTCAACATTATAATAAAAAGTTAGTTTTTCATGACATTTTCAATCTATAAATTATCGTTTAACTATAAAATTACAGCTTTAATTTTTTTTACAACTCGTTTCGTGTTTTATTAAGTGTTATTGTCGATTTGATTTTAAATTGTACCATAATACATAACACGAGCTATGAATTTTGTAAATTTGTCACGTAATTTTCAATTTTTGTTTACATCAAAAAATTATCGTTTAGCGTGTGCGGTGCGTGAAAATACCTTTAACAACAATAAATGGATGGATGAGTGACTTCTGTTTTTTTTTTTTGTAAGGTGTACAACTGTACAGGTAACCACAAAACTCTATTTGATTAATTGACAAACGTTTACGACATCAACAATTTCATGCTGACGAACCTAAAATATTTTTATTTTTTACATATTCAACGGCAAAAGCTATTAATGGGTGATTTAGATAAGGATTGATAAGGTGGCGATGGAATTTGTTTTGAAGGAGGATTTACTGTTTACGGAAAAGGTGATAATTACGCGTATTGTTGTTTAGACAAGAGAAAAAATAATAATGCGATGATAAATGTACTTTTAATTGATGATTTTTGAAAATATGTAAAATTGACGGAGATTTAGAATTAATGTAAAAATCGAGCAATCAATAATTGGTCAGCTTAATATAAAGCTAGTGTGACGTTTAAATCTATGATTATCAAAATACGAAACATTGTTATGACATAAACCTTTGTGTCAACACGAGCATAGAACTACTTTTCATTAACACGAGCATACCCTGGTGTGTATTAAATTTTATTGTGCATTTTATATGAAAATCTTAAATATAGACCGAATTTTATTGGCGACTACTAAAAAACTCAGTATGACAGGAAATTTCCATTACATTGATTATTACATTTCGCTGTCGTGTTGACAGAAAGGTGAAGCTTATATCTACCTATCTGGCAACGATAACCAATAACAATTGGAAAAATAATTCTAAATTTCTAATTTGATGAAACTGGTAAATTTTAAGAGAAATTGATGGTTTTATTAATTTGCTGAACTTTTTGAAAATTCATAAAAAGTCAAAGTTTGTATTTTTATAGACTGGGCTATTTTCAAACACAAAATTGATTTTGCTACGATATATCGATGAACCGGTTAAAACTGCAGGTTCCCCAACACACCCAATATTGGCTAACCGATTTTTTGGTTTTTCCGGAATGAACATCTAAGTTAAGCCCACCCCCACTAACTGTAGGTTCTGAAACTTCTTCCGTAAAACTCTCGAGTTTCGAAAATAATAAAATCTTAATGAAAAATTCGACAAAATAATTTTTATTCAACGACGCAAAAGCAGCAGCAAAATCCGCAGAATCAGACCCGAAACCGCATATTACTCTCCAAATCAATATTTATTTATTTATTGGCAGCACTAACAAATAGCATAGATTACAATACCAATAATTTTGTATATAAAAAAGTGTTACAAATTATTATTTCGAATACGACTCTTAAAAAGATCCCTTGAAATGTTAAAATCGAACAGTTCTGAATATTGGTTAAAATATTTTGACGTACGCGCGACAGGTTCATCAATTCCATAATTCGTACGATAAAAAGCAATACTCAGTCTTAACTGTCGTGGACGAAGAATTTTCTTAGGAACGCAAAATTAATTTAAGTCAAGATTCTGTTAAAGTTTGCCGAAAGTTTCCAGCCGAAAGTGAAAAGTCGATAATGCAGATTATGTTATTGACATTCCAGCCGAAAATAAATCAGCCTCTAAAGTGTTATGTATGGAGATGGATTCAATTGATGTGATTACAGGTCAATTGATGGTCTTACCTTAAATTTATCTAGTACACATATCTAATAAATGAGCTACTAATTTAATCTACATATAATTGAGTTATAATAAAAAGTTTTAGAATCTTTGATATTTGTGTCAAACTAATAATACGTGAAAAACAAAACAATAATAACAACAATTGTGATTTGTGAACAAGCTAAGTTTACATTAAATTACAAAAAATACCATTTCTTAATTTTGTTTATTTAATTTCAGAATTCATAAACATTCTCTCGGCCGTAAAGGTACTACCTTTAAACATCGTCAACTGGTAGTAGATTAGGTTAGGTTAGGTTGGAGTGGCTGCTTACGCACACTTAGACCGGTGACGGTCCATTGTGATACCACATAATGTATTCCCTTTTACCCCTATTGGAACCATTTCGAGCTACTTATGTAGTGTAAGACGTATCGCACTTTAATGTTTTCGAGATCCGAGAGGCAGTCCATCCTGAACTTACCTAAGTGTTTGTGCCTTGTGAGGGCCAATGCTGGACACGAGCAAAGGAAGTGGACCAACGTCTCTTCCTTTTCTTCGTCCAAGCAGCTTCTGCAGAAGTCATTAGCCTCCAGACCCAGCCTTCTTGCATGTTCTCCAAAATGGCAGTGTCACGTGAGAATTCCTACGACCGTTCTTAATTCACGTCTGCGTAAGGATATTAATGATCTAGTGCGCCCCAAGTCCAGCTTTGGCCAAACTTGTCTTGCAACTCTACAGGTGAGGGTGTTAGATCACCTTTCCCCCGCTGAGGATAGCGCCTGCTTCCAAAGTGCTTGTCTCAGCGCTGTGATAAACCTCCCCAGACTTGCCCTTTCCGGTTGCAGCTGGAGAGTCGTACCATGCCTAGCAAGTTCATCTGCCCTGCAGTTTCCCATGACGCCCGAGTGACATGGGACCCAGACTACCTGGATATTGAAATGCTCCCCCATCTCATTTAGAGATGAGTGACAACTCAACGCCACCCGTGATGCCAAAGACACCGATTCTAACGATCGGATCGCCGCTTGACTGTCCACATAGATTGTGATATCGTCTGAGGATAACACATTATGCTTCAACCACGTCATGACCTCCTCAATCGCTACGACTTCAGCTTGGTACACGCTGCAGTAATCAGGGAGACGAATAGAAATATTTACATTTAATTTGTCACAGAATACTCCAGCTCCTACTTTGCCGTCTAGCTTGGAGCCATCTGTGAAGAATTGCAACGCTTCGGTTTCCGATAACGGTCTATCCCTCCAGGATTCCCTTGAAGGGAAGGAGGTTCGAAATCGCTTCTCGAAGCGTAAAGTAGGTTTAATGTAGTCAAGATTCGCCAGCTCATCCTTCAACGATCTGACAATAGTAGAGTGTCCTATACTAAGGCATCTCCACTGAGAGACGGCTGCAAGTCGTACAGCCGTATTTGCCGCCATCTGTTTGCCAAAAATGTCGACCGGAAGAAGGTGCAACATAACCTCTAAGGCACTTGTCGGTGTCGACCTCAATGCCCCGCTAACCAGCATACAGGCCATTCTTTGCACTCTCTCAATCTGACTTTTATAAGTTACCTTGTCCAGAGCAGGCCACCAAACAGCCACCCCGTACATGAGTACAGGTCTCACTACAGCGGTGTAGAGCCAGTGTACCAGCTCCGGTTTCAGACCCCATCTATGACCAATGGCGTTTCTACAGGAGTACAAAGCAATAGTAGCTTTGTTTATTCTCTCCAAAATGTTTGGCTTTCAACTAAGCTTACTGTCCAAGATAATGCCCAGATATCTAGCTCTATCAGTAAAAGCAAGTCTCGTGCTATTTAACGTAGGAGGGACAACTACCGGGATTTTGTTTTTCTTAGTAAAAAGTACCAGCTCTGTCTTGGACGGGTTAATACCAAGTCCACATTTGCCAGCCCATTTCGTAACGATGGTAAGCGCATTCTGTATTACGTCTACAATCGTGCCCAGGAATTTCCCGGTAACAGCTAAAGCTACGTCATCTGCGTACGCGATAACTTCAATACCCTCTCTCTCTCCAATTCAAGTAGTAACCCGTTTACCACTATGTTCCAGAGAAGAGGGGAGAGAACCCCCCTGCGGAGTTCCCCTAGTTACTTGCCTCTTGATGGTGGAGTCCCCCAACTTCGAGCTAACAATCCTGCTTCCCAGCATATAATAGATTAACCCTATCAGAAGAACGTCCACCTCCAAAAATGTCAATCCCTCCTTGATTGCCTCCGCTTTCACATTATTAAAGGCGCCTTCTATATCCAGGAAGGCCACCAAAGAGAATTCCTTCGAATTAATCGATTTCTCAATCTAAGACACCAAGGCGTGCAGAGCAGTGTCCACAGATCTACCCTTTCTGTACGCATGCTTAGACGATGCCCACTTCCTGGCACCTATTTTATCTCTAATGTATACATCCAGCAGCCTTTCCAAGGTTTTCAAAAGAAAGGATGATAGAGTTATTGGTCTTAGGTCCTTAGGATAGGCATGTGAGCTTTTCCCCGCTTTCGGTATGAACACCACATTGACCTCCGTCCAGTACCCAGGAATATAGCCCAGCTTCAAACACCCTTTGAATATAGCTTCCAGGTAGGGAAGAATAATTACTGAGTTGTTTTGAAGTTCCGCTGGTATAATTTGATCCGGACCAGCCGATTTAAATGGTTTAAAACCCCTCAGTGCCCGTAGGATCCGTTTCCTGTTTACGATATCCTCTGTGGTTACTGACAGTGATTCCTGATGATTGCTACGCACCAACAGATCTTCAAAGCTCCCTGGGAAGTGTGTCTCGAAGAGAAGCTCCAGAGATTCTCCACTAGAAGCTGTCCAATATCCGTCCGGTTTTATCAAAAACTAGGACTAGATATACTTTTGGAAAGAATCTTCCTAAGGCGGGAGGTTCCGGATACCTCTTCCATATTATCACAGAAGATTCTCCAAGACCTTCTTTGTGCCTTTCTTAATTTTTTCTTATAAATTCCGAGTTTCTCCTTATCGGAGTCCCAATCCTGAGCCTCCCTTTTATTTTTGGCTCTATTAAAGGCTGTCCTACCAGCCTTACGATAGGTATCCAGTTCCCTGGACCACCATACCGGTTTTTGCCTACCCCTAGGCTTAGCCAGTGGGCAGGCAGCGCAAAAGGATCGGTTGCATGCGCTAGTCACGCTAGCCACCATGTCCTCCAGGTCTCCAACGGTCGTCGGGGGCTCCATAGCCCTCGTCGGTAACATTTCCTCCAATAATTCCCCATATTTGCTCCAGTTGGTCCTTCTAGGGTTCCTGAAGGCTGCCCGGGTAGCAGGGTGAATATCGAGGCTATAGGTTAAATATCGATTATCAGAAAAGGAGTGTTCCTTATCCACCCTCCAATTTTTAACCATATGAAGAATATTATTTGAGGCCAGGGTCACGTCTAGAACCTCCTACCTGTTACTAGTAATAAATGTGGGTTCCCGCCCAATATTACACACTGAAAGGTTAGTACTCATCAAATAATCAAAAAGCGACTCACCCCTTTTATTAATGTCCGTGCTTCCCCAGATAGTGTAATGCGCATTAGCATCAACTCCCAGTACCACACCTACCTTTGATTGTTTCGCTTTACGGATCAGCTCCCCCAGGTTATCAGGAGGAACCGCCTTCTTCCGGTCCATGTAGGCTGAAACTAGCCAGAATCTACAAGTGCCTACTTCCAGGCTAACTGCAGTAGTGTCACCATTGCTGTATTGAGAGAGAAGGAAAAGATTAATATTATTTTTCCCAAGAATACAAGATCTGATCTTTCCAGACCTACTAGAGGATATAATTTTATACCCCTTGGTTCTGAGGCCACAGATCCTGTTGATGTAAATCCAAGGTTCTTGGATTAGTATCACATCCTCAATCCGAACTAGTCAGCCTGAGAAGTAGAGCTGCCGAAGCAGCCTTAGAATGGTGAAGGTTAATTTGTGTTATCTTAATCATAACCATTTAACCTCTACCTATCTCTATGGTATATTCCTGCTACCGCAAGAATATTATTCATCGGTATTTTGGGATGCGCCGGATCCGCCCGTCTCGCCACCCCTCATACCCTCTGTAGAGGACTTGTCAGTGCACCCCGTCTGGCCGGGCTGCCGACATCCTCCTCCATCGGTACACCAGCTCCTTCGCTTATGTGCCCCTCCTAAACCTTCAAGGGAGGCCTTGCCCGACCGAGGTCGCCGGCTGCACTCTCCCCCATACCCTCAGCTTCTCCCCCCATGCTGCTGGTACCCACCCCCCAGGCCTGGGCGGGTTGCCACCATCCTTCGGTTGGCCTCCCCTACGCGCTTCCGCCCCATCCTTTTTATAAACGTTGAGAGTAATTGACCCGAAACCGAAGTCAATTACTCCCTTCGTTTTGTGAAGGAGGGCAAGGGACTCCTTATTTATTACCATATTTGATAATTTCGAGCCCCCTTCGCCTCCTCCTGCTTGACGATCTTCCAATTTCCGGTCGGAAGACTCGGCTTACTGGCCTGAATGATTTCCAAAGCCTCGTCAGGGCTAGCCGGTTCGGATGGCAGCCAGACACGTGCCCTCGGCCTGCTGGGAATTTCCTCCCGACTAACTGCCGCAAGCTTTGCGCCTGGCCACACCTCCCCTACTTTGGCTATAGCCTTTTTATATAGATCCACAGATCTAGAGTCCAAGCATGCAGTCATTTTACACGCCCTTGATACCATCCCGCATCTCTGCAGGATGAAGGTGGTTCAGGATTTTCACCCAGGATCTTTAAAAAGACGAGGTTGAGTACATTATACACCAACCTCCATTTTTCGGCAGTGATGCTCCCATCTTCTTGACTTTCGTCAATGACGGCTAGCATTAACACATGCTCCCTCAGGACATCGCTGAACAGCTTTGTCCCTGAGTTAGAGCTCGGCTTCTTTTCAGTCACCAACTTGGCCCGCTTGCTGTTTACTACTTCCACCTCGTCCTGGGACCGCTGTGCTCCTGTGCAAGCTCGTTTACTACTTCCACCTCGTCCTTCAATTTTTATCGTTTTACTAATTTAATAATTTAATTCAAACTTAAATCTTTAAAACTATACTAATTCAGGACATTTTGTTTTGAGGTACAAATTCACAGCATTTTGTATTGTGTATATTTACATATACGAAATAATAAATTAATAAAATATTTAGTTCTTTAAATAATAAACCATGAATGATTTTGACAGTTAAAAAAATTCAATTTGACTTTCTTTTAAAATAACTTTTTAAAAAGCATAAAGCATTTAGAGCCTCGTTAGATGATTGGCTTCTTTGTTTGGTTACGAATTCATTAGCCGTGGAAAAATTCCGTTAATTCTGTGTTGATGTTGGTTTGATTGTTAAAATCGAATTTAACAATAATTGTATTGAGTCACTTGTTTTTCCCGTGTTTTCAAAAATACTTATTTCCTTACTTAAAGTTTTCATATTATCCTGACAATGCGTTTGAACTTGAAACTCTTTTGACATTTCCAAAATTCATAATTCCAACTGCTCTTGCAATGACAACGTATGGTTTCCAGAGCAGTCCGGATTTCCTAAATTTTCGGAGCCACCGATAAACCCTTCCTCATTCGCTCCGTTCAGTTGAGTTAACAAATTCCTTGCTCCTGAAAAAAATATAATTTTCTCGAATTGAAAATGATTGTGGATTATTCAGATACTTCATTAGAGATACAAATACTTCATCTCGCCATTTTGAAAGTTCAGTTTTTAATGAAAGCATCATTTCTTTACTCAACTTAGTATTTTATTTTTCAAGACTATTAAATAAAAATTTAAGAGCCTCTTCCACCATTAACAAAGTGATACCTTCCCAACTGAGGATTTTTACAGTAATGGAGAGAGGTTGGAAAATGCCTAGTAATGTAATTGCGGTCTCGATGTGTTCTTCATTTATCATTTTCTCCAATGCCTTCTTGCTTCTTTCCTTGAGTCGTACAAATCGTTCAAGCATGGATTCCAACGAGTTCCACCTGGTTTTACAGTCCGCAATTAACTTTATTTGTTCCTTTTCGACTTCGACGACGTATGTTTGAAGGATGTTGTTCGGTACGGAAGAGTTTCGAAAAATGTTTACAGCTTTCCTAATTTGAGTTATGGTAGCTGCCATTGTTGGTCGTAATAAAGTATTTGAAATTTCGACGGTTTCTAGTTCTGAGTTTGAACTGTTCTAATCCTCACTATTTTCAGACTTTGAGTCTGATTATGATGGTGTGTTAATGACATATTCGTTTTTCTTACTGTATGACTTTAATATCAGCCAAATGAACTCCATGATTGTAACACAGTTGTTGGTGGGAAGGAGACAACCTACCAAATTTTTGCATCACAGCAGCCCCATCCGACATACCGCTAATAATATAATTTTTCATTTCAATTCCAAATGATTTTAGTTTCTCGTTGACTAAATTTAAAATCATTTCCGCCGGACAACTTCCATTTACAGGGATTAGGCCCAAATTATCCGATTCAGTGTTATTATAATATATGTGAATGTCCATAAATCTTTCGTTGTTGACGCTAGTATGTACATTCGTCCAGGGATATACTAAACATTTTGTTACTGTTTCTGTATACATCGACGGACATTGCCTTGACATAAATTTATCGATTTTTTTGAATATCACTGTTGATTTGAACACATCTCTTATCCGCGAGACTACTTCTTCCACTGGTGCTAGGCTCTGGCTATTTTCTTTTCAAAGAATGTATGGCATTCAAATTGTCTATGAAGAGCAGTGGTTTTACCACAAATATTGGAGTTTGATGCATCTTTATTGTTTTTGGTAAAAGGTTTCCAAACATCATCATATTGATTTGGGTTGTTCATTTTAATGGCTATTTGATGAAAATGTTCAAATTTTTAAAAATAATTTTAAAAACCCGCTATTTACATAAAATATTTTACTTATCTCAATAACTATTGTTTCTTGAAAATATTTTGTTTATGATGGTTTTGCATTTCACACAAAATGTCAAACTATTTAGAGTGCAGTGGTACATAAATCTGCCTTATCATCATTTTAGTTCTCTTTTGTTTCGAGAAGCGCAAAAATTTATATTTTTGATTGTTTTTAGTATATTTGGCAGGTTATTTTTTAAATGAAGGACAAATATTTTTCTCAAGAAATCGAGACTAGATTTTTGTTAAATTTCTCGAGAAATTCTTGAGAAATATTTTTCGAGAAAAAACACTAGTCCCCACTATTAAAAAGATATCTCAAGTTGATAAGTTTGTTAAAATTATCAAAATATAAAAAATAAATTTTCAGAATTTATTCGAGTTTCCATCAGAAGTTTTTTGAATACTATTATTAACTTAACAATTTTAAAGAAAATTTGGGGAAAACTAGAAAATTTTATTTTGAACAAGACTGTGAACTTAATCGGATGAACCAAATTTTCTACAAAAAATTAATTCAAATTTGAAAGACTCAAGGCCTCTACCGTAATTATACATTGCGCACATTTTTGAACTTTTGTCTAATTGGATCCTGTAAAATATTTTCCCTATAGTGTATTTTCAAGCTGCTGTTCTATTTATGTTGCTTGATTTTATTCAATTAAAAAAAAAATAATAATAATATTGTAATAAATTTAATATCAAAAGTACCTTAAGTAAATGGAAAACCCATCGGTCCAATTTACCTTTTGTCACCTTTCATTCCTAAGTGTTTTGTATTTTAACCTTTGTGATATTTACAAATCGTCAAAATAATTAATTATACCTGTATATAAGAGAATAGACATCTACATAAACTCACCTATTAAGAAAATGCTATTTTTAGTAATAGCAAAATGCAAATCATTATTTTACCTCCCTATCTACATTTTACATATTGAAACACCTTGAAATAATGTAAAAAAGTCCTTTCCTCTTCCATTAATTTGAATATTTAAAAATTAACTATGTATAAATTTTATCAAAGCTTTTCAATTTGTAGCTGTAATTTGCATCTTTGTACGTTTTTTCCGTAAAATAATAATGCAGTATTTCATTGCCTATAGGGCAATGATAGTCTGTTTTAGGAGTTCAATTGAAATGTAGAAAAAAATCTTGCAACCATTTAAATTAGGTTCAATGTAACTAGACGCCTGACTTTTGTGTAAACTTCAAAATAAAAGCTCCATATATACAAGATTTCTTAGGAGAATATTAAGTGGAGAAATCTATTTGCGGCAACTTAAAATGGAAGAAGGTCTCTGTTTTAAAAGTTTAAGTACTTGTAAAAATTTAAGTGTATAGTTTAAAAAAATTGTTTATCAAAACCTAACGCAAGATTAAATTTTTAATTATTTCTTATTAGACTTTTAAATCGAAGCAGAGTCCGCAGGCAAAGTCCTATAGTATTAAAAGTTCAACGATCTATCTCTTTAAAATTTAGTTGATGAACGTTTCCTAAGATAATTTAATATTATTGTTAATTAGCTTAACCAGTAAGCAAAAAATCATTTTGGTTTACAATTAAAAAGCTTTCGAAATAGAAGTTCTTAAAATCAGTTCCTTTCATTATTTCTAGATTCTTTAGCAAAATATTCTTTTGAACAAAATCTTTTTTAGCATAGGTAGCAACCAGACAAAATTAATTATTTTAAAATACATTTTAGAAACGAGAATAAAATTTAAATCTTTTATTTCGTTTCTTGGAGCAAGTTAAGTACGACGTGTATTCCCACAAAAAAAGCTTTACCTGGAAAATTTATACTCTGACATTATCTTATATTTAGCTTTGAAAATAAAACGCAAGTTTCCAAAAGGAAATGAAATTTTTAAAAATCATAATTTTATTAAATTCGAAAAGATCGCCTTTTAGTTTAAGCTCCTTATAGACCATTCATTAACGCCTGGTTATTAAGAAAGCTTCTATGTAACTAGCTTATAAAAGCAAACTCCCAAAAACATTCGTATCATTTGAGTTCCATTTGACGGCCAAAAGCTCAATTTTATAGTTAAAGTTTTTGAAATGCGAGAGGATCAAAATATACTCGTTTACAAATTAATATTCAAATATTTGGTAAATTCATGTAAATGTCCATTCTACCTACAATTTTGATCAAGAACATGCAAATGTGTTTCGCACATTCTACATTATGAAGAACTGCTTTATCACATTAAAACTGATATACTTCTCTATTAATGGGGGAGACAATGACGACACGGAACAAAAAACTCGAAATCGGATTGAAAATTTATTTACGTTCGTTCCGAGCGATGATTATATTATGTAGGCACCTCGATGACGATAAAAAGCACAAAGGTGTTGATGGATTATATATAAAATGTATACTCTAAAAATAGAAATAATTTTTTATATTATTTCACGCCTTACAATGTTATTATGCTTCCTTGGTAATAAAAAAAAATGATTTATTTTGGGGAAGTGGAATTATAAGGTTTGGCGAAATAAATAATAATGTTGTTCGAGTCAGGATATTAATAATACGATTTTTGTTATTGTATTTATCCTTTTACGTATAGAGTTATATATTAAATAAATCTCCCCACATTGTATAAGCTGTGCGTATCGCATTCGGATTCTGAACGTACGGGTTGTGCTGTTCAACATTTATTTATCCTTAATCATAATGCGTGTATTTATATTGGGATTAGAAAGTTTATATCATGGTACATAAATGCTTAAAACAGTTAAAATTTACATAATATTACGCAAGTACTCAGAATGTAAAAAGAACACATTCGAAATGGCTTAATTTACATTTAAATGTATACTTATTGCTTCAAAGCTTTTCGGCTTACGTAAAATAGTATTAACATCATATTCAAGTTCAAGGAGGTAATTTATGATCCTCACAATCATGATTATAAAAAATTTAACATTTTTTATGTTTTGTTTGTACATCTTTATGTTTGCGTGAATTGGTTTTTCTGTATAAAAATGCGGAAAACTGTTGCACGCCCAAGTTTATTGTTGAGACATGCAAAATATGTAACGGAAATTTGATTTTTTATATTTTATGAGAATTATGAAGGGTTGATTTGAAATTTATAAATATAATTTTATGTTACAAAAAGCATGTACTAAGCGATATGTCCCCCAAATTCATTAATGAGTTTTTCTAGACTTTTAGGTATGGAATAAATAGTAATATTTCCAATTCACTCACATCTCGCGGATTATTAACGTACATCCGATATTTTAAATAGCCCCATACAAAAAGGCAGAGGATTTTAAATCCGGTGAGTCTTTACTCTTATAATGATTACAATACCTTTAAACATACCCCGACCTTTAAAGACGTAACATCCGTTTAGTTGTTCCAAAAAGTTTTACGCAAAAGCAAGATGCTCTTTGTGTAAGATCTTGAACTATTTAGATTTTGAGTGACCGATACTTCAAATTTCGAAATGATTTTATGTGTAACTGTGCAGGAAACTTGGCAACACTGGAATTGGGGAATATTTATTGATGCAGGTCGACCTCGATATAGATTTTTAACAGCCCCGAATATTTAAAATTTTTTAACCAAGCTAAATATGCAGATCTACTGGGCCATACTTCAATTGATTTTTTTTTCAGTAATAAATTTTGTTACAATGAAGATTCTTTTTTTCGTAGCCCCCTTTACGAAGAAAGAAAGACCCTTTTTCCTTTCTGATTTTTATTATCTTAGAAAGCAAAATCATCATAAATAAAATAAAAAAAATAAAAAGTTTTACTTACAGAGAGAATTTGAATAGGGGTCCCCTTAAGAATGCGGCAGACAGTGAAAAATCAATTTATTCAATATTTAACGATAAGTTCAATTTCTGCATTATTTTTCGTTTCAGTAACAAAAAACCACTTGAAAGGTTAAAAAGTTATAATGTTGTTGTCAAAGTTAAACATTTCGCAAAATACCAATACAAACTAAATATTATAAAGGCAAAGAAAAACTAGCTTCATAGAGCGGAAGAAACCTGTTATTACTTTGGAATATAAATCAAGAAGGCATTAAAGAATTGAGCTCAATAGATAAGATGCCATTTAATTTAAATTTGTATACAAATTCTGAAATCATAACAAGAGGTTAAGATAATATATCAAGGAAAAAAGAAGGAAAAATATGACCGTGGTTTGTGAATATACAGGGTGTCGTTTATAAAGTAATCTAGTAAACTAACGCATCTTCCGCAAATTTAATTATTGCATTGGTAGCGGTTCCATACTAAAGTATCTAAGTTGAGGCTATATTTGTCATTAAGGCCTTGATCACTGGATACTGTTAAATTTAGCCGAAAGTGGCCAGCCGAAAGGAAAAAGTCAGTAATGCAAATTGTGTTATCCCAGCCGAAAATAAAAAATTAAGTCGTAATCAATCGATAGAGTTTAGCCGAAAATCGGTATGGATAGAATTAAAGACTTTTGTCAATATTCTTAAATGGTAAAACCTGCCTCTAGTTCCTCGTGAAAAATTCGCGAAAAATTTCAGGTAGGAAATCTAGGAACATTCGATTATCAAAAAATCATTAGAAACTTTGTATAAAATCAGCCAGTAGAGTCTTATGTCTGGAGATGGCTTGGATTTATGTAACTTGCCACTAACAATAGCAGGAAAAATTCAATTCAATTTTCTCATGGGAAATTTGGGAAAATTTGTTAAAGTTTCAAGCCGAAAGTAAAAAATGAATATACTACCTTGATCAACAAGTTCTCGGATTAACCACCGTGTGGCGCTCCCATCGTTCCGTTCAAAAGTACATCTATCTCTGTGTGTGTTGGCGATTATTTACAATTTTAGAAATTATTTACAATTTTAGCCATGATTTGCGAGGCCTAATCCGATCCCACATTCATCAAAAGGACCATTACTGGAGACAAGACGTGGGTTTATGAGTACGACACGCAATCCAGACATCAGGCAAGTGAATGGCATTCACCAAAAAAAAAACACGTCGTTTTCAGTCAAAAAAGAAGGCAATGCTCACGGTTTTCATGGATTACAACGGTGTAGTGCATCATGAATTTTTGCCAGAAGGCCAGACCGTAAACAAAGAGTATTATTTGGGCGTTACGAGACGTTTGCGTGAAGCAATTCGCCGAAAGAGACCAGAATTGTGGGCAGAAAACTCGTGGATTTTGCACCATGATAATGCACCGTCGCACAGTGCCATCATTATTCGTAATTTTTTGACGAAAAATGCAACAAATACCATCCAACAGCCACCGAATTCACCTGATTTGGCTCCATGTGACTTCTTTCTGTTCAATCGAGTTAAAAAACCATTACGGGGAACGCGTTTCAGCAGCCGAGAGGAAATAATGGAAAAATCGCCAACACACACAGAGTAGATGTACTCTTGACTACGTAACTTTTGCTAATGTCAAGCTATGACGCTAAGATTTAGAGGGAATATCAACAATAGATGTACCAACTTAACAAAAAAAACAGAACTCAAATCGGAACGATGGGAGCGCCACACGGTGGTTATTCCGAGAACTTGTTGATCAAGGTATTATAAAATCAACCTGTGGGACTGCATTGAATGTGACTTGTAAATAGCTATTGCTGGAAAAAATTTCAGTTCAACTTTCCCGTGGGAAATCTGGAAAATTCCTTTTTCCAAAAGACAATCCATCTCCTGGTATAACACTCTAGAGGCTGATTTGATAAAATAATTCTAACAATTTTTGCAAAATCGATTTGTCCCAGATTTCCCACAGGAAACTTGAACCGACATTTTCTTATTTCACTTGAATTAATATTTTTTCCAATGATAGAGGCTAACTTGATTCCAATTTCTTGGTTTCTTGTAATTTTTCGATAATTTCCACGAGTATTTAGAGCAAAGATTTCCACGTCAGACTATTTACAAACAGCCAAAAATTGTGCAAGTTTTTAGTGGTAGTTGCTTGAACATCGGAAGAACTTACTATCACCGAAATGTTTAAGATAAACTTTAAAAATACAACATTTTTTCCCTCAATTAATTTTGAAAGTTGATGCCGGTTATAAACCTTTTAAAGTTAGCTGAAGGTTTCCAGCCGAAAGTCGACTTTTTAGTCGATAAAGCATAAATTACGTTATTAACATTCCAGCCGAAAATAAAAAATTTAGTAGTTATCAGCCAAAAGTAAACAGGGTAGATGGATTGCAAAAAAAGGTTTGCAAATAGTCTGACGTGGAAAATTGCCGAAGTTACGATTTCTTATTTTGCAGACGTTCATTATTAATTATCAATACAAATAACAATTTACAGTTTTGACTAGCTCCCGGCATTGCTCGGCGGTACAAATTATCTTTTTAGATGTTGCAAATTAACCAGACAAACAATGTAGTCAAAATAAAAGGTTCTAAAATCATAGACTAATAAATACTATAGACATTGCATATTAGAAAAAAAGCAAAAAACAACAACAAACTAGTTTTACAGTAGACCCTCTCAATTAAATACTTAAATAAAAGCAAAATATAACAATTTTATTTTGTAATCTCAGTATTACCTGTTTTCTCTATTTCTCGCTCTCAATTATTTTATCATCGAGTGTCGTGAATTAGTATGTACATTGTACATACATTTGTAAAAATTGTAAAAAGGAATACAAATTTATGAATGATAATAAATGAATGAATTATTACAACAAACATCCGAAATAAAATTAAAACACAACCGAAAAGCGGTGAGTTTGTTCATAATTTCTGTGGGTATTATTAATACTTGCTAAAAGTATATTAGTAGTATGCACATTATATTTGGATGTAAAATATACATCGTAAATTGAACGAGCACCATAAACTGGTCTCAGCTCAGCTGCTCAGACCAAAAGGATGTGATAAATTGTGGGAAGAAGTACTTGTACGATTAAATTATAAAATATTAATTCATGCAATAATACAGTTGTGGTTGTGCCGTATATCCCGTACTTGATACCTTTCAGCAGGTCCAGCGTATTGTGTAGGAGAATTCAGGAAATAAATAATAAACCAAATTTTAGCATCAGCAGGTTTAATAAAAAATTAAAGAATTTGTGTAATATCAACAGTTGACAGATAATGTCTTCAATATAAATTTTTAAAACATCAATAATAAAAAAAGCTTATATAAATATAATATTCATTTTATTAATAAAAACAATAATTTACGCAGCTAATTTAACATTAATTTATATGAAACAGAACAAAAATATTTCAAAATTACATATGTACGAGTATATGGTATATTTAGTATTTCAATCAATAATTTTTTTACCATTATGCATAAAATTATTAAAATTAAGTAAAATTAAGATTTTATTATTTTAAGTTTGCGATGAGAATGAGAATTTTGATGAGGATTTGTTTTGTACTTCTTAGCATTCCACTTACTATGTTTTCTTAGTAGAACAAGGAGCATAAAATCGAGTAGGTCTAAATTATGCGAATTACATGGATTCTGTTCTTCAAACCAAAACTTAAATTCCACCTTATTCTTAGTAACTGCTATACAATTTTCGGATATAAGTCTCTTAATATTTATAAAGTGTGCTTTTGTTTTAAAAATGTTTGAAAAAATATTTATATGAAGTTTTGCAATTTTAAAAAATAATTCAGTTGGTGGATGAAGGGATCCAAATTGCGTGTTACACGTATAATTTTTGAAAAATATAAATGACTCATTTTTCATTTTAATTGATTCATCTTGTTTGATTAAAATATTCCTGCAATTTAAACATGGTTTTTTTTTAACATTTTGTAAGCAATATACCCTATAAAATATTTTAGAGATGAATCATCTATTTTTTCAATCTGACTATCACAAGGAGTTTCGATTATAACAGTATCTAATTCGTCTTGTTCAAAGGTAGTATCATCGATGTTACTTATTTCATGCAGTGGAGGCGTATTGCAGCTTTGTTCAGGAAGGTTCGAAAATTCTGTTACCAATAGTTCATCTTGATCTGCTTCACAATTTGTTAAAAAAGAATTCTCCAAAAATTTCATTGTTATAATTTTGGCGGCAAGATGGTTAAAATCATAAATGGAAGGATTGTTACTGTTGCCACCCCGTTGTCTAATTAAACCAAAAAAATTTTCGATCGGGTCTTGATTTACTCGAGATGTCAAAATATATTCAACATCCGAATTTTGAATTAATTGTTTTAACATTAATAATAACCCTCTAATTGTTTGACGCATTCCAGTTAAGCAATATATAGGTTTTTTTTTGTGCGGCTTGATGTTTTGGAAATAATCCAACATCATTTCCAAATTATTGTAAATAGAATTATTTAATTGTAATCCGCATTTTTGAGGATTCCGATGGAAAAGGTTTCTGCTATTTAAATTATCGAATAATCTATCGATTTTCTCTATAAAATTTGCCGTTGAGAGAGCAAACTTGCTGCAGTTATTCGAGAATGTGCCGAACTCATGCATGGTTCTTATGCCGGCGGCTACTGTGCGACTTAATGCTTGCGTTGCTAGTTTTACCCTCATTTTCTCGAAAGCGTTAGAATAAATATGACGAGATGTCAATTTTGGGCATAATTTTGTGCTACAATTTTGTTCATATTCAAATAGTTCTTTTAAAATAGCCCAACTGGCAATTCCATCCGGAGTTTCTAAGTCTCCACTTAATAAATTATTTCTGACCGACTTGATCAAGTGAGGTGGATCGTATAGCGCAAGCATTTTCTGTTTGTTTAATTCAAAATAAGGCGAAATCTCAGTCACTCCGAGTTGGCTGTAACATTTTCGATTGTTTGGACCCTGATCGCACACAATGGCTATAACCTCGAGGCCTACATCAATCAATACCTTAATAGTGCTTAAAAGAACTTCAGATAATGTTACCCCATCCATATTTTTATCTGTAGCATGATACGAAATCATGAATTTGTAAGGTTTTAGTAGCCCGCGAATCATGAAAACAGTTAAATATTTAGCTAAGCTGTCGAACCTCTCATTATTTGTTTGGCTGAATCCATCGATTACATCGCAAACTGGATCATACTCTAAGTCTTGCCGAATTGAAACTTCATCGAAAATTAAAATGATTTTTTTTGACTTTGTATCCATACTCGAGACCTCATTTTTTAATGAAAATAGAATGGACTCATTTAACCCGGGTTTTACATTTTTTATTAATGTCCATCTGCATAACGACGATTTGGATGGCATTTGGAAATTTAAGATTTCCCTAAGAAAATTATAACACGCAGGTGATTTAAAATAAATTTGTTGAGCCAGTTTTTTCTGTTCCATCGGCCATTCTTTAGGTTTTTTGGATAAAATCATTTTCCCAAACTCCTTTGCATGTGAACTTAAATTGGACAAGGTTTCTATTTGTAAGGATACGGACTGTTTCCTTAGCTGATTTATTTTATTCTTGAGACGTTGCATACTAAGACGATTAAAATTAAATTTTTGTTTTCTTCTAAGCACGATTTTGTCTTTTAAAGATTGAATTATTTTTGCGGATTCCTCATACTTCCGTTTATAATAAAAACAGTTTTTTATGTTTATTAAGCAATTATTGCACGTTACTGCTATATTTTCTTTCTCAGTCATTAAAGAAGAAGAAATTTTATCATATTCTTGGAAGGAAGAAACCATAGCTGAACTGCAAGCATCATCTTTGTGTTTGATTGAATAGGTTTTTATATTTTGAAAACGTTCCGGAACTTCACCGTCAGTTTTCAAGTCTTGATATTTTAAATAAAATTGTGGAACTGATTTCTTTTTAAGCTTACGCTTTCCGATTAATTCAGGATTGAAATGTTTTTCACAAACCTGCAGTCTTTTTGGTAAATTGCTCTCGTTTAAACCACATTTAGCAATCCATACATCAAATAGATCTCTATCCGAAGGAAAAGCAAAAAATTTTCTTTCAGGATTACTTTTTCTAGAAGCCTTACATGAATAAACTGCACATTTTATCCCACAAACTTTATATGTGCTTTTACGGTTGCCATTCATCATCTAAACCTTGTGTTAATGATCTAAATATTTTTAATTAAATAAACAAGATTATAACATTTTTAAAAATTGGTTTGCAAATGGTACAGATCAGATACAAACAATTCAAACAAATACATTTATAAATGTAGATATAGAAACATGCAATTATTGAAATTAAAGTTATAATGTTATAAAAGTTATAAAAGTTTGTGCAAAAGAAACATGGCCGAACTATTGCCAAATTTTCCCAATTTTCAGTTTATCCCAAAATTACGCCTACTTTTAAATTTTACATAATAACAGCACATCCTGTTTAATATTATGCGTTTTTGCACCATTTACAAAGTATTGATATCCGACTTTAGTTCTAAAAGCAATAATGGAATTCAATAATTTTCATCTTAAATCCTGGAACATATATTTCCAGGTAAAATAGAACTGCACAGATAATTATGATTTGACGTTAAACGGAAATTTGCTAATAACTAATCTGACCTTATTTCCTACAGTGACAAGCAAAAATGATGACGCTTTTTTATTTTTTTTAACCATATTTTGGCAGTGGGTTTTAATTCATCATTTTATTAAAATATAGTGCACTGTAATGTTTTTGATTTGTGTACACTTCTGATTAATTGAGTTGTTTAAAAATGGTCTATGCAGCTACACTGCGCAAATTAAAAAACGGAACAGAAATTTTCTTCGAAAATATACCCAGATTTGAACGCTTGTATCTTGGTGAAATAACACCTTTAAAAAAAAAAAAAAAAAAAAAAAATTTTGTTTCTAGTTGAAGGAAATTTTGTTTTCTTTTCGATACTGGAATTTGTTTTATTTTATTTTGTTTCTTTGTGACTTTTTTGAGTAAAACAAAAGGTGTCTAAAACAAAATTTACTGCTGTTTGAAACTCTAAACGAACTTGCTCGATATTTCATTCAAAAATCCAAATCGGCCATTTTATAGAGAATTTAGAAACCTTGTAAAAATGTCCTAGGAAAATTTCTCTGCGCCCACTCCTTGTTGAGTTATTGATGTTTTAGAGGAAACGTATCAAAATGCGTATACACGTTACCAAGTACATTTTTTTATCTTGTAAACTTAGCACTAAACGATAAAATTTTAAGTATCTTCAAAAAAAGCAGTCCCAAGAAATTTGAAATAGTGTACCAGTAAAAAAACA
Organism: Tipula vernalis; assembly: GCA_958295665.1. NCBI lineage: Eukaryota > Metazoa > Arthropoda > Insecta > Diptera > Tipulidae > Tipula > Tipula vernalis. The sequence goes on along the minus strand of OY282560.1, from coordinate 115,865,126 downwards.
GATATCAAAACAGATGATAATAAATCGGTTGAAAGCTTATCGATTAAGATCACGTCGACCTGTTAGAGTTCCGTATCTGACTGATAATCATCGTCGGGACGAATAAATTATGCATTACAGTATGCCAATTGGACTCAAAGGGACTGCTGTAATGTCCTTTTTCGGATGAATCCCGGTTCATTTTGTATGCATCAGACGGCCGATGCAGCGTTCACTAGGAGAACGATTAAACTCTAATTGCGTGGTGCCAGTCGTAGCATTTCATGGGGGTTCGGTGATGGTTTGGGCTGGTTTTCGTGGAATTAGAAGACTGCTTTGGTAGTAATACCACATCCAGCTTCAACACCAGCACGATATGTGGAAGACATTTTAAAGCTTCATTCAAGGATTTCCATGAAAAGGCAAATTGGACCCAGCATTGGCCCCGCACCGCATTAATTTAATGAACCATCCTCCGTGAAGTTCAGATTTAAACCCTATAGAGCATGTCTGTGGTCGACGTGATCTTAATCGATAAGCTTTCAACCGATTTATTATCATCTGTTTTGATATCTGTTTTTATACTGGTACATTACTTCAAACTTCTTGGGACTGCTTTTTTTGAAAATACTTAAAATTTTATCGTATAGTGCTAAGTTTACAAGATAAAAAAATGTAAAAAAATGTACTTGGTAACGTGTATACACTTTTTGATACGTTTCCTCTAAAACTTCAATAACTCAACAAGGAGTGGCCGCACTTTTGTTTTACTCAAAAAAGTCATAAAAAAATAAAATAAAATAAAACAAATTCTAGTATCGAAAAGAAAACAAAATTTCCTTCAACTAGAAACAAATTTTTTTTTTAAAGGTGTTATTTCACCAAGATACAAGCGTTCCAATCTGGGTATTTTTTTCGAAGAAAACTTCTGTTCCGTTTTTTAATTTGCCCAGTGTATGTATATGTCGGCGGCAGTATGAAGTTTTGAGAATGACCGTTGCGATACACATAGATACTCGTAATTTTTGGATAACTCAATTTATCGGAATAAAAAATGCCTATACTCAAATAATAAACGGTATATTGCAGCGTGCACTACATTATCTTACAGCAAACTATTTAAATCCATTGCAAAAAAAAAAATATGGTTTGAAAATAAAAATTTAAGGGAATTCAACTAGCCTTCTCAAACCGATTTTATTTCTAATTTTTAAGATAATTCCCAAAAGACATATATCACTAATCTATTATAAATATTGAACAACTAATGGATCCTCCTGCAACGATAAATAATTTCAAAATTTCCCAAAAAATAATGACAAGTATGTTGAAGCATATTGAAGAGGTTTTGGAAGAAAAAGGCAAGGTAAGCGAAATGTTAATTGATATTAATTGCAGACATGCAAAGGTCATCAGTGATCACTTTCGCTTGTCACTGTATATTTAACTCATTGCTATAAAATACACAATACTAAATCTTCTACAAATTGTTCTACAATTTACTAAAACAAATTAAATTTATTACCTTACCTATCTATTGTTATATTTATTAATTTGCAATAAATCAATTTAAAAGTATGTAAATGTAATTACAATGTTATTCGTTTCCACAGCTGGAGCCGATCACTCAAATCAAAAATTTAAACTAAACTAAAACAAAAGAAATAATAACTAAGTGTTGTTAATTTGTTATTTGTTTTGTATTCTCTTAATTTGCTGTTGTTGTTGTTGTGTCGAGTAATAAATGAGAATATTATGAGAGACTATGTATTCCGTTTTTTGAATATTTTATTTTGCGGTTTTCTTCGTTCGACTATATTGCACATTACTACCTCTCGACTTAAAATGGCTACCTCCATAATATTTTAACCAGTTTATTATTTAGTTTGTAGTATATTATTTAGTTTGAGCTAAAATGTATGCTCAATAAAGAGCTTTTCCTACTTAACTTAAAGTTTGGCATTAAATAAATTCACATATACCTATAATATTGTAAAATTTCAATTAACCAAATATCTTAATAAGATACAGTGAACCGTTCAAGACGGTTTAATTAATTTAATTCCTCAGTTACTTTGTTTTCCTCATTTAGCTCAGTTATTCCAATAAATACTACGAATAGCCCTGGGCAACAGTAATAAGCAGAGTCATAATATTTATGTATATTTATATTTAAATTACAATCTAGTTTGTATTAAACTACGATTGAATCTGTTTTGTACAATTTTCCAATTTAATGGAAGGCTCTAAAAATTGTTGGTTCATATGGCTTTAACATGTCTATGAAAGACCCTTTTAAAGTTAGCCGAAACTAACAAGTCGATAATGCAGATTATGTTATTCACATTCCAGCCGAAAATAAACAATTTAGTGGTTGACAGCCAAAAGTAAATAGGATACATGGATTGCAATAAAAACTTGTGTAAATAGTCTTACGTGGAAAACTTTGTTTAACTTAGAAGTGGAAAATTTAGGAAAACCAGAAGAATCCATAAAATTGGAATAAAATCAGACTCTAGAGTGAATGTCTGAAATTGAATCGTTTTTATATTATTGTTTCATATCGCAGAAAAAAATTAGTTCAAGTTTCCCGTGGGAGATCTCGGAAAATTCGATTTTCCAAAAATCATTCAAAAATTTGTGTAATATAAGCCTCTAGAGTGTTATGTCTGGAGATGGATTGCATTGATGTGACTTGTTAAAAGCTATCGCAGAAAAAAAATTCAGCTTAAATTTCCCGTGGGAAATCTCGGAAAAATCAAAAAAGTTTCCAGCCGAAAGTAAGAAAAGGATGAACAAAATCAGCCTCTACAGTGTTATGTCTGGAGATGGATTGCATTGATGTAACTTGTCAGTAGCTATCGTAGGAAAAAAATTCAGTTCAAGTTTCCCGTGGGAAATCTCGGAAAAATCGATTTTCCAAAAATCATTAGAAAATTTGTGTAAAATCAGACTCTGAATTTTTTTTCCTGTAATAGCTATTGAAAAGTTACATCAATGCCATCCATCTCCAGACATAACACTCTAGAGGCTGTTTTTATTCATCAATTTCTTACTTTCGGCTGGCAACTTTTTTGAATTTTCCGAGATTTCCCATGGGAAACTAGAACTGAATTTTTTCCTGCGATAGCTATTGACAAGTTACATCAATGCAATCCATCTCCAGACATAACACTGTATAGGCTGATTTTATAATAATTTTCTAATAATTTTTGGAAAATCGAATTTTCCGAGATTTCCCACGGGAAACTTGAACAGAATTTTTTCATTCGATAGCTGTTGAAAAATCACATAAAAACGATCCAATTTCAGATAAACACTCTAGAGGCTGATTTTATTCCAATTTTGTGGATTCTTCTGATTTTCCGATATTTTCCACGACTAGGTTAAACAAAGTTTTCCACATAGGACTATTTACAAAAGTTTTTATTGCAATCAATGAATCCTATTTATTTTCGGCTGATAACTACTAAATTTTTTATTTTCGGCTGGAATGTTAATATCATAATCTACATTATCGACTTTTTTTACTTTCGTGTGGGCTAACGAAATCTGCATTATCGACTTTTCACTTTCGCTTGCCAATTTTCGGCTAACTCAACGAGTGTTTATTGCATATCAAAGATTACGTAAAATTGTTTTGAAATTCTTTGTTCTTTGAGCAATTGGTTCGCCCGTAAATGGTAATATTGGCCTTATTTTTAACCTCATTTTCACAAGAATGATGACGCATTTTAAAACAAACATTGAATTTAACGTTTAATTGGAACGTATTGAAAATTATTTTGACGAATTGTGATATTTTCATTAAAAGCAGCACTATAGACAATCCAATACTTTGAGCCAGAGGAGCCGCAAAATAATGACAAGGGTCAATATTAATTTTTCGTTTATACCTCGAGCGAAAAGTATCCCGATCAATCAGATACTTTCGCCTTTGAGAACCAATCTCTTATAAAGTTTTGCATATACAAAGGTTTAGCTGCTTGTATGACACATCTCTAACAATATTCTCGGTTACAGTTCGGAAATATTTTACTATGTCAGCTTTTTTTATGGTATATTTTCAAAATAAACGTGTTGTGATAGTAGTTGCGGATACAACGATGTTTTCAACATAAACTGAATTAACATTAACTAATTGAATTAATGAATGCCGTTTTGAGCAATATCGTTATTCGCAACACATTTAAAATTTAAATTAGTTGTTTTTATATTTATTTTATGCAGTATTTTATGCGAACTCAAATATGGTAAAATTTAGCAATTATATTTCATAGACGGAAGAAATCAATACATCGTTTTAAATTTGGTTCGTACGCTAAATTAAATATATGGTGTGACACATTTTAAAAGAACCACTTAAATAATTCCTAGGAGAAGGCCTAAATCAAAAAAAAAAAAAAAATGTAGATACAAAAGTTGCACAATTTTAAGGTGGAAATCAAATGATTACCTTCAGTTTGACATTGAGGTCAAAGTTGAAGGTTATATCAAGGGCAAGTCGCTTTATTTTTAATGGAAACCCCTATATTTGATTTTGGATTCTGAAAGCGCGTGAAATTCAAGGTCATCATTTAATTTCCAGTTGTATTTATACTGTTATATTTAGGCCTTATTCTTACATAACAATACTTAATTTAGCTGAAAAAGTAGCCGTTCACTGCACTGGTACTTCTTTTTACTGTTCAATCTGAAAACTATAAAGACGCACTACAATTAAAGTCTTCAAATTAAAATAACGGTTCAAATTATATTCTTCAACAGTATGAATTTATCTATTGCCTTAACATCCGTTTTATGTTATATTCTTGTTCAGTTGGATTAAGTCTTGTCAGACTTAATAGGAACTTTTCCAATCGATTTTTCAACTTTTCGAAATTTGTTCGAGATACGTAGAAATATTTCTTTTTTATGAAGATTTCAAGATAAATATGTATTTGGATTGCTTTCATTTCCTTAAGTTACATTTTTTTATTTAGCAAGTATAGATCGATTTCCAAAGGTGTACACAATTTTTCTTTAATGGCGTCTAGTTGCTCAGCGATCTTAGCGCGTTTAAGAAAATGTATCTGATCTCTCCGAATAATTTCCCTTTATCAACATCTGGTGGCTCAAATTTAATAAGTTTAAAGTGTAGTAATGTAAATGCAGAACAATCATTAAATTGTATCTGGATGGCATTGAACATATTTTAAAAGCAATTTTTTACAGCCATAGTATTCTATTTTCGAGATAAGTCTCTTAATACTAAAATGGAGAGTTAACAGTCGAATATTTAAAGGAATAAACTTAATTCTTAATGTCCCTAATCCTCAAAATGTTTAATTTTTTTTTTTAAGGTTTTTTTCATATTTAGTATACGTTTTGGACCTAATGACAATTTGAAAGAAGTTTTGGTCGGAACATTATGTATACTCTCAACCATCGTTAATTTTTTTACAATGAAGTGCCAATAAATAAATCAACAAAACTGATTTGCAATAATCTCTTTGAAACTTAAATTCTTAGAATATCACTTGGCAAGGGTGGGCCAAAAACCTCGGATGCTGAATTTAATTTTGATTGGGCCTTCAATGCCATAAAGCAAAATTACATCATTATACGAGATCGAAAAGAGTAGAATTTTACTTTTTAAAAATTGAAAATTTTTAAATTTTTCTTAGCTTAATATATTAGAATAGATATTACAGCATTTGCTAGTATAATATAGTTTCTGGCAGTAAATCGGCACCATAACAATTAATATTTGAACGTAACTTTGTATTCCTTTGTTGGGACTATTGGATGGGAAGAGAAACAATTATTTTTGGGCATCGCTACATATACTTTGAGAGAAAACCATTGGAAACAAAAATAATAAATTGGCAATAAATTTATTTTTGGCGGGAAAATGTATACTAACTGCTATGAAAGATTAAATTAAAACTAATTTTAAATTATTCTGGAAAATAAAATTTTTAAATTTATTTGTTAACTTCCAGACCTTCGATAGGAATGCTAGTGACCTCTTGAAATTCCCAACAATTTAAAAAATGCTATAGACCATAGCATACTTCGCAACCACAAATTAAAAATTGGAACCAGGAAATTGTTCTTGCTTTGATATTAGTCCCGGTTTTTGAACGCACTAGTTTCAGGTAACGTTTCGTTTCATTTGAGAACAGGTAACATAATTTGAGAATTATGTATATCAAAAAAATAATATGACAATTATTTTTTGTGTTACATAACACTGGTTAAGATCGAAGTAGCTTGATAAAGTCCTACTAATCCCACCATTTTAAAGTTCACTAATCGTCTCTTGGCATAAGATTCAGAATGCTTTGTGCAATGCATTTTCTAGAGTTGTCCATCCTGCAGCATATGCTACTTTCACCTCGCCTAGTTTTATAAAATCATTTTCCTTAAACTCATAATAATAGTTTAAGTTGAATATTTATACGACATTGATAAAGGTTAATTGAGCATTCGCATTGTGCTTTGTCATCGTCCTTTAGTTTTGTTGGCTAATTTGTTTGACTTGCTTAAACCATCTTTACGATGCGACCAACAGTTACAAATTGTACTAAATCTCTGAAACAGAAAAAGCGATTTTATGATGCTACTGCTTAAAACTTTCTAAAGACGATTCAGTGATGATAGTCCCGTTAAAACCGTTTTCATAGTTTCTAAGATTAATCCGCACATAGAGACTTTGCGCTTTATAGAGATAAAGATAAAAAATTATTTAACTTAAAAACCGCATAACACATCGAGACGAATTGAAATACAGATTTCGTCTATGAATGTCGGACAACTGAAGAATGCAGAAGGACAGACAAAAATTTTAAAAATTATTGTTCAAGTTTAGGCGTCCTCTAAATAACAAAAAAGGACGTAAAAAGAGTCATTTATCTCGAAAAAACCGACAGACACTGCAAGTTAAATAAACTTGGAGTGTCTGTACGCATAGATTTTAATAAAGCTAAGTCAAATTTTCCGCCAATAAATTCCGCCAAATTGCTTTCTTTATTTCTTATTTTTTATTTCTTGCTGTTACTTTCTTGGTAGGGTTCCAAATTTGACTAAATATTTTTAGTAATACATATTGGCCATATTTGCTTTTTCAACTTTATTTCCCTCTAGTGCTTCCACCTCCGATGTCTTACCGTTCTTACATATTAGTTTTAGGTCGTGGAGCTAAAAAAAAGTTTAACAAACACCCGCTGGGTGCAAATTGGGAAAACAACAAAATGTCCAAAAACGGATTCATTCAAATGAAAGAGGAAATTTGAAATTTTCCGGCATAGAACCATGTACCTGCGAGCTGGTAACGTCTGAAAAATGAGCAAGCGGGTAAGAACTTATTTTTTAATTCTACGCCCCAAAATATACCTAAATGCAGAATTTCTGAGATTTTTCCCTTTTAAGCATTTCAGATAAACTCAAACACGTCAGAAATTGTAACTTTTCTGCGCTATTTCCTCAAAGCTTTTATTTGGTTAGAACGTCAGATTTAGAGTATTTGGACATTCCTTCAACCTTGCCTCGCAAAAAGCAAGTAAAGAAATGTTGACCTTAAGGAGTTTGTGTCGACTAGTTTCGGTTGTTCAATATACCTTGAAATCGATAATTCGAAGGTTTTATCACCCTAATTACCAGAGAAGAAATATTTATTTAAGTCTGAATTTTTTTTTTCTATCCATCCTATGTTTTAGACATGTGAAACTCGTTGTCGCGTCCTTTTTCAAATCCAAACTTCCAGTGCTCTTAAGAACTCAGCAGTTACACAGATATTGCAGTCGATATATCAAAAATCGCAATAAATATTGCAACAATGCGCAGGCGGCGTAACAAGACTGCAAAATCTGTTTGATCCGTTGGCATCCGCCTTCGTAAATTTGATTTTTGAAAGGTAAGTTGCGAGTAATTTGCTGAGATTAAATAAAATGACTAAAAAACTGTTTTGGTCATAGTTTTATATTCAGACTGTAGAAATTATTTTGCAGTCATATTTTATGTTCACGAGAAGTTTAAATTTAAAGTGTTAACTAAATGAATGCTACGAGGATTTTAATTTCAAGGTATTTTACACAATCGAAACTCGCCAAGTGGTGCATTGAAACTACGGTAGTGAAAATTATCTTGCAGCATAATTTTGATTTGTCCAAGTTTTATCCTCAGTTCTTCGAACTCATTTCGAAAATTATATTTGGCGTTGGATTCTAGATTTATACATACATGTCACTACACTTATCAAAACCCTTTACAACTAAGTGGTTTAATTTAGATTCGTACATACCAAAAAATGGCTGACATATTTCAGGTACACACCGGTGTAACACTTTCGAAAAGATCTTCTCAACATTATGATAGATTCGATCTATTCTTCTTTAACCTTGTAAGATTAAATCGAGTTCGCTTTGTGGTTAAATTTGATTTGAGAATAAATTTGTGAAATTCTTACGACACCAATTTCAGAATTTTGACCAATAGAACTATTTAAAACTGTAACTTTGTATGATCTAAAATTGTAAAGCTGGAAAAATGTGGGTCTAACTATTATTAAAATATTAACTTTATTTTCTTTTCAAAATCAGTTCAAATTTGTTAAATAAATTTTTCAAAAATTTCACAAAATTTTCAAAATTTTGTAACCTAAAATATTGTATAAACCAGAATATTTGCGAGCTACCAATCATGGCATTCATAATTTTCAAAATTCGATATTTAGCCCGTTTGCAACATTTTTAAATTGCTAGTGTTTTATGTATGGATGGAGATTTCTCCTTATATTGGGATTTCCTTGAACATTTGGTTTCATTAACTTTATTAACTTAACTATGTTAACTGGACGGAACGGTGACTAATATTCCGATTCCTTTCTAAGTTTGGTATGATTTATATAGGTTGGACCTGTTTGCTTAATTGTGAAACATCATAAATTCCGAAGGATATGTGTATAATGTTTTGTTCCGTTTATTCCAGGGGTGTGCAATTCATGCTTGCAATAATCATTATGGTCGGCTTGAATAACGTTATATCATACCACAGCACGAACAACACACAACAGGTTTTGATGATTCTTGAAAGCACCTAATATAAATAACATTAGATGTATTTGCAGTAACATGTCTAGATATACATTTTCCACAAAAAAAAAAAAAAAAAAAATTCCCCGAACCAGAAGACAGCAATCGAAAAACATAGGTTAACAAAAATCATTTAAATGTATAATTCTTAAAATTAGAAAATTAAATTTTGAACATTAGGGTTATTTAAGGTTATCCGATTATCTGACTGTTTATAAGTCATGGGATTCGAAGTTCTTTATCCATGTTTTATAGGCCGATATTACCGGACAACAACATTTCGATTTCATCGGAAAATGTCATTTTCGGTAGAACATCATTTCGTCAGATATCTGAATCCTAACACTGACTTCAAAAATCAAATTTACGAATACAGCTGTATTACAAAACAGTTTTTGCAGTCTTTTGCAGTCACTGATCCACATTATGTTTGTTCCATATTGTTGGTACATTATGTAGAAAATAATTGCAATGAACATTAATTTCAGTTTATCACCACGTGCGTTTAGCTAAATATTAAGTACAATTTTTGCCTCGTAATTTATTGGGTGATTTATTCGCCACCCGACTAAGTTTTCTTTAATTTTCCTTGAACACAATACCCGTTTAAAAAAATCACACTTTACCATTTAAGGTACAATGCTTAACGAATTTAAATATTTGTTGTACGGGTTTCTATACACATTTTAATTAAATCAAATTACTACCAAAAAAAAAACGCCCGCACGTCCAAAAAAATTTTGAAAAGCATAAATTTGGTTAATTAAAAATTTTGTGGAAAACTTCATTTTTCTCTTTTGCTCTACATAAAGTTTTCCCGGAATTAATGTTGGTGTTTTTTTTTTTTTTTGTTTTGGATATAAATACTTAACACAAAATTGAAGGATTTAATTGGCACAATCCAAGTTTTAATTTGTTTTTGGTAGCTAACTGTCAAAAACTGTACAGGGAATTATCGAACATATCGAATTTTCCAGGATATCACGTGCGCAGATTTTACATCGAATACATTTCCAATTAATTCAAAAGTAAAGCATAAATATGTGGTATAAATAATATTGAATGACAATCAATAATAATTGTTTACGAGATTTTCCACGCACCCCTTCCCCGCACTCAATTGAAAAAATTGATATTTTCTTTTTCATATATTTATACAGATATTACGGTTGGTTGTTGTTATCAATTTATTTTATCATGTACATAAGTTGATTATAATATCGGCATATGCACATTTATCATGTACTATTGATTTTCATAATTAAATTCATTACGATTTTATGCGATGAGTATTCGATCAATTTATTGTTTCCTTTGCAAATATATTTGTATTGACACGCAGGATTGGAGAGAACATACCGACACCGTCCCCGGAAATAATCCTCATGGTGTAAATACAATTGAACTAATTTATTGATTGAAAATCGAATGTTTAATGAAAATAAAATGAACAATTTTCCGGTTAACATATCTAAGGGTGATGCACATAGTTTATTTTTCCGCTATGAAATATTATGTAATTTTAATTGACCTTGGTTAAAATGAATTTATTCTGCATATAAAATAAATTTCCCGGAAAATATCTACTGACTGATTATATGTATTTAAAATATTTTTAAAATCTAATTAGGAAGCAAATTTAATTGAAACAATAGCAGGAAGTAAAATTGTAATGTGTGGTTTTAATTGTAATATTTTTAGGACTAAACATTTGGGTATTAAACGTTTCAACCTCCATATTTCACCAACCTATTATAGTCAAGCCCATAAATACATCCCCTCTGCTGATTTTAACTCGTTTAAAAAATCCTCTAATAATTTTATTTAATTTCATAAATTATGAAAATCGTCAATTGGTGTTGCAAAACAGAGAAATGACAGTTAGTTAATTAGATACTTTGATTCACATCTAAAATACAGTAATGCTCTAAATTCCAAGTACAAATTGTTTTGTTTTTTCTTATGTTGTACTTTTTTGCGTAAGGTACGCGTATTTTGAATACAAATTTTAAATAAACCAAAAAGTGTAAACTAGTGTCACACTTAATAGGAAAAGTGCACAATTTTATGTATCTCTAAAAGGTTAACACTTTTCAATACTTTTCACGTTTTACAATTCATTAAACTTTCATAAATATTTAGCATAATTGGAAAAACAAAAAAAAACTTGTCACTATGTTCGATATATGGATTTAAATGCAATTTGATGATACTTCTACCCCCTTTTCCCCCTAATAGATTAAAATGAGTGATTAATATTTCATTCGGTTATGCTTGCTTACAACATAAAAACAGATCGATTTCCAATGAAATTTCAGACCTTGCAAACCAAAAATAATATTATTTGGTTTATTATGCAATATACATACATATATTTGGTTTTTCTACTTTACTGTACATCAAAATAATATTAAATATTTAAATAATAATAAAAAACAGAAAAATCAATAAAAATATTTCCTAGAACAACAACAATTTTTTGTTGTATTAATGTTTTCACGATTAACATGGTAACCTGATCAAAGGATAGACTACAAAAAATGTTGGCTTTTAATAAATCTTTTGATATGGTTTATATGTAAAATTTAAAAAAAAAAAAATATTCATTCCAATTTTAAAATTAAATCTCTCTTTTCCAGAACAATTTAAAATTCAATCTTCCTTTTCCGCAAATTCAATTCTAGTTTAAAACAGTGACGTTAGGGGTAAAGCCTCATCCCTTACGTTCCATAGATTTGCCCCTCCTCCTTTGTCAATCTGCCTACTTTGATGTGAATGTGGATATGAAAGAGAAAAAGAAATGGGACGAACAAAAAAGGACAGGGGGCAGACGACTAAACCATCCACATTATTTTCTTAAGTAATATTTGACATATAGCGACCGAACCAGTCACAGGACTTAAAAAATACACTAGCAATATTGCACTATTAATTTTTGCTCTGTATTAATCAAACCTAAACGAGAAGTTCTTAAAGATAATGAATTGAAGAGTTGGTGAAGAGGAGAATGCTTTGAACTTGGTTTCCTTGATAGTTTGAGAATGGGAAAATTTCGAAATAAAATCTTTTCTGATAAAATATTTTGTAAGGATGTCTTGATACCACCAGCCGCGTATTGCTAATTAAAAACTTTCAATCTCTTCATCGAAAAATTGTCCTTCTAAACAACAAATCCTCCTTTCTCTATGCTTTGTCTGTGATTGATTTTTATTTTAATGGATGAGTAATAAAAGTTGTCAGATTTATCTGAAGTCTAAACTTATGTTTTTGTTACTCTATGACGACTTTCCTAGTAAATAAATTTGATCCAGACGCACGTAAGGATCAATGCTTTTGAAATAATTCCAAAAATGAGCAATAATTTAGAATGTCCTTAACCACTTCTCTCAACCACGTTTTAAAGGTCTCTGAGTCCAAAAAAGCAAAACAAGATATAACATCATATAAAGAGTTGAAAGAACGTTTTACTCAACTTCACACTCAACGGTTAAACTCGAGTCGAAAGCTAAATCCGTGCATAAACTAAACACAAATTAACAAAACTTGACCCCACATTAAACTCAAATCAAACTTAACTTCAACTCAGAGCCTACCATATTTTACCCTAAATAGACCTTAACTCAACCCTCAATACACTATAAAATTAACAATAACCCAACCATAAACTAAAAGTTTAACTCAAACCCTAAATCAACTCGGTTCAATTACTACATGCATATTCATATGAATTCATGTTAATGTAATCTCCATCTCAAACCCTGAATCAACCTCCAAATGATTCGCTAGCTGAAATCCGCCGCTTAACCCCAACTCAACACCCTACTTGACAACAACTCAAACTTCAATTAAAAGTCCTACTCAATTCAATCAACACATTGTTCGAAAAACTAAATATATATGTACACGAACTCAACTCAGAAGAAGTCAAGCCAACTTCCAACTCAAATCTCAACTCAACACCTTTAAAATATAGCTATATCTTTATTTTCCAGAATATTTTAAAATTAAATCTCACTTTACCAGAATAATTTGAAACTAAGTTTGAATTTTAAATAAATTCCATTTTATTTTAAAAATAAATCTTCTTCCCTAGAAGAATGGATCTCCGTTTTCTAGAAAATTTTATAATTAAATCTTCTTTTCCAGAATATCTTAAAATTAAAATATTTCCATTCTATTTCAAAACTTCAGATTTATTTTTCAGAATCTTTTAAAATATAATCTCACTTTACCAGAACAATTTAAAATTAAGGCTGAGTTCTAAAAATTTTCCATTCTAATTATAAACTAAACCCAATTCCTCCAAAATATTTTAAAATTAAATCTCCTCTTATTAAGAAAATTTTAAAATGAAACTTTATGTTCCCAGAAACTTCACTCTAACTTTAAAATTAAATCCACATTTTCTAGAATATTTTAAAATTAAATCTCTTCTCTCCAAAAATTCCATTCCAATTTTAAAGTAAATCTCCGTTTTCCAGAACATTGGAAAATCAAATCTAGTTTTCCATAATATCTTAAAATTAAAGTTTTTTCTAATTTTAAAATTAAATCTCTCGTTTGCAGAATATTTTAAAACTAAATGTTAATTTTCCAGAAATTTCATTGTAATTTTAAATTAAAATATTTCCATCCCTATTTTAAAATTATTTTTCCAGAATATTTTAAAATTAAATTTACATTTTTTAAAAATTCCATTCTAGTTTTAAAACAAAAGCTCCATCTTCCAGAATATTTTAAAATTAAAACTTAATCTTCCTTTTTTCAGAATATTTTAAATTTAAGTATTTCCATTCTAATTTGAAAATTAAATCACTCTTTTCCAGATTAGTTTAAAATTAAATCTCACTTTACGAGAATAATTTAACATTAGTTCTGAATTTTATTGAAATTCATTTCAAATTTTAAAACTAATTCTCCTTCTTCCAGAATATATAAAATTTGAATTTTACCTTATCTAGAAATTTTAAAATTAAATTTTAGTTTCCAGAAATTTCTTTCAAATTTTAAAATAAATCTCCCTTTTCCAGAATATTTTAAAATTAATCTATAATTAATTAATTAATTAATTCCAATTCCATTCCAATTTTGAAATTAAATCTCACTTTTCCAGAATATTTTAAAATTAAATCTCACTTTAGGAGAATAATTAAGTTTAGGTTTTAGTGAAATTCCCTTTTAATTTTACAACTAAATCTCCTTCTAAAATCTTATCCAGAAATAATGTAAAATGAAATATTAGTTTTCCAGAAACTTCATTCTAATTTTAAAACTAAATCTACATTTTCCAAAATATTTTAAAATCAAACCTCTCTTCTGCAAAATTCCCATTCCAATTTTAAAATTAAATCTCACTTTACTCGAATGGTTTAAAATTAAGGTTGAGTTTTAAAGAAATTTTATTTTATTTTAAGAATAAATCTTCTTCTTTCCGAAATATTTTAAAATTAAATCTCAATTTATCAGAATAATTTAAAATTAAGCCTGAATGAATATTAAAGAAATTTCATTCTAATTTCAAAACTAAATCTCCTTCTTTCAGAATATTTTAAAATTGAACCTTCAATATCCAGAATATCCCTTCTTCAAAAATTGCATCCTAATTTTAAAATAAATTTCCTTTATCCAAAATATTTTACAATAAAATGTTTCTTTTCCAGAATATTTTAAAATATAATCTCACTTTACCAGAACAATTTAAAATTAAGTCTGAGTTCTAAAAAAATTCCATTCTAATTTTAAAACTAAACCTCCTTCTTCCAGCATATTTTAAAATTGAATCTTTTCTTATTCAGAATATTTTAAAATTAAATCTTATGTTTCCAGAAATTTCACTCTAACTTTAGAATTAAATCCCCATTTTCTAAAATATTTTAAAATTAAATCTCTCGTCTCCAAAAATTCTATTCGAATTTTAAAGTAAATATCCGTTTTCCAGAACATTGGAAAATTAAATCTTGTTTTCCAGAATATCTTAAAATTAAAGTTTTTTCTAATCCTAAAGTATTAAATCTCTCGTTTGCAGAATAGTTTAAAATTAAATCTTAAATTTCGAGAAATGCATAATTTTAAAACAAAATCTTCCTTTTCCATACCTATTTTAAAATTATTTTTCCAGAATATTTTAAAATTAAATTTAAATTTTTTAAAAATTCCATTCTAGTTTTAAAACAAAATCTCCTTCTTCCAGAAAATTTTAAATTTAAATTTTCCATTTCCAGAATCTTTCAAAATTGAATCTCCCTTCTCTAGTCATCCCATTCTAACCTCCTTCTTCCAACATATTTTAAAATTAAAACCTAATTTCCCTTACTTATTTTAAAATTAAACTTCCTTAATCCAGAATATTTTAAATTTAAGTATTTCCATTCTAATTTGAAAATTAAATCACTCTTTTGCAGAATAGTTTAAAATTAAATCTTAATTTTCCATAAATATATATCTAATTTTAATACTAAATCTCCCTTTTCAAAAATATTTTAAATTTAATATACTTTTCTTATTACGTAAAATTAAAACATTTTCGTTTTAACTTTAGCGTTATATTTACAGAATATTTTACAATTTAAATATTTCCATTCTAATTTTGAAATTAAATCTGACTTTAGGAGAATAATTTAATATTAAGTCAAAACTAAATTTTATTCAGAGATCTTATCCAAAAATAATGTAAAATTAAATCGTAGTTTTCCAGAAAATTCATTCTAATTTTAAAAATAATCTCCATTTTCCAGAATATTTTAAAATTAAATCTCACTTTACTCGAATAGTTTAAAATTATATCTTAAAATTTAAATAAAATTAAAATTAATTAAATCAGAATATCTTAAAATTAAAATATTTCCAATCTATTTTAAAACTAAATCTCCTTTCCATTCTTCTTATCTCCGTTTTCTAGAAAATGTTCTCCTACAAAATATTTGAAATTTAATCTTCCATATAAAAAATGTTTTAAAACGAAATTTTCCTTCTGCAAAAAATGCACTCTTATTTTAAAATAAATCTTCGTTTTCCAGAATATTTTAAAATTAAATCTCACTTTATCAGAATAATTTAAAATTAAGCTTGATTATTAAAGAAATTTCATTCTATAATTTTAAAACTAAATCTCCTTCTTTCAGAATATTTTAAAATTTAATTCTCCAAAAATTAAATTCTAATTTTAAAATAAATTTCCGTTATCCAAAATATTTTACAATAAAATCTTTCTTTTCCAGAATATTTTAAAATATAATCTCACTTTACCAGAACCATTCAAAATTAAGTCTGAGTTTCAAAAAAATTCCATTATAATTTTAAAACTAAACCTTCTTCTTCTAGCATATTTTAAAATTGAATCTTCCCTTATTCAGAATATTTTAAAATTAAATCTTATGTTTCCAGAAATTTCACTCTAACTTTAAAATTAAATGCTCATTTTCCAGAATATTTTAAAATTAAATCTCTCGTCTCCAAAAATTCCATTCCAATTTTAAAGTAAATCTCCGTTTTCCAGAACATTGAAAAATTAAATCTAGTTTTCCAGAATATCTTAAAATTAAAGTTTTTTCTAATCTTAAAATATTAAATCTCTCGTTTGCAGAATAGTTTAAAATTAAATTTAAGTTTCGAGAAATGCCATGTTAATTTTAAAACAAAATCTCCCTTTTCCAGAAAATTTTAAAATTAAAATATTTCCATACCTATTTTAAAATTATTTTTCCAAAATATTTTAAAATTAAATTTAAGTTTTTTAAAAATTCCATTCTAGTCTTAAAACAAAATCTCCTTCTTCCAGAAAATTTTAAATTTAAATTTTCCATTTCCAGAATCTTTCAAAATTGAATCTCCCTTCTCCAGTTATCCCTTTCTAATTTTAAAACTAATATCCATCTTCCAGAATAGTTTAAAATTAAAACTTAATCTTTCCTTACTTATTTTAAAATTAAACTTCCTTTTTTCAGAATATTTTAAATTTAAGTATTTCCATTCTAATTTGAATAGTTTAAAATTAAATCTTAATTTTTCAGAAATTTCTATCTAATTTTAATACTAAATCTCCCTTTTCAAAAATATTTTAAATTTAATCTACTTTTCTTATTACATAAAATTAAAACATTTTCATTCTAACTTTAGCATTAAACAGCCATTTTACAGATTATTTAACAATTAAAATATTTCCATTCTAATTTTGAAATTAAGTCTCACTTTAGGAGAATAATTTAACATTAAGTTTTAGTGAAATTCCCTTCTAATTTTAAAACTAAATCTCCTTCAGAGATATTATCCAGAAATAATGTAAAATTAAATCGTAGTTTTGCAGAAACTTCATTCTAATTTTAAAACTAAATCTCCATTTTCCAAAATATTTTAAAATTAAATCTCTCTTCTCCAAAACTTCCATTCTAATTTTAAAATAAATTTCCCTTTTCCAGAAATTAAATCTCACCTAACTCGAATAGTTTAAAATTAAGTTTTAATTTTAAAGAGATTCTATTTTATTCTAAGAATAAATTTTCTTCTTTCAGAATGTTTTGAAATTAAATGTTCCTTTTTCAGAATATCTCTGAGTTCTAAAAAAATTCCATTCTTACTTTAAATCTAAACCTCCTTTTTCCAGAATATTTTAAAATTTAATCTTCCCTTATTCAGAATATTTTTATTCCCCTAATTTTAAAATTAAATCTTCCTTTTCCAGAATAATTTTAAATTAAATCTCACTTTACGAGAAAAATTTAACATTAAGTCTGAATTTAAGTGAAACTCCCTCATAATTTTAAAACTAAATCTCCTTCTTTTAGAATATATAAAAATTAAATCTTAGTTTTTCAGAAATTTCATTCTAATTTTAAAATTAAATCTCCATATTACTAGAATAATTTAAAATTAAGTTTGAATTTTAAAGAAATTCCATTTTATTTTAAAACTAAATCTCCTTCTATCAAAATATTTAAAATTTAATCTTCCATCTGAAAAATATTTTAAAATGAAATTTCCCTTCTGCAAAAATTGCACTCTAATTTTAAAATAAATCTCCGTTTTGTAGAATATTTTAAAATAAGATTTTCTTTTTCTGGAATATTTTAAAATTAAATTTCTTTATCAGGATAATTATAAATTAAGTCCGAATATTAAAGAAATTCCATTCTAATTTTAATAAATCTCCTTCTTCCAGAATAATTTAATACTTGATTTCCATTTTTCAGAATATTTTACAATTAAAATATTTCCATTCTAATTTTAAAATTAATTCTCAGTTTTCCAGAATTGTTTATGCTAATTTAGTCCAGTTTTTTCCAGAAATTCCATCCTAATTTATAATAAAATCTCCTTCATTCAGAATATTTTAGTACTGACCCTTCCTATTCCAATGCTATTATTTTGTTTTGTTGCTTTAACCTTTTAGGTTTAATAATTTAAATAAAAATATTATTCATAAATTCTGTAACCAAATTTCCAAAGCTCAATAAGTCCAGACCAATCTCTCATTTTAATATGTGTTGGAGAATCGTGCACAATTCATTCTTATACATTAACAGTTGAACGATTTGTCTATGAAATCATCTTATCTTCAGTATCGCACCTAAAGCTCTTAAATTTAACCAACGTGTTTGCCTTCATAATAATAAAATTTGAATATATATGAGGAGCCATAAGGATACACAGATACACATATCAATTGTTTCGTAATTTGATATAAGAATTTTCCCGATTGTTTTTATTGAAACCCGAGATATAACTTCCGAGTATAGAATTTTTTATCAAAATCATTTTTATGAGAAAAAATCATAAAATGTTTCATAATATTACTGTTGTATCTAAATCAAAAGCTTTTTTCCCATTCACAAACACATCTATAAACAAAACTGGTTGTGTATGGTGTCTAGTTCGTGTTCAATTTGCTCAATCGAAAACCATGACATGATTTTCATTTCAAACCCAAAACGAAAATCTTGTACAAACGCACAATGTTGTTATGTCAATTATATTTTTGGTTTCTTTTGGAGTTTTTACTTTGAACAAGATAATTTGATTCTGTCCGTTATTATATTGCCGCACACGATTAGTCCAATTAATTGTGGATTTTAACAAGAAGCTTCAATTATCTTATGCGTGATGACATAACAACAAGATTTTATGTTTTTATTTTTTTTACCTTTAAAAAAAATCAATCGAATTCTCAATATTAATGGTCTGTCTGGATTAATGATAAAACTACCTTAAAACCACATTTGGCGTATTAAACAATTTTCTGTTTGTCTTTAGAAATGTCTTTGCATACCGTATCAAATAAGATGAAAAAAAGGATTTGTCGTTAGTAGATGCCAGTGCGATAGTTAGGTTGGTTTTATCATATTTAAAATGTTTAAAAAAAATGTTTTGCCGAATACAGTTTAAGAATGTCTGGAAAATAGTTTGCAATTAAATATTACATAACAATTACATACAAAATCACATCAATTAGTTTTATTCAGTATGTGTAACACCAAACCCAAATTAAACGAGAAAATGTCTAGAATTTCTTATTTGGAATACCAAACAAAAAGATTTATTCGTTCATATCCGCTAAATTGAATTGGATTTCAATTAAGATTTATTACAGCATATGTGCGATTTGTAAAATTTATGATACCGCGCGCCATATTTACTTTTTATGGTTCTTCTCACCATATATAAGAAGAATGACCTGCGTTCGTTTATGGATTATTGATTTCAATTTATGGATTCCCTTTGGTTTCGGGTGTCGAAATTTAGGATCTCCTACAGCCACAATTTTATTATCATAAAATGAAAAGTTTATGGCACACATGTATTTATAAATTGTACATACATATATGGAAATCAAGTCGGTAATAAAGTTTAATTGTAATTTATTGCTGGTAAATCTACCCTCTTCGGTGTCGTCTTTAGATGAAATTCAATAACATAAACAAATTAATGGGTTTCAATCAAAATTTACGGTGTGTGGAATATAATTTTTTTTTTTACAAACGAATGATGTGCTAATGGATTTTATTTTCAAATGTCAAGTATATTATATATATTATAATGTATTTTGATGATAGAGAGATGAATTTCCGACGACCCACCCATTGTGAAGGCACTTTAATTAATTGTAAAAAAAGGTTAAAACAATTTTTCTATTCGATTCTTACCAGGCTTATCTCAGTTTGAGCCATCCATTTTTATTTTAATTTTGTTTCCAAATTTTCAATCGCATCCAAAAAGATAACCCAAGAATATAGTGGTTTTTATTAAGTTATTTTAAGGTAAGCCAAGTAAACCTTAGAAATACGTACTATTAACCTTAGAAATGCCTAGATATTCAATACAACAGGGTTTATATTAAACTCCAGGAATATCAAAAATAAGTGATTTAAATGTGTGTGGTAGTTTAGTAAATATAAAAAAAAACTCAACTATGATCAACCGAAGCTGATCATTAACTTCAGCATCGAAAATCAGAACCATTCGAAATTTTAATGAATTTGACAACAATAGCACGTCACACTGATGTATTTCAAAATATGATGTAAACCATATTAGGTAAACACTTCACATTGATTTATTTCAAAATTATATATGAAACCTGCACAGTAAATGTTAAAATATAAAACCGAATTACTTATAGTTAATTGTAACATAATTTAATATTTGTTTTTTTCGAGCTTATTTTAAACACTAAAAGCTCAAAGCTCTTTAACGTAAGTAAATATATTAAATGGGCTGAACTTTGATCTAATGTGACATGAAAATGAACCTCAACATCGAAAATCACAAGTATTTGAAATTTGAATAAATTTGACAACAACAATATCTCCTTAGAACTTTGACAACAACAATATTTCAAACTGATCTATTGCAAAATTTCATGTAAAATATAAACTTACAATAAACGCTAAAATCTAAAACCAAATTACTTAAAGTGGTCTTAAAGACACTATATTCAATAAAAATTGTTTCAAGCTTATTCTAAACTTTTAAAGCTAAAAATGCTCTTTAACGTTAACATAACAAAAATGCTCAGCTTTTATTAAAAGTCATCGGAGGATTAACCTCAACATCACAAATCACAAGTATTTGAAATGTTAATAAAATCGACAATAACAACATTTAGCAATGATCTATTTTAAAGTTTGATGAAAAATTTGTATCTACAATAAATGCTAGAATCTGAAACCGAATTACTTAAAGAGGGTTTACGACAATTTTTTTGCTAATTCTAAGCTTAAGAAGCTCATAAAGCTCTTGTTGAAGATGCGCTACAAAATCAAAAAAAAAAAAAAAAAAAAAAAAATTAGAATTAAGCAAATTTGAATTGAAATTTTGTTTATATAAATTCAAAAACAAATACTTATCTTTTTTATATAACATCACTTTCAATCGCAAACAATTCCCTTGTTCTTGTTGATAATTAATTTATTCATAAACAAACCCATACTAGTTTGTTTATTTTAAAATGCGTGCGCGACTCTGTCTGTATTGTCAAATGTTTTTATTATGTAAAAGGTATAAAGTAGTACTGCATTTAGTAGTATTTATTATACCATTTAGCTTTATCAAAATATTTTATAAAGTTTGAATATAGATTGCGCTCGATATGTTAATTTGCTCTAATTAATTTTAGTTTAGGGGAATTCATTAGCGCAAAACGAGAAAATTTGGAAATTGCGACATTTTGTAAAAACTTAAAATATAATTTCTCTTATCTTGCGAATTTCGAAGCGACAACATCAAGCGATTTTATAAAGGCGATACAAAGCGACTCAAAGCGATTAAAGGTGATTAATTACATATATTATTTATAACATTTTTTAATAATAAATAAAGAATAAAAAAAAAAACATAATTTTGTAAAAAATATATTTGTGAAATAAACATATAATTTGAGTATTTTATTTAAAAATTATAATATACAAATATTATTAAAAAAAAAGACAAAATTATACAGCTCTTTTACCCAGATAAATATATTACATAGGCTCATCTTTGATCAATCGAGGCATGAAAAATAATCTTAAGATCGAAAATCACAAGAGGTTGAGGTTTCAATACAGTTGACAACAACAACTTAAGGTTTTGACAACAACATTTCACAATGATTTATTTCAAAATTTCATGTAAAACTTATATATTTACAAATTAGCTAGAATCTGTAACCGAATTACTTAAAGTGATTTTAAAACAAAACTAGTCGTTGTTTGTTCCGGACTTATTCTGAACTTTAAAAGCTCAAAAAGCACATTAACATAAGTAAACATAATAAATATGCCCAGCTTTCATTAAACTTAACTGCAAATGAAAACTGTTTGAAATTTTAATAAATATGGCAATAGTTGCTGTTCCACTTAGGACTATGCCAACAGCAAATATTTAACATTGCCAGACAAGGAAAATGTTACAAAGTCTGGATATTGTCTTTCAATAATATTGTTGTAGTCAGAATGGCTTAATCTAATGTTTTAGCCGAAAGATTCGACAAGCCCCATATAGATTGACTTCTATTAATAAAATTTTGAGAAAAATAACGTATAAGAAAACCTGAGAGTTTTAGGTTTTCTCGCCAAAAATGCAGCACCAACCAACAAACCTTATTCAACATTACTATTTTTATCAAATTCATATTATAAACAGCTGCCGAAATCATATTCCGCTTTTCGCGCGATTCATACTGATAACTGAAATACAATATATCGGGCTACTATTTAGATGAACTAAAAATTCGCCAAAAATGCCAAAAAATGCACTTAAATCGACGTTTATGTCCGAGAATCGGTTATCGCGTGTTCTGATATTTTTTATTGGAGTAGGATTATAAAGATTCACTTCAGTTTGTTAATATTCGAAGCAATGCTTTACAGAATTAGCGATATACTTCTTCATGACTGACGGTTCAGTGAGCGATTTGTCTACATTTGGGTGCGATGTACGGACGTTGTTTGTTGAAGTCTCACAAAACAACTTTTGTACGACATCAGGAATTAATAAATATTTAAAATCAAGAGAAGAAAATTTTCCGTAGCTCCTTGTCGTTGCATTGATCGTTGTCGAATTGGTCGATCGTTTGGATTCATGATAATAAATCGGCGGTTATTTTGTCGTTTCCTCTGACATCAGTATTAATCTGACCGAGGAAGTAAATCATTTTATTTAAAATAATCGGGTTAGTTGGAGAGGTGCTAGCCTTTTTCATTTTTTGCTTGAACCTGAATGTTAGTGGCTTATGATTCGTTAATAAACGATAAGCACTTATCGAAAATTCTTAACACCATGATATGCGGCTAACAATTCCCAGCCATATATTTTTGGAAAAGAACACCAATATAGTTAGGAAAATCCACTTATCCACAAGCGATGTTCTGTCATTTTTCTTGTTTCCGTTGATGGTTTCCTAAAGTTACCGTTGATTAGTTAGGAATGTTTAGTAGAAATTAATAACCGCGAAATATAATAATAAAATTTAGTGCTCGTAACACTTCATACATCAATCGTTGGCACGTTTGTGGAACGTTACTCAGGCCGAACCTTATGTCAGTGAACTCGAATTGCCTTTTGCAAATCTATTTTTGAAAAGATCGTCAAACAGTCATCGTTAGAAAGGATAAATAAGTGAACCGAAAATGTTTGGGAATAGAAGGAACAGCCTCTACTAAAAAGTGCAAAAAGTGTCATACCTTTTTATGAATAAATAAAAGTGGACACTTATTTACTTTAGGGGTACACTTTATTACACTTTTACATTGTTTTAACAAATTTCATTAGCAACATGCATTTTACATACAACTACAACAACTACACCGTAAAACCCGAATTGTATTCTTCATGGTTTACAAAATTTAATTTCGCCAATCATGTACTATATACCTATGTACAGTACTTTACGTATAAATATATGTAAATCGCAAATTACACGACAAAATGTGTATTCCCAAAATAAATTCGTTCATTCTAAAATCCCATTTGTATTTTCTCCATTTCACACTATAAGCATTTATCGGTGTGAGTCTGTTTCGGATATATAAATACAAGTTTAGGGAAGCGAACAAAATTATCCTTAAATAAAAATCAACGTTTATTTGTTTTATCCGGGAGGTTGGTATTTGTTGTTGCTGGTTTGAGTTTATGTGTGATATGCCTACGATGAGGATATGCCTAAGAATTTCGATGTGTACCAAAAAAAATTGTTTAAAGGAAAAGTTTGGTTTGGATTAACGAAAAGCTGTTTTTTTTTTTTTTTTGTTAAACTTTTTGCCTTATATAAAGTTACATATTAACATATGTATATGGTTAAATAGTTTATGTGCGTATCGCAATAAATTGTAAATTCCTATAGATACAATTTTGTTGGTACATCATTTTTGTGGGATTTAAGTCGGTTGCTTATAAATAAAACGACTGCCGTGTACTATTTATAGAAAATAGGAACTATGTATGTATGTAGGTCAAATAGGAATTACATTATATAATATGTACAAATTTTTTCCGTGTTCAATCGTCCTTCATTTCCCGGACATCAAAATTCAATTTATTTTTCATTTTTCATTGTCATAACCGCAAAGTTTCTTTATTCGTTTCATCATCAAAATGATCAACATCGTTTCGAAAATTAGCAATAAAGCAAAAAAAATCTTAATTTTACTTTGCTCTTAATTTAATTATTTCGTACTCATCTTTTCGTTTTGTTTATTGTTATGGTGGCAGTTGTTGTTGGTACTCCTGTTGCTCCTGTCGTTGTCATTGTTATTATTATTCCTATTATTCTTATCATTATTATAAAGACAATATTAAGAGTTTCGGAATTTTTCTGAAATATTTTTATTTTATTTTGCTTTTCTGCTGTCATTTTCCTTTGTGGTTGGAAAATTTATGTTTTCATCATCATTGGCTTTGTTGTTTGGTTTATGTTTCGATTTTTTATGAGCGAGTATGTATATGTATTTGCTTGTCTGACTAAACTAATGATAATGAAAATGATAAAGGAAGAAAATTATTTCATTTACAACAATCTATCAGGTAAATTGAAAATACATTTCGGAGGTGCCCTGGAGTATGGTAAATGTTGATTTTCATGTTATTCTATTGAAATGGAAATAGGAAATGAAAATTAAGAGATTTTATGTAATGCTGAGGATAAACTAGATAGGAATTGGATTTGGTGATCGTTAAAATTCGGCAAAATATTCAATTCAAAATGGTGTCTACCTCAGGTCGATTTTCGATTTTTTAAAGAGTTACTTAATTCATACTTTGACTTTTAATTTTCATAAATTGCGATTATTCGAACATCAACTAAATATCATCGATTGTTATTGATATTTCAATAAAATAAGGCATCTGCTTCAATTAATCATTTTTATTTCCTTTTATACCCTATCAAATAGCTCAGTGTTTAAATTTATCATATTTGAACCTGAAAAGGTTTTCGAATCTCGATTACGGAGTTTTTTAATTCTTTTGGCAATTTACATAAATTCAAATAGCATTGGCATCCCGTTCGCCAATTTGAAAATATTAAATGTATGGGCAATGAACGAATTCACGAATTTTAATTGTTTTGAATTCATTAAAACTTTTAATTGTTTATTGCGAAATAGGTCGAGACATAAAACATATTGCACCAACGAATTTATCTATCATACAAAAAATTCTAATGCTCAAATTTCAACAATTTTAATTGTAAATTCAATTATGTGTTGATTAGTAGAAATTTGATTTTCTAATTTCAATTTGAAACAATTATTTGGTGTTTCTTTTAATTTAAAGGCATTGTCCAATTTTTAAATTTGAAGATTACTGCAAAATTTGAAATTTGGTTTGAAACAATCAGAAAATCATTTAAAAAAACCCGTAAATTTAAATTTCTCTCGATTTGGCGAAAGTTTGAAATTTTTATATTTCTAAAACCAAATTTCGATTCTAAAATTATTTTCCAAATGTTAAAGTAACACAGGTAGTTTTAAAGTAGAACTAACTTTAAAGTAAATAGGAATAAGAAAATTTTAAATTTGGCTGGTGAAAATGTAGGTATTTTGTGATTGTAAAAGTTTATTTAATTCAGTTTGAAATTATAAATGATCATTAGCAAAATTTGGCCTAAAAAATTTTAGTTTATCGAAAATTTTGAACAAAAAATTGGTTCATTAAATCGAAAATTACAGTCCTAAAGGAATCACGTAAACAATTTTGACAGCTATAAAAGGGTATTCAAATTTTTTAAATTTTTTTCAAATTTTTTCCGTTTTTTTTTTCATTAAATATTGTATTAAGTGATATTACGTGAAAATAATTAAATGTAACATAACAAATCAGTGTATATAAATTGTTTACAACCAAAATACTGAATTTTGAGTTGGTTTAATTTTGTGTTTATTAAAGAGACAGTAAACAACAAAAGTAGTGGTAAACCGTATTAAGGTAACTGCCTACGGGCAGGTTGCCAACATGTTTGGGAGCAGGTTTGCAACGCTCGTTGATGGAAGAGGTTTTGCCAAACTTGACGAAAATAAAAATAAAAGACGTCGAAACTACTTCGAGAATGGTAAAGAATCACAAAAGTATGTGGTAATAAAGAGGGTTGATTCCGAAAAAAAAAAGTTTTAATGGAGTGTCACCATTTCTTATTGAGAAAGGTTTATCGATGATAACACCGCACATAAAAGAAACCCAGCGATTACGTAGTGGAGACCTTTTGATACTTACTACCAAAGAAGAAGGATACCTTAAACTGATAAATGCCGTGAAATTAGCCGAGATGGAAATCCAAGTGGAGGAACACAAATTCCTAAACCTTAGCAAAGGTGTAATCTATAGCTATGATTTAATGCACGTAAAGGAGGAAGAAATAAGCAAGGAAATAGAGAGCCAAAATGTGATCAAGGTGGAGCGCATTAAACGAAAAATAAATAATGAATTAAAAGAAACCCCTCTGCATATTCTAACTTTTAACACGACTGAATTGCCACTATACATTAAAGCCGGATTCTTGAGATTGGACGTAAGACAATATCTGCCCAATCCAATGAGGTGTCACAACTGCCAAAAGTATAGTCACACTAAAAGTAAATGTGAAAGGGTGCCTGTATGCCCCAAATGTGCTAAATTAATACCGTATGGACACGACGCGATACCATGTGAACCGATTAAATGTGCAAATTGTACAACGGAGCATACCACATTCGACAAAAGTTCCCCAACATTCCAAATGGAAAAAGCGATTATTAAAATAAAAACCATAGAGCGAATCACCTACCACAAAGCTAGGGAATTTTATTATAGTCAAAATGCTAATACAACAGGAGCAACCATCGGCGTACAAACCAAACAATCATACAGCGATGTGCTGCAACAAAACACTGAAAATAATAAAAACATCAACCAAAATATCAGAAATGAGAATAATAACAACAATGATAACAATAATATTAATATCGATAAAAGAAATAATAACAATAATAATAATAATAGTAACAGAAATAATGAGAACAGTAATAATAATAGCAGAATAAGTAACATTACAAACAATAATAATAGTAAAACACAGAACAACAACAATTCAATTAAACAAACAACTGAAAAAAATAAGAATGAAGGAACAACAACAACAAATAAAAATTTGCCAGGCAGTTCAGCGACTTTTTTTTTTTTTTTTTTTTTTATTAGGCTTGGCTCCTACATAAAAAAAGAGCCATATCGCCAAAAATCATATTTATAATTTACTGTTTACATATTTTAATTCAAATTTCAATTTTAATAATTTCCTTACTCTTAAAATGAACCGGATTACTCCCTTCACATATTCTATCGGCTAGTATTTATTTCGTATTAGATTGTTATCCCACTCATCCTAATAAATTCATACATCTCCTTATAAACCAAATTGCTCTCATTCATTAAATCACTTAGGTTTCTTGCATTCCGAAGGATGTTGAACTTAGATCTATATAGGTTGTATTTAGGACAAACCAATATGAGATGTTCAACATCCTCCACACTTCCACACAACTCACAATTTTTGTCCTCACTCAAATGACGTTTCCACAAGCATTCCTTCCAGTTTCCATGGTTCAGCCTGATTCTCTCAACCGTTCGCATCATTCGCGTATCTCCTTTGAGCTCCTTAAAAAACGGAATTCTCAAAGGAGTACCATGGAGCGCTCTATACTTCATTCCTTTCGTTAGACTTTTCTCATTAAACTCACTCTCCCATTTTCTCCACAGATTCATCTGAAGCATTCGAAGTACGTCTCTTGCATCCTTCCTTTCGTACTCCTGAACCATGTCATTCAATGTACCCTTTTTTGCTAACATATCGGCTCTTTCATTCCCTTCGATCTGTCTATGTGATGGGATCCATTGTATGGTCACATCACGTTGACAGTCTCAAACGCATTCAAAAATTAAATCCACATACACATTGCCTTCCCTTCCACCACCACATTTCAGCAAACATAAACCACTATGTGAATCGGAAAATATTACTATTTTCCTTTCCCCTTCATTCACAGCCAGTTTAATTCCTTCAAATATTCCAATCAGTTCAGCGTTCATTATACAGATGCTTTTGTCCACTTTAAAATACCTTTCAACATTCTTACTAGGCATAAAGACACCAACACCCACTCCATTCTCATTCACACTAGCATCTGTATAAACGATATCATCTTGCATATACCGCTGACTGATTTTCCGAAACATAATTTTGGCGATAACTTCATTCATTCCCTTATTATATTCCTCCATATTCAAACATACAGTAAGATTATTAGGAACGGGTTGCGGACCAGCATTGCCTATACTCAGAAACATGTTCAAGTTTTCAAGTGCAATACTAGTTCTATATGTCGGTTTGTACACCGCCCTATTTTGTAATCTTACTATCATCTCATTCCAAAACTCATTTTTCTTAGTTATCATTCTCACCAACTCTCTCACTGTGATCCACTCTCTCTTGTAATCAAGAGGTGAATCACCCATTTCAGACCACAAAGTGTGTATTGGGGTTGAGTTAATCGCTCCCAATACCACTCTTGCACATGCATTTTCTACTTTCATTAATTGGCTAAAAGCCCCTTTCGAACCATTCCCATACACACTAATACCATATCCAATTTTGGAGGATATAAGGGCCTTCCTTAACATGTCAGTCACACTCGGATGAGCGCCCCATTTAGGTTTGCTCACCCGTTTAACCACATTTAAACGTTCCTTGCAGTTATCTGCCAAAATTTTCATGTGCTTCCCAAAATTCATACGTCTATCAATCCAAATACCCAAATACCTGTACGCATTTACTTGTTCAATACTTTGACTATCAACACTTATATTAACATTTGCAACGTTTGTTCTGAAACTCATATAAGCACACTTATTAGGATTCACTCTCAGATTCAACATTTTAAGTTTTTGAATTAAATCATCTACCCCCTTTTGCGCTCTTTGAACCGCCACATCAATACTTCTCCCTTTTCCAATTACTACAAAATCGTCTGCAAATTGCAGAACGATTTGATTGTCTGTATTGATGTGGCGTATCTCGCTGGTATATAGGTTGAACAGAGCTGGAGATATTCTACTTCCTTGCGGAAGTCCAATATTTGCAACTCCCTCCAACCTAAAACCACTTCCATTCAGAACCATTTTTCTATCAGTCATGAAATCTTTTATCCACATACATACTTTCCGTGAAAATCCAAAATTCGATAGAATTTGTTGTAATTTCCACGGAACCACATAATCATAAGCTCTTTCGATGTCCAAAAATACCGCAACAGCTTTCAAATTATCCTTTCTTACTTCCCAAACAAACTTTTCCACACACTCAATTGCAGAGTGGTTCTTTCGAAATCCAAATGTTGTCGATGGCAAAAAATTATTTTCATTCACAAAATCTTCCATGCGCTCTTTCATCATTCCATTTAAGATTTTTATAAAAACATTTAACATACATATGCCTCGATAATTTGTTGCCACATCTGGATCTCTATCCCGTTTAGGGATAGGAACCACCCTGCTCTCTTTCCATTTGTCCGGTATTTTTGAACCCATCCACACATTGTTGAGTATCTCAAGCAAATTATGCTTTGCTGAGTCACTCAACAACCGAATCATCTTATAACTAACTCGGTTCGTCCCTGGAGTGGTAGATTTTGATCTATCTAACACTCTCAGGAACTCTCCCCATTCATACTTACAATCCATTCTTTCATTTCTACTCATTCTATCAACTTCATTTATTACATTCAAATCATTGCTTACATTCAATATCATTCTTATAAATTCTTCACCTTTTTCTCTGTTCTCACATACCACATTGCTCACATTAAAGTATTTACCATTCACCCTATTAAACAAACTCCATACATCCTTAGTTGTGGTTCTATGTGTCATTTGGGACACATATTCCCGCCAACTTTTCCTTTTTGCTCTGCGAATAGCCTTTTTCAATTTTCCATTCATTTGACCATACATAATCTTATTCTCACTACTCTTATTCCTATTAAATTCACGCAAGGCTATTCGCTTTCTTTCATACCAGTATTGAACTTCATTGTTCCACCAACCATTCACATTAATCTCTTTCATATCCACAATTTTTGTACACAATTTATTTACTCGTTCAATTTCACTCTCTAACTGGCTTTGATTTATTTCATTTTCTCCGAGAATCTCATTCATTTGATTCACCCATTTCCTATTATTCATTAATTCACGTTTTTTCCTAAACACTCGATTATCATTCATGATCATTTTGATCATGAAATGATCACCACCCAAATTCTCTTCTTCAACATTCCAAGTGACCCGGCAGGCCAGTTCAATAGTTGTCATAGACAAATCTATTGCGCTGGCCGTGCCTCCCACATTCGCCATTCTAGTTGGCCTTCCATCATTCAAGAGCACCATATCGGAGTCTTGAATCAGGTCAGCCAACTGTTTTCCTCTTGCACAATTGTCTAAACAACCCCACATTCTCGCATGCGCATTCATATCTCCACATACAATCAGGTCACTTTTATCTTTCACCCACTCAAACAATTTGTTAAAATCACTCAAGGCCTTTTTCCTTTCATCTTCATCACGAACCTGGGTTACATACACGCTCACTAGTAACAGATTTCTTTCCAAATTCGTTGTTGAGGCGGCTATTGCTTCAATCACCTCAAAAGCGGGTAACTGAACCTCTTGAAGCGTTATATTTCTGGCGTACATTATCGCCACTCCACAATAACCATCATTTCTTGGTTTGGAAAGAAATCTGTACCCTCTCACATACAACGTCTTATTCGTTCTCTCCCACGTTTCGCTTATAAGCATCACATTCACTTTATTCTTGGCCAGATAATTTTCCAACATACTTTTCTTTGCGTTAAAACTTTGTATGTTTATCTGGCCAACAATTATTCTTTCACTCATGTCTCACATTCACACAAATAACAATCTATACATACCAATTAAAAAATCTGTCCGTGAGTATCCGCTTCCAAAATTTTACAAAAATAAATTTTAATGAAACAATAAAATTTTGTTGCATGAAATTACTGATGTTGCATCCTTCATATAGATGTTGATGTTGCGAGTTGTTGTCCCATCTTTTGTACTGCTGCCGAGTTTCATGTGTACGTAATATTGATTTTTATTATTTATTTATGATGTGCATTATTATCTGGTTTCATCGGTGTTTGTGGTACAATAAAATTTTCATTGTTAACGCCCGTATTCAACGTTGTGCTGTTATATTGGTCCATGAACGCTATACGGTTTTTTGTACTTGTGTACCGAGTTTTTTTGTTAGGTCGACCGCGTTTATTTAAATTAACGTTTACTGACACATCTTCATTTTCTGTGTCCATACACGACGAATCTGTCTCTGTTTTTCTCTCTTTTACGTTATACTCTTTTAAATTAACCATTTTTCTGATTGTTTCGATTTTGTTTTCTGCCTCTGCATGTAAAATGTTAATTTTTGCTACATCGCTATACTTAACTCGTTCTTGAGTGGTAATTGATTGTACTGTATTTTGGTTGACCGTGCTTGTTTGTTGTACATGTTGTGATTGTCCTTGTGTATGTAAATGTTGTTCATCTAGTTCTTGTGGTTGTGGTGTTTGTTGTTGTAGCTGTTGTTCTGCTAAATTGTTGATGTTATTCAAAAGTGGACATTCTGATTTTTTGTGTGAAACTTCTCCGCATTTGTAACATCTCTCTTTCATGCCGTCGTAAAATATTCTTGCTTTAATGTTATGGATATATATGAATTGTGGTATTTCCTTCTCGATCTCTATATATACTCCTCTTACTCCCGAAAAAACTGGCAGAAGTGAGTTAACACCAAACTTTTCGCGTCTTGTTGGCAATATATTGCCAAAACGATGCATGGCCTCACTCAATGTTTTGTCTGTAATTTCTGGTGGCAAATTGAATACCCTCACGTACCGCATTATTCCACTTGCTCCTTTTACTGTTACCTCGGTTGATGTTCCATTAATATACTTGAACGACAAAACATGTGTTTCCCGTAAAAATTCAAGGTACCTCTGTTCATTGTTAAATTTTATATAAATACACCGCTCGTACAAATCCTGGTACAACGTATGTATATCTTTAGCCGTTAGCCCATTGTTCAAGACAAATTGCATCATTTCTTGATCTGACGGCTTAGCATCTGTCTTTTGGAACTGTACTTTTACAGTATTTTGTCTTAAACTGTCCATTTTAACTATTCCACAACCTTGTTATAAACAGGTATTAAATTTAACCACTGCGCAGAATTGCGCTTATCAAATTTGGACAGCACTAATATCACAATCTTTTTCAATATTTTAAACTCACTAATTTTTATTTTTATTTTGTAATTCGCTCTGTACGCCACAAAGGTTGACAATCGAATGAATGAGTTCAGCGACTGCTGTTAAAAACATTAAAACAACAACAACAGAGGAAAGCAGAACAGCACAATATATCAGCAGGAGCAAATATTCATATTTGAACCCGAACGAGCTAAGTATCGCGATGGATGCAGATGGAGAAAGGATGGAATGAATGTAAGATCCAATGAATGCTTGAGAATTTGTCAGATAAATATCCAAAGCATGTATGCCAAAAGCGATATGCTGCGGACTTATCTGGCCAATGATTGTATGAATGTAATACTTTTAAGTGAGACATGGGAGCGTGTGAACAAGACGTTTCGAGTGAATGGGTACAATTTTCTATCCAGACCTAGGGCCGATGGCTTCGGCGGAGTAGCGATATTGGTAAAAGCCAATATAATGTTGACTAATGTGGGGGTCCCCGATTTCGAGTACATCGAGGTCATCGCTGCCAAAACTAGGAATCTGGATAGAAATTTGTTAATTGTTAGTGTATATGCAGCTTCAATTAAAACTGTGAGTGATAGGGATAAAGGCCTGACGGATTTTTAAAAATTATTTGATTGGGTGCGTGGGAAAAGTTACATGATTCTGGGGGGTGATATGAATGCACATTCGCGTGTTTGGGGGTGTGAAAGGAATGATGCTTGGGGAAACTTGTTGGCGGACCTCGTTCTGGATTCCAATCTCGTGATACTGAACGATGGAAGGCCAACAAGGATGGCGTATGTTGGGCCACAGCCAGTGGGATAGACATCACTATAGTGTCTAGCGGACTGGCGGCCCAAGTCACTTGGAATGTAACAGATGAGAATTTGGGTAGTGATCATTTTATGATCCATGCGTGTTTAGGTGGTGTAAATGTGGATATTGAGAAAAAGACCTTGCTGAATAGTAAGAAATGGGTTGAACGTATGAATGAAATTCTCATAACAAATTTTTTTTTTTTTCCCTTTATTTAATATTACAACTGATTTACAAATCATTTAGTAATTTATCTTTCTTAAATGAAGATTCACATTTGATGGGCAGTAGCCCAATGGTTACTCCCGTTTGAATTTACATAGTAGTTATTTTTCTCTATCCGAATTAAATACAACTGCCCAATTCCAAAGGTTTCTGCCTTTGAAGTCTTCTTACTGCATTGGTGGTATCCAACAAACTTCGTATGTCTGCATTTTGTTGCCGAGATATCCGCTGAATGTGTTTCTTCGCATGATTTTGTATTTCTTCACTTACATATTCCATGTTTACGCCCCTATGGAGGTTATCATTTCTAATGTACCATGGTGCGTTTACAATGCCACGCAGCACTTTGTTTTGAAAACATTGAATCATTTGTACATTTGTCTTCTTGGTACAACCCCAAAGTTGAATACCGTAGGTCCATATTGGTTTAAGTATTTGCTGATATAATAGCAATTTGTTATGTATTGTAAGCTCAGAGTTTCTACCTATTAGCCAATACATTTTCCTATATTTAATGTTCAATTGTTCTTTTTCTTTTTAACATGCTCTGTCCATCTAAGCTTGCAATCGAGAGTCATGCCGAGGTATTTGGCTGTATTTGCATTTGGAACCGGCCTCGAATTAAGTTTCACTGGAATCCAGTTAACTTTCTGGTTTGTGAAGTTTACGTGAACCGACTTTGCTTCGTTTAGGCTAATGCGCCATTTCTTTGTCCAACTACTCACTGTGTCGGTTGCTTTTTGAAGTTTGGTCGTTGCTTCTGATATACTCTTTCCAGTCGCCAGAATAGCTGTATCGTCATAACAAATGAAATAAATGATGTAAACCAGTTTGAGTGTGAAATAGAGAAAGTTAATGAAATGTGCAGTTTTGAAATAAGAGCGAATGAAATGAAAGTAAACGGTTGGTGGAATATGGAGATTCAGTATTGGCATGAAAGGAAACGGATAGCTTTGCGTGAATTTAACAGGTGTATTTGTCGTGATTGTAGACGAAATTATGAATGGGTAAATGGAAAATTGAAAAAGGATATCCGTAGAGCAAAAAGGAGAAGTTGGCGGAACTATGTGGCAGAAACGACACACAGAATCAACTAACGATGTATGGAATAAATTTAATAGAGTGCGAGGTAAAATGAGGAATGAAAGAAACGTTGTAATGGATGATCCTGAAAAAGGAAATCAATTCTTACAAATGATGACGGATGTTCAGAATAATGTAGGTGATAGTAACGATTGGGTGTTACTTAAAGATGTTGGTGAAAATTTGAATGAAATGTGTGTGGAATTTGAATGGAATGAGTTCCTGAGGGTTTTAGAAACAGCAAAATCTACGACCCCAGGAATAAATAAAGTGAGTTATAAAATGATTGGGCTGTTGAGCGTTGAAGCAAAGGAAATCTTGCTTCGAATTCTCAATAGGGTATGGATGAGTGTTCAGATACCGGAAAGATGGAAGGATTGCAGAATGGTTCCAATTCCCAAAAGGAATCGCGATACTAATCTGGCAATAAACTATAGAGAAATATGAATGTTGAATGTTTTTATTAAAATGGTGAATGGGATGATGAAAGGCAGATTTGAAAAGTTTATGAATGAAAATAGTTTATTGCCAGAGACCACTTTTGGTTTCCGATGTAACCATTCTGCAAACGAATGTGTGGAAAAATTTGTGTGGGAAGTACGAAAGGAAAAGAAGTTTGTTGTGGCGGTATTTCTGAATATTGAAAGAGCGTATGATTATGTGGTTCCAGGGAAACTATATCAGGTTCTTTTGAACCTGGGATTTCCTGGAAAAATTTGTAAATGGGTGTATGAGTTTATGAGTGACCGTAAGTTTGTTTTGTGTGGAAGAGGTTATAGATTGGAGGGGGCGGTGAATATTGGGCTGCCTCAAGGGAGCAAAATTTCTCCGACTCTCTTCAATCTGTATACGAGCTCAATACATAGGTATAATTCCCCCGACAAAGTTATCTTGCAATTTGCAGATGACTTTGTACTAAAGGGCAAATCTATCGGCGAGGCCCTAAATCGAGCTCAGGAATGTGTGATTCAGGTAAAACAATGTTTGAATGATTTAAATCTGCGGGTGAATTAGAGAAAATGTAATAGTATGGCATTTAGAACGAATCAAAGAATTGATGTGTGGATCTATGATGAGATAATTGAGTATTCAAGATTGACTAGGTATTTGGGAATCTGGGTCGACAATCGATTGAGTTTTAAAGTGCACATGGAAAAATTAGCCGATAATTGTAAGATCAGATTAAATGTGATCAAAAGGGTGAGTAAACCAAAATGGAGGGCTCACCCTAGCATGACTGATATGCTACGAAAGGCGCTAGTGTCTTCCAAAATTGCGTGTGGAATGAGTGTGTATGGTGACGGATCTAAGGTCGGGTTTGAAAAATTAATGAAAGTTGAGAATGCATGTGCTAGAGTGGTATTGGGGGCGATTAATTCTACCCCAATACATACTCTATGGTCCAAATTGGGTGATTCACCTCTTAATTATAAGAGGGAATGGATCACCGTGCGAGAGACTGTGCGAATGTTGACCAAAGATAATATGTTAGTGAATGAGATAAAAGTAAGATTGGAAGGAGGAACGGATTACCAAAAAACGCAACGGTCGAAAATAATGGCGGAAAATATGAATATATTTTCCAAAATTAGACAAGTGGGTCCAAAAGTTCCTCCCGAAAATCTTGCTTTGTGTTGGAATTTTGGAGGCATAACAAAAGCGATGATGAATGAGTTATCGGTTAAGAGAGAATTTCGAAGAATGCAACTGAATTATTTTGCACATGTGGAAGTGTATACAGATGCTAGTGTTAATGAGGGGATCGAGTGGGTGTAGGAATTTACATTCCGGCAATGAAAAAAGAGAAAATGTTAAGATTGAATGGTAGCATCTGTATAATGAATGCAGAATTGATTGGAATTATGGAAGGAATCAAGTTGGCAATGAATGAAGGGAGGAGGAGAGTAGTTTTATTCTCCGATTCCTTGAGTGGTTTAGAACTAATAAAACAGGGAGGGGGTACTCAGGGCAGTGTGTTTGTAGAAATGATGTATGAGTACCTTCAATCTTGTGGGAGTGAGGTGATTCTACAATGGATACCTTCACACCTACAGATTGATGGTAATGAAAGAGCCGATATGCTTGCCAAAAGGGGTTGTATGCTTGAGGAGATAACAGTGTATGAATTCATGGATGCAAGAGATGTACTTCGGATGTTTCAGAAGAATCTGTGGAGAAAATGGGAGAATGAATTTATGGAAAAGAGTAGAGTAAAAGGAAAGAAGTACTTTGAATGGTGTAGTGCTCCTTTGAGGAAACCATTTTTTAAGAAAATCAAAGGAGACACTACAATGATACGAACGATGGAACGGGTGAGATTGAATCATGGTAATTAGAAAGAATGCTTAAAGAAACGTCATTTGAGTGAGGATGATTTATGTGAAAGCTGTTTGATTGTGGAGGACATCGAACATTTAATTCTAAAATGTTCCAAATTTAGCCAAAATAGAGGAATGGTCGATGTCCTTATGAATGCAAGAAACTTGAATGAATTACTACGAATGGGGAAAAATGAATACAAGATAATGTATGAATTTATAAAACTGAGTGGTATAACTGTATGAAAGTGGATCACTGAATGAAAGTTGAGTGAAAGGAAAAAAAAAAATTGTAAAAAAATTAAAAAATTGTAAATTTTGAAATAGGGCCAGAAGGCTCCTTTTTTGGAGCCAGTGCCATAATAAATACAAAAAAAAAAAAAAAAAAAAAATCGAAAATTAAACTTCGGGAATTTTGAAAAAATAAATTAAAGCAAAATTAGTTTTCACATCGGAAAAATTCGATAAAGTAACTTCAGATTACAATTTCAAATGAAGGATAGAAAAGTTAGGAATTTAAACGTTTATCAAATTTTGTCATTTATAAACAGTTGCTATAAGGCAGAGAAAAAGGATGATGCACTAAACGGTTCAATTGTAAAGAATAGGTTTTAACCTTGATTAGCTTGTGTGTGTCCAACCGAAATATTTAGTTTCGGAATTTTTACATATAAATTAAATTTTTTAATTGTAGCAGATTGTACTATATAGGAGTCATAAGTTCGATTGTAAAATAAAAGTTTAACAATTTTCCGAAATGTTACGCTCAAGTCAATTTATCCGCAATTAGACAAAACTTATAAGCAAATGTTTCGTTTAGCAGTTTTCAGGGTAGCTGTATTTTTTTGGGTTGGTGGAACATTTTTCATTATTGGCGGGACGGGACATCGATCAGTTAACGAATAAAATATTATTGAATACAGTTTTTGAAATTATTTTCGGTGGCGAATAGAATAAACCTTTAGAAGAAAAAAAAACGATTTTTCTTGTTTCAAATTAAAAATTGAAAGCCATTTAAATAAAGTTAGGCGGCCACTAAGATACTTACAAGTTACTCCAGAACCCAGAACTGTTTTTTTTTTTCATTTTTATTATTTTGTCAGATGAAGCCAGAATATGACAGAATAAACACTATTTCATAATATTAAATATAATTTTCAATAATAATAATTGAGAAACTGAATTCAATACTTATAATCCGTAAACAATTACTCAAATGACGACTATTAAAAATTAACCACGCGGGAATATTTGCCATAAACTGCCTGGAGGTGACTAGCGCCATGTATAGTTTTGAAACGGAAAGACAACCACTTTGTCCCAAAAATCAACCTGAGATACACAGGATAAATAAATGAGACCTCCAAAACAACAACCGATACCGGTGACGTTAAATGAGTATTTTATTCGTTACTTCACGATCAGAATTTCCACGCTTTCAGGTATAAGAAACCGCTAGTCCGAGAATGTTGGTTAGTCTCCAGCAGTGGAAAGTCCGCTTGAGGTTACACAAGGGATGGAGCCAATTGGTGAAAAAACGAGAATACGATGGATAATATTCTACATATGTTGCAAACTATAATGCAAAACGATAAAATGGACATTATGGTGAGGCTGTTTTCTTATATGGAGCAATGAGGATGTTCGAAGCGAGAAGCGTTCGAAGTTCGAAACTGGACAATATTCTATATTTAAATATTTAACCCAATTTAACCTTCTAACGGGATGTGGTAACTAAAGCACACATATGCCAATCAGAAAATCATAGCCAAATGTTTGCGAATTGTAGCAAATTTTGAGAAATCGGTTCTCTTATACTTGCCTAGTCCAATTTCCATGTGAATGTCATTGGAAAACATTTCTGTTATATCAAATAACTCTTGCCACCGCTTTTGTGTATATGCAGTTTGTACTGTTGTGGATGTCTTATCCACATATTCAAAGAAATACAATTATATTAAGATTTAATATATATACTTTATTAGTATACCGTAATACTTGATACACGAGGTTTTATTCCATTCCCCAGTTCCCTCCCCTATCATTGATATACCACCATCTAATGGATAGATCATAAACATACTACATAAACATGGAAGTGCTAAGTCCAATAGACATATAACATCTTCCCCCTTTTTTTTTTTTTTTTTAAACTAACAACAAAATTAAAATTAAAATTTACTTTCAATACAAAAGGTTTTCATTTAAATGACTTGGTAACTTTATGTTACGTTTAGGACGAACATAAGTGCTGCTGCTTACTGATGGTTCAACCTGTTCTATGTCTGCTGCTGAATTGCAATCAATTGACGTGTCTTTTATGTTGTTGGATTGTGTATCACCATTTACCTTTGATTGTTCTTCTTTAATGAAAGGCTTTATGTTTACTATATTCCGTTTATAGGTGGAGCCACCAACATTCACTAGATAAGAACGATCTTTCAATTGTTTTTCGACAACGCCTAACGACCAATTATTATTTATCTGTGGATAAATTTGAACTGCTACAGATTGTCCTATGTTTAATTTCGGCAAGAACTTCGCTTTACGATCATAATAGTACTTGCTTTCACGACGACGGCTTTCAATTTTTGTAGGAACACATTCAACGACTCTAGGCATGTACTGATCATCACACAGTGGAATTTCGGATCTGGTTTTACGTGAAAAAAATCTCTGCACAGGGCTGCTAGCTATTTTATTAGGGGAATTGCGCCAATGTAGTAAACAATACCATAGATCTTCCTTAGAATATTCTGCTTTCTTTAATAATTTTTTTTGCTATTTTTACTGATGATTCTCCCTTCCCGTTTCCTCTTTGATGATGTAGTGATGATGTTACATGTGTAAATCCCAAAACTTCAGAAAAATTTTGGAATTGAGCATTTATAAAATTGGTTCCATTGTCCGTACATACTCGTTGTGGAATACCATACCGGCTAAAATTTCGCTTGCAGATTTCAATTACCGAGCTTGGTGTTGAATCCTTTAACCGATCAAGCTCGAAAAAATCTGAATAATGATCAACTGTAACTAAATACGATTTACCATTATTTACTAACGCATCCATTGATACAAACTGGAATGAATACATTGGCATTTCGTGATACTGCATAGGTGGATGTGATTGTGAATTTGAATATTTAATGCATATGTCGCACATTTGCACCTTCTCTTTGATATCTGATGACATATTCGGCCAGAAAATATTGTCTTTCGCTAAATTGACTGTGGTTTCTATACCATTGTGTGCTACATGAACTTTTTCCACCATCAATTTTCTAAGAATGTATGGAATTAAAATCTTTCCATTTCGAAAAATGAGTCCGTTTTGATATGATAGCTCATGTTTATATTTAAAATATAGCTGAATGTCTTCTGGTACGTCTCTGATTCGGTTCGGCCACCCATTAGAAATCAATGAGATCAATTTTTGAAGTGAATGGTCTTTTAAGGTTTCTGTTTTTATATTCCGAATTCGTTCATTAGAAATTTTCAACGAATGAATTAGATTAATTTTTTTTAAATCGTGGAATATTTCCTTTTCTGCGGAATGAACATTGAATACATTGTAATGATTTATGAAACTGTCATGCTCCGATACGTCCAACGATGCCCTCGATAATGTGTCGGCTATAATATTTGACTTACTGTCAATAAAACGTAATTCGATGTTGTATCGTTGTAATACCATCAGCATTAACTGCAAACGTTTAGGCGCTTTCAAGAGTGGTTTCTTAAATATATTGATTAGTGGTTTATGGTCCGTCTTTATAATGGTTGTATCGTTGCCCACAATAAGTTGATCAAAACGCACACACGCAAACACAATTGCTAACAACTCTTTTTCTATCATCGCGTAATTCTTTTCTGCTGCAGACAAAGTACGAGACGCATACGCCACTATTAGATTATCCTGGAAAACTGCTACACCCAGTCCAGTACTGCTCGAATCACATTCAATTGTAAGTTGCTTACCAATCTCGAAATATTTTAATAATTTGTTATCGCCAACAAGCAATTTCAGCTTTTTAAATTCGCTCTCTTCATCATTTGACCATAACCAGGTTGACTTGTCCAATGTTAACTTGCGAAGAAGAGCGCTTTCTGTACTAAGATTAGGAATGAATCGGCCCAAATAATTCGGCATACCTAAAAATCGGAGTAAATCACCTTTATCTTTTGGTGATGGCATATTCTTAATAGCCGTGACTTTTGACTCGTCTGCTTTTAGACATTTATTTGACAGAATGTGTCCAAAAACTTTTACTTCCGCACGACAAAGATTCAATTTACTCTTATTTAGTTTACAATTATTTTCGCGTAAACGTACTAATAATTTTTCCAAATTTGCATTGTGGTCCACGAATGCTTCTTCCACAGTTTCTCCTTTTCCATATATTAGTATGTCGTCTGCTAAAACTTCAACACCTGGCAAATCATGAACTACTGCGTACATTTTCATTTGAAAAAGCTCTGGTGCTGACGAAATTCCAAAAGGACAACGTAACCAACGGTAGCGGCCAAATGGAGTCCAAAATGTAGTTAGTTTGCTACTTTCTTCTGTCAACTTCATTTGCCAGAATCCCTTTCTGGTATCCATGGTACTAAAACCTTTCGCTTCACCAAGTTCCGGTAAAATTTCGTCTATTGTTGTTGTTTGACAATGTGGTCTCTTGATGGCGACATTCAAAGGAATTGGGTCAAGACAAATTCGGAAAGAATTATTCTTTTTCACTAGTAAAATATTACTCACCCATTTTATATTGAATGGTTCTTGTGTAATAATGTTATCTTTTACCAATGAGTCCAACTCTTCCTTCAGTTTTGATCGCATCGCCATTGGAATTCTACGAGGAAATTGAATTACAGGTGTATATTTTCATCAATTTTGATTTCCACTTCTCCCGGCAGGAGTCCATAACTATCAAATACATCATTATATTTCTGAATGATTCGATTTGCCTCATTGACGGCATTGACATTTGAATGAATATGTTTCGAGTCATTATTGTTACCGCACTACATTTTTGCTGAATTTTATAAGTCCAAGAGCGGTACAAGCACTTTCGGATAATACTGCACAATGCTCATTATCAACTACTTGAAATATGATATTATATTTTTTGTTTTCATAATGACACGGAATTTTTACTTGACCCAAAACTTTAATATTATGTCCACCATAGTCTGTTAACGTCACCTTAGAGTCATTCAAACAAATATTACCACTAGTTAACTTTGAATATTGTTTAAATCCGATCAGACAAGCTTGAGCCCCTGAATCTAGATCATACACAACGCTTTGCCAATCTTCATTAAATTTTAGCCTCAACTGTACACTACTAGTGCCTTTACTCGAATCAATTACTTTTTCACTGTCTGTTTTAATTTTCACTTCTTTTACTGATGCATTGTTAAAATTCTTCTTTTTTACATACTACTTCGAAGTGATTAAAACCATCGCAAAATTTACATTTTTTACCAAACGCAGGACAATGGGTTTTCTTAAAAACATGATTGGTCGCACAAAATTTACATTTCATTGAACTGTTTTCTGTCTTTTTATTATTTTTCGACTTCTTATTTTTGTTCTCGAACACTTTATTTACATTGTGATTTTCACCAACAAGAGATTTAACACGATCTTCAGTAGCTTCACTGACTTTACACTCCTGTATTATTTTTTCGAGTTTCAATGTGTCTGGATCCTGCGATAGAAAACGTTTTTTTAAATTTATGTCACGAATACCAAATGCAATACGATCCCGCAACATGTCATCTGAGGTTACGTTCTCGTTATACTTGCATACGCCAATTATTTTCCGGAGACGTATCAAATATGCATTAAAAGTTTCATGTTCATTTTGTGAACACGTATGAAACATGTATCGGTCATACAAGACGTTTCTCTTTGACACAAGACGATTACAAATAAGTTTAATAACATTTTCATCAGTATCTTTTTCCGCTTCAGTCAAAGAAAACTGTTTGTTTTATTTTCGCATCATCACCAATTAACGATAAAAGTAAATTTATCTTTTTCTGTTCTTCAGTAGCAGGCCATTTGTCAATCCCTGATGCCACAACGTACTCGTTCCAATTCCTCTTAAAGAGTTCGAAATTTTCCTCGATATTACCATGTATATCCAATGGTCTCGGGAATGGAACATTTTGAGAGGTTCTAACATCAATTTCATTTTTTTTAGAAAAATCATCACGAAGCGATTTTAGCTCATCGTTGGCTAATTTCATATTTTTGTTGATGTTGTTGCATGTAGATGTGAAAAGTTTTATTGCCTCAGCTAACTCGCACATTTTAGTTTCCTTTTATATATATCGCAACCGTTTTACTTTTAACTAATGTGATTTTCACTTAACCTCACTTATGTTAATTGTCTATCACGAGTGAAATAATATATTTTCGTTTCAATATATATATTTTTTTTATTGAAATTATTTCACCCCACATCTGACACCATGTTGTGGATGTCTTATCCACATATTCAAAGAAATACAATTATATTAAGATTTAATATATATACTTTATTAGTACACCGTAATACTTGATACACGAGGTTTTATTCCATTCCCCAGTTCCCTCCACTATCATTGATATACCACCATCTAATGGATAAATCATAGACATACTACATAAACATGGAAGTGCTAAGTCCAACAGACATAAAACATGTACCACGTACAAATGCCGCATCTAATAACAATGGTGTTTGTTGTGATACATCGATTGCCTATTTCGGTTTTTTTTGCTGTTCTATATTGACTCATCATGCGTGAAAGAAATATGATAGCACTATCGATATTGTATAGTTTTAAAACTACACTCACTGGCACAGAAAACGATCCACCCTAAAAAAAAGTTTCTTTTTCATGGGAATATCTTTTGAACCGCACTAGCTGGAAACATGAAACAAAAACAAAATTCTAGGTAGACTTTGAAAAATGTCACATTATTTTTGCGATATTCAATCATTTCATTGTCGAGTTTACATTTTCCTATATCAGTCTGTTACTTTTTTATTATGTCGCTAAAGTCAAAAGGCCTATAGCGGCAATCGTGGCATTGTTGGAAGATGGGAGAAGCCAGCGTTACATCGCTAATAAGTTTCGGATACAGCAGACAAAAAAATAACAAATGATCCAGAGGTCGGTTTTTTAGTTTAATCAACTGTTAGAAATCGCCAAACAACCGTTGTATGTAATACAAATGTAAATGAAATAACAATAGAAACAAATCATCATGCACGAAGATCAGTGACGGGTTCAGAATTTATGTCACAACACAAGATTGCTCTAGATGAAAATTGGACCGAACCTGAATGG
This sequence comes from Tipula vernalis, assembly GCA_958295665.1. Lineage (NCBI taxonomy): Eukaryota > Metazoa > Arthropoda > Insecta > Diptera > Tipulidae > Tipula > Tipula vernalis. The sequence continues at coordinate 115,820,510 of OY282560.1, read as the reverse complement.
AGCGAAGTTTTATTCACCGATGAATCGAAATTTGAACGGAAAGAATGGTTATGGCGAAGACTGAGGGAGCATGGCGCTTCATGCACCTTCACCGAGAGGGTTTGAGACGGATCAGTCATGGTATGGGCGGAATAGACGGAAAAGAGTCCCGATTTGAACCCTATCGCACATGTTTGGGTATTCTTGGTAGAAGAATTCGGTCTCGTATTACAGTTCCAAATACGATGGCACAACGCTTTTAGAGGAATGAGTAAATATCTCACAGTGCAATATCCAACAAATTATCACAAAACTTTAAAATGTTTCATTGTTTGTTTTTTGTTTGAAAATTCGAAAAACTTCATTCGCATGATTAGAAAGAGCAGATTTTACCCACATTTTCTAAGATTATTTTGAATGACCTAGAATTTGGTTTTTGTTCATGTTTCCTCCAGCTAGTGCGGTTCATAAGATATTCACATAAAACAAAATTTTGTTTTAGGGTGGCCCGTTTTCTGTACCGGTGAATTTACAATCAGCCCTGAATGTAAAATATAATTAAATACTTTTTTGTGGTCTATCAACATTGTACAAATATTTCTGTTTATTCGAGTAACTTATTATAAAATTATGGGTCTACAATAAATTTTTGTTTGCGACCCATTGATTCCGGTCCCTTTTCTATATGGATGTATCACAAACTCAACGATTTAACTAAAATTTTATCGTTTTATGAGCTAATAAGACGAAATTAAAAAATGTTGAAAAATTTGAGTTGAGTCGTTTGGCTTCTGACACGCCGATATGATTTTGTGCTTGTAATCTGTAACCTGGATTTATAAAGCATGAGAAATACACGATGTTAGAATTTTATACAATTTTTAACGGCACGACGTATTGGTCGATAGTTAGCTAAATCTACACACTTTAAAAACTAACTTAAATTTTTAATGCAAACCTTGCATTATGATTTATGTAATACAAGTTAATATTAAACTGTAAAATAATGATTGCATTAAAATGAATTTTAACATTATAATGAAGATTTTTAAAGCAGTATTTGCATTAAAAAATATTTTTAATAAAACTATTAAATATTTTAAAGCAAGCTGCCTAAATTGAAAAATTATACCAAAATAAAATTCGCTAAAATAAATCCGCTATAATATGAATAATAAATTCACGCACATGTTTTGCTCTACTGATATAAAATTCACTAAATCAAACCGACTAAATGACAAATAAAATAATTATGCGTGTGAAATTTATTCTAAATTTCTCCTAAATAAAAAAAATGGCGTTTAGTATTATTTTAGGAAAAACTTCACACGTCTATATAGAGATGTGAAGTTTATACTAAATCTTTCAAAATACAAAAAAATGCGAATGGATTGGTAAATTGCAAAGATTTAGGCGATTTTAATTTATAATTAGGCCGCTTCATAAAGTTCTAATGAATTATACATCCTCAAATATGGCCTGGATTGCACCAACCAACTATGATATAAAGGGGTAATTTAAAGCAACCGTATTTCCACAAATTCTAAACCACATAAACTTGGTATTTCACTTAGTATTAGGTATTGCTTATCAAACGATTCATGTAAAACTTTAAGGTCAGAATTAACCATAGAAATCACATACGCGGGACATTTACCAATATAAGTTAAGGCTAAATAGTCAGCAAACCCAGTATTGTTACCATTTAATTTAAGATTAAAAATAGGATTAGTGTACACTAGAAATAGCACAGGAACTAACACTGATCTTTGTGGTACTCCAACTTCGACATCTCTAAAATCACTAAAAGTATCATTAATTCTGACTCTCACCGTTTTATTATCTAGGTAGGAAGCAAACCACTTGTTTGACATGTGGCGGTTCACGCATGCATACATGCGTTCGCCGTCACACAAAAACAACGCGCCCTTTCTGTCACCGGCATTCAGGTATACCAACCGCGCAACAAATTAAAACACAAACAGATAAACGAAATAACAAAAAGACAACACAGAGAAAAACAGTCTTGTCTCGGATTTTGTGATGAGCGCACGCGCGCTCGTCTAATAAATAAATTTATATAAAAAAAACAAACACAAATATGGTGGTAATAAAATAAATAAATAAACAAAACCAGTTACAAATAATAAATACTTATTACATAATATTTAAATGTTTATGAATCAAAAATAAATTAAAATAAAATGTATAATTCGTCTAATAAAAATGGCGTGTATATCGATCCATACATACGTACCCGCCATAGACATAAACCTAAAACCAATGTCAAACAGAATAAATAACAAAAGTGTATCATTAAAACAATCGAATGCCTAGAAGCGTCAATAAATAAACCAAATATTAACATTCTTGAAACCGGTATGAATAACATCCAAAAATTCCAACATAAGTGATTCATTCTGATGAACTCTTAGTATTTTACTTAGTGGTAACTTTATTTTTACTTCCCTTTTCGAGAACTTTGAGAACAACTGGTTAGATTGCAAGTGGTTTTTAATTTCCCTTATCACTACGATCATCTAACCACTTCATGCTCCAAGGAAAAATTGAAAATATGAGCAAGAGCAGGACCGACAAAATTAGCAACAGCTTTCAAAATTTAATTATTAATTCATTCGTCAATATCTTTGTTCCTCTTAACATCAACATTAATCTGCATGGCACATTTATTTAGACGAGATACTTTATTTTTTTGGTATAAAGAACGTTTTTTAATGAATGACTTGACACGATCATTCATACTAGGAAACTCGTAATATTGTTTAAGTCACTTGATTGTTCTTGAATATCCCTGATGTCTACCAAGAAGAGTAATACGGAATTCCTTTATAACTTCATTTATATCTTCTTCGGTTTGGTGCATTGTTGTTCGGAATATAATTTGTAGAATGAGCTTTACCAGCTCATTCTACAAACGGTAACAAACTACCAAAAATGGAACTAGTGGGAGTTTCTGTTATAGTATCTTCAGATATATCACCAGTATCATTTTAAGCATTTCGTTTCGATTGTGCTCTGGTTACAGCTGCAATTATTTTAGCGAATTCAGATATGTTGAGCCTTTCACGTTTTTTAAACGACTAAGTGCATGATTAAAATTCTTTGGTTTATATTCTATTTCATATGAATATTCATCTAATTTAAGTCGCCAGCGGATTAAACCGAAAAGAAGCTTTTGGGTTTGTTTTCAGCCAGATTTATGGACGATGATTAGTCGTTGAGTAGCCCAAACTAGATCCTTTTCCACGGTATGGTAGTTTCGAGATTGGTAGATCTTTTCCTTCGACATCTTGGCATAGAATCGCTCCGATTTCGTAATCATTCGCGTCTGTAGTTAGAATAAAGATATCAGTGAAATTAGGACGTTGAAGTATAGGAGATGAAGTAACGACTCAATGAGCATTCCATTCAAATTCTACATTTTTCAGTAACAATCGACTTGAAGGATCGAAGATCTTGGATAATCATCAAGATATATAAAACATATTAAACCATTTAATCCCAATAATATCGTGTTCATGAGCCGCTGAAATGTAATTGGAACCTTCCTTCAGACCAAATGGCATTCGCAAAAAATGGTAACGACCGGTTTTGGTACTAAACGCTGTCTTTTCTTTATCATCAGCGTGCAGTTTAACTTGATGATACCCATTTGAAAAATCGAGTTTTGTGAAATACATTGCTTTGCCCAGTTGGTCTAATATCTCCGTTATGTTCGGCAGAGGGAAAAATTGATCACTAGTAATGTTGTTTAACCTGGAAATCCTACAACTAAACGCCATTTTCGTTCATCAGCTGAAGATTTCTTCGGAACGATCAATAAAGGAAAGTTCCAAAGACTATTAATTGGTTCGATAATTTTTTCGTTTAGCATCTTATTATACGGAAAACGATATTATTTGACGTGAACCGGTTGCGAATTTTGAAATGTTGGAATCTAATGACAACTAACGGCGTTTGTTGTAGTCAGTCAAAGTATCGCTTTCTAAGGTAGAAAACATTGTTGAAATCACGGCCAATTTTGAATATGGAAGATTTTTCTTTTTCGTTCAAGTGACTGAGATTTAGATTTTCAGTAAGCTTGGTCAATCTTGCTTCTTTGTTTGGATTCCATTTCCAACAAATAGTAAAACGTTAAGGAGTATAATCAAAATTATTGTATAACGACTTAAAGAAGTTTCGAGCTCACTATTTGCACACACTTCAGAATTTTTAGGTAATATCTGTGTTTTATCCTATGCACATTAGAGCTATCGGTCGATATATGCAGGAGCATGTTAAGTGCCTCAATGACTGACCAACACGTTATAATCGGGTAGAACTCAGTGGCTATAGGGGGTCCTATTGTCGTCATTTTTTTTTTGAAGCACCACAAAAGATCGTGTTGAAAAACAAAACAAACGAATTGAATTCACTAACGACCCATATAACGACTCATCACCAACAACAACAAAAAAAACAATTACTCCATAGCTTAACTATGTACTTTTATTCATAATGAAAGTTCCCAAAAAAAAAATCTTTAAATTTAAATTTATAATCAATCTTGTATGTACGTAAGTTGTGAGAAGCAATTTATGTTTTAATAAAAATAAATGGAAAATAACAAATAAATAACTCACCAGTAGGCCTCCATAGAGTACTCGATGGCTCCTATTGGACTCACTGAAACAAAAGGTTATTGCTCCTAACAATCTACTCTCACTTTTAATGACCTAAATTCTGACTCTACGTTATCACAAAAAAATTATTAAAAATCAGTTCAATATGAAAAATAGATACATACAAAATAATTAAATCTTAACGTTAATAAAAGAAAATAAATATTAAATAAATATGTATGTATACAAAAAGAACAGTTCTATTTTTCTTTTTTTTATGCGACGAGCGAGTTCCAGATTATTTAATTGGAAGTAGCGGTAAATACGTAAATCTTCATCTGGATTCTACCATACAGTAATATTAATTTTTTTTTTCTGTTTGCGCCAATCCGAATTAATTTAGAGGCCCTATAAAATGCAAAGAGGGCACACATGTTATCTCAAATACTAAGCCAAGAATCTTCACGCAAACTTACCCGCAAGCCGTAACTAATCTCTACACGGAATTTACTATGGGATGATTTATGCAAAATTACAACATACAGTATATTGCTCCAGCCACTATCCGAAAGTCAGGATTATTCTGAAGTAAACCGTCTCTAGTATGGTTAAAAAAAACACAATACATATGGCAATCTAAATACAACAACATAAACTATTTGCACAACTCATTCTTGGTTTACCTTTGGTAAATTTTGAAAATACTTGACACAGATATCACTTGTAATTTAATTTAGTTTTGTTTATTAATTTATATTGAAAACTGTTTTTTGTTCTTTTTTCTTTTTGATCACTGGAATCTAATATGATTTAAAAACAAACCAAATAGCCGCGGTGGCCTCTCATGAAATACTAACTCTTTATTTTTCGATAATTAACTTATTTTACCTAAACCTTACTTGTCGTATACTTATTTATTCATAGTATATAACACAGGTGTATGTATGTGTTGCTGTAATATATACCAATTGCCAAATACTATAAAATAATCCGCTCTTAGGAAAATCGCCATACAGTAGTGTTCTCGCGCAATTAATGTTTTCCTGTATATGAACGATGACAAACATTTTTTCTCTTTAACACTAACACCAAACAGATTGCATAAAACAGTCCATCCGAAGTAGGAAGAGAATTAAATTGTATATATAATTACCATTATCTTGCAACAGCATGAATATCTTCATCACAACAAAATATTGAAATGGTATTAGAGGTATGACAATAAACGTAATATTGCAACCGCTGCGCCAACAAAATAAATAATCATGCACAACCGTAACAAGCAGCAAATTACAGCTCCGAAACTGTCGGAATGGGGCTTATAAAAGGTATACTTGGATCACATATGCCCTCGATTATGGGGAACTTAAAGTCGCCAGAGCGGTTAGAGAGCCTCAGCGATTGAGAACAGCTGTCCTATAAACCGAAGAGTGTCCACAAATATGATCCTCCGATGACGTGCTCAGGTTTAATTAACAATGTTAATTATTAAATTAACAATAAATAATAATAATTAATTTGCCTAATTTCATAAGCGACGCTTACCTATTCGATTATCGACTAACTTGAAGTCCAAGACAGCCTTTTTCACCTGCTGCCCAAGAATAAATGCAACACAAGGATCGCCGAGGTTTTCTCCACGTTAAAGCAGCCTTGGGACACATCGTCTCCACTTTTAGGCCATCGAGTTACTTGGAGAGCAATGAGTTCTAATCGACACTCGTTCATGCTTGTAATAAGGCGCTCAAATGCTTAAGGCCTGATTTTCGTAATGACGGCATGTATCATGTGCCGATCCTAAATTTCACATTCGGTTATGAGTTCGGTGTTCCTTTGGCGGTATCCAATTTTTTTTGTTGGCATTTTAACCAGTTATTTTTTTTTACGGATGCGGGTCGTTATCCCACCGGTCCAACCGTTTAGTCGCTTCTAGAACAGTTAGTGGTTACTGTAGTGGAATCCTAAGGCTATCATAATCGTTCGGGGGGCGATTTTACGAGTTATGTGAATGTCTCGAATCAGAGGGGCGCAAAATATCCAAATAAAGATCAATATATATGGACAACACAACATACCGTCCGATTTATCACGCATCTATTGGCCTTTCTCATGGAGAACGGATCTTTCTTATCGTTTATTGCATGAAATCATGTAATTTTAGTTCAAATAATCAAGCTGCAGATATGTGCATAACTGAAAAATTTGCTAAAATACTGCAATTTATTGAAATTAATGATTTAATAGTAAATACAGTAACCCTAGATCAGACAACTAGTCTATTAGGCCTATTTGTAGAATACTTAAAACCTTTTTAATATAAAAAATCAGAAAAAAAAGAACTAAACTTACGCAATTGTTAATGTAACTTGCTTTAGAATTTAATTTTTTTTAAATTAATACCTTTGATAAATTACGGCAACTTAATGCAGTTGATTGACGGTTCTTCTACAATTTGCTTTACATTCTAATGGAATGTTGCACTGAAACTAATGCAAATTGTATTAAATCCTTTTTAATGCAAGCTTTGTATTATTATGTAATACGGCGTTCAACTGGACCTACATGTAATGCAATTTACATTACATAAGAAATATTTTTTTAAGTGTGTAGCTGAAACTTCTTAGTCAAAAGGTGGATTAAACCCATACTAATCATAAACTTGAATTAACGGCCTTTCTGACGTCGAACAAGGTAATAGGTGGTATTTTGCGACAATTAGCCCTCTTTATCTATGGTTTGTCAAAATCATTATAGCCTCCGTGGTACTCTCTTAGTTATATTTTGTGTACTCTGCTCTAAAAGGCTTCCCGAGTATAGTACAGTTTCCAACTCAGGGAAGCATGTGCAAATCTAACAAGTCAGACCACACCTGCAGTTTTCTAATTTTCAAGCCTAAAAACCTAGTTAACTACCTCCTCAAAAATTCTTTCAATAATTTATAGCATTTCCTTACTAAATGTGCGACGGTGTGGGGAGACGAAATTCGTAACATCATGTACAATATCTGATCTAACAACGTGATCGGATTTACTAAATACTCAGTGTAGGGAAAAATTAAGGATTCCGTCTTCTTCCTAAGCATATTGTAAATCCTAATCCCACCTCTAGCCCATGTCCTCAGTCGGGACAGTCCCACTCTCTTTTGGCGGAGCGATTTGATTCCAGTCCGCGCATTTTTATTGGCCAAAAACAATCGTCGAATGAGCCAAGCAGAATTTGTGCAGTACCATCGTATTGTCCGTAACATAAATATTCTTGAATATAGCGATATACTGAGTCAACTCAAGTACACTCAAAGGGATAAAGAATATAGACATCATTTGCCTCTAATTATACAAAGAGTTTATATTTTCACTAACACTTTCTTTTGATGCAGAAGTCTCGAAAGAGAACCACTCTGTGTCTGTGTCTCTTTACAAATGTATTCGTTAGACTTTTAGGCTATGAAGATGGAGGTTCTATTTTGTAAAAGACCTCCTGATGGCACTGGAGGTTCTTTTGATACTATAACAATTTAAGGCTGAAACTTTTATTTTAAAAATTTGGCAGAAAAAGCTGAAATACAAGCCTTACAGGTGATAAAACGGGACACATGACCAGTAAGTTTATAAAAAAACCAGCTTCAAAAATTTGATGGAACAGAATGAGCACTGCTGTTGAAATGAAACCATTTAATCCATATAATGCATCCTCTCCTAGCATTCGGGAAAATTTGCAACGTGTACGCATGCGCAGTTCGCCCACTTAACTGCAATTATATCCTCTTGAGGTCTATAATGTGATTTATACAATTGGTGATAAAATGTCCTAACTATCTTCTAAGTATTTATCACCGTTGCGACTGATACCATTACGTGGGATAAAACGGTGATCTATAATTTTTTTGTGGAAAATTCTCTTGGGGATCAAATATTAAATCGGACATCGAAGTGTTCGTAAACTACCGTAAATACCTTTTAGACATTTAACGTGATAAGAAAATGTTGAAAAAAACGACGAGGCTGACTGCGACGTGTTCTTTGAAGAAATGTCATATAAAATTATAATCGGCCATCGTAGCGTTCGTCCTAACCACCTTCTAAACATTTATCATCATTGCGACTATACCATTTGATAAAGTGGGAACAAACGATAATCTGTAATATTTTTGGAGAATTTTTCGTGGGACTGACAGTGTATTTTATAAAGACATTTAAATGTCGTAATAAAATTTAAGATAGGCCATCGAAGTATGTTTAAGAAGATTCTTACCAATGTAAGAATTGTTTGCGGAGCTTTTATGGTGTTCCGTGAAGAAATGTCGAAAATTAAATTAAAATCAGCCATCGACGGCTAAATATTTAGTAGTTAGTTAGGGCAGCTTATCAACACTCCAAAGGCCGATTTTAATTTAATTTTCGACATTTCTACATAGAACACCCTGTTAGATAGATTTCCCAAAAATGTATTGATCATCGTTTGATTCCACTATTACAAATTATTACAAATTGTACTAGTCGCAATTAAATACTAAATGCTTAGAAGTCAGATAGAACGGCTTATAAGGATACTTCGATGGCCACTTTTAGTTTATATGTATAGATTATCGTTTCATCCCAAAATGGTACCAGTTGCAATGACGATAAATGCTTAGATGGTAGTTAGGACTTTTCTATTTTATTACCAAATATATCGGTGAAATTCGACTGATTTTTTTTTTCTTTTCAGCAATACTAACTAACTCGTAACTAAATTGTTGTTAATTGGTTTTTATGGCAGTTGTTATTGTTTTTATGAACTAAAAACTTCATTCGCATTCGTGAATCATAGAAGCTTAACCCGCTTCTTCATGCCGTTGCTAACAATGATTTTGTTTAACATAGGTTACACTTTGAGTACCTAGAGCCCCGCTTGTTCACAATGTCACATTTGATATTTTCCGGTAGCCGCCTATTGTTGACAATGCTTTTACGAACAATTCTATTTTTAGTATAAACAGGCCGCTTTAACTGCTAGACATTATCGCTGTCAAGTCCGTTTGAAACAATAGGTGGTGATTTGCTTTGTTTGCTCCACAAAAAACCGTAACGTTCGCAGATACTTCAGAATTAAGTTATTATCGATCACAATTTTCATGGTCCGTCGAAAGACATCGGACCCATTGATTTCGCAGTTAATGTGCTTTTGCTTCTTGGCAACTGCCTTACTATACTAAACTGAATTACCTTCACGAAGTATCTTTCTATTACCATCAAGATTTATGAGCTTAGGTGTATTGTTAGGAACAGCCTCTACTAATGAATTGCGAAATAATTCTGCTGTCTTAACGTTTTAATTAAATTTCTTTTAACAAAGTCCTTTTATTTTAAGCTACAATTAGGAGACAAACTAACTGCAAAACATAACCTCTGTGTACTCCCGTCAAAATGCACAAAAGCGCCGAAAGTTCGGTTGCTGTTTCTTGATTACTTTTTCTTTGATGCTTTGCTATGTTGTTTTGTGGTGTACAGATTTCGCAGAAAAATAGGCTTAACCCCTAAAAGAGTTCGCAAAAAACACCCCTTTTAGAGGGTTGCCAAGTGTAATTTGTAAAAACCATTTTATCAAAAAATAAGTAAATTTATAAGCAACTAGAAAAGAAATTACCATAGTGTTAATCATATGGGCCCAAATTACCCATAAATAGATTGTTTTTGGTTTGCTTTGCTTATAGAGCGTTTTCATTGCTATTTGTATGAATAATCAGCACTCTTATAATGTTAAAAAATAATATAATTTTTAGAAGGTGAAAAGTACCCCCCCCCCCCCTCCTGGAAGAACGGTGAACTAATTGAAGGAAACACAAATGTTCACCATTCCTATATAAGATACATTGGAAGGTCAACAATAACACATATATTTATCATCATTATTTGCCCGAAATGAAGTTTTTGAACCAAATTAACAAAGTTTACCCTGAAGTGTCAAAAAGTGTAGCACTAAAACAAAAAGTGTACACTTTTTTATATTTTTTTTCGAAAGTAAACACTTTTCTACACTTTTTGCTTTTTAACGATAAATAAACGCTCAAAATTCTTTTAGATCATTTCCATTCGTTCGGATATAATTATTAGAACTTTTTTTACATTTCTATACCAAGAAAAATTTCCCACCAACTATAGACGTAACGTAATTTTTACACAGACGAACACAAAACATGTTGCTACTGTTTCTAAAACGGGAAATCCTTAGTTTGTTTATTTGTCGCGGTTTTCACATTTTCTCTTATTATAAAATTATTTTCGAATTTCCATAAAAACCAAAACTAACAACAAAAAATCTGATATATTTTGTGGTAGACGACAACTTTGTTTTTATAACGTTTTAATTAAATTAATATACATATATGTCTGTATTTTTCTATGTATTATACCCCAAATGAAACATAAACATATTATTATGAAAACATAAAAATTAAAACATAATTATATGGTGTAGGTCTGATACAACTATAATAATAATTAAATTTAACCTAAAACATTTATATTTATATACGGAAAAAAAGATTAAATGTTATATGTTTTCAATAAATGAGAAAACCTAGTCAACAGCTTTCTGGTATACAAGATTTTATTCTAGATACAATGCAATAACAATACAAAGACACAACCCGACATAGAAATGAACAATAAAAGAAAATTTTAATGAATAACAAATAATTTGATTATATTTTATGATTTCGTTTAGCTCGTTTATATAAACAAACATACTCGTACATGAGTGCACTAACAAGGAATTACCTGGTGCATTGATGGGTGAAGAAAATAGCTGGCGATGGAAAGGCGAAAATTATTAGCATCATAATAAAAAGAAAAACTTGATGAAATTAAAACCGTATAAATTTTGTTTTTCGATTGTTTCTAAAAGAAAACTTAATTTTTAACGAGCACAGAAATACCTCGTATATAGTGTAGCTTTGTTTCGTTTTAACAAACTAAATCTTACTACTCTCGCATTTTTCTATTACATTTTTCCAAATTCACAAAAAGTTCACCCATGCAAAGCGACCTAAATATCCTGAAACCTTTGAAGCTCGCTGAACGCTCGCGTCTGAACTTTTCTATAGCTAAAAAAAAGAGGGCAAAACATTCCAGGAGGTACTCCGGCTTACCATAAACAATACAAGTTATTTATTATTGGAAATAGAATAATACCCGAGTATATACATAATAACAACAAAACAATTGTTATGCCTGTGCTTACTAAAATATTTTTTTTTTTTTTTACGTTGGGATCATAAAATCATAAATTTTAATTAAATTCTATATTTTTTTTTGTTTTGTGGGGGTTTTCCAGCATTTCGCTCTTTGCAACATCTTTAGTATTTTTTATTGCAAGAATAGCTAAACAGGAGGAAAAAAAACATAAAACAAAGAATTTAATTTTATTTAAATATTTTAATTTAATTTTAATTAGATTACATAATTTAATGTTGGATAATAAACTAATATTTATATCAAGTACCGAAAGAGGTTTGTATGTACAGTAATTATCATACTCGTTTCAAGTTATGCAGAGTATTAACCATTTATTATAATTGTAGCCAATGTCTTTTAGAGTTTTTAGTAGTTGGGTGTTTTGTCTATTTAGTTGAAGTAAAAATGATTTATGGCCGAATATAAAATTAAAAACGATGATCCAGTTTCTGAAAAGGGTCGTATTCGAATTATTTTTTAATATAGTTGACTTCTTTTAAGGCGACTTCCAAAAAAAAGGAGGTTATCAATTCGATGATTGCTTGTATGGTCAAGCGAACCTTTTGATCTGTAACATATTGTTACGTTTTTGCCTTATCAAATAAGGTTCGTATCACTGGATTGTGAATAATACAAAATCAATTTAATTTATCACCAACGAATTTATTTATTTCACAAAATTTATTACAACACAGTTTATCAATAAAAATTCACAAAATCACTTTATATAAATTATTCTTAAATTTTATTGTTGACTTATAACTTTTATTTCCACAAAAACACTTTTTAATTCACTTTTTAATTCCTTTTTAATCTTTACTTTATCGCTTACCAAATATTACTAATCCAATTCGACTTCATTCGCCGTTTTATATACACAAACCAAACTTCTAGAAAGCTCATGATTTTTCTAGTTAGAATAGTGTAGAACAATTTTATCATGGAAAATTCCATTTAGAACAGTTTAACATTGAGCTATTAATTTTAACTTATTCTATTACACACTAGGTGTCACCGTCACAATATGTATATTGAAATGCGATTTTTTCCATGTAATTCACACATTAATTGATGATAATTATATGTAATCGAAATACATTAATCTTCGCAAATCTGTCATAGCTTTTTCGTCGTGTGGCTTACTTAATACATTTCGTGAGTTTAAATCAAATAGGACTAAGCCGTCTGAAATTTTCACACGACTTAGAGCCACATAACCTTGTCCTTTCACAAATAGCTTTTTTCCCAAGTTTATAACTGCTCTATTGAGAGTAGTACGGGGCAACATTCTGCACTTTACGTCTCCATATCCCCTAGTAGCTTGCGATGTGGTAATCACTGAAGTAATCACTTGATTAGAATTGCTTTCGGTAATTCTCCTTCCTCTTACTGGTCTTTGCGGAAAGCTGCCATTTAAACTTCTTTACTAAGTCCATGGCTTCATTGAGGAGACCTTATGTTGCTGAGATATTTCTTCTTAACATAATGCGAGAGTTTTCTGTCAATGCAATAAAGTGTAGCTGGCCACCACAATTAGTACATCTTTGGGAATTACATTATCTGGTCGTTTTTCGTTAGTGGGTGCCTAGCAAGATTCATCAATCGAGTAAATTATTTAGACGCGGTGTCATTTTGAGTAAATATCGGTTATTTTTACATTATATTCCTCAATCTGCTTAGTAGTGACAGAAATCTTTATAGCAGTACGATCTAGAATCATGCTGCTGTGTCATGTTTATCGCTAGTTCACACAATCAAAACTGATGACAAACATTAAAATCTGCTGCACATTAGGCTGCTTTCTCAAAGCACCAGTGTCCTTTCACGGGGGAAAGCTGCCGATATTGCTGAAAAGTACAACATTAACTGAATCAAATAAATTGTTAATGGTATTCTTAAATTCTTGAATAGGAAGATGAAATATCCGTACATTTTCATACGGCACCATTGAAACTTCATCGATAATTAGCCAGCAAGCGTAACGCCATCTTCATCTCCCTAGTTCCAACAATTAAATTGTACCTCTATCAATAGGTTTCGGGACCTGTAATTACTGTGACAATTTTCATTTTGATTGCTCGATTATTTCTAAACATTTCTTAGAAAATTCAATTTTATTGAAAATTAACTGTGCAATAGCCCACAAGTTTTTGGGCGGCAAAAATCTGAAATGCTCTGATTACGATGGTTGATACCTCTATCAATAGGTTTCGGGACCTGTGATTGCTGTGACAATTTTCATTTTGATTGCTCGATTATTTCTAAACATTTCTTAGAAAATTCAATTTTATTGAAAATTAACTGTGCTATAGCCCACAAGTTTTTGGGCGGCAAAAATCTAAAATGGTTCGATAACCATGGTTGATACCTCTATCAATAGGTTTCGGGACCTGTAATTGCTGTGACAATTTTCATTTTGATTGCTCGAATATTTCTAAACATTTCTTAGAAAATTCAATTTTATTAAAAATTAACGGTGCTATAGCCCAAAATTTTTAGGCGGCAAAAAATTTAAAATGGTCCGATTACAATGGTTGATACCTCTATCAATAGGTTTCGGGACCAGTAATTGCCGTGACAATTTTCATTTTGATTGCTCGATTATTTCTAAACATTTCTTAGAAAACTCAATTTTATTGAAAATTATCTGTGCTAGAGCCCACAAGTGTTTGTGCGGCAAAAATCTAAAATGGTCCAATTACGATGATTGATACCTCTATCAATAGGTTTCGGGACCTGTGATTGCTGTGACAATTTTCATTTTGATTGCTCGATTATTTCTAAACATTTCTTAGAAAATTCAATTTTATTGAAAATTAACTGTGCTATATATAGCCCACAAGTTTTTGAGCGGCAAAAATCTAAAAGGGTCCGATTACGATGGTTGATACCTTTATCAATAGGTTTCGGGACCTGTAATTGCTGTGACAATTTTCATTTTGATTGCTCGATTATTTCTAAACATTTCTTAGAAAATTCAATTTTATTGAAAATTAACGGTGCTATAGCCCACAAGTTTTTGGGCGGCAAAAACCTAAAATAATCCGATTACGATGGTTGATACCTTTATCAATAGGTTTAGGGACCTGTAATTGCTGTGACAATTTTCATTTTGATTGCTCGATTATTTCTAAACATTTCGTAGAAAATTCAATTTTATTGAAAATCAACTGTGCTATAGCCCACAAGTTTTTGGGCAACAAAAATCTAAAATTGTCCGATTACGATGGTTGACACCTCTATCAATAGGTTTCGGGACCTGTAATTGCTGTGACATGTTTCATTTTAATTGCTCAATTATTTCTAAACATTTCTTAGAAAATTCAATTTTATTGAAAATTAACTGTGCTATAGCCCACAAGTTTTTGGGCGGCAAAAATCTAAAATTGTCCGATTACGATGGTTAATACCTCTATCAATAGGTTTCGGGACCTGTAATTGCTGTGACAATTTTCATTTTGATTGCTCGATTATTACTAAGCATTTCTTAGAAAATTCAATTTTATTGAAAATCAACTGTGCTATAGCCCACAAGTTTTTGTGCGGCAAAAATCTAAAATGGTCCGATTACGATGGTTGATACCTCTATCAATAGGTTTCGGGACCTGTAATTGCTGTGACAATTTTCATTTGGATTGCTCGATTATTTCTAAACATTTCTTAGAAAATTCAATTTTATTGAAAATCGACTGTGCTATAGCCCACAAGTTTTTGGGCGGCAAAAATCTAAAATTGTCCGATTACGATGGTTAATACCTCTATCAATAGGTTTCGGGACCTGTAATTGCTGTGACAATTTTCATTTTGATTGCTCGATTATTACTAAGCATTTCTTAGAAAATTCAATTTTATTGAAAATCAACTGTGCTATAGCCCACAAGTTTTTGTGCGGCAAAAATCTAAAATGGTCCGATTACGATGGTTGATACCTCTATCAATAGGTTTCGGGACCTGTAATTGCTGTGACAATTTTCATTTGGATTGCTCGATTATTTCTAAACATTTCTTAGAAAATTCAATTTTATTGAAAATCGACTGTGCTATAGCCCACAAGTTTTTGGGCGGCAAAAATCTAAAATTGTCCGATTACGATGGTTAATACCTCTATCAATAGGTTTCGGGACCTGTAATTGCTGTGACAATTTTCATTTTGATTGCTCGATTATTACTAAGCATTTCTTAGAAAATTCAATTTTATTGAAAATCAACTGTGCTATAGCCCACAAGTTTTTGTGCGGCAAAAATCTAAAATGGTCCGATTACGATGGTTGATACCTCTATCAATAGGTTTCGGGACCTGTAATTGCTGTGACAATTTTCATTTTAATTGCTCGATTATTTCTCAACATTTCTTAGAAAATTCAAGTTTATTGGTTACTAACTATAGCCCACAAGTTTTTGGGCGGCAAAAAATCTAAAATGGTCCGATTACGATGGTTGATACCTCTATCAATAGGTTTCGGGACCTGTAATTGCTGTGACAATTTTCATTTGGATTGCTCGATTATTTCTAAACATTTCTTAGAAAATTCAATTTTATTGAAAATCGACTGTGCTATAGCCCACAAGTTTTTGGGCGGCAAAAATCTAAAATTGTCCGATTACGATGGTTAATACCTCTATCAATAGGTTTCGGGACCTGTAATTGCTGTGACAATTTTCATTTTGATTGCTCGATTATTACTAAGCATTTCTTAGAAAATTCAATTTTATTGAAAATCAACTGTGCTATAGCCCACAAGTTTTTGTGCGGCAAAAATCTAAAATGGTCCGATTACGATGGTTGATACCTCTATCAATAGGTTTCGGGACCTGTAATTGCTGTGACAATTTTCATTTTAATTGCTCGATTATTTCTCAACATTTCTTAGAAAATTCAAGTTTATTGGTTACTAACTATAGCCCACAAGTTTTTGGGCGGCAAAAAATCTAAAATGGTCCGATTACGATGGTTGATACCTCTATCAATAGGTTTCGGGACCTGTAATTGCTGTGACAATTTTCATTTTGATTGCTCGAATATTTCTAAACATTTCTTAGAAAATTCAATTTTATTGAAAATTAACGGTGCTATAGCCCACAAGTTTTTGGGCGGCAAAAACCTAAAATAATCCGATTACGATGGTTGATACCTTTATCAATAGGTTTAGGGACCTGTAATTGCTGTGACAATTTTCATTTTGATTGCTCGATTATTTCTAAACATTTCGTAGAAAATTCAATTTTATTGAAAATCAACTGTGCTATAGCCCACAAGTTTTTGGGCAACAAAAATCTAAAATTGTCCGATTACGATGGTTGACACCTCTATCAATAGGTTTCGGGACCTGTAATTGCTGTGACATGTTTCATTTTAATTGCTCAATTATTTCTAAACATTTCTTAGAAAATTCAATTTTATTGAAAATTAACTGTGCTATAGCCCACAAGTTTTTGGGCGGCAAAAATCTAAAATTGTCCGATTACGATGGTTAATACCTCTATCAATAGGTTTCGGGACCTGTAATTGCTGTGACAATTTTCATTTTGATTGCTCGATTATTACTAAGCATTTCTTAGAAAATTCAATTTTATTGAAAATCAACTGTGCTATAGCCCACAAGTTTTTGTGCGGCAAAAATCTAAAATGGTCCGATTACGATGGTTGATACCTCTATCAATAGGTTTCGGGACCTGTAATTGCTGTGACAATTTTCATTTGGATTGCTCGATTATTTCTAAACATTTCTTAGAAAATTCAATTTTATTGAAAATCGACTGTGCTATAGCCCACAAGTTTTTGGGCGGCAAAAATCTAAAATTGTCCGATTACGATGGTTAATACCTCTATCAATAGGTTTCGGGACCTGTAATTGCTGTGACAATTTTCATTTTGATTGCTCGATTATTACTAAGCATTTCTTAGAAAATTCAATTTTATTGAAAATCAACTGTGCTATAGCCCACAAGTTTTTGTGCGGCAAAAATCTAAAATGGTCCGATTACGATGGTTGATACCTCTATCAATAGGTTTCGGGACCTGTAATTGCTGTGACAATTTTCATTTTAATTGCTCGATTATTTCTCAACATTTCTTAGAAAATTCAAGTTTATTGGTTACTAACTATAGCCCACAAGTTTTTGGGCGGCAAAAAATCTAAAATGGTCCGATTACGATGGTTGATACCTCTATCAATAGGTTTCGGGACCTGTAATTGCTGTGACAATTTTCATTTTGCTTGCTCGATTATTTCTAAACATTGCTTAGAAAATTCAATTTTATTGAAAATCAACTGTGCTATAGCCCACAAATTTTTGGGCGGCAAAAACCTAAAATGGTCCGATTACGATGGTTGATACCTCTATCAATAGGTTTCGGGACCTGTAATTGCTATGACAATTTTCATTTTGATTGCTCGATTATTTCTTAACATTTCTTAGAAAATTCAGTTTTATTGAAAATCAACTGTGCTATAGCCCACAAGTTTTTGGCGGCAAAAATCTAAAATGGTCCGATTACGATGGTTGATACCTCTATCAATAGGTTTCGGGACCTGTAATTGCTGTGCCAATTTTCATTTTGATTGCTCGATTATTTCTTAACATTTCTTAGAAAATTCAAGTTTAGTGGTTATTAACTGTGCTATAGCCCACACGATTTTGGGCGGCAAAAAATCTAAAATGGTCCGATTACGATGGTTGATACCTCTTTCAATAGGTTTCGGGACCTGTAATTCCTGTGACAATTTATATTTTGATTGCTCGATTATTTCTAAGCATTTCTTAGAAAATTCAATTTTATTGAAAATCAACTGTACTATAACCCACAAGTTTTTGTGCGGCAAAAATCTAAAATGGTCCGATTACGATGGTTGATACCTCTATCAATAGGTTTCGGGACCTGTAATTGCTGTGACAATTTTCATTTTGATTGCTCGATTATTTCTAAACATTTCGTAGAAAATTCAATTTTATTGAAAATCAACTGTGCTATAGCCACAAGTTTTTGGGCGGCAAAAACCTAAAATGGTCCGATTACGATGGTTGATACCTCTATCAATAGGTTTCGGGACCTGTAATTGCTGTGACAATTTTCATTTTGATTGCTCGATTATTTCTAAACATTTCTTAGAAAATTCAATTTTATTGAAAATCAACTGTGCTATAGCCCACAAGTTTTTGGGCGGCAAAAATCTAAAATGGTCCTATTACGATGGTTGATACCTCTATCAATAGGTTTCGGGACCTGTAATTGCTGTGACAATTTTCATTTTGATTGCTCGATTATTTCTAAACATTTCTTAGAAAATTAAATTTCATTGAAAATCAACTGTGCTATAACCCACAAGTTTTTGGGCGGCAAAAATCTAAAATGGTCCGATTACGATGGATAATACCTCTATCAATAGGTTTCGGGACCTGTAATTGCTATGACAATTTTCATTTTGATTGCTCGATTATTTCTAAACATTTCTTAGAAAATTCAAGTCTAGTGGTTATTAACTGTGCTATAGCCCACACGTTTTTGGGCGGCAAAAAATCTAAAATGGTCCGATTACGATGGTTGACAGCTCTTTCAATAGGTTTCGGGACCTGTAATTGCTGTGACAATTTTCATTTTGATTGCTCGATTATTTCTAAGCATTTCTTAGAAAATTCAATTTTATTGAAAATCAACTGTGCTATAGCCCACAAGTTTTTGTGCGGCAAAAATCTAAAATGGTCCGATTACGATGGTTGATACCTCTATCAATAGGTTTCGGGACCTGTAATTGCTGTGACAATTTTCATTTTAATTGCTCGATTATTTCTAAACATTTCTTAGAAAATTTAAGTTTATTGGTTATTATTTGTGCTATAGCCCACAAGTTTTTGGGCGGCAAAAACCTAAAATGGTCCGATTACGATGGTTGATACCTCTATCAATTGGTTTCGGGACCTGTAATTGCTGTGACAATTTTCATTTTGATTGCTCGATTATTTCTAAACATTTCTTAGAAAATTCAATTTTATTGAAAATCAACTGTGCTATAGCCCACAAGTTTTTGGGCGGCAAAAATCTAAAATAATCCGATTACGATGGTTGATACCTCTATCAATAGGTTTCGGGACCTGTAATTGCTGTGACAATTTTCATTTTGATTGCTCGATTATTTCTAAACATTTCTTAGAAAATTTAATTTTATTAAAAATCAACTGTGCTATATCCCACAAGTTTTTGGGCGGCAAAAACCTAAAATGTTCCGATTACGATGGTTGATACCTCTATCAATAGGTTTCGGGACCTGTAATTGCTGTGACAATTTTCATTTTTATTGCTCGATTATTTCTAAACATTTCTTAGAAAATTCAATTTTATTGAAAATCAACTGTGCTATAGCCCACAAGTTTTTGGGCGGCAAAAACCTAAAATGGTCCGATTACGATGGTTGATACCTCTATCAATAGGTTTCGGGACCTGTAATTGCTGTGACAATTTTCATTTTGATTGCTCGATTATTTCTAAACATTTCTTAGAAAATTCAATTTTATTGAAAATCAACTGTGCTATAGCCCACAAGTTTTTGGGCGGCAAAAATCTAAAATGGTCCGATTACGATGGTTGATACCTCTATCAATAGGTTTCGGGACCTGTAATTGCTGTGACAATTTTCATTTTGATTGCTCGATTATTTCTAAACATTTCTTAGAAAATTAAATTTTATTGAAAATCAACTGTGCTATAACCCACAAGTTTTTGGGCGGCAAAAATCTAAAATGGTCCGATTACGATGGTTGATACCTCTATCAATAGGTTTCGGGACCTGTAATTGCTGTGACAATTTTCATTTTGATTGCTCGATTATTTCTAAGCATTTCTTAGAAAATTCAATTTTATTGAAAATCAACTGTGCTATAGCCCACAAATTTTTGTGCGGCAAAAATCTAAAATGGTCCGATTACGATGGTTGATACCTCTATCAATAGGTTTCGGGACCTGTAATTGCTGTGACAATTTTCATTTTAATTGCTCGATTATTTCTAAACATTTCTTAGAAAATTCAAGTTTATTGGTTATTAACTTTGCTATAGCCCACAAGTTTTTGGGCGGCAAAAACCTAAAATGGTCCGATTACGATGGTTGATACCTCTATCAATTGGTTTCGGGACCTGTAATTGCTGTGACAATTTTCATTTTGATTGCTCGATTATTTCTAAACATTTCTTAGAAAATTCAAGTTTAGTGGTTATTAACTGTGCTATAGCCCACAAGTTTTTGGGCGGCAAAAATCTAAAATAATCCGATTACGATGGTTGATACCTCTATCAATAGGTTTCGGGACCTGTAATTGCTGTGACAATTTTCATTTTGATTGCTCGATTATTTCTAAACATTTCTTAGAAAATTCAATTTTATTGAAAATCAACTGTGCTATAGCCCACAAGTTTTTGGGCGGCAAAAACCTAAAATGGTCCGATTACGATGGTTGATACCTCTATCAATAGGTTTCGGGACCTGTAATTGCTGTGACAATTTTCATTTTGATTGCTCGATTATTTCTAAACATTTCTAAGAAAATTCAAGTTTAGTGGTTATTAACTGTGCTATAGCCCACAAGTTTTTGGGCGGCAAAAATCTAAAATAATCCGATTACGATGGTTGATACCTCTATCAATAGGTTTCGGGACCTGTAATTGCTGTGACAATTTTCATTTTGATTGCTCGATTATTTCTAAACATTTTTTAGAAAATTCAATTTTATTGAAAATCAACTGCGCTATAGCCCACAAGTTTTTGGGCGGCAAAAACCTAAAATGGTCCGATTACGATGGTTGATACCTCTATCAATAGGTTTCGGGACCTGTAATTGCTGTGACAATTTTTATTTTGATTGCTCGATTATTTCTAAACATTTCTTAGAAAATTCAATTTTATTGAAAATCAACTGTGCTATAGCCCACAAGTTTTTGGGCGGCAAAAACCTAAAATGGTCCGATTACGATGGTTGATACCTCTATCAATAGGTTTCGGGACCTGTAATTGCTGTGACAATTTTCATTTTGATTGCTCGATTATTTCTAAACATTTCTTAGAAAATTCAATTTTATTGAAAATCAACTGTGCTATAGCCCACAAGTTTTTGGGCGGCAAAAATCTAAAATGGTCCGATTACGATGGTTGATACCTCTATCAATAGGTTTCGGGACCTGTAATTGCTGTGACAATTTTCATTTTGATTGCTCGATTATTTCTAAACATTTCTTAGAAAATTAAATTTTATTGAAAATCAACTGTGCTATAACCCACAAGTTTTTGGGCGGCAAAAATCTAAAATAATCCGATTACGATGGTTGATACCTCTATCAATAGGTTTCGGGACCTGTAATTGCTATGACAATTTTCATTTTGATTGCTCGATTATTTCTAAACATTTCTTAGAAAATTCAAGTCTAGTGGTTATTAACTGTGCTATAGCCCACACGTTTTTGGGCGGCAAAAAATCTAAAATGGTCCGATTACGATGGTTGATACCTCTATCAATAGGTTTCGGGACCTGTAATTGCTGTGACAATTTTCATTTTGATTGCTCGATTATTTCTAAGCATTTCTTAGAAAATTCAATTTTATTGAAAATCAACTGTGCTATAGCCCACAAGTTTTTGTGCGGCAAAAATCTAAAATGGTCCGATTACGATGGTTGATACCTCTATCAATAGGTTTCGGGACCTGTAATTGCTGTGACAATTTTCATTTTAATTGCTCGATTATTTCTAAACATTTCTTAGAAAATTCAAGTTTATTGGTTATTAACTGTGCTATAGCCCACAAGTTTTTGGGCGGCAAAAACCTAAAATGGTCCGATTACGATGGTTGATACCTCTATCAATTGGTTTCGGGACCTGTAATTGCTGTGACAATTTTCATTTTGATTGCTCGATTATTTCTAAACATTTCTTAGAAAATTTAATTTTATTAAAAATCAACTGTGCTATATCCCACAAGTTTTTGGGCGGCAAAAACCTAAAATGTTCCGATTACGATGGTTGATACCTCTATCAATAGGTTTCGGGACCTGTAATTGCTGTGACAATTTTCATTTTGATTGCTCGATTATTTCTAAACATTTCTTAGAAAATTCAATTTTATTGAAAATCAACTGTGCTATAGCCCACAAGTTTTTGGGCGGCAAAAATCTAAAATAATCCGATTACGATGGTTGATACCTCTATCAATAGGTTTCGGGACCTGTAATTGCTGTGACAATTTTCATTTTGATTGCTCGATTATTTCTAAACATTTCTTAGAAAATTTAATTTTATTAAAAATCAACTGTGCTATATCCCACAAGTTTTTGGGCGGCAAAAACCTAAAATGTTCCGATTACGATGGTTGATACCTCTATCAATAGGTTTCGGGACCTGTAATTGCTGTGACAATTTTCATTTTGATTGCTCGATTATTTCTAAACATTTCTTAGAAAATTCAATTTTATTGAAAATCAACTGTGCTATAGCCCACAAGTTTTTGAGCGGCAAAAATCTAAAATAATCCGATTACGATGGTTGATACCTCTATCAATAGGTTTCGGGACCTGTAATTGCAGTGACAATTTTCATTTTGCTTGCTCGATTATTTCTAAACATTTCTTAGAAAATTTAATTTTATTGAAAATCAACTGTGCTATAGCCCACAAGGTTTTGGGCGGCAAAAATCTAAAATGTTCCGATTACGATGGTTGATACCTCTATCAATAGGTTTCGGGACCTGTAATTGCTATGACAATTTTCATTTTGATTGCTCGATTATTTCTAAACATTTCTTAGAAAATTCAAGTTTAGTGGTTATCAACTGTGCTATAGCCCACAAGTTTTTGGGCGGCAAAAACCTAAAATGGTCCGATTACGATGGTTGATACCTCTATCAATAGGTTTCGGGACCTGTAATTGCTGTGACAATTTTCATTTTAATTGCTCGATTATTTCTAAACATTTCTTAGAAAATTCAAGTTTATTGGTTATTAACTGTGCTATAGCCCACAAGTTTTTGGGCTGCAAAAATCTAAAATTGTCCGATTACGATGGTTGATACCTCTATCAATAGGTTTCGGGACCTGTAATTGCTGTAACAATTTTCATTTTCATTGCTATATTATTTCTAAACATATATTAGAAAATTCAATTTTATTGAAAATTAACTGTGCTATAGCCCACAAGTTTTTGGGCGGCAAAAACCTAAAATTGTCCGATTACGATGGTTGATACCTCTATCAATAGGTTTCGGGACCTGTAATTGCTGTGACAATTTTCATTTTAATTGCTCGATTATTTCTAAACATTTCTTAGAAAATTCAATTTTATTGAAAATCAACTGTGCTATAGCCCACAAGTTTTTGGGCGGCAAAAACCTTAAATGGTCCGATTACGATGGTTGATACCTCTATCAATAGGTTTCGGGACCTGTAATTGCTGTGACAATTTTCATTTTAATTGCTCGATTATTTCTAAACATTTCTTAGAAAATTCAAGTTTATTGGTTATTAACTGTGCTATAGCCCACAAGTTTTTGGGCGGCAAAAACCTAAAATTGTCCGATTACGATGGTTGATACCTCTATCAATAGGTTTCGGGACCTGTAATTGCTGTGACAATTTTCATTTTAATTGCTCGACTATTTCTAAACATTTCTTAGAAAATTCAGTTTATTGGTTATTAACTGTGCTATAGCCCACAAGTTTTGGGCGGCAAAAACCTAAAATGGTCCGATTACGATGGTTGATACCTCTATCAATAGGTTTCGGGACCTGTAATTGCTGTGACAATTTTCATTTTGATTGCTCGATTATTTCTAAACATTTCTTAGAAAATTCAATTTTATTGAAAATCAACTGTGCTATAGCCCACAAGTTTTTGGGCGGCAAAAATCTAAAATGGTCCGATTACGATGGTTGATACCTCTATCAATAGGTTTCGGGACCTGTAATTGCTGTGACAATTTTCATTTTGATTGCTCGATTATTTCTAAACATTTCTTAGAAAATTAAATTTTATTGAAAATCAACTGTGCTATAACCCACAAGTTTTTGGGCGGCAAAAATCTAAAATAATCCGATTACGATGGTTGATACCTCTATCAATAGGTTTCGGGACCTGTAATTGCTATGACAATTTTCATTTTGATTGCTCGATTATTTCTAAACATTTCTTAGAAAATTCAAGTCTAGTGGTTATTAACTGTGCTATAGCCCACACGTTTTTGGGCGGCAAAAAATCTAAAATGGTCCGATTACGATGGTTGACAGCTCTTTCAATAGGTTTCGGGACCTGTAATTGCTGTGACAATTTTCATTTTGATTGCTCGATTATTTCTAAGCATTTCTTAGAAAATTCAATTTTATTGAAAATCAACTGTGCTATAGCCCACAAGTTTTTGTGCGGCAAAAATCTAAAATGGTCCGATTACGATGGTTGATACCTCTATCAATAGGTTTCGGGACCTGTAATTGCTGTGACAATTTTCATTTTAATTGCTCGATTATTTCTAAACATTTCTTAGAAAATTCAAGTTTATTGGTTATTAACTGTGCTATAGCCCACAAGTTTTTGGGCGGCAAAAACCTAAAATGGTCCGATTACGATGGTTGATACCTCTATCAATTGGTTTCGGGACCTGTAATTGCTGTGACAATTTTTATTTTAATTGCTCGATTATTTCTAAACATTTCTTAGAAAATTCAAGTTTAGTGGTTATTAACTGTGCTATAGCCCACAAGTTTTTGGGCGGCAAAAATCTAAAATAATCCGATTACGATGGTTGATACCTCTATCTATAGGTTTCGGGACCTGTAATTGCTGTGACAATTTTCATTTTGATTGCTCGATTATTTCTAAACATTTCTTAGAAAATTTAATTTTATTAAAAATCAACTGTGCTATATCCCACAAGTTTTTGGGCGGCAAAAACCTAAAATGTTCCGATTACGATGGTTGATACCTCTATCAATAGGTTTCGGGACCTGTAATTGCTGTGACAATTTTCATTTTGATTGCTCGATTATTTCTAAACATTTCTTAGAAAATTCAATTTTATTGAAAATCAACTGTGCTATAGCCCACAAGTTTTTGAGCGGCAAAAATCTAAAATAATCCGATTACGATGGTTGATACCTCTATCAATAGGTTTCGGGACCTGTAATTGCAGTGACAATTTTCATTTTGCTTGCTCGATTATTTCTAAACATTTCTTAGAAAATCTAATTTTATTGAAAATCAACTGTGCTATAGCCCACAAGGTTTTGGGCGGCAAAAATCTAAAATGTTCCGATTACGATGGTTGATACCTCTATCAATAGGTTTCGGGACCTGTAATTGCTATGACAATTTTCATTTTGATTGCTCGATTATTTCTAAACATTTCTTAGAAAATTCAAGTTTAGTGGTTATCAACTGTGCTATAGCCCACAAGTTTTTGGGCGGCAAAAACCTAAAATGGTCCGATTACGATGGTTGATACCTCTATCAATAGGTTTCCTGACCTGTAATTGCTGTGACAATTTTCATTTTGATTGCTCGATTATTTCTAAACATTTCTTAGAAAATTCAATTTTATTGAAAATCAACTGTGCTATAGCCCACAAGTTTTTGGGCGGCAAAAACCTAAAATGGTCCGATTACGATGGTTGATACCTCTATCAATAGGTTTCGGGACCTGTAATTGCTGTGACAATTTTCATTTTAATTGCTCGATTATTTCTAAACATTTCTTAGAAAATTCAAGTTTATTGGTTATTAACTGTGCTATAGCCCACAAGTTTTTGGGCTGCAAAAATCTAAAATTGTCCGATTACGATGGTTGATACCTCTATCAATAGGTTTCGGGACCTGTAATTGCTGTAACAATTTTCATTTTCATTGCTATATTATTTCTAAACATATATTAGAAAATTCAATTTTATTGAAAATTAACTGTGCTATAGCCCACAAGTTTTTGGGCGGCAAAAACCTAAAATTGTCCGATTACGATGGTTGATACCTCTATCAATAGGTTTCGGGACCTGTAATTGCTGTAACAATTTTCATTTTCATTGCTATATTATTTCTAAACATTTCTTAGAAAATTCAAGTTTATTGGTTATTAACTGTGCTATAGCCCACAAGTTTTTGGGCGGCAAAAACCTAAAATTGTCTGATTACGATGGTTGATACCTCTATCAATAGGTTTCGGGACCTGTAATTGCTGTGACAATTTTCATTTGGATTGCTCGATTATTTCTAAACATTTCTTAGAAAATTCAATTTTATTGAAAATCGACTGTGCTATAGCCCACAAGTTTTTGGGCGGCAAAAATCTAAAATTGTCCGATTACGATGGTTAATACCTCTATCAATAGGTTTCGGGACCTGTAATTGCTGTGACAATTTTCATTTTGATTGCTCGATTATTACTAAGCATTTCTTAGAAAATTCAATTTTATTGAAAATCAACTGTGCTATAGCCCACAAGTTTTTGTGCGGCAAAAATCTAAAATGGTCCGATTACGATGGTTGATACCTCTATCAATAGGTTTCGGGACCTGTAATTGCTGTGACAATTTGCATTTTGATTGCTCGATTATTTCTAAACATTTCTTAGAAAATTCAATTTTATTGAAAATCAACTGTGTTATAGCCCACAAGTTTTTGGGCGGCAAAAATCTAAAATTGTCCGATTACGATGGTTAATACCTCTATCAATAGGTTTCGGGACCTGTAATTGCTGTGACAATTTTCATTTTAATTGCTCGATTATTTCTCAACATTTCTTAGAAAATTCAAGTTTATTGGTTACTAACTATAGCCCACAAGTTTTTGGGCGGCAAAAAATCTAAAATGGTCCGATTACGATGGTTGATACCTCTATCAATAGGTTTCGGGACCTGTAATTGCTGTGACAATTTTCATTTTGCTTGCTCGATTATTTCTAAACATTGCTTAGAAAATTAAATTTTATTGAAAATCAACTGTGCTATAGCCCACAAATTTTTGGGCGGCAAAAACCTAAAATGGTCCGATTACGATGGTTGATACCTCTATCAATAGGTTTCCTGACCTGTAATTGCTGTGACAATTTTCATTTTGATTGCTCGATTATTTCTAAACATTTCTTAGAAAATTCAATTTTATTGAAAATCAACTGTGCTATAGCCCACAAGTTTTTGGGCGGCAAAAACCTAAAATGGTCCGATTACGATGGTTGATACCTCTATCAATAGGTTTCGGGACCTGTAATTGCTGTGACAATTTTCATTTTAATTGCTCGATTATTTCTAAACATTTCTTAGAAAATTCAAGTTTATTGGTTATTAACTGGGCTATAGCCCACAAGTTTTTGGGCTGCAAAAATCTAAAATTGTCCGATTACGATGGTTGATACCTCTATCAATAGGTTTCGGGACCTGTAATTCCTGTGACAATTTTTATTTTGATTGCTCGATTATTTCTAAGCATTTCTTAGAAAATTCAATTTTATTGAAAATCAACTGTACTATAACCCACAAGTTTTTGTGCGGCAAAAATCTAAAATTGTCCGATTACGATGGTTGATACCTCTATCAATAGGTTTCGGGACCTGTAATTGCTGTGACAATTTTCATTTTAATTGCTCGATTATTTCTAAACATTTCTTAGAAAATTCAATTTTATTGAAAATCAACTGTGCTATAGCCCACAAGTTTTTGGGCGGCAAAAACCTTAAATGGTCCGATTACGATGGTTGATACCTCTATCAATAGGTTTCGGGACCTGTAATTGCTGTGACAATTTTCATTTTAATTGCTCGATTATTTCTAAACATTTCTTAGAAAATTCAAGTTTATTGGTTATTAACTGTGCTATAGCCCACAAGTTTTTGGGCGGCAAAAACCTAAAATTGTCCGATTACGATGGTTGATACCTCTATCAATAGGTTTCGGGACCTGTAATTGCTGTGACAATTTTCATTTGGATTGCTCGATTATTTCTAAACATTTCTTAGAAAATTCAATTTTATTGAAAATCGACTGTGCTATAGCCCACAAGTTTTTGGGCGGCAAAAATCTAAAATTGTCCGATTACGATGGTTAATACCTCTATCAATAGGTTTCGGGACCTGTAATTGCTGTGACAATTTTCATTTTGATTGCTCGATTATTACAAAGCATTTCTTAGAAAATTCAATTTTATTGAAAATCAACTGTGCTATAGCCCACAAGTTTTTGTGCGGCAAAAATCTAAAATGGTCCGATTACGATGGTTGATACCTCTATCAATAGGTTTCGGGACCTGTAATTGCTGTGACAATTTGCATTTTGATTGCTCGATTATTTCTAAACATTTCTTAGAAAATTCAATTTTATTGAAAATCAACTGTGTTATAGCCCACAAGTTTTTGGGCGGCAAAAATCTAAAATTGTCCGATTACGATGGTTAATACCTCTATCAATAGGTTTCGGGACCTGTAATTGCTGTGACAATTTTCATTTTAATTGCTCGATTATTTCTCAACATTTCTTAGAAAATTCAAGTTTATTGGTTACTAACTATAGCCCACAAGTTTTTGGGCGGCAAAAAATCTAAAATGGTCCGATTACGATGGTTGATACCTCTTTCAATAGGTTTCGGGACCTGTAATTCCTGTGACAATTTTTATTTTGATTGCTCGATTATTTCTAAGCATTTCTTAGAAAATTCAATTTTATTGAAAATCAACTGTACTATAACCCACAAGTTTTTGTGCGGCAAAAATCTAAAATGGTCCGATTACGATGGTTGATACCTCTATCAATAGGTTTCGGGACCTGTAATTGCTGTGACAATTTTCATTTTGATTGCTCGATTATTTCTAAACATTTCTTAGAAAATTCAATTTTATTGAAAATCAACTGTGCTATAACCCACAAGTTTTTGGGCGGCAAAAATCTAAAATGGTCCGATTACGATGGATAATACCTCTATCAATAGGTTTCGGGACCTGTAATTGCTATGACAATTTTCATTTTGATTGCTCGATTATTTCTAAACATTTCTTAGAAAATTCAAGTCTAGTGGTTATTAACTGTGCTATAGCCCACACGTTTTTGGGCGGCAAAAAATCTAAAATGGTCCGATTACGATGGTTGACAGCTCTTTCAATAGGTTTCGGGACCTGTAATTGCTGTGACAATTTTCATTTTGATTGCTCGATTATTTCTAAGCATTTCTTAGAAAATTCAATTTTATTGAAAATCAACTGTGCTATAGCCCACAAGTTTTTGTGCGGCAAAAATCTAAAATGGTCCGATTACGATGGTTGATACCTCTATCAATAGGTTTCGGGACCTGTAATTGCTGTGACAATTTTCATTTTAATTGCTCGATTATTTCTAAACATTTCTTAGAAAATTCAAGTTTATTGGTTATTAACTGTGCTATAGCCCACAAGTTTTTGGGCGGCAAAAACCTAAAATGGTCCGATTACGATGGTTGATACCTCTATCAATTGGTTTCGGGACCTGTAATTGCTGTGACAATTTTCATTTTGATTGCTCGATTATTTCTAAACATTTCTTAGAAAATTCAAGTTTAGTGGTTATTAACTGTGCTATAGCCCACAAGTTTTTGGGCGGCAAAAATCTAAAATAATCCGATTACGATGGTTGATACCTCTATCTATAGGTTTCGGGACCTGTAATTGCTGTGACAATTTTCATTTTGATTGCTCGATTATTTCTAAACATTTCTTAGAAAATTTAATTTTATTAAAAATCAACTGTGCTATATCCCACAAGTTTTTGGGCGGCAAAAACCTAAAATGTTCCGATTACGATGGTTGATACCTCTATCAATAGGTTTCGGGACCTGTAATTGCTGTGACAATTTTCATTTTGATTGCTCGATTATTTCTAAACATTTCTTAGAAAATTCAATTTTATTGAAAATCAACTGTGCTATAGCCCACAAGTTTTTGAGCGGCAAAAATCTAAAATAATCCGATTACGATGGTTGATACCTCTATCAATAGGTTTCGGGACCTGTAATTGCAGTGACAATTTTCATTTTGCTTGCTCGATTATTTCTAAACATTTCTTATAAAATTCAATTTTATTGAAAATCAACTGTGCTATAGCCCACAAGGTTTTGGGCGGCAAAAATCTAAAATGTTCCGATTACGATGGTTGATACCTCTATCAATAGGTTTCGGGACCTGTAATTGCTATGACAATTTTCATTTTGATTGCTCGATTATTTCTAAACATTTCTTAGAAAATTCAAGTTTAGTGGTTATCAACTGTGCTATAGCCCACAAGTTTTTGGGCGGCAAAAACCTAAAATGGTCCGATTACGATGGTTGATACCTCTATCAATAGGTTTCCTGACCTGTAATTGCTGTGACAATTTTCATTTTGATTGCTCGATTATTTCTAAACATTTCTTAGAAAATTCAATTTTATTGAAAATCAACTGTGCTATAGCCCACAAGTTTTTGGGCGGCAAAAACCTAAAATGGTCCGATTACGATGGTTGATACCTCTATCAATAGGTTTCGGGACCTGTAATTGCTGTGACAATTTTCATTTTAATTGCTCGATTATTTCTAAACATTTCTTAGAAAATTCAATTTTATTGAAAATAAACTGTGCTATAGCCCACAAGTTTTTGGGCGGCAAAAACCTTAAATGGTCCGATTACGATGGTTGATACCTCTATCAATAGGTTTCGGGACCTGTAATTGCTGTGACAATTTTCATTTTAATTGCTCGATTATTTCTAAACATTTCTTAGAAAATTCAAGTTTATTGGTTATTAACTGTGCTATAGCCCACAAGTTTTTGGGCGGCAAAAACCTAAAATTGTCCGATTACGATGGTTGATACCTCTATCAATAGGTTTCGGGACCTGTAATTGCTGTGACAATTTTCATTTTGATTGCTCGATTATTTCTAAACATTTCTTAGAAAATTCAATTTTATTGAAAATCGACTGTGCTATAGCCCACAAGTTTTTGGGCGGCAAAAATCTAAAATTGTCCGATTACGATGGTTAATACCTCTATCAATAGGTTTCGGGACCTGTAATTGCTGTGACAATTTTCATTTTGATTGCTCGATTATTACTAAGCATTTCTTAGAAAATTCAATTTTATTGTAAATCAACTGTGCTATAGCCCACAAGTTTTTGTGCGGCAAAAATCTAAAATGGTCCGATTACGATGGTTGATACCTCTATCAATAGGTTTCGGGACCTGTAATTGCTGTGACAATTTGCATTTTGATTGCTCGATTATTTCTAAACATTTCTTAGAAAATTCAATTTTATTGAAAATCAACTGTGTTATAGCCCACAAGTTTTTGGGCGGCAAAAATCTAAAATTGTCCGATTACGATGGTTAATACCTCTATCAATAGGTTTCGGGACCTGTAATTGCTGTGACAATTTTCATTTTAATTGCTCGATTATTTCTCAACATTTCTTAGAAAATTCAAGTTTATTGGTTACTAACTATAGCCCACAAGTTTTTGGGCGGCAAAAAATCTAAAATGGTCCGATTACGATGGTTGATACCTCTATCAATAGGTTTCGGGACCTGTAATTGCTGTGACAATTTTCATTTTGCTTGCTCGATTATTTCTAAACATTGCTTAGAAAATTCAATTTTATTGAAAATCAACTGTGCTATAGCCCACAAATTTTTGGGCGGCAAAAACCTAAAATGGTCCGATTACGATGGTTGATACCTCTATCAATAGGTTTCGGGACCTGTAATTGCTATGACAATTTTCATTTTGATTGCTCGATTATTTCTAAACATTTCTTAGAAAATTCAGTTTTATTGAAAATCAACTGTGCTATAGCCCACAAGTTTTTGGCGGCAAAAATCTAAAATGGTCCGATTACGATGGTTGATACCTCTATCAATAGGTTTCGGGACCTGTAATTGCTGTGCCAATTATCATTTTGATTGCTCGATTATTTCTTAACATTTCTTAGAAAATTCAAGTTTAGTGGTTATTAACTGTGCTATAGCCCACACGTTTTTGGGCGGCAAAAAATCTAAAATGGTCCGATTACGATGGTTGATACCTCTTTCAATAGGTTTCGGGACCTGTAATTCCTGTGACAATTTTTATTTTGATTGCTCGATTATTTCTAAGCATTTCTTAGAAAATTCAATTTTATTGAAAATCAACTGTACTATAACCCACAAGTTTTTGGGCGGCAAAAATCTAAAATGGTCCGATTACGATGGTTGATACCTCTATCAATAGGTTTCGGGACCTGTAATTGCTATGACAATTTTCATTTTGATTGCTCGATTATTTCTAAACATTTCTTAGAAAATTCAAGTTTAGTGGTTATCAACTGTGCTATAGCCCACAAGTTTTTGGGCGGCAAAAACCTAAAATGGTCCGATTACGATGGTTGATACCTCTATCAATAGGTTTCCTGACCTGTAATTGCTGTGACAATTTTCATTTTGATTGCTCGATTATTTCTAAACATTTCTTAGAAAATTCAATTTTATTGAAAATCAACTGTGCTATAGCCCACAAGTTTTTGGGCGGCAAAAACCTAAAATGGTCCGATTACGATGGTTGATACCTCTATCAATAGGTTTCGGGACCTGTAATTGCTGTGACAATTTTCATTTTAATTGCTCGATTATTTCTAAACATTTCTTAGAAAATTCAAGTTTATTGGTTATTAACTGTGCTATAGCCCACAAGTTTTTGGGCTGCAAAAATCTAAAATTGTCCGATTACGATGGTTGATACCTCTATCAATAGGTTTCGGGACCTGTAATTGCTGTAACAATTTTCATTTTCATTGCTATATTATTTCTAAACATATATTAGAAAATTCAATTTTATTGAAAATTAACTGTGCTATAGCCCACAAGTTTTTGGGCGGCAAAAACCTAAAATTGTCCGATTACGATGGTTGATACCTCTATCAATAGGTTTCGGGACCTGTAATTGCTGTGACAATTTTCATTTTAATTGCTCGATTATTTCTAAACATTTCTTAGAAAATTCAATTTTATTGAAAATCAACTGTGCTATAGCCCACAAGTTTTTGGGCGGCAAAAACCTTAAATGGTCCGATTACGATGGTTGATACCTCTATCAATAGGTTTCGGGACCTGTAATTGCTGTGACAATTTTCATTTTAATTGCTCGATTATTTCTAAACATTTCTTAGAAAATTCAAGTTTATTGGTTATTAACTGTGCTATAGCCCACAAGTTTTTGGGCGGCAAAAACCTAAAATTGTCCGATTACGATGGTTGATACCTCTATCAATAGGTTTCGGGACCTGTAATTGCTGTGACAATTTTCATTTGGATTGCTCGATTATTTCTAAACATTTCTTAGAAAATTCAATTTTATTGAAAATCGACTGTGCTATAGCCCACAAGTTTTTGGGCGGCAAAAATCTAAAATTGTCCGATTACGATGGTTAATACCTCTATCAATAGGTTTCGGGACCTGTAATTGCTGTGACAATTTTCATTTTGATTGCTCGATTATTACTAAGCATTTCTTAGAAAATTCAATTTTATTGAAAATCAACTGTGCTATAGCCCACAAGTTTTTGTGCGGCAAAAATCTAAAATGGTCCGATTACGATGGTTGATACCTCTATCAATAGGTTTCGGGACCTGTAATTGCTGTGACAATTTGCATTTTGATTGCTCGATTATTTCTAAACATTTCTTAGAAAATTCAATTTTATTGAAAATCAACTGTGTTATAGCCCACAAGTTTTTGGGCGGCAAAAATCTAAAATTGTCCGATTACGATGGTTAATACCTCTATCAATAGGTTTCGGGACCTGTAATTGCTGTGACAATTTTCATTTTAATTGCTCGATTATTTCTCAACATTTCTTAGAAAATTCAAGTTTATTGGTTACTAACTATAGCCCACAAGTTTTTGGGCGGCAAAAAATCTAAAATGGTCCGATTACGATGGTTGATACCTCTATCAATAGGTTTCGGGACCTGTAATTGCTGTGACAATTTTCATTTTGCTTGCTCGATTATTTCTAAACATTGCTTAGAAAATTCAATTTTATTGAAAATCAACTGTGCTATAGCCCACAAATTTTTGGGCGGCAAAAACCTAAAATGGTCCGATTACGATGGTTGATACCTCTATCAATAGGTTTCGGGACCTGTAATTGCTATGACAATTTTCATTTTGATTGCTCGATTATTTCTAAACATTTCTTAGAAAATTCAGTTTTATTGAAAATCAACTGTGCTATAGCCCACAAGTTTTTGGCGGCAAAAATCTAAAATGGGCCGATTACGATGGTTGATACCTCTATCAATAGGTTTCGGGACCTGTAATTGCTGTGCCAATTATCATTTTGATTGCTCGATTATTTCTTAACATTTCTTAGAAAATTCAAGTTTAGTGGTTATTAACTGTGCTATAGCCCACACGTTTTTGGGCGGCAAAAAATCTAAAATGGTCCGATTACGATGGTTGATACCTCTTTCAATAGGTTTCGGGACCTGTAATTCCTGTGACAATTTTTATTTTGATTGCTCGATTATTTCTAAGCATTTCTTAGAAAATTCAATTTTATTGAAAATCAACTGTACTATAACCCACAAGTTTTTGTGCGGCAAAAATCTAAAATGGTCCGATTACGATGGTTGATACCTCTATCAATAGGTTTCGGGACCTGTAATTGCTGTGACAATTTTCATTTTGATTGCTCGATTATTTCTAAACATTTCTTAGAAAATTCAATTTTATTGAAAATCAACTGTGCTATAGCCCACAAGTTTTTGGGCGGCAAAAATCTAAAATGGTCCTATTACGATGGTTGATACCTCTATCAATAGGTTTCGGGACCTGTAATTGCTGTGACAATTTTCATTTTGATTGCTCGATTATTTCTAAACATTTCTTAGAAAATTAAATTTCATTGAAAATCAACTGTGCTATAACCCACAAGTTTTTGGGCGGCAAAAATCTAAAATGGTCCGATTACGATGGATAATACCTCTATCAATAGGTTTCGGGACCTGTAATTGCTATGACAATTTTCATTTTGATTGCTCGATTATTTCTAAACATTTCTTAGAAAATTCAAGTCTAGTGGTTATTAACTGTGCTATAGCCCACACGTTTTTGGGCGGCAAAAAATCTAAAATGGTCCGATTACGATGGTTGACAGCTCTTTCAATAGGTTTCGGGACCTGTAATTGCTGTGACAATTTTCATTTTGATTGCTCGATTATTTCTAAGCATTTCTTAGAAAATTCAATTTTATTGAAAATCAACTGTGCTATAGCCCACAAGTTTTTGTGCGGCAAAAATCTAAAATGGTCCGATTACGATGGTTGATACCTCTATCAATAGGTTTCGGGACCTGTAATTGCTGTGACAATTTTAATTTTAATTGCTCGATTATTTCTAAACATTTCTTAGAAAATTCAAGTTTATTGGTTATTAACTGTGCTATAGCCCACAAGTT
Organism: Tipula vernalis; assembly: GCA_958295665.1. NCBI lineage: Eukaryota > Metazoa > Arthropoda > Insecta > Diptera > Tipulidae > Tipula > Tipula vernalis. Next base: position 115,784,251 of record OY282560.1, on the reverse strand, counting down.
TTTGGGCGGCAAAAACCTAAAATGGTCCGATTACGATGGTTGATACCTCTATCAATTGGTTTCGGGACCTGTAATTGCTGTGACAATTTTCATTTTGATTGCTCGATTATTTCTAAACATTTCTTAGAAAATTCAAGTTTAGTGGTTATTAACTGTGCTATAGCCCACAAGTTTTTGGGCGGCAAAAATCTAAAATAATCCGATTACGATGGTTGATACCTCTATCTATAGGTTTCGGGACCTGTAATTGCTGTGACAATTTTCATTTTGATTGCTCGATTATTTCTAAACATTTCTTAGAAAATTTAATTTTATTAAAAATCAACTGTGCTATATCCCACAAGTTTTTGGGCGGCAAAAACCTAAAATGTTCCGATTACGATGGTTGATACCTCTATCAATAGGTTTCGGGACCTGTAATTGCTGTGACAATTTTCATTTTGATTGCTCGATTATTTCTAAACATTTCTTAGAAAATTCAATTTTATTGAAAATCAACTGTGCTATAGCCCACAAGTTTTTGAGCGGCAAAAATCTAAAATAATCCGATTACGATGGTTGATACCTCTATCAATAGGTTTCGGGACCTGTAATTGCAGTGACAATTTTCATTTTGCTTGCTCGATTATTTCTAAACATTTCTTAGAAAATTTAATTTTATTGAAAATCAACTGTGCTATAGCCCACAAGGTTTTGGGCGGCAAAAATCTAAAATGTTCCGATTACGATGGTTGATACCTCTATCAATAGGTTTCGGGACCTGTAATTGCTATGACAATTTTCATTTTGATTGCTCGATTATTTCTAAACATTTCTTAGAAAATTCAAGTTTAGTGGTTATCAACTGTGCTATAGCCCACAAGTTTTTGGGCGGCAAAAACCTAAAATGGTCCGATTACGATGGTTGATACCTCTATCAATAGGTTTCCTGACCTGTAATTGCTGTGACAATTTTCATTTTGATTGCTCGATTATTTCTAAACATTTCTTAGAAAATTCAATTTTATTGAAAATCAACTGTGCTATAGCCCACAAGTTTTTGGGCGGCAAAAACCTAAAATGGTCCGATTACGATGGTTGATACCTCTATCAATAGGTTTCGGGACCTGTAATTGCTGTGACAATTTTCATTTTAATTGCTCGATTATTTCTAAACATTTCTTAGAAAATTCAATTTTATTGAAAATCAACTGTGCTATAGCCCACAAGTTTTTGGGCGGCAAAAACCTTAAATGGTCCGATTACGATGGTTGATACCTCTATCAATAGGTTTCGGGACCTGTAATTGCTGTGACAATTTTCATTTTAATTGCTCGATTATTTCTAAACATTTCTTAGAAAATTCAAGTTTATTGGTTATTAACTGTGCTATAGCCCACAAGTTTTTGGGCGGCAAAAACCTAAAATTGTCCGATTACGATGGTTGATACCTCTATCAATAGGTTTCGGGACCTGTAATTGCTGTGACAATTTTCATTTGGATTGCTCGATTATTTCTAAACATTTCTTAGAAAATTCAATTTTATTGAAAATCGACTGTGCTATAGCCCACAAGTTTTTGGGCGGCAAAAATCTAAAATTGTCCGATTACGATGGTTAATACCTCTATCAATAGGTTTCGGGACCTGTAATTGCTGTGACAATTTTCATTTTGATTGCTCGATTATTACTAAGCATTTCTTAGAAAATTCAATTTTATTGTAAATCAACTGTGCTATAGCCCACAAGTTTTTGTGCGGCAAAAATCTAAAATGGTCCGATTACGATGGTTGATACCTCTATCAATAGGTTTCGGGACCTGTAATTGCTGTGACAATTTGCATTTTGATTGCTCGATTATTTCTAAACATTTCTTAGAAAATTCAATTTTATTGAAAATCAACTGTGTTATAGCCCACAAGTTTTTGGGCGGCAAAAATCTAAAATTGTCCGATTACGATGGTTAATACCTCTATCAATAGGTTTCGGGACCTGTAATTGCTGTGACAATTTTCATTTTAATTGCTCGATTATTTCTCAACATTTCTTAGAAAATTCAAGTTTATTGGTTACTAACTATAGCCCACAAGTTTTTGGGCGGCAAAAAATCTAAAATGGTCCGATTACGATGGTTGATACCTCTATCAATAGGTTTCGGGACCTGTAATTGCTGTGACAATTTTCATTTTGCTTGCTCGATTATTTCTAAACATTGCTTAGAAAATTCAATTTTATTGAAAATCAACTGTGCTATAGCCCACAAATTTTTGGGCGGCAAAAACCTAAAATGGTCCGATTACGATGGTTGATACCTCTATCAATAGGTTTCGGGACCTGTAATTGCTATGACAATTTTCATTTTGATTGCTCGATTATTTCTAAACATTTCTTAGAAAATTCAGTTTTATTGAAAATCAACTGTGCTATAGCCCACAAGTTTTTGGCGGCAAAAATCTAAAATGGTCCGATTACGATGGTTGATACCTCTATCAATAGGTTTCGGGACCTGTAATTGCTGTGCCAATTATCATTTTGATTGCTCGATTATTTCTTAACATTTCTTAGAAAATTCAAGTTTAGTGGTTATTAACTGTGCTATAGCCCACACGTTTTTGGGCGGCAAAAAATCTAAAATGGTCCGATTACGATGGTTGATACCTCTTTCAATAGGTTTCGGGACCTGTAATTCCTGTGACAATTTTTATTTTGATTGCTCGATTATTTCTAAGCATTTCTTAGAAAATTCAATTTTATTGAAAATCAACTGTACTATAACCCACAAGTTTTTGTGCGGCAAAAATCTAAAATGGTCCGATTACGATGGTTGATACCTCTATCAATAGGTTTCGGGACCTGTAATTGCTATGACAATTTTCATTTTGATTGCTCGATTATTTCTAAACATTTCTTAGAAAATTCAAGTTTAGTGGTTATCAACTGTGCTATAGCCCACAAGTTTTTGGGCGGCAAAAACCTAAAATGGTCCGATTACGATGGTTGATACCTCTATCAATAGGTTTCCTGACCTGTAATTGCTGTGACAATTTTCATTTTGATTGCTCGATTATTTCTAAACATTTCTTAGAAAATTCAATTTTATTGAAAATCAACTGTGCTATAGCCCACAAGTTTTTGGGCGGCAAAAACCTAAAATGGTCCGATTACGATGGTTGATACCTCTATCAATAGGTTTCGGGACCTGTAATTGCTGTGACAATTTTCATTTTAATTGCTCGATTATTTCTAAACATTTCTTAGAAAATTCAAGTTTATTGGTTATTAACTGTGCTATAGCCCACAAGTTTTTGGGCTGCAAAAATCTAAAATTGTCCGATTACGATGGTTGATACCTCTATCAATAGGTTTCGGGACCTGTAATTGCTGTAACAATTTTCATTTTCATTGCTATATTATTTCTAAACATATATTAGAAAATTCAATTTTATTGAAAATTAACTGTGCTATAGCCCACAAGTTTTTGGGCGGCAAAAACCTAAAATTGTCCGATTACGATGGTTGATACCTCTATCAATAGGTTTCGGGACCTGTAATTGCTGTGACAATTTTCATTTTAATTGCTCGATTATTTCTAAACATTTCTTAGAAAATTCAATTTTATTGAAAATCAACTGTGCTATAGCCCACAAGTTTTTGGGCGGCAAAAACCTTAAATGGTCCGATTACGATGGTTGATACCTCTATCAATAGGTTTCGGGACCTGTAATTGCTGTGACAATTTTCATTTTAATTGCTCGATTATTTCTAAACATTTCTTAGAAAATTCAAGTTTATTGGTTATTAACTGTGCTATAGCCCACAAGTTTTTGGGCGGCAAAAACCTAAAATTGTCCGATTACGATGGTTGATACCTCTATCAATAGGTTTCGGGACCTGTAATTGCTGTGACAATTTTCATTTGGATTGCTCGATTATTTCTAAACATTTCTTAGAAAATTCAATTTTATTGAAAATCGACTGTGCTATAGCCCACAAGTTTTTGGGCGGCAAAAATCTAAAATTGTCCGATTACGATGGTTAATACCTCTATCAATAGGTTTCGGGACCTGTAATTGCTGTGACAATTTTCATTTTGATTGCTCGATTATTACTAAGCATTTCTTAGAAAATTCAATTTTATTGAAAATCAACTGTGCTATAGCCCACAAGTTTTTGTGCGGCAAAAATCTAAAATGGTCCGATTACGATGGTTGATACCTCTATCAATAGGTTTCGGGACCTGTAATTGCTGTGACAATTTGCATTTTGATTGCTCGATTATTTCTAAACATTTCTTAGAAAATTCAATTTTATTGAAAATCAACTGTGTTATAGCCCACAAGTTTTTGGGCGGCAAAAATCTAAAATTGTCCGATTACGATGGTTAATACCTCTATCAATAGGTTTCGGGACCTGTAATTGCTGTGACAATTTTCATTTTAATTGCTCGATTATTTCTCAACATTTCTTAGAAAATTCAAGTTTATTGGTTACTAACTATAGCCCACAAGTTTTTGGGCGGCAAAAAATCTAAAATGGTCCGATTACGATGGTTGATACCTCTATCAATAGGTTTCGGGACCTGTAATTGCTGTGATAATTTTCATTTTGATTGCTCGATTATTTCTAAACATTTCTTAGAAAATTCAATTTTATTGAAAATCGACTGTGCTATAGCCCACAAATTTTTGGGCGGCAAAAACCTAAAATGGTCCGATTACGATGGTTGATACCTCTATCAATAGGTTTCGGGATCTGTAATTGCTATGACAATTTTCATTTTGATTGCTCGATTATTTCTAAACATTTCTTAGAAAATTCAGTTTTATTGAAAATCAACTGTGCTATAGCCCACAAGTTTTTGGCGGCAAAAATCTAAAATGGTCCGATTACGATGGTTGATACCTCTATCAATAGGTTTCGGGACCTGTAATTGCTGTGCCAATTATCATTTTGATTGCTCGATTATTTCTTAACATTTCTTAGAAAATTCAAGTTTAGTGGTTATTAACTGTGCTATAGCCCACACGTTTTTGGGCGGCAAAAAATCTAAAATGGTCCGATTACGATGGTTGATACCTCTTTCAATAGGTTTCGGGACCTGTAATTCCTGTGACAATTTTTATTTTGATTGCTCGATTATTTCTAAGCATTTCTTAGAAAATTCAATTTTATTGAAAATCAACTGTACTATAACCCACAAGTTTTTGTGCGGCAAAAATCTAAAATGGTCCGATTACGATGGTTGATACCTCTATCAATAGGTTTCGGGACCTGTAATTGCTGTGACAATTTTCATTTTGATTGCTCGATTATTTCTAAACATTTCTTAGAAAATTCAATTTTATTGAAAATCAACTGTGCTATAGCCCACAAGTTTTTGGGCGGCAAAAATCTAAAATGGTCCTATTACGATGGTTGATACCTCTATCAATAGGTTTCGGGACCTGTAATTGCTGTGACAATTTTCATTTTGATTGCTCGATTATTTCTAAACATTTCTTAGAAAATTAAATTTCATTGAAAATCAACTGTGCTATAACCCACAAGTTTTTGGGCGGCAAAAATCTAAAATGGTCCGATTACGATGGATAATACCTCTATCAATAGGTTTCGGGACCTGTAATTGCTATGACAATTTTCATTTTGATTGCTCGATTATTTCTAAACATTTCTTAGAAAATTCAAGTCTAGTGGTTATTAACTGTGCTATAGCCCACACGTTTTTGGGCGGCAAAAAATCTAAAATGGTCCGATTACGATGGTTGACAGCTCTTTCAATAGGTTTCGGGACCTGTAATTGCTGTGACAATTTTCATTTTGATTGCTCGATTATTTCTAAGCATTTCTTAGAAAATTCAATTTTATTGAAAATCAACTGTGCTATAGCCCACAAGTTTTTGTGCGGCAAAAATCTAAAATGGTCCGATTACGATGGTTGATACCTCTATCAATAGGTTTCGGGACCTGTAATTGCTGTGACAATTTTCATTTTGATTGCTCGATTATTTCTAAACATTTCTTAGAAAATTCAATTTTATTGAAAATCAACTGTGCTATAGCCCACAAGTTTTTGGGCGGCAAAAATCTAAAATGGTCCTATTACGATGGTTGATACCTCTATCAATAGGTTTCGGGACCTGTAATTGCTGTGACAATTTTCATTTTGATTGCTCGATTATTTCTAAACATTTCTTAGAAAATTAAATTTCATTGAAAATCAACTGTGCTATAACCCACAAGTTTTTGGGCGGCAAAAATCTAAAATGGTCCGATTACGATGGATAATACCTCTATCAATAGGTTTCGGGACCTGTAATTGCTATGACAATTTTCATTTTGATTGCTCGATTATTTCTAAACATTTCTTAGAAAATTCAAGTCTAGTGGTTATTAACTGTGCTATAGCCCACACGTTTTTGGGCGGCAAAAAATCTAAAATGGTCCGATTACGATGGTTGACAGCTCTTTCAATAGGTTTCGGGACCTGTAATTGCTGTGACAATTTTCATTTTGATTGCTCGATTATTTCTAAGCATTTCTTAGAAAATTCAATTTTATTGAAAATCAACTGTGCTATAGCCCACAAGTTTTTGTGCGGCAAAAATCTAAAATGGTCCGATTACGATGGTTGATACCTCTATCAATAGGTTTCGGGACCTGTAATTGCTGTGACAATTTTCATTTTAATTGCTCGATTATTTCTAAACATTTCTTAGAAAATTCAAGTTTATTGGTTATTAACTGTGCTATAGCCCACAAGTTTTTGGGCGGCAAAAACCTAAAATGGTCCGATTACGATGGTTGATACCTCTATCAATTGGTTTCGGGACCTGTAATTGCTGTGACAATTTTCATTTTGATTGCTCGATTATTTCTAAACATTTCTTAGAAAATTCAAGTTTAGTGGTTATTAACTGTGCTATAGCCCACAAGTTTTTGGGCGGCAAAAATCTAAAATAATCCGATTACGATGGTTGATACCTCTATCTATAGGTTTCGGGACCTGTAATTGCTGTGACAATTTTCATTTTGATTGCTCGATTATTTCTAAACATTTCTTAGAAAATTTAATTTTATTAAAAATCAACTGTGCTATATCCCACAAGTTTTTGGGCGGCAAAAACCTAAAATGTTCCGATTACGATGGTTGATACCTCTATCAATAGGTTTCGGGACCTGTAATTGCTGTGACAATTTTCATTTTGATTGCTCGATTATTTCTAAACATTTCTTAGAAAATTCAATTTTATTGAAAATCAACTGTGCTATAGCCCACAAGTTTTTGAGCGGCAAAAATCTAAAATAATCCGATTACGATGGTTGATACCTCTATCAATAGGTTTCCTGACCTGTAATTGCAGTGACAATTTTCATTTTGCTTGCTCGATTATTTCTAAACATTTCTTAGAAAATTTAATTTTATTGAAAATCAACTGTGCTATAGCCCACAAGGTTTTGGGCGGCAAAAATCTAAAATGTTCCGATTACGATGGTTGATACCTCTATCAATAGGTTTCGGGACCTGTAATTGCTATGACAATTTTCATTTTGATTGCTCGATTATTTCTAAACATTTCTTAGAAAATTCAAGTTTAGTGGTTATCAACTGTGCTATAGCCCACAAGTTTTTGGGCGGCAAAAACCTAAAATGGTCCGATTACGATGGTTGATACCTCTATCAATAGGTTTCCTGACCTGTAATTGCTGTGACAATTTTCATTTTGATTGCTCGATTATTTCTAAACATTTCTTAGAAAATTCAATTTTATTGAAAATCAACTGTGCTATAGCCCACAAGTTTTTGGGCGGCAAAAACCTAAAATGGTCCGATTACGATGGTTGATACCTCTATCAATAGGTTTCGGGACCTGTAATTGCTGTGACAATTTTCATTTTAATTGCTCGATTATTTCTAAACATTTCTTAGAAAATTCAATTTTATTGAAAATCAACTGTGCTATAGCCCACAAGTTTTTGGGCGGCAAAAACCTTAAATGGTCCGATTACGATGGTTGATACCTCTATCAATAGGTTTCGGGACCTGTAATTGCTGTGACAATTTTCATTTTAATTGCTCGATTATTTCTAAACATTTCTTAGAAAATTCAAGTTTATTGGTTATTAACTGTGCTATAGCCCACAAGTTTTTGGGCGGCAAAAACCTAAAATTGTCCGATTACGATGGTTAATACCTCTATCAATAGGTTTCGGGACCTGTAATTGCTGTGACAATTTTCATTTGGATTGCTCGATTATTTCTAAACATTTCTTAGAAAATTCAATTTTATTGAAAATCGACTGTGCTATAGCCCACAAGTTTTTGGGCGGCAAAAATCTAAAATTGTCCGATTACGATGGTTAATACCTCTATCAATAGGTTTCGGGACCTGTAATTGCTGTGACAATTTTCATTTTGATTGCTCGATTATTACTAAGCATTTCTTAGAAAATTCAATTTTATTGTAAATCAACTGTGCTATAGCCCACAAGTTTTTGGGCGGCAAAAATCTAAAATGGTCCGATTACGATGGTTGATACCTCTATCAATAGGTTTCGGGACCTGTAATTGCTGTGACAATTTGCATTTTGATTGCTCGATTATTTCTAAACATTTCTTAGAAAATTCAATTTTATTGAAAATCAACTGTGTTATAGCCCACAAGTTTTTGGGCGGCAAAAATCTAAAATTGTCCGATTACGATGGTTAATACCTCTATCAATAGGTTTCGGGACCTGTAATTGCTGTGACAATTTTCATTTTAATTGCTCGATTATTTCTCAACATTTCTTAGAAAATTCAAGTTTATTGGTTACTAACTATAGCCCACAAGTTTTTGGGCGGCAAAAAATCTAAAATGGTCCGATTACGATGGTTGATACCTCTATCAATAGGTTTCGGGACCTGTAATTGCTGTGACAATTTTCATTTTGCTTGCTCGATTATTTCTAAACATTGCTTAGAAAATTCAATTTTATTGAAAATCAACTGTGCTATAGCCCACAAATTTTTGGGCGGCAAAAACCTAAAATGGTCCGATTACGATGGTTGATACCTCTATCAATAGGTTTCGGGACCTGTAATTGCTATGACAATTTTCATTTTGATTGCTCGATTATTTCTAAACATTTCTTAGAAAATTCAATTTTATTGAAAATCAACTGTGCTATAGCCCACAAGTTTTTGGCGGCAAAAATCTAAAATGGTCCGATTACGATGGTTGATACCTCTATCAATAGGTTTCGGGACCTGTAATTGCTGTGCCAATTATCATTTTGATTGCTCGATTATTTCTTAACATTTCTTAGAAAATTCAAGTTTAGTGGTTATTAACTGTGCTATAGCCCACACGTTTTTGGGCGGCAAAAAATCTAAAATGGTCCGATTACGATGGTTGATACCTCTTTCAATAGGTTTCGGGACCTGTAATTCCTGTGACAATTTTTATTTTGATTGCTCGATTATTTCTAAGCATTTCTTAGAAAATTCAATTTTATTGAAAATCAACTGTACTATAACCCACAAGTTTTTGTGCGGCAAAAATCTAAAATGGTCCGATTACGATGGTTGATACCTCTATCAATAGGTTTCGGGACCTGTAATTGCTATGACAATTTTCATTTTGATTGCTCGATTATTTCTAAACATTTCTTAGAAAATTCAAGTTTAGTGGTTATCAACTGTGCTATAGCCCACAAGTTTTTGGGCGGCAAAAACCTAAAATGGTCCGATTACGATGGTTGATACCTCTATCAATAGGTTTCCTGACCTGTAATTGCTGTGACAATTTTCATTTTGATTGCTCGATTATTTCTAAACATTTCTTAGAAAATTCAATTTTATTGAAAATCAACTGTGCTATAGCCCACAAGTTTTTGGGCGGCAAAAACCTAAAATGGTCCGATTACGATGGTTGATACCTCTATCAATAGGTTTCGGGACCTGTAATTGCTGTGACAATTTTCATTTTAATTGCTCGATTATTTCTAAACATTTCTTAGAAAATTCAATTTTATTGAAAATCAACTGTGCTATAGCCCACAAGTTTTTGGGCGGCAAAAACCTTAAATGGTCCGATTACGATGGTTGATACCTCTATCAATAGGTTTCGGGACCTGTAATTGCTGTGACAATTTTCATTTTAATTGCTCGATTATTTCTAAACATTTCTTAGAAAATTCAAGTTTATTGGTTATTAACTGTGCTATAGCCCACAAGTTTTTGGGCGGCAAAAACCTAAAATTGTCCGATTACGATGGTTGATACCTCTATCAATAGGTTTCGGGACCTGTAATTGCTGTGACAATTTTCATTTGGATTGCTCGATTATTTCTAAACATTTCTTAGAAAATTCAATTTTATTGAAAATCGACTGTGCTATAGCCCACAAGTTTTTGGGCGGCAAAAATCTAAAATTGTCCGATTACGATGGTTAATACCTCTATCAATAGGTTTCGGGACCTGTAATTGCTGTGACAATTTTCATTTTGATTGCTCGATTATTACTAAGCATTTCTTAGAAAATTCAATTTTATTGAAAATCAACTGTGCTATAGCCCACAAGTTTTTGTGCGGCAAAAATCTAAAATGGTCCGATTACGATGGTTGATACCTCTATCAATAGGTTTCGGGACCTGTAATTGCTGTGACAATTTGCATTTTGATTGCTCGATTATTTCTAAACATTTCTTAGAAAATTCAATTTTATTGAAAATCAACTGTGTTATAGCCCACAAGTTTTTGGGCGGCAAAAATCTAAAATTGTCCGATTACGATGGTTAATACCTCTATCAATAGGTTTCGGGACCTGTAATTGCTGTGACAATTTTCATTTTAATTGCTCGATTATTTCTCAACATTTCTTAGAAAATTCAAGTTTATTGGTTACTAACTATAGCCCACAAGTTTTTGGGCGGCAAAAAATCTAAAATGGTCCGATTACGATGGTTGATACCTCTATCAATAGGTTTCGGGACCTGTAATTGCTGTGACAATTTTCATTTTGCTTGCTCGATTATTTCTAAACATTGCTTAGAAAATTCAATTTTATTGAAAATCAACTGTGCTATAGCCCACAAATTTTTGGGCGGCAAAAACCTAAAATGGTCCGATTACGATGGTTGATACCTCTATCAATAGGTTTCGGGACCTGTAATTGCTATGACAATTTTCATTTTGATTGCTCGATTATTTCTAAACATTTCTTAGAAAATTCAGTTTTATTGAAAATCAACTGTGCTATAGCCCACAAGTTTTTGGCGGCAAAAATCTAAAATGGTCCGATTACGATGGTTGATACCTCTATCAATAGGTTTCGGGACCTGTAATTGCTGTGCCAATTATCATTTTGATTGCTCGATTATTTCTTAACATTTCTTAGAAAATTCAAGTTTAGTGGTTATTAACTGTGCTATAGCCCACACGTTTTTGGGCGGCAAAAAATCTAAAATGGTCCGATTACGATGGTTGATACCTCTTTCAATAGGTTTCGGGACCTGTAATTCCTGTGACAATTTTTATTTTGATTGCTCGATTATTTCTAAGCATTTCTTAGAAAATTCAATTTTATTGAAAATCAACTGTACTATAACCCACAAGTTTTTGTGCGGCAAAAATCTAAAATGGTCCGATTACGATGGTTGATACCTCTATCAATAGGTTTCGGGACCTGTAATTGCTGTGACAATTTTCATTTTGATTGCTCGATTATTTCTAAACATTTCTTAGAAAATTCAATTTTATTGAAAATCAACTGTGCTATAGCCCACAAGTTTTTGGGCGGCAAAAATCTAAAATGGTCCTATTACGATGGTTGATACCTCTATCAATAGGTTTCGGGACCTGTAATTGCTGTGACAATTTTCATTTTGATTGCTCGATTATTTCTAAACATTTCTTAGAAAATTAAATTTCATTGAAAATCAACTGTGCTATAACCCACAAGTTTTTGGGCGGCAAAAATCTAAAATGGTCCGATTACGATGGATAATACCTCTATCAATAGGTTTCGGGACCTGTAATTGCTATGACAATTTTCATTTTGATTGCTCGATTATTTCTAAACATTTCTTAGAAAATTCAAGTCTAGTGGTTATTAACTGTGCTATAGCCCACACGTTTTTGGGCGGCAAAAAATCTAAAATGGTCCGATTACGATGGTTGACAGCTCTTTCAATAGGTTTCGGGACCTGTAATTGCTGTGACAATTTTCATTTTGATTGCTCGATTATTTCTAAGCATTTCTTAGAAAATTCAATTTTATTGAAAATCAACTGTGCTATAGCCCACAAGTTTTTGTGCGGCAAAAATCTAAAATGGTCCGATTACGATGGTTGATACCTCTATCAATAGGTTTCGGGACCTGTAATTGCTGTGACAATTTTCATTTTAATTGCTCGATTATTTCTAAACATTTCTTAGAAAATTCAAGTTTATTGGTTATTAACTGTGCTATAGCCCACAAGTTTTTGGGCGGCAAAAACCTAAAATTGTCCGATTACGATGGTTGATACCTCTATCAATAGGTTTCGGGACCTGTAATTGCTGTGACAATTTTCATTTTAATTGCTCGACTATTTCTAAACATTTCTTAGAAAATTCAAGTTTATTGGTTATTAACTGTGCTATAGCCCACAAGTTTTTGGGCGGCAAAAACCTAAAATGGTCCGATTACGATGGTTGATACCTCTATCAATAGGTTTCGGGACCTGTAATTGCTGTGACAATTTTCATTTTGATTGCTCGATTATTTCTAAACATTTCTTAGAAAATTCAATTTTATTGAAAATCAACTGTGCTATAGCCCACAAGTTTTTGGGCGGCAAAAATCTAAAATGGTCCGATTACGATGGTTGATACCTCTATCAATAGGTTTCGGGACCTGTAATTGCTGTGACAATTTTCATTTTGATTGCTCGATTATTTCTAAACATTTCTTAGAAAATTAAATTTTATTGAAAATCAACTGTGCTATAACCCACAAGTTTTTGGGCGGCAAAAATCTAAAATAATCCGATTACGATGGTTGATACCTCTATCAATAGGTTTCGGGACCTGTAATTGCTATGACAATTTTCATTTTGATTGCTCGATTATTTCTAAACATTTCTTAGAAAATTCAAGTCTAGTGGTTATTAACTGTGCTATAGCCCACAAGTTTTTGGGCGGCAAAAAATCTAAAATGGTCCGATTACGATGGTTGATACCTCTATCAATAGGTTTCGGGACCTGTAATTGCTGTGACAATTTTCATTTTAATTGCTCGATTATTTCTAAACATTTCTTAGAAAATTCAAGTTTATTGGTTATTAACTGTGCTATAGCCCACAAGTTTTTGGGCGGCAAAAAATCTAAAATGGTCCGATTACGATGGTTGATACCTCTATCAATAGGTTTCAGGACCTGTAATTGCTGTGACAATTTTCATTTTGATTGCTAGATTATTTCTAAACATTTCTTAGAAAATTCAATTTTATTGAAAATCAACTGTGCTATAGCCCACAAGTTTTTGGGCGGCAAAAATCTAAAATGTTCCGATTACGATGGTTGATACCTCTATCAATAGGTTTCGGGACCTGTAATTGCTGTGACAATTTTCATTTTGATTGCTCGATTATTTCTAAACATTTCTTAGAAAATTCAATTTTATTGAAAATCAACTGTGCTATAGCCCACAAGTTTTTGTGCGGCAAAAATCTAAAATGGTCCGATTACGATGGTTGATACCTCTATCAATAGGTTTCGGGACCTGTAATTGCTGTGACAATTTGCATTTTGATTGCTCGATTATTTCTAAACATTTCTTAGAAAATTCAATTTCATTGAAAATCAACTGTGCTATAGCCCACAAGTTTTTGTGCGGCAAAAACCTAAAATTGTCCGATTACGATGGTTGATACCTCTATCAATAGGTTTCGGGACCTGTAATTGCTGTAACAATTTTCATTTTAATTGCTCGATTATTTCTAAACATTTCTTAGAAAATTCAAGTTTATTGGTTATTAACTGTGCTATAGCCCACAAGTTTTTGGGCGGCAAAAATCTAAAATGTGCCGATTACGATGGTTGATACCTCTATCAATAGGTTTCGGGACCTGTAATTGCTGTGACAATTTTCATTTTGATTGCTCGATTATTTCTAAACATTTCTTAGAAAATTCAATTTTATTGAAAATCAACTGTGCTATTGCCCACAAGTTTTTGTGCGGCAAAAATCTAAAATGGTCCTAATACGATGGTTGATACCTCTATCAATAGGTTTCGGGACCTGTAATTGCTGTGACAATTTGCATTTTGATTGCTCGATTATTTCTAAACTTTTCTTTGGAAATTTAATTTCATTGAAAATCAAGTGTGCTATAGCCCACAAGTTTTTGGGCGGCAAAAAATCTAAAATGGTCCGATTACGATGGTTGATACCTCTATCAATAGGTTTCGGGCCCTGTAATTGCTGTGACAATTTTCATTTTGATTGCTCGATTATTTCTAAACATTTCTTAGGAAATTCAATTTCATTGAAAATCAACCGTGCTATAGCCCACAAGTTTTTGGGCGGCAAAAATCTAAAATTGTCCGATTACGATGGTTGATACCTCTATCAATAGGTTTCGGGACCTGTAATTGCTGTGACAATTTTCATTTTAATTGCTCGATTATTTCTAAACATTTCTTAGAAAATTCAAGTTTATTGGTTATTAACTGTGCTATAGCCCACAAGTTTTTGGGCGGCAAAAAATCTAAAATGGTCCGATTACGATGGTTGATACTTCTATCAATAGGTTTCGGGACCTGTAATTGCTGTGACAATTTTCATTTTGATTGCTCGATTATTTCTAAACATTTCTTAGAAAATTCAATTTTATTGAAAATTGACTTTGCTATAGCCCACAAGTTTTTGGGCGGCAAAAAATCTAAAATGGTCCGATTACGATGGTTGATACCTCTATCAATAGGTTTCCGGACCTGTAATTGCTGTGACAATTTTCATTTTGATTGCTCGATTATTTCTAAACATTTCTTAGAAAATTCAATTTTATTGAAAATCAACTGTGCTATAGCCCACAAGTTTTTGTGCGGCAAAAAATCTAAAATGGTGCGATTACGATGGTTGATACCTCTATCAATAGGTTTCGGGACCTGTAATTGCTGTGACAATTTTCATTTTGATTGCTCGATTATTTCTAAACATTTCTTAGAAAATTCAATTTTATTGAAAATCAACTGTGCTATAGCCCACAAGTTTTTGTGCGGCAAAAATCTAAAATGGTCCGATTACGATGGTTGATACCTCTATCAATAGGTTTCGGGACCTGTAATTGCTGTGACAATTTGCATTTTGATTGCTCGATTATTTCTAAACATTTCTTAGGAAATTTAATTTCATTGAAAATCAACTGTGCTATAGCCCACAAGTTTTTGGGCGGCAAAAACCTAAAATTGTCCGATTACGATGGTTGATACCTCTATCAATAGGTTTCGGGACCTGTAATTGCTGTGACTATTTTCATTTTAATTGCTCGATTATTTCTAAACATTTCTTAGAAAATTCAAGTTTATTGGTTATTAACTGTGCTATAGCCCACAAGTTTTTGGGCGGCAAAAATCTAAAATGGTCCGATTACGATGGTTGATACCTCTATCAATAGGTTTCGGGACCTGTAATTGCTTTGACAATTTTCATTTTGATTGCTCGATTATTTCTAAACATTTTTTAGAAAATTCAATTTTATTGAAAATCAACTGTGCTATTGCCCACAAGTTTTTGTGCGGCAAAAATCTAAAATGGTCCGATTACGATGGTTGATACCTCTATCAATAGGTTTCGGGACCTGTAATTGCTGTGACAATTTGCATTTTGATTGCTCGATTATTTCTAAACTTTTCTTTGGAAATTTAATTTCATTGAAAATCAAGTGTGCTATAGCCCACAAGTTTTTGGGCGGCAAAAAATCTAAAATGGTCCGATTACGATGGTTGATACCTCTATCAATAGGTTTCGGGCCCTGTAATTGCTGTGACAATTTTCATTTTGATTGCTCGATTATTTCTAAACATTTCTTAGAAAATTCAATTTTATTGAAAATCAACTGTGTTATAGCCCACAAGTTTTTGTGCGGCAAAAATCTAAAATGGTCCGATTACGATGGTTGATACCTCTATCAATAGGTTTCGGGACCTGTAATTGCTGTGACAATTTGCATTTTGATTGCTCAATTATTTCTAAACATTTCTTAGGAAATTCAATTTCATTGAAAATCACTGTGCTATAGCCCACAAGTTTTTGGGCGGCAAAAATCTAAAATTGTCCGATTACGATGGTTGATACCTCTATCAATAGGTTTCGGGACCTGTAATTGCTGTGACAATTTTCATTTTAATTGCTCGATTATTTCTAAACATTTCTTAGAAAATTCAAGTTTATTGGTTATTAACTGTGCTATAGCCCACAAGTTTTTGGGCGGCAAAAAATCTAAAATGGTCCGATTACGATGGTTGATACTTCTATCAATAGGTTTCGGGACCTGTAATTGCTGTGACAGTTTTCATTTTGATTGCTCGATTATTTCTAAACATTTCTTAGAAAATTCAATTTCATTGAAAATCAACTGTGCTATAGCCCACAAGTTTTTGGGCGGCAAAAATCTAAAATTGTACGATTACGATGGTTGATACCTCTATGAATAGGTTTCGGGACCTGTAATTGCTGTGACAATTTTCATTTTAATTGCTCGATTATTTCTAAACATTTCTTAGAAATTCAAGTTTATTGGTTATTAACTGTGCTATAGCCCACAAGTTTTTGGGCGGCAAAAAATCTAAAATGGTCCGATTACGATGGTTGATACCTCTATCAATAGGTTTCGGGACCTGTAATTGCTGTGACAATTTTCATTTTGATTGCTCGGTTATTTCTAAACATTTCTTAGAAAATTCAATTTTATTGAAAATCAACTGTGTTATAGCCCACAAGTTTTTGTGCGGCAAAAATCTAAAATGGTCCGATTACGATGGTTGATACCTCTATCAATAGGTTTCTGGACCTGTAATTGCTATGACAATTTTCATTTTGATTGCTCGATTATTTCTAAACATTTCTTAGAAAATTCAAGTTTAGTGGTTATTAACTGTGCTATAGCCCACAAGTTTTTGGGCGGCAAAAATCTAAAATTGTCCGATTACGATGGTTGATACCTCTATCAATAGGTTTCGGGACCTGTAATTGCTGTGACAATTTTTATTTTGATTGCTCGATTATTTCTAAGCATTTCTTAGAAAATTCAATTTTATTGAAAATCAACTGTGCTATAGCCCACAAGTTTTTGTGCGGCAAAAATCTAAAATGTTCCGATTACGATGGTTGATACTTCTATCAATAGGTTTCGGGACCTGTAATTGCTGTTACAGTTTTCATTTTGATTGCTCGATTATTTCTAAACATTTCTTAGAAAATTCAATTTCATTGAAAATCAACTGTGCTATAGCCCACAAGTTTTTGGGCGGCAAAAATCTAAAATTGTCCGATTACGATGGTTGATACCTCTATCAATAGGTTTCGGGACCTGTAATTGCTGTGACAATTTTCATTTTAATTGCTCGATTATTTCTAAACATTTCTTAGAAAATTCAAGTTTATTGGTTATTAACTGTGCTATAGCCCACAAGTTTTTGGGCGGCAAAAAATCTAAAATGGTCCGATTACGATGGTTGATACTTCTATCAATAGGTTTCGGGACCTGTAATTGCTGTGACAATTTTCATTTTGATTGCTCGATTATTTCTAAACATTTCTTAGAAAATTCAATTTTATTGAAAATTGACTTTGCTATAGCCCACAAGTTTTTGGGCGGCAAAAAATCTAAAATGGTCCGATTACGATGGTTGATACCTCTATCAATAGGTTTCCGGACCTGTAATTGCTGTGACAATTTTCATTTTGATTGCTCGATTATTTCTAAACATTTCTTAGAAAATTCAATTTTATTGAAAATCAACTGTGCTATAGCCCACAAGTTTTTGTGCGGCAAAAAATCTAAAATGGTGCGATTACGATGGTTGATACCTCTATCAATAGGTTTCGGGACCTGTAATTGCTGTGACAATTTTCATTTTGATTGCTCGATTATTTCTAAACATTTCTTAGAAAATTCAATTTTATTGAAAA
The DNA here is from genome assembly GCA_958295665.1 of Tipula vernalis. NCBI lineage: Eukaryota > Metazoa > Arthropoda > Insecta > Diptera > Tipulidae > Tipula > Tipula vernalis. The sequence continues at coordinate 115,766,114 of OY282560.1, read as the reverse complement.
TCAACTGTGCTATAGCCCACAAGTTTTTGTGCGGCAAAAATCTAAAATGGTCCGATTACGATGGTTGATACCTCTATCAATAGGTTTCGGGACCTGTAATTGCTGTGACAATTTGCATTTTGATTGCTCGATTATTTCTAAACATTTCTTAGGAAATTTAATTTCATTGAAAATCAACTGTGCTATAGCCCACAAGTTTTTGGGCGGCAAAAACCTAAAATTGTCCGATTACGATGGTTGATACCTCTATCAATAGGTTTCGGGACCTGTAATTGCTGTGACTATTTTCATTTTAATTGCTCGATTATTTCTAAACATTTCTTAGAAAATTCAAGTTTATTGGTTATTAACTGTGCTATAGCCCACAAGTTTTTGGGCGGCAAAAATCTAAAATGGTCCGATTACGATGGTTGATACCTCTATCAATAGGTTTCGGGACCTGTAATTGCTTTGACAATTTTCATTTTGATTGCTCGATTATTTCTAAACATTTTTTAGAAAATTCAATTTTATTGAAAATCAACTGTGCTATTGCCCACAAGTTTTTGTGCGGCAAAAATCTAAAATGGTCCGATTACGATGGTTGATACCTCTATCAATAGGTTTCGGGACCTGTAATTGCTGTGACAATTTGCATTTTGATTGCTCGATTATTTCTAAACTTTTCTTTGGAAATTTAATTTCATTGAAAATCAAGTGTGCTATAGCCCACAAGTTTTTGGGCGGCAAAAAATCTAAAATGGTCCGATTACGATGGTTGATACCTCTATCAATAGGTTTCGGGCCCTGTAATTGCTGTGACAATTTTCATTTTGATTGCTCGATTATTTCTAAACATTTCTTATATTATTCAATTTTATTGAAAATCAACTGTGCTATAGCCCACAAGTTTTTGTGCGGCAAAAATCTAAAATGGTCCGATTACGATGGTTGATACCTCTATCAATAGGTTTCGGGACCTGTAATTGCTGTGACAATTTGCATTTTGATTGCTCGATTATTTCTAAACTTTTCTTTGAAAATTTAATTTCATTGAAAATCAAGTGTGCTATAGCCCACAAGTTTTTGGGCGGCAAAAAATCTAAAATGGTCCGATTACGATGGTTGATACCTCTATCAATAGGTTTCGGGCCCTGTAATTGCTGTGACAATTTTCATTTTGATTGCTCGATTATTTCTAAACATTTCTTAGAAAATTCAATTTTATTGAAAATTGACTTTGCTATAGCCCACAAGTTTTTGGGCGGCAAAAAATCTAAAATGGTCCGATTACGATGGTTGATACCTCTATCAATAGGTTTCGGGACCTGTAATTGCTGTGACAATTTTCATTTTGATTGCTCGATTATTTCTAAACATTTCTTAGAAAATTCAATTTTATTGAAAATCAACTGTGCTATAGCCCACAAGTTTTTGTGCGGCAAAAATCTAAAATGGTCCGATTACGATGGTTGATACCTCTATCAATAGGTTTCGGGACCTGTAATTGCTGTGACAATTTTCATTTTGATTGCTCGATTATTTCTAAACTTTTCTTTGGAAATTCAATTTCATTGAAAATCAAGTGTGCTATAGCCCACAAGTTTTTGGGCGGCAAAAAATCTAAAATGGTCCGATTACGATGGTTGATACCTCTATCAATAGGTTTCCGGACCTGTAATTGCTGTGACAATTTTCATTTTAATTGCTCGATTATTTCTAAACATTTCTTAGAAAATTCACTTTTATTGAAAATCAACTGTGCTATAGCCCACAAGTTTTTGTGCGGCAAAAAATCTAAAATGGTGCGATTACGATGGTTGATACCTCTATCAATAGGTTTCGGGACCTGTAATTGCTGTGACAATTTTCATTTTGATTGCTCGATTATTTCTAAACATTTCTTAGAAAATTCAATTTTATTGAAAATCAACTGTGCTATAGCCCACAAGTTTTTGTGCGGCAAAAATCTAAAATGGTCCGATTACGATGGTTGATACCTCTATCAATAGGTTTCGGGACCTGTAATTGCTGTGACAATTTGCATTTTGATTGCTCGATTATTTCTAAACATTTCTTAGGAAATTTAATTTCATTGAAAATCAACTGTGCTATAGCCCACAAGTTTTTGGGCGGCAAAAACCTAAAATTGTCCGATTACGATGGTTGATATCTCTATCAATAGGTTTCGGGACCTGTAATTGCTGTGACTATTTTCATTTTAATTGCTCGATTATTTCTAAACATTTCTTAGAAAATTCAAGTTTATTGGTTATTAACTGTGCTATAGCCCACAAGTTTTTGGGCGGCAAAAATCTAAAATGGTCCGATTACGATGGTTGATACCTCTATCAATAGGTTTCGGGACCTGTAATTGCTTTGACAATTTTCATTTTGATTGCTCGATTATTTCTAAACATTTTTTAGAAAATTCAATTTTATTGAAAATCAACTGTGCTATTGCCCACAAGTTTTTGTGCGGCAAAAATCTAAAATGGTCCGATTACGATGGTTGATACCTCTATCAATAGGTTTCGGGACCTGTAATTGCTGTGACAATTTGCATTTTGATTGCTCGATTATTTCTAAACTTTTCTTTGGAAATTTAATTTCATTGAAAATCAAGTGTGCTATAGCCCACAAGTTTTTGGGCGGCAAAAAATCTAAAATGGTCCGATTACGATGGTTGATACCTCTATCAATAGGTTTCGGGCCCTGTAATTGCTGTGACAATTTTCATTTTGATTGCTCGATTATTTCTAAACATTTCTTAGAAAATTCAATTTTATTGAAAATCAACTGTGCTATAGCCCACAAGTTTTTGTGCGGCAAAAATCTAAAATGGTCCGATTACGATGGTTGATACCTCTATCAATAGGTTTCGGGACCTGTAATTGCTGTGACAATTTGCATTTTGATTGCTCAATTATTTCTAAACATTTCTTAGGAAATTCAATTTCATTGAAAATCACTGTGCTATAGCCCACAAGTTTTTGGGCGGCAAAAATCTAAAATTGTCCGATTACGATGGTTGATACCTCTATCAATAGGTTTCGGGACCTGTAATTGCTGTGACAATTTTCATTTTAATTGCTCGATTATTTCTAAACATTTCTTAGAAAATTCAAGTTTATTGGTTATTAACTGTGCTATAGCCCACAAGTTTTTGGGCGGCAAAAAATCTAAAATGGTCCGATTACGATGGTTGATACTTCTATCAATAGGTTTCGGGACCTGTAATTGCTGTGACAGTTTTCATTTTGATTGCTCGATTATTTCTAAACATTTCTTAGAAAATTCAATTTCATTGAAAATCAACTGTGCTATAGCCCACAAGTTTTTGGGCGGCAAAAATCTAAAATTGTACGATTACGATGGTTGATACCTCTATCAATAGGTTTCGGGACCTGTAATTGCTGTGACAATTTTCATTTTAATTGCTCGATTATTTCTAAACATTTCTTAGAAATTCAAGTTTATTGGTTATTAACTGTGCTATAGCCCACAAGTTTTTGGGTGGCAAAAAATCTAAAATGGTCCGATTACGATGGTTGATACCTCTATCAATAGGTTTCGGGACCTGTAATTGCTGTGACAATTTTCATTTTGATTGCTCGGTTATTTCTAAACATTTCTTAGAAAATTCAATTTTATTGAAAATCAACTGTGTTATAGCCCACAAGTTTTTGTGCGGCAAAAATCTAAAATGGTCCGATTACGATGGTTGATACCTCTATCAATAGGTTTCGGGACCTGTAATTGCTATGACAATTTTCATTTTGATTGCTCGATTATTTCTAAACATTTCTTAGAAAATTCAAGTTTAGTGGTTATTAACTGTGCTATAGCCCACAAGTTTTTGGGCGGCAAAAATCTAAAATTGTCCGATTACGATGGTTGATACCTCTATCAATAGGTTTCGGGACCTGTAATTGCTGTGACAATTTTTATTTTGATTGCTCGATTATTTCTAAGCATTTCTTAGAAAATTCAATTTTATTGAAAATCAACTGTGCTATAGCCCACAAGTTTTTGTGCGGCAAAAATCTAAAATGTTCCGATTACGATGGTTGATACTTCTATCAATAGGTTTCGGGACCTGTAATTGCTGTTACAGTTTTCATTTTGATTGCTCGATTATTTCTAAACATTTCTTAGAAAATTCAATTTCATTGAAAATCAACTGTGCTATAGCCCACAAGTTTTTGGGCGGCAAAAATCTAAAATAATCCGATTACGATGGATGATACCTCTATCAATAGGTTTCGGGACCTGTAATTGCTGTGACAATTTTCATTTTGATTGCTCGATTATTTCTGAGCATTTCTTAGAAAATTCAATTTTTTTGAAAATCAACTGTGCTATAGCCCACAAGTTTTTGGGCGGCAAAAACCTAAAATTGTCCGATTACGATGGTTGATACCTCTATCAATAGGTTTCGGGACCTGTAATTGCTGTGACAATTTTCATTTTGATTGCTCGATTATTTCTAAACATTTCTTAGAAAATTCAATTTTATTGAAAATCAACTGTGCTATAGCCCACAAGTTTTTGGGCGGCAAAAATCTAAAATTGTCCGATTACGATGGTTGATACCTCTATCAATAGGTTTCGGGACCTGTAATTGCTGTGACAGTTTTTATTTTGATTGCTCGATTATTTCTAAGCATTTCTTAGAAAATTCAATTTCATTGAAAATCAACTGTGCTATAGCCCACAAGTTTTTGTGTGGCAAAAACCTAAAATTGTCCGATTACGATGGTTGATACCTCTATCAATAGGTTTCGGGACCTGTAATTGCTGTGACAATTTTCATTTTGATTGCTCGATTATTTCTAAACATTTCTTAGAAAATTCAAGTTTATTGGTTATTATAAACTGTGCTATAGCCCACAAGTTTTTGGGCGGCAAAAAATCTAAAATGGTCCTATTACGATGGTTGATACTTCTATCAATAGGTTTCGGGACCTGTAATTGCTGTGACAGTTTTCATTTTGATTGCTCGATTATTTCTAAACATTTCTTAGAAAATTCAATTTTATTGAAAATCAACTGTGCTATAGCCCACAAGTTTTTGGGCTGCAAAAAATCTAAAATGGTCCGATTACGATGGTTGATACCTCTATCAATAGGTTTCGGGACCTGTAATTGCTGTGACAATTTTCATTTTGATTGCTCGATTATTTCTAAACATTTCTTAGAAAATTCAATTTTATTGAAAAAAACTGTACTATAGCCCACAAGTTTTTGTGCGGCAAAAATCAAAAATGGTCCGATTACGATGGTTGATACCTCTATTAATAGGTTTCGGGACCTGTAATTGCTGTGACAATTTGCATTTTGATTGCTCGATTATTTCTAAACATTTCTTAGGAAATTTAATTTCATTGAAAATCAAGTGTGCTATAGCCCACAAGTTTTTGGGCGGCAAAAACCTAAAATTGTCCGATTACGATGGTTGATACCTCTATCAATAGGTTTCGGGACCTGTAATTGCTGTGACAATTTTCATTTTAATTGCTCGATTATTTCTAAACATTTCTTAGAAAATTCAAGTTTATTGGTTATTAACTGTGCTATAGCCCACAAGTTTTTGTGCGGCAAAAATCTAAAATGGTCCGATTACGATGGTTGATACCTCTATCAATAGGTTTCGGGACCTGTAATTGCTGTGACAATTTGCATTTTGATTGCTCGATTATTTCTAAACATTTCTTAGGAAATTTAATTTCATTGAAAATCAAGTGTGCTATAGCCCACAAGTTTTTGGGCGGCAAAAACCTAAAATTATCCGATTACGATGGTTGATACCTCTATCAATAGGTTTCGGGACCTGTAATTGCTGTGACAATTTTCATTTTGATTGCTCGATTATTTCTAAACATTTCTTAGAAAATTTAATTTTATTGAAAATCAACTGTGCTATAGCTCACAAGTTTTTGGGCGGCAAAAATCTAAAATGGTCCGATTACGATGGTTGATACCTCTATCAATAGGTTTCGGGACCTGTAATTGCTGTGACAATTTGCATTTTGATTGCTCGATTATTTCTAAACATTTCTTAGGAAATTTAATTTCATTGAAAATCAAGTGTGCTATAGCCCACAAGTTTTTGGGCGGCAAAAACCTAAAATTGTCCGATTACGATGGTTGATACCTCTATCAATAGGTTTCGGGACCTGTAATTGCTGTGACAATTTTCATTTTAATTGCTCGATTATTTCTAAACATTTCTTAGAAAATTCAAGTTTATTGGTTATTAACTGTGCTATAGCCCACAAGTTTTTGGGCGGCAAAAAATCTAAAATGGTCCGATTACGATGGTTGATACTTCTATCAATAGGTTTCGGGACTTGTAATTGCTGTGACAGTTTTCATTTTGATTGCTCGATTATTTCTAAACATTTCTTAGAAAATTCAATTTCATTGAAAATCAACTGTGCTATAGCCCACAAGTTTTTGGGCGGCAAAAATCTAAAATTGTACGATTACGATGGTTGATACCTCTATCAATAGGTTTCGGGACCTGTAATTGCTGTGACAATTTTCATTTTAATTGCTCAATTATTTCTAAACATTTCTTAGAAAATTCAAGTTTATTGGTTATTAACTGTGCTATAGCCCACAAGTTTTTGGGCGGCAAAAAATCTAAAATGGTCCGATTACGATGGTTGATACCTCTATCAATAGGTTTCCGGACCTGTAATTGCTGTGACAATTTTCATTTTGATTGATCGATTATTTCTAAACATTTCTTAGAAAATTCAATTTTATTGAAAATCAACTGTGCTATAGCCCACAAGTTTTTGGGCGGCAAAAAATCTAAAATGGTCCGATTACGATGGTTGATACCTCTATCAATAGGTTTCGGGACCTGTAATTGCTGTGACAATTTTCATTTTGATTGCTCGATTATTTCTAAACATTTCTTAGAAAATTCAATTTTATTGAAAATCAACTGTGCTATAGCCCACAAGTTTTTGTGCGGCAAAAATCTAAAATGGTCCGATTACGATGGTTGATACCTCTATCAATAGGTTTCGGGACCTGTAATTGCTGTGACAATTTGCATTTTGATTGCTCGATTATTTCTAAACATTTCTTAGGAAATTTAATTTCATTGAAAATCAACTGTGCTATAGCCCACAAGTTTTTGGAAGGCAAAAACATAAAATTGTCCGATTACGATGGTTGATACCTCTATCAATAGGTTTCGGGACCTGTAATTGCTGTGACAATTTTCATTTTAATTGCTCGATTATTTCTAAACATTTCTTAGAAAATTCAAGTTTATTGGTTATTAACTGTGCTATAGCCCACAAGTTTTTGGGCGGCAAAAAATCTAAAATGGTCCGATTACGATGGTTGATACCTCTATCAATAGGTTTCGGGACCTGTAATTGCTGTGACAATTTTCATTTTGATTGCTCGATTATTTCTAAACATTTCTTAGAAAATTCAATTTCATTGAAAATCAACTGTGCTATAGCCCACAAGTTTTTGTGCGGCAAAAATCTAAAATGGTCCGATTACGATGGTTGATACCTCTATCAATAGGTTTCGGGACCTGTAATTGCTGTGACAATTTTCATTTTAATTGCTCGATTATTTCTTAACATTTCTTAGAAAATTCAAGTTTATTGGTTATTAACTGTGCTATAGCTCACAAGTTTTTGGGCTGCAAAAAATCTAAAATGGTCCGATTACGATGGTTGATACCTCTATCAATAGGTTTCGGGACCTGTAATTGCTGTGACAATTTTCATTTTGATTGCTAGATTATTTCTAAACATTTCTTAGAAAATTCAATTTTATTGAAAATCAACTGTGCTATAGCCCACAAGTTTTTGGGCGGCAAAAATCTAAAATGTTCCGATTACGATGGTTGATACCTCTATCAATAGGTTTCGGGACCTGTAATTGCTGTGACAATTTTCATTTTGATTGCTCGATTATTTCTAAACATTTCTTAGGAAATTTAATTTCATTGAAAATCAACTGTGCTATAGCCCACAAGTTTTTGGAAGGCAAAAACATAAAATTGTCCGATTACGATGGTTGATACCTCTATCAATAGGTTTCGGGACCTGTAATTGCTGTGACAATTTTCATTTTAATTGCTCGATTATTTCTAAACATTTCTTAGAAAATTCAAGTTTATTGGTTATTAACTGTGCTATAGCCCACAAGTTTTTGGGCGGCAAAAAATCTAAAATGGTCCGATTACGATGGTTGATACCTCTATCAATAGGTTTCGGGACCTGTAATTGCTGTGACAATTTTCATTTTGATTGCTCGATTATTTCTAAACATTTCTTAGAAAATTCAATTTCATTGAAAATCAACTGTGCTATAGCCCACAAGTTTTTGTGCGGCAAAAATCTAAAATGGTCCGATTACGATGGTTGATACCTCTATCAATAGGTTTCGGGACCTGTAATTGCTGTGACAATTTTCATTTTAATTGCTCGATTATTTCTTAACATTTCTTAGAAAATTCAAGTTTATTGGTTATTAACTGTGCTATAGCCCACAAGTTTTTGGGCTGCAAAAAATCTAAAATGGTCCGATTACGATGGTTGATACCTCTATCAATAGGTTTCGGGACCTGTAATTGCTGTGAAAATTTTCATTTTGATTGCTAGATTATTTCTAAACATTTCTTAGAAAATTCAATTTTATTGAAAATCAACTGTGCTATAGCCCACAAGTTTTTGTGCGGCAAAAATCTAAAATGGTCCGATTACGATGGTTGATACCTCTATCAATAGGTTTCGGGACCTGTAATTGCTGTGACAATTTGCATTTTGATTGCTCGATTATTTCTAAACATTTCTTAGGAAATTTAATTTCATTGAAAATCAACTGTGCTATAGCCCACAAGTTTTTGTGCGGCAAAAACCTAAAATTGTCCGATTACGATGGTTGATACCTCTATCAATAGGTTTCGGGACCTGTAATTGCTGTAACAATTTTCATTTTAATTGCTCGATTATTTCTAAACATTTCTTAGAAAATTCAAGTTTATTGGTTATTAACTGTGCTATAGCCCACAAGTTTTTGGGCGGCAAAAATCTAAAATGTTCCGATTACGATGGTTGATACCTCTATCAATAGGTTTCGGGACCTGTAATTGCTGTGACAATTTTCATTTTGATTGCTCGATTATTTCTAAACATTTCTTAGAAAATTCAATTTTATTGAAAATCAACTGTGCTATTGCCCACAAGTTTTTGTGCGGCAAAAATCTAAAATGGTCCGATTACGATGGTTGATACCTCTATCAATAGGTTTCGGGACCTGTAATTGCTGTGACAATTTGCATTTTGATTGCTCGATTATTTCTAAACTTTTCTTTGGAAATTTAATTTCATTGAAAATCAACTGTGCTATAGCCCACAAGTTTTTGGGCGGCAAAAAATCTAAAATGGTCCGATTACGATGGTTGATACCTCTATCAATAGGTTTCGGGCCCTGTAATTGCTGTGACAATTTTCATTTTGATTGCTCGATTATTTCTAAACATTTCTTATATTATTCAATTTTATTGAAAATCAACTGTGCTATAGCCCACAAGTTTTTGTGCGTCAAAAATCTAAAATGGTCCGATTACGATGGTTGATACCTCTATCAATAGGTTTCGGGACCTGTAATTGCTGTGACAATTTGCATTTTGATTGCTCGATTATTTCTAAACATTTCTTAGGAAATTCAATTTCATTGAAAATCAACTGTGCTATAGCCCACAAGTTTTTGGGCGGCAAAAATCTAAAATTGTCCGATTACGATGGTTGATACCTCTATCAATAGGTTTCGGGACCTGTAATTGCTGTGACAATTTTCATTTTGATTGCTCGATTATTTCTATACATTTCTTAGAAAATTCAATTTTATTGAAAATCAACTGTGCTATTGCCCACAAGTTTTTGTGCGGCAAAAATCTAAAATGGTCCGATTACGATGGTTGATACCTCTATCAATAGGTTTCGGGACCTGTAATTGCTGTGACAATTTGCATTTTGATTGCTCGATTATTTCTAAACTTTTCTTTGGAAATTTAATTTCATTGAAAATCAACTGTGCTATAGCCCACAAGTTTTTGGGCGGCAAAAAATCTAAAATGGTCCGATTACGATGGTTGATACCTCTATCAATAGGTTTCGGGCCCTGTAATTGCTGTGACAATTTTCATTTTGATTGCTCGATTATTTCTAAACATTTCTTATATTATTCAATTTTATTGTAAATCAACTGTGCTATAGCCCACAAGTTTTTGGGCGGCAAAAAATCTAAAATGGTCCGATTACGATGGTTGATACTTCTATCAATAGGTTTCGGGACCTGTAATTGCTGTGACAATTTGCATTTTGATTGCTCGATTATTTCTAAACTTTTCTTTGGAAATTTAATTTCATTGAAAATCAAGTGTGCTATAGCCCACAAGTTTTTGGGCGGCAAAAAATCTAAAATGGTCCGATTACGATGGTTGATACCTCTATCAATAGGTTTCGGGCCCTGTAATTGCTGTGACAATTTTCATTTTGATTGCTCGATTATTTCTAAACATTTCTTAGAAAATTCAATTTTATTGAAAATTGACTTTGCTATAGCCCACAAGTTTTTGGGCGGCAAAAAATCTAAAATGGTCCGATTACGATGGTTGATACCTCTATCAATAGGTTTCGGGACCTGTAATTGCTGTGACAATTTTCATTTTGATTGCTCGATTATTTCTAAACATTTCTTAGAAAATTCAATTTTATTGAAAATCAACTGTGCTATAGCCCACAAGTTTTTGTGCGGCAAAAATCTAAAATGGTCCGATTACGATGGTTGATACCTCTATCAATAGGTTTCGGGACCTGTAATTGCTGTGACAATTTTCATTTTGATTGCTCGATTATTTCTAAACTTTTCTTTGGAAATTTAATTTCATTGAAAATCAAGTGTGCTATAGCCCACAAGTTTTTGGGCGGCAAAAAATCTAAAATGGTCCTATTACGATGGTTGATACCTCTATCAATAGGTTTCCGGACCTGTAATTGCTGTGACAATTTTCATTTTGATTGCTCGAATATTTCTAAACATTTCTTAGAAAATTCAATTTTATTGAAAATCAACTGTGCTATAGCCCACAAGTTTTTGTGCGGCAAAAAATCTAAAATGGTGCGATTACGATGGTTGATACCTCTATCAATAGGTTTCGGGATCTGTAATTGCTGTGACAATTTTCATTTTGATTGCTCAATTATTTCTAAACATTTCTTAGAAAATTCAATTTTATTGAAAATCAACTGTGCTATAGCCCACAAGTTTTTGTGCGGCAAAAATCTAAAATGGTCCGATTACGATGGTTGATACCTCTATCAATAGGTTTCGGGACCTGTAATTGCTGTGACAATTTGCATTTTGATTGCTCGATTATTTCTAAACATTTCTTAGGAAATTTAATTTCATTGAAAATCAACTGTGCTATAGCCCACAAGTTTTTGGGCGGCAAAAACCTAAAATTGTCCGATTACGATGGTTGATACCTCTATCAATAGGTTTCGGGACCTGTAATTGCTGTGACTATTTTCATTTTAATTGCTCGATTATTTCTAAACATTTCTTAGAAAATTCAAGTTTATTGGTTATTAACTGTGCTATAGCCCACAAGTTTTTGGGCGGCAAAAATCTAAAATGGTCCGATTACGATGGTTGATACCTCTATCAATAGGTTTCGGGACCTGTAATTGCTTTGACAATTTTCATTTTGATTGCTCGATTATTTCTAAACATTTTTTAGAAAATTCAATTTTATTGAAAATCAACTGTGCTATTGCCCACAAGTTTTTGTGCGGCAAAAATCTAAAATGGTCCGATTACGATGGTTGATACCTCTATCAATAGGTTTCGGGACCTGTAATTGCTGTGACAATTTGCATTTTGATTGCTCGATTATTTCTAAACTTTTCTTTGGAAATTTAATTTCATTGAAAATCAAGTGTGCTATAGCCCACAAGTTTTTGGGCGGCAAAAAATCTAAAATGGTCCGATTACGATGGTTGATACCTCTATCAATAGGTTTCGGGCCCTGTAATTGCTGTGACAATTTTCATTTTGATTGCTCGATTATTTCTAAACATTTCTTAGAAAATTCAATTTTATTGAAAATCAACTGTGCTATAGCCCACAAGTTTTTGTGCGGCAAAAATCTAAAATGGTCCGATTACGATGGTTGATACCTCTATCAATAGGTTTCGGGACCTGTAATTGCTGTGACAATTTGCATTTTGATTGCTCAATTATTTCTAAACATTTCTTAGGAAATTCAATTTCATTGAAAATCACTGTGCTATAGCCCACAAGTTTTTGGGCGGCAAAAATCTAAAATTGTCCGATTACGATGGTTGATACCTCTATCAATAGGTTTCGGGACCTGTAATTGCTGTGACAATTTTCATTTTAATTGCTCGATTATTTCTAAACATTTCTTAGAAAATTCAAGTTTATTGGTTATTAACTGTGCTATAGCCCACAAGTTTTTGGGCGGCAAAAAATCTAAAATGGTCCGATTACGATGGTTGATACTTCTATCAATAGGTTTCGGGACCTGTAATTGCTGTGACAGTTTTCATTTTGATTGCTCGATTATTTCTAAACATTTCTTAGAAAATTCAATTTCATTGAAAATCAACTGTGCTATAGCCCACAAGTTTTTGGGCGGCAGAAATCTAAAATTGTACGATTACGATGGTTGATACCTCTATCAATAGGTTTCGGGACCTGTAATTGCTGTGACAATTTTCATTTTAATTGCTCGATTATTTCTAAACATTTCTTAGAAATTCAAGTTTATTGGTTATTAACTGTGCTATAGCCCACAAGTTTTTGGGCGGCAAAAAATCTAAAATGGTCCGATTACCATGGTTGATACCTCTATCAATAGGTTTCGAGACCTGTAATTGCTGTGACAATTTTCATTTTGATTGCTCGGTTATTTTTAAACATTTCTTAGAAAATTCAATTTTATTGAAAATCAACTGTGTTATAGCCCACAAGTTTTTGTGCGGCAAAAATCTAAAATGGTCCGATTACGATGGTTGATACCTCTATCAATAGGTTTCGGGACCTGTAATTGCTATGACAATTTTCATTTTGATTGCTCGATTATTTCTAAACATTTCTTAGAAAATTCAAGTTTAGTGGTTATTAACTGTGCTATATAGCCCACAAGTTTTTGGGCGGCAAAAATCTAAAATTGTCCGATTACGATGGTTGATACCTCTATCAATAGGTTTCGGGACCTGTAATTGCTGTGACAATTTTTATTTTGATTGCTCGATTATTTCTAAGCATTTCTTAGAAAATTCAATTTTATTGAAAATCAACTGTGCTATAGCCCACAAGTTTTTGTGCGGCAAAAATCTAAAATGTTCCGATTACGATGGTTGATACTTCTATCAATAGGTTTCGGGACCTGTAATTGCTGTTACAGTTTTCATTTTGATTGCTCGATTATTTCTAAACATTTCTTAGAAAATCCAATTTCATTGAAAATCAACTGTGCTATAAGCCCACAAGTTTTTGGGCGGCAAAAATCTAAAATTGTACGATTACGATGGTTGATACCTCTATCAATAGGTTTCGGGACCTGTAATTGCTGTGACAATTTTCATTTTAATTGCTCGATTATTTCTAAACATTTCTTAGAAAATTCAAGTTTATTGGTTATTAACTGTGCTATAGCCCACAAGTTTTTGGGCGGCAAAAAATCTAAAATGGTCCGATTACGATGGTTGATACCTCTATCAATAGGTTTCGGGACCTGTAATTGCTGTGACAATTTTCATTTTGATTGCTCGATTATTTCTAAACATTTCTTAGGAAATTCAATTTTATTGAAAATCAACTGTGCTATAGCCCACAAGTTTTTGGGCGGCAAAAACCTAAAATTGTCCGATTACGATGGTTGATACCTCTATCAATAGGTTTCGGGACCTGTAATTGCTGTGGCAATTTTCATTTTGATTGCTCGATTATTTCTAAACATTTCTTAGAAAATTCAATTTTATTGAAAATCAACTGTGCTATAGCCCACAAGTTTTTGGGCGGCAAAAATCTAAAATGGTCCGATTACGATGGTTGATACCTCTATCAATAAGTTTCGGGACCTGTAATTGCTGTGACAGTTTTCATTTTGATTGCTCGATTATTTCTAAGCATTTCTTAGAAAATTCAATTTTATTGAAAATTAACTGTGCTATAGCCGACAAGTTTTTGTGTGGCAAAAATCTAAAATGGTTCGATTACGATGGTTGATACCTCTATCAATAGGTTTCGGGACCTGTAATTGCTGTGACAATTTTTATTTTGATTGCTCGATTATTTCTAAACATTTCTTAGAAAATTCAATTTTATTGAAAATTAACTGTGGTATAGCCCACAAGTTTTTGGGCGGCAAAAATCTAAAATGGTCCGATTACGATGGTTGATACCTCTATCAATAGGTTTCGGGACCTGTATTTGCTGTGACAATTTTCATTTTGATTGCTCGATTATTTCTAAACATTTCTTATATTATTCAATTTTATTGAAAATTAACTGTGCTATAGCCCACAAGTTTTTGGGCGGCAAAAATCTAAAATGGTCCGATTAAGATGGTTGATACCTCTATCAATAGGTTTCGGGACCTGTTATTGCTGTGACAATTTTCGTTTTGATTGCCCGATTATTTCTAAACATTTCTTAGAAAATTCAATTTTATTGAAAATTAACTGTGCTATAGCCCACAAGTTTTTGGGCGGAAAAAATCTAAAATGGTCCGATTACGATGGTTGATATCTGTATCAATAGGTTTCGGGACCTGTTATTGCTGTGACAATTTTCATTTTGATTGCCCGATTATTTCTAAACATTTCTTAGAAAATTCAATTTGATTGAAAATCGACTGTGCCCACAAGTTTTTGGGCGGCAAAAATCTAAAATGGTCCGATTACGATGGTTGATACCTCTATCAATAGGTTTCGAGACCTGTAATTGCTGTGACAATTTTCATTTTTATTGCTTGATTATTTCTAAACATTTCTTAGAAAATTCAATTTTATTGAAAATCAACTGTGCTATAGCCCACAAGTTTTTGGGCGGCAAAAATCTAAAATGGTCCGATTACGATGGTTGATACCTGTATCAATAGGTTTCGGGACCTGTAGTTGCTGTGACAATTTGCATTTTGATTGCTCGATTATTTTTAAACATTTCTTAGAAAATTCAATTTCATTGAAAATCAACTGTGCTA
This sequence comes from Tipula vernalis, assembly GCA_958295665.1. Taxonomy (NCBI): domain Eukaryota; kingdom Metazoa; phylum Arthropoda; class Insecta; order Diptera; family Tipulidae; genus Tipula; species Tipula vernalis. The sequence goes on along the minus strand of OY282560.1, from coordinate 115,750,855 downwards.
TAGCCCACAAGTTTTTGGGCGGCAAAAACCTAAAATTGTCCGATTACGATGGTTGATACCTCTATCAATAGGTTTCGGGACCTGTAATTGCTGTGACAATTTTCATTTTAATTGCTCGATTATTGCTAAACATTTCTTAGAAAATTCAAGTTTATTGGTTATTAACTGTGCTATAACCCACAAGTTTTTGTGCGGCAAAAATCTAAAATTGTCCGATTACCATGATTGATACCTCTATCAATAGGTTTCGGAACCTGTAATTGCTGTGACAATTTTCATTTTCATTGCTCGATTATTTCTAAACATTTCTTAGGAAATTCAATTATATTGAAAATCAACTGTGCTATAGCCCACAAGTTTTTGGGCGGCAAAAATCTAAAATAATCCGATTACGATGGTTGATACCTCTATCAATAGGTTTCGGGACCTGTAATTGCTGTGACAATTTTTTGATTGCTCGATTATTTCTAAACATTTCTTAGAAAATTCAATTTTATTTAAAATCAACTGTGCGATAATCCACAAGTTTTTGGGCGGCAAAAAATCTAAAATGGTTCGATTACGATGGTTGATACCTCTATCAATAGGTTTCGGGACCTGTAATTGCTTTGACAATTTTCATTTTGATTGCTCGATTATTTCTAAACATTTCTTAGAAAATTCAATTTTATTTAAAATCAACTGTGCGATAATCCACAAGTTTTTGGGCGGCAAAAAATCTAAAATGGTTCGATTACGATGGTTGATACCTCTATCAATAGGTTTCGGGACCTGTAATTGCTTTGACAATTTTCATTTTGATTGCTCGATTATTTCTAAACATTTCTTAGAAAATTCAATTTTATTGAAAATCAACTGTGCGATAATCCACAAGTTTTTGGGCGGCAAAAAATCTAAAATGGTTCGATTACGATGGTTGATACCTCTATCAATAGGTTTCGGGACCTGTAATTGCTTTGACAATTTTCATTTTAATTGTTCGATTATTTCTAAACATTTCTTAGAAAATTCAATTTTATTGAAAATCAACTGTGCAATAACCCACAAGTTTTTGGGCGGCAAAAACCTAAAATGGTCCGATTACGATGGTTGATAACTCTATCAATAGGTTTCGGGACCTGTAATTGCTGTGACAATTTTCATTTTGATTGCTCGATTATTTCTAAACATTTCTTAGAAAATTCAAGTTTAGTGGTTATTAACTGTGCTATAGCCCACAAGTTTTTGGGCGGTAAAAATCTAAAATTGTCCGATTACGATGGTTAATACCTCTATCAATAGGTTTCGGGACCTGTAATTGTTGTGACAATTTTCATTTTAATTGCTCGATTATTTCTAAACATTTCTTAGAAAATTCAATTTTATTGAAAATCAACTGAGCTATAGCCCACAAGTTTTTGGGCGGCTAAAAATCTAAAATGGTCCGATTACGATGGTTGATACCTCTATCAATAGGTTTCGGGACCTGTAATTGCTGTGACAATTTTCATTTTGATTGCTCAATTATTTCTAAACATTTCTTAGAAAATTCAAGTTTAGTGGTTATTAACTGTGCTATAGCCCACACGTTTTTGGGCGGCAAAAAATCTAAAATGGTCCGATTACGATGGTTGATACCTCTTTCAATAGGCTTCGGGACCTGTAATTGCTGTGACAATTTTCATTTTGATTGCTCGATTATTTCTAAGCATTTCTTAGAAAATTCAATTTCATTGAAAATCAACTGTGCTATAACCCACAAGTTTTTGGGCGGCAAAAATCTAAAATGGTCCGATTACGATGGTTGATACCTCTATCAATAGGTTTCGGGACCTGTAATTGCTGTGACAATTTTCATTTTGATTGCTCGATTATTTCTAAACATTTATGAGAAAATTCAAGTTTAGTGGTTATTAACTGTGCTATAGCCCACAAGTTTTTGGGCGGCAAAAATCTAAAATGGTCCGATTACGATGGTTGATAGCTCTATCAATAGGTTTCGGGACCTGTAATTGTTGTGACAATTTTCATTTTGATTGCTCGATTATTTCTAAACATTTCTTAGAAAATTCAATTTTATTGAAAATCAACTGTGCTATAGCCCACAAGTTTTTTGGCGGGAAAAATCTAAAATAATCCGATTACGATGGTTGATACCTTTATCAATAGGTTTCGGGACCTGTAATTGCTCTGACAATTTTCATTTTGATTGCTCGATTATTTCTAAACATTTCTTAGAAATTCAATTTCATTGAAAATCAACTGTGCTATAGCCCACAAATTTTTGGGCGGCAAAAACCTAAAATTGTCCGATTACGATGGTTGATATCTCTATCAATAAGTTTCGGGACCTGTAATTGCTGTGACAATTTTTATTTTGATTGCTCGATTATTTCTAAACATTTCTTAGAAAATTCAAGTTTATTGGTTATTAACTGTGCTATAGCCCACAAGTTTTTGGGCGGCAAAACCCTAAAATGGTCCGATTACGATGGTTGATACCTCTATCAATAGGCTACGGGACCTGTAATTGCTGTGCCAATTTTCATTTTGATTGCTCTATTATTTCTAAACATTTCTTAGAAAATTCCAGTTTATTGGTTATTAACTATAGCCCACAAGTTTTTGGGCGGCAAAAATATAAAATGGTCCGATTACGATGGTTGATACCTCTATCAATAGGTTTCGGGACCTGTAATTGCTGTGACAATTTTCATTTTGATTGCTCGATTATTTCTAAACATTTCTTAGAAAACTCAAGTTTATTGGTTATTAACTATAGCCCACATGTTTTTGGGCGGCTAAAAATCTAGAATGGTCCGATTACGATGGTTGATACCTCTATCAATAGGTTTCGGGACCTGTAATTGCTGTGACAATTTTCATTTTGATTGCTCGATTATTTCTAAACATTTCTTAGAAAATTAAGTTTTATTGAAAATCAACTGTGCTATAGCCCACAAGTTTTTGTGCGGCAAAAATCTAAAATGGTCCGATTACGATGTTGATACCTCTATCAATAGGTTTCGGGACCTGTAATTGCTGTGAAAATTTTCATTTTGATTGCTCGATTATTTCTAAACATTTCTTAGAAAATTCAATTTTATTGAAAATCAACTGTGCTATAGCCCACAAGTTTTTGGGCGGCAAAAATCTAAAATGGTCCGATTACGATGGTTGATACCTCTATCAATATGTTTCGGGACCTGTAATTGCTGTGACAATTTTCATTTTGATTGCTCGATTATTTCTAAACATTTCTTAGAAAATTCAATTTTATTGAAAATTAACTGTGCTATAGCCGACAAGTTTTTGTGTGGCAAAAATCTAAAATGGTTCGATTACGATGGTTGATACCTCTATCAATAGGTTTCGGGACCTGTAATTGCTGTGACAATTTTTATTTTGATTGCTCGATTATTTCTAAACATTTCTTAGAAAATTCAATTTTATTGAAAATTAACTGTGCTATAGCCCACAAGTTTTTGGGCGGAAAAAATCTAAAATGGTCCGATTACGATGGTTGATACCTCTATCAATAGGTTTCGGGACCTGTTATTGCTGTGACAATTTTCATTTTGATTGCCCTAATATTTCTAAACATTTCTTAGAAAATTCAATTTTATTGAAAATTAACTGTGCTATAACCCACAAGTTTTAGTGCGGCAAAAATATAAAATGGTCCGATTACGATGGTTGATACCTCTATCAATAGGTTTGGGGACCTGTTATTGCTGTGACAATTTTCATTTTGATTGCTTGATTATTTCTAAACATTTCTTATAAAATTCAATTTTATTGAAAATTAACTGTGCTGTAGCCCACAAGTTTTTGGGCGGCAAAAATCTAAAATGGTCCGATTACGATGGTTGATACCTCTATCAATAGGTTTCGGAACCTGTAATTGCTGTTACAATTTTCGATTTGATTGCCCGATTATTTCTAAACATTTATTAGAAAATTCAATTTTATTGAAAATTAACTGTGCTATAGCCCACAAGTTTTTGGGCGGCAAAAATCTAAAATGATCCCATTAAAATGTTTGATACCTCTATCAATAGGTTTCGGGACTTGTAATTGCTTTGACAATTTTCATTTTGATTGCTCGATTATTTCTAAACATTTCTTAGAAAATTCAATTTTATTGAAAATTAACTGTGCTATACCCCACAAGTTTTTGGGCGGCAAAAATCTGAAATGGTCCGAATACGATGGTTGATACCTCTATTAGTAGGTTTCGGAACCTGTAATTGCTGTGACAATTTTCATTTTGATTGCTTGATTATTTCTAAACATTTCTTAGAAAATTCAATTTTATTGAAAATTAACTGTGGTATAGCCCACAAGTTTTTGGGCGGCAAAAATCTAAAATGATCCGATTAAGATGGTTGATACCTCTATCAATAGGTTTCGGGACCTATAATTGCTGTGACAATTTTCATTTTGATTGCTCGATTATTTCTAAACATTTCTTAGAAAATTCAATTTTATTGAAAATTAACTGTGCTATACCCCACAAGTTTTTGGGCGGCAAAAATCTAAAATGGTCCGATTACGATGGTTGATACCTCTATCAATAGGTTTCGGGACCTGTAATTGCTGTGACAATTTTCATTTTAATTGCTCGATTATTTCTAAACATTTCTTAGAAAATTCAAGTTTATTCGTTATTAACTATAGCCCACAAGTTTTTGGGCGGCAAAAAATCTAAAATGGTCCGATTACGATGGTTGATACCTCTATCAATAGGTTTCGGGACCTGTAATTGCTGTGACAATTTTCATTTTGATTGCTCGATTATTTCTTAACATTGCTTAGAAAATTCAATTTTATTGAAAATCAACTGTGCTATAGCCCACAAGTTTTTGGGCGGCAAAAACCTAAAATGGTCCGATTACGATGGTTGATACCTCTTTCAATAGGTTTCGGGACCTGTAATTGCTGTGACAATTTTCATTTTGATTGCTTGATTATTTTTAAACATTTCTTATAAAATTCAATTTTATTGAAAATTAACTGTGCTATAGCCCACAAGTTTTTGGGCGGCAAAAATCTAAAATGGTCCGATTACGATGGTTGATACCTCTATCAATAGGTTTCGGAACCTGTAATTGCTGTGACAATTTTTGATTTGATTGCCAGATTATTTCTAAACATTTCTTAGAAAATTCAATTTTATTGAAAATTAACTGTGCTATAGCCCACAAGTTTTTGGGCGGCAAAAATCTAAAATGGTCCGATTAAGATGTTTGATACCTCTATCAATAGGTTTCAGGACTTGTAATTGTTTGACAATTTTCATTTTGATTGCTCGATTATTTCTAAACATTTCTTAGAAAATTCAATTTTATTGAAAATTAACTGTGCTATATAGCCCACAAGTTTTTGGGCGGCAAAAACCTAAAATGGTCCGATTACGATGGTTGATACCTCTATCAATAGGTTTGGGGACCTGTTATTGCTGTGACAATTTTCATTTTGATTGCTCGATCATTTTTAAACATTTCTTAGAAAATTCAATTTTATTGAAAATTAACTGTGCTATAGCCCACAAGTTTTTGGGCGGCATAAAATCTAAAATGGTCCGAATACGATGGTTGATACCTCTATCAATAGGTTTCGGGACCTGTAATTGCTGTGACAATTATAATTTTGATTGCTCGATTATTTCTAAACATTTCTTAGAAAATTCAATTTTATTGAAAATTAATTGTGCTATAGCCCACAAGTTTTTGTGTGGCAAAAATCTAAAATGGTCCGATTACGATGGTAGATACCTCTATCAATAGGTTTCGGGACCTGTTATTGCTGTGACAATTTTCATTTTGATTGCTCGATTATTTCTAAACATTTCTTAGAAAATTCAATTTTATTGAAAATTAACTGTGTTATAGCCCACGAGATTTTGGGCGGCAGAAATCTAAAATGGTCCGATTGCGATGGTTGATACCTCTATCAATAGCTTTCGGGACCTGTAATTGCTGTGACAATTTTCATTTTGATTGCTCGATTATTTCTAAACATTTCTTAGAAAATTCAATTTTATACAAAATTAAATATGCTATAGCCGACAAGTTTTTGTGCGGCAAGCACCTAAAATGGTCCGATTACGATGGTTGATACCTCTATCAATAGGTTTGGGGACCTGTTATTGCCGTGACAATTTTCGAAATTTTAGAAAATTCAATTTTATTGAAAATTAACTGTGCTATAGCCCACAAGTTTTTGGGCGGCAAAAATCTAAAATGGTCCGATTACGATAGTTGATACCTCTATCAATAGGTTTGGGGACCTGTTATTGCTGTGACAATTTTCGAAATTTTAGAAAATTCAATTTTATTGAAAATTAACTGTGCTGTAGCCCACAAGTTTTTGGGCGGCAAAAATCTAAATGGTCCGATTACGATGGTTGATACCTCTATCAATAGGTTTCGGGACCTGTTATTGCTGTGACAATTTTTAGTTTGATTGCTCGATTATTTCTAAACATTTCTTAGAAAATTCAATTTTATTGAAAATTAACTGTGTTATAGCCCACGAGATTTTGTGCGGCAAAAATCTAAAATGGTCCGATTACGATGGTTGATACCTCTATCAAAATAGGTTTCGGGACCTGTAATTGCTGTGACAATTTTTATTTTGATTGCTCGATTATTTCTAAACATTTCTTAGAAAATTCAATTTTATTGAAAATTAACTGTGCTGTAGCCCACAAGTTTTTGGGCGGCAAAAATCTAAAATGGTCCGATTACGATGGTTGATACCTCTATCAATAGGTTTCGGGACCTGTAATTGCTGTGACAATTTTCATTTTGATTGCTCGATTATTTCTAAACATTTCTTAGAAAATTCAATTTTATTGAAAATTAACTGTGCTATAGCCCACAAGTTTTTGTGCGGCAAAAACCTAAAATGGTCCGATTACGATGGTTGATACCTCTATCAATAGGTTTCGGGACCTGTAATTGCTGTGACAATTTTCGTTTTGATTGCCCGACTATTTCTAAACATTTCTTAGAAAATTCAATTTTATTGAAAATTATCTGTGCTATAGCCCACAAGTTTTTGGGCGGCATAAAATCTAAAATGGTCCGATTAAGATGGTTGATACCTCTATCAATAGGTTTCGGGACCTGTAATTGCTGTGACAATTTTCATTTTGATTGCTCGATTATTTCTAAACATTTCTTAGAAAATTCAATTTTATTGAAAATTGACTGTGATATAGCCCACAAGTTTTTGGGCGGCAAAAACCTAAAATGGTCCGATTACGATGGTTGATACCTCTATCAATAGGTTTCGGGACCTGTTATTGCTGTGACAATTTTCATTTTGATTGCTCGATTATTTTTAAACATTTCTTAGAAAATCCAATTTTATTGAAAATTAACTGTGCTATAGCCCACAAGTTTTTGGGCGGCAAAAATCTAAAATGGTCCGATTACGATGGTAGATACCTCTATCAATAGGTTTCGGGAACTGTTATTGCTGTGACAATTATCATTTTGATTGCTCGATTATTTCTTAATATTTCTTAGAAAATTCAATTTTATTGAAAATTACCTGTGCTATAGCCGACAAGTTTTTGTGCGGCAAAAACCTAAAATGGTCCGATTACGATGGTTGATACCTCTATCAATAGGTTAGGGAACTTGTTATTGCTGTGACAATTTTCGAAATTTTAGAAAATTCAATTTTATTGAAAATTAACTGTGCTGTAGCCCACAAGTATTTGGGCGGCAAAAATCTAAAATGATCCGATTACGATGGTTGATACCTCTATCAATAGGTTTCGGGACCTGTAATTGCTGTGACAATTTTCGTTATGATTGCCCGATTATTTCTAAACATTTCTTAGAAAATTCAATTTTATTGAAAATTAACTTTGCTATAGCCCACAAGTTTTTTGGCGGCAAAAATCTAAAATGGTCCGATTAAGATGGTAGATACCTCTATCAATAGGTTTCGGGACATGTTATTGCTGTGACAATTTTTATTTTGATTGCTCGATTATTTCTAAACGATTCTTAGAAAATTCAATTTTATTGAAAATTAACTGTGTTATAGCCCACGAGATTTTGTGCGGCAAAAATCTAAAATGGTCCGATTACGATGGTTGATACCTCTATCAATATAGGTTTCGGGACCTGTAATTGCTGTGACAATTTTCATTTTGATTGCTCGATTATTTCTAAACATTTCTTAGAAAATTCAATTTTATTGAAAATTAACTGTGCTATAGCCCACAAGTTTTTGTGCGGCAAAAACCTAAAATGGTCCGATTACGATGGCTGATACCTCAATCAATAGGTTTGGGGACCTGTTATTGCTGTGACAATTTTCATTTTGATTGCTCGATTATTTCTAACCATTTCTTAGAAAATTCAATTTTATTGAAAATTTACTGTGCTGTAGCCCACAAGTTTTTGGGCGGCAAAAATCTAAAATGGTCCGATTACGATGGTTGATACCTCTATCAATAGTTTTCGGAACCTGTAATTGCTGTGACAATTTTCATTTTGATTGCTCGATTATTTTTAAACATTTCTTAAAAAATTCAATTTTATTGAAAATTAACTGTGCTATAGCCCACAAGTTTTTGGGCGGCAAAAATCTGAAATGGTCCAATAACGATGGTTGATACCTCTATCAATAGGTTTCTGAACCTGTAATTGCTGTGACAATTTTCATTTTGATTGCCCGATTATTTCTAAACATTTCTTATAAAATTCAATTTTATTGAAAATTAACTGTGCTATAGCCCACAAGTTTTTGGGCGGCAAAAATCTAAAATGGTCCGATTAAGATGGTAGATACCTCTATCAATAGGTTTCGGGACCTGTTATTGCTGTGACAATTCTCATTTTGATTGCTCGATTATTTCTAAACATTTCTTAGAAAATTCAATTTTATTGAAAATTAACTGTGATATAGCCGACAAGTTTTTGTGCGGCAAAAACCTAAAATGGTCCGATTACGATGGTTGATACCTCTATCAATAGGTTTGGGGACTTGTTATTGCTGTGACATTGTTCGAAATTTTAGAAAATTCAATTTTATTGGAAATTAACTTTGCTGTAGCCCACAAGTTTTTGGGCGGCAAAAATCTAAAATGGTCCGATTACGATGGTTGATACCTCTATCAATAGGTTTCGGGACCTGTAATTGCTGTGACAATTTTCGTTTTGATTGCCCGATTATTTCTAAACATTTCTTAGAAAATTCAATTTTATTGAAAATTAACTTTTCTATAGCCCACAAGTTTTTGGGCGGTAAAAATCTAAAATAGTCCGATTAAGATGGTAGATACCTCTATCAATAGGTTTCGGGACCTGTTATTGCTGTGACAATTTTTATTTTGATTGCTCGATTATTTCTAAACATTTCTTAGAAAATTCAATTTTATTGAAAACTAACTGTTTTATATATAGCCCACGAGATTTTGTGCGGCAAAAATCTGAAATGGTCCGATTACGATGGTTGATACCTCTATCAAAATAGGTTTGGGGACCTGTAATTGCTGTGACAATTTGCATTTTGATTGCTCGATTATTTCTAAACATTTCTTAGAAAATTCAATTTTATTGAAAATTAACTGTGTTATAGCCCACAAATTTTTGTGTGGCAAAAACCTAAAATGGTCCGATTACGATGGTTGATACCTCTATCAATAGGTTTGGGGACCTGTTATTGCTGTGACAAGTTTCATTTTGATTGCTCGATTATTTCTAAACATTTCTTAGAAAACTAAATTTTATTGAAAATTAACTGTTCTGTAGCCCACAAGTTTTTGGGCGGCAAAAATCTAAAATGGTCCGATTACGATGGTTGATACCTCTATCAAAATAGGTTTCGGGACCTGTAATTGCTGTGACAAATTTCATTTTGATTGCTCGATTATTTCTAAACATTTCTTAGAAAATTCAATTTTATTGAAAATTAACTGTGCTATAGCCCACAAGTTTTTGGGCGGCAAAAATCTGAAATGGTCCAATAACGATGGTTGATACCTCTATCAATAGTTTTCGGGACCTGTAATTGCTGTGACAATTTTCATTTTGATTGCTCGATTATTTCTAAACATTTATTAGAAAATTCAATTTTATTGAAAATCAACTGTGCTATAGCCCACAAGTTTTTGATCGGCAAAAACCTAAAATTGTCCGATTACGATGGTTGATACCTCTATCAATAGGTTTCAGGACCTGTAATTGCTGCGCAATTTTCGTTTTGATTGCCCGATTATTTCTAAACATTTCTTAGAAAATTCAATTTTATTGAAAATTAACTGTGCTATAGCCCACAAGTTTTTGGGCGGCAAAAATCTGAAATGCTCCGATTACGATGGTTGATACCTCTATCAATAGGTTTCGGGACCTGTTATTGCTGTGACAATTTTTATTTTGATTGCTCGATTATTTCTAAACATTTCTTTGAAAATTCAATTTTATTGAAAATCAACTGTGCTATAGCCCACAAGTCTTTGGGCGGCAAAAATCTTAAATGGTCCAATTACGATGGTTGATACCTCTATCAATAGGTTTCGGGACTTGTAATTGCTGTGACAATTTTAATTTTGATTGCTCGATTATTTTTAAACATTTCTTAGAAAATTCAATTTTATTGAAAATCAACTGTGCTATAGCCCACAAGTTTTTGGGCGGCAAAAATCTAAAATGGTCCGATTACGATGGTTGATACCTATATCAATAGGTTTCGGGACCTGTAATTGCTGTGACAATTTTTATTTTGATTGCTCGATTATTTCTAAACATTTATTAGAAAATTCAATTTTATTGAAAATTAACTGTGGTATAGCCCACAAGTTTTTGGGCGGCATAAAATCTAAAATGGTCCGAATACGATGGTTGATACCTCTATCAATAGGTTTCGGGACCTGTAATTGCTGTGACAATTTTTATTTGAATTGCTTGATTATTTCTAAACATTTATTAGAAAATTCAATTTTATTGAAAATTAGCTGTGCTAGAGCCCACAAGTTTTTTGAGCGGCCAAAATCCAAAATGGTCTGATTACAATTGTTGATACCTCTATCAATAGGTTTCGGGACCTGTAATTGCTGTGACAATTTTCATTTTGATTGCTCGATTATTTCTAAACATTTATTAGAAAATTCAATTTTATTGAAAATTAACTGTGCTATAGCCCACAAGTTTTTGGGCGGCATAAAATCTAAAATGGTCCGAATACGATGGTTGATACCTCTATCAATAGGTTTCGGGACCTGTAATTGCTGTGACAATTTTTATTTGGATTGCTCGATTATTTCTATACATTTATTAGGAAATTCAATTTTATTGAAAATTAACTGTGCTAGAGCCCACAAGTTTTTTGAGCGGCCAAAATCCAAAATGGTCTGATTACGATGGTTGATACCTCTATCAATAGGTTTCGGGACCTGTAATTGCTGTGACAATTTTAATTTTGATTGCTCGATTATTTCTAAACATTTATTAGAAAATTCAATTTTATTGAAAATCAACTGTGCTATAGTCCACAAATTTTTGATCGGCAAAAATCTAAAATGGTCCGAATACGATGTTTGATACCTCTATCAATAGGTTTCGGGACCTGTAATTGCTGTGACAATTTTCATTTTGATTGCTCGATTATTTCTAAACATTTATTAGAAAATTCAATTTTATTGAAAATCAACTGTGCTATAGTCCACAAGTTTTTGGGCGGCAAAAATCTAAAATGGTCCGATTACGATGGTTGATACCTCTATCAATAGGTTTCGGGACCTGTAATTGCTGTGACAATTTTCATTTTGATTGCTCGATTATTTCTAAACATTTATTAGACAATTCAATTTTATTGAAAATCAACTGTGCTATAGTCCACAAGTTTTTGGGCGGCAAAAATCTAAAATGGTCCGATTACGATGGTTGATACCTCTATCAATAGGTTTCGGGACCTGTAATTGTTGTGACAATTTTTATTTTGATTGCTCGATTATTTCTAAATATTTATTAGAAAATTCAATTTTATTGAAAATCAACTGTGCTATAGCCCTTAAGTGTTTGGGCGGCAAAAATCTAAAATGGTCCGATTACGATGGTTGATACCTCTATCAATAGGTTTCGGGACCTGTTATTACTGTGACAATTTTCATTTTGATTGCTCGATTATTTCTAAACATTTCTTAGAAAATTCAATTTTATTGAAAATTAACTGTGCTATAGCCCACAAGTTTTTGGGCTGCAAAAATCTGAAATGCTCCGATTACGATGGTTGATACCTCTATCAATAGGTTTCGGGACCTGTTATTGCTGTGACAATTTTCATTTTGATTGCTCGATTATTTCTAAACATTTCTTAGAAAATTCAATTTTATTGAAAATCAACTGTGCTATAGTCCACAAATTTTTGATCGGCAAAAATCTAAAATGGTCCGATTACGATGGTTGATACCTCTATCAATAGGTTTCGGGACCTGTAATTGCTGTGACAATTTTCATTTTGATTGCTCGATTATTTCTAAACATTTCTTAGAAAATTAATTTTATTGAAAATTAACTGTGCTATAGTCCACAAGTTTTTGGGCGGCAAAAATCTAAAATGGTCCGATTACGATAGTTGATACCTCTATCAATAGGTTTTAGAACCTGTAATTGCTGTGACAATTTTAATTTTGATTGCTCGATTATTTCTAAACATTTATTAGAAAATTCAATTCTATTAAAAATCAACTGTGCTATAGCCCACAAGTTTTTGGGCGGCAAAAATCTAAAATGGTCCGATTACGATGGTTGATACCTCTATCAATAGTTTTCGGGACCTGTAATTGCTGTGACAATTTTTATTTTGATTTCTCGATTATTTCTAAACATTTCTTAGAAAATTCAATTTTATTGAAAATCAACTGTGCTATAGCCCACAATTGTTTGGGCGGCAAAAATCTAAAATGGTCCGATTACGATGGTTGATACCTCTATCAATAGGTTTCGGGACCTGTTATTAAAGTGACAATTTTTATTTTTATTGCTCGATTGTTTCTAAACATTTCTTAGAAAATTCAATTTTATTGAAAATCAACTGTGCTATAGCCCACAATTGTTTGGGCGGCAAAAATCTAAAATGGTCCGATTACGATGGTTGATACCTCTATCAATAGGTTTCGGGACCTGTTATTAAAGTGACAATTTTTATTTTTATTGCTCGATTGTTTCTAAATATTTCTTAGAAAATTCAATTTTATTGAAAATTAACTGTGCTATAGCCCACAAGTTTTTGGGCGGCAAAAATCTGAAATGCTCCGATTACGATGGTTAATATCTCTATCAATAGGTTTCGGGACCTGTTATTGCTGTGACAATTTTCATTTTGATTGCTCGATTATTTCTAAACATTTATTAGAAAATTAAATTTTATTGAAAATCAACTGTGCTATAGCCCACAAGTTTTTGGGCGGCAAAAATCTAAAATGGTCCGATTACGATGGTTGATACCTCTATCAATAGGTTTCGGGACCTGTTATTGCTGTAACAATTTTCATTTTGATTGCTAGATTATTTCTAAACATATATTAGAAAATTCAATTTTATTGAAAATTAACTGTGGTATATCCCACAAGTTTTTGGGCGGAAAAAATCTAAAATGGTCCGATTACGATGGTTGATACCTCTATCAATAGGTTTCGGGACCTGTAATTGCTGTGACAATTTTCATTTTGATTGCTCGATTATTTCTAAACATTTCGTAGAAAATTAATTTTATTGAAAATTAACTGTGCTATATATAGCCCACAAGTGTTTTGGCGGAAAATCTAAAATGGTCCGATTACGATAGTTGATACCTCTATCAATAGGTTTCGGGACCTGTAATTGCTGTGACAATTTTAATTTTGATTGCTCGATTATTTCTAAACATTTCTTAGAAAATGCAATTTTATTGAAAATCAACTGTGCTATAGCCCACAAGTTTTTGGGCGGCAAAAATCTAAAATGCTCCGAAAACGATGGTTGATACCTCTATCAATAGGTTTCGGGACCTGTAATTGCTGTGGCAATTTTCATTTTGATTGCTCGATTATTTCTAAACATTTATTAGAAAATTCAATTTTATTGAAAATCAACTGTGCTATAGTCCACAAGTTTTTGGGCGGCAAAAATCTAAAATGGTCCGATTACGATGGTTGATACCTCTATCAATAGGTTTCGGGACCTGTAATTGCTGTGACAATTTTCATTTTGATTGCTCGATTATTTCTAAACATTTATTAGACAATTCAATTTTATTGAAAATCAACTGTGCTATAGTCCACAAGTTTTTGGGCGGCAAAAATCTAAAATGGTCCGATTACGATGGTTGATACCTCTATCAATAGGTTTCGGGACCTGTAATTGCTGTGACAATTTTTATTTTGATTGCTCGATTATTTCTAAACATTTATTAGAAAATTCAATTTTATTGAAAATCAACTGTGCTATAGCCCTCAAGTGTTTTGGGCGGCAAAAATCTAAAATGGTCCGATTACGATGGTTGATACCTCTATCAATAGGTTTCGGGACCTGTTATTACTGTGACAATTTTCATTTTGATTGCTCGATTATTTCTAAACATTTATTAGAAAATTCAATTTTATTGAAAATTAACTGTGCTATAGCCCACAAGTTTTTGGGCTGCAAAAATCTGAAATGCTCCGATTACGATGGTTGATATCTCTATCAATAGGTTTCGGGACCTGTTATTGCTGTGACAATTTTCATTTTGATTGCTCGATTATTTCTAAACATTTCTTAGAAAATTCAATTTTATTGAAAATCAACTGTGCTATAGTCCACAAATTTTTGATCGGCAAAAATCTAAAATGGTCCGATTACGATGGTTGATACCTCTATCAATAGGTTTCGGGACCTGTAATTGCTGTGACAATTTTCATTTTGATTGCTCGATTATTTCTAAACATTTATTAGAAAATTCAATTTTATTGAAAATCAACTGTGCTATAGTCCACAAGTTTTTGGGCGGCAAAAATCTAAAATGGTCCGATTACGATGGTTGATACCTCTATCAATAGGTTTCGGGACCTGTTATTGCTGTGACAATTTTCATTTTGATTGCTAGATTATTTCTAAACATATATTAGAAAATTCAATTTTATTGAAAATTAACTGTGGTATATCCCACAAGTTTTTGGGCGGAAAAAATCTAAAATGGTCCGATTACGATGGTTGATACCTCTATCAATAGGTTTCGGGACCTGTAATTGCTGTGACAATTTTCATTTTGATTGCTCGATTATTTCTAAACATTTCTTAGAAAATTAATTTTATTGAAAATTAACTGTGCTATAGCCCTCAAGTGTTTGGGCGGAAAATCTAAAATGGTCCGATTACGATAGTTAATACCTCTATCAATAGGTTTTAGAACCTGTAATTGCTGTGACAATGATTTGATTTCTCGATTATTTCTAAACATTTCTTAGAAAATTCAATTTTATTGAAAATCAACTAGCCCACAATTGTTTGGGCGGCAAAAATCTAAAATGGTCCGATTACGATGGTTGATACCTCTATCAATAGGTTTCGGGACCTGTTATTAAAGTGACAATTTTTATTTTTATTGCTCGATTGTTTCTAAATATTTCTTAGAAAATTATATTTTATTGAAAATTAACTGTGCTATAGCCCACAAGTGTTTGGGCGGAAAATCTAAAATGGTCCGATTACGATAGTTGATACCTCTATCAATAGGTTTTGGAACCTGTAATTGCTGTGACAATTTTTATTTTGATTGCTCGATTATTTCTAAACATTTCTTAGAAAATTCAATTTTATTGGAAATTAACTGTGCTATATATAGCCCATAAGTTTTTGGGCGGCAAAAATCTGAAATGCTCCGATTACGATGGTTGATACCTCTATCAATAGGTTTCGGGACCTGTAATTGCTGTGACAATTTTCATTTTGATTGCTCGATTATTTCTAAACATTTCTTAGAAAATTCAATTTTATTGAAAATTAACTGTGCTATAGCCCACAAGTGTTTGTGCTGCAAAAATATAAAATGGTCCAATTACGATGGTTGATACCTCTATCAATAGGTTTCGGGACCTGTGATTGCTGTGACAATTTTCTTTTTGATTGCTCGATTATTTCTAAACATTTCTTAGAAAATTCAAAATTCTGAAATTTAGAAATTGATAAACTTTATATTATCTTGAATTTTTGTAAGCTGTTAAATTTTCTTTAATACTTTCACGCACGGTGTTTACAAAAATATGGTAAGCTTTTCCCACATCCACTGTTTTTGAATTTTGTCAATGCAACCAAGATTATAGAAAGCCATAGTCTAAAAACGAAGCATTTCTAAAGAAATTAGAAGCGAGGAAAAAATTAAACTTTTCATATAAAACATAAAGGAAATCACTTTTTTCCAGAAACAAACTTTTAAATGAAAACGTGACAAATTCTTAATTATGATCTCTGACATATTTTCACAAATGTTTGAATTTCAACCATACATGAACATCGGTTAAGAAAATCGATTTCATTTTCCTGCGGTAATTCGTTTATTTATACCAAAATTTATAAAATTTTTATAACAACATCATTCTGGTCAAATTGAAACTAAAGCTTACTGCAAATCATCTAGTTACTAAGTAAATACACATTGCACATATATGGCAGCACAAATTTGGTAAACTCAAGTTTAAAAATTGTAGACAAAGTAAAACAAATTCAAGTTTTCGTACTGATATTTGATGCAAAGTGACAAATTGTACTGAGTTCACTCACATAGTTTACACACCAACAGTGGAATGAAATCGTCACCAAGCGGATACAATGTTTCAAATTCAACTAAATAATGCAAAACAACAACGATTTAGTTACACATAAAATTCAATAAAACTCCGCAGGCAACTTTATTTTCAATTAAAAAAGCTTTTTTGTGTTAGGCTGTGTGCTTTTATCGCAGTATTCTCGTTGTGTATATTTTTAAATTAAAAATTGTTTTCAGTTTTGTTTTTCAGTGCTCTTCTGTAGGTACTACCTACTCGTACATCACATTTTGGAGTATGATGTATATGTACACTATATGCTATAAACTGTTATACTCTATTAACAGGAAATTGATTATTATAGCATGAAGTTGATATAAATCACAAATAAAACATAATAATTTTGCTGTCTGAGTGAATAAGAGTATACAGAGAAATAATATTTTGTTGTTTTGATAGCTTTACAAGAAAAAAAAAAATAAAACCTAAAATCCATTAAAATTCATTTTCAATTTTTCAAATATGGTTGTATGTATGATACGTATAACAGAGCTGTAAGTCAAAAAGCTTTTCATAAATAACATTGAATTACACATTAAACAAAACAAAAATGGGAAATGACGAAAACAACACAACAGCGAGCTTAATTCAAAGAAAGTGTTGAACATACATGCTATACATATTTACTGTAAATATTTATGTTCGATTTCCAACTGGGAAAACACATTTTTAATACATATAGGTTAAACATATGGTAATCTTGCGGATTTTGATTTCCTTGCTTCCTTGTTATTTAGGTATGTATCTGATTCGACAAACATATTTAATTTTTGTATAAAGATGCAACGTTAGTTGAAAAAACATTCAATTGATTTTGAAAATAGAAAATACTGGAAAATTTTCGGGCATAATTTTATCTCAGTTCCGTAAATATAATTAAGCATTTAAGGATGTAAAGTAAGTATAAATGTTGAAAAATTACAACTCTTACGCTTACTCATTGAGTCATTGGTTTAATATTATTGACTGGGCTCTGACTTTTTCATTCCAATTGAAAATTTCAAAATTTAAACTGATTAGCTGAAAACCAAGCAAGTTCACTCGGAAAATATCCAACGACCGCAAAAGATCTCCTAAAAAAGGATAACACCCAAGTAATTGTCATAAATCATATTTTGTCTGCCATTTATTTTTTTATGATGAATTTTACTGGAAATAGGTACTCTGGAATCAATCTTTACGAAGAACAATTTTAATATAAAAAGTTTGTGGATTTGGGAACGACCTTTGCAAGAAGCTTTGAAGTTCATTTTATTTCCAAAACTTCCAATAAAACGTTAAATGACTTATAGCAGACTTCGATCAAAAGCTTAAGTAAATGAATAAAGTGTATTACTATACAATTGTTTCATGGCGAATATGATGTCCATTATTCTTTCAGTGAATATAGAGAGATCTTGGTAATTTTGCTCAAAGGCTAAAATCTCAATTAATACTTTAAAAGCAATCTTTTTAAACATAAAATCTGTTAAAGTTTGTAACGACTGGCTTTCGATGTATTAATCGGCACGTTCGCACACCTGAATTCGGATAGTTCCTCGCGGTTGGGGGGTTCCTAACAAAAGTCCGATTCGCCAGCGTACAAAAGTAAACTGGGTGTGCTACAAATGGGACAAAAAAGTGGAAGACGGCTGACTTGGAATTCATCTTGCGGAAGAGCACAATCTCAAAATTTTAATTTAAAACATTATACATTTTATTTAACTACTTCAACAATAAACTTTTATTCGCAAAAAAATTGGATTTTTTTTTATTATATGAGTGAAATCCAAAAAAAATTTTCTTAAATTATCGTAAAACTAAATACATAATACAAAAACTATAATTATCACTATACTAAAAAATGCTTAACCTATAGGTACCTTTCATTCGTCGAACCGTAGAATAAATAAGTATAATCCTTTATCCGTTAAGTTGGACTTCCGATTTGTTGTTGATTAAATTCTGGTATTTTGAACACGAAAAAAAAATACCACTCCGGAATGCCGGAACTATTTCATTCGATCTATAATTATTATCTCTTTTTTTTTTTTATAACTTATATGGTAGGAATTATATTATGACGATCATTAGTATTATTATTAACGGCTTTTATAAGGCTTTTACATTACCTCACTGCCAAAAATTATCGGTCGTTACAAGTTTACAGTTTTTCAAACCACGCCACTTATTAAATGCCTTTTATGTTTAGGTCTGTATATTATTTTGATAATTATTATCCCGTCGTATCACAATATTATCGTTTATATCACACTTTTAGGCTCCGCACACTATTTCGGCTTCTCTCTCTTTTTTTCACTATTAATATTCAATATTCAATTATTATTATTTTGTTTTATTAATTTTTTTAAAGCACCTTTCTTGATCATCGATCCAAACTTTTCTGCCCTCGTTTTTTCTCCTCCCAACAAATCGGAAGCCAAAAATATTTATTTTTTTTGTTATGTACTCTTATACACCACAGCGTCATTATTTTTTTTTTTTATCCAAAAAAAAATCTTATATACTAACGGCTTAATTATACAAGTATATAATCTCGTTGTTATCCTTTATATAAATTTTAAAATATTTATTATCATTACCATACAGATAGATACAACAAAAACAATATAATACCAAAATTCTATATAATATAGTATCGATCATCTATACATTTAGTATCCCTATAGAGATAGTTACGGTGCGCGAGATTTTCATGTTACAACACAGATTAGATTGAAAATTCCACTCGAAATTTCAAATTTAAACTGCAAAACAAAAATCTCGTTAACCGTCGTAATATTGCAATCATATAACATACGCATTATCAGTTTCGAAATCATTAGGTTAGGTTTTAGGCATGGTAAGTGCCTAATATTTTTCCCTTGTCATTTGCCACTACATAGTTAACATTTTCTTCGCGCTTAATCACTTTTCCTTTTACTCTAACAGGGGCGAATTTAGCGCAGAATTGCCTGCTTGCATTACTTTGCGGATAGGATTTTACATAAACAGTTTGGCCTACTATAAATTGTTTATCGCGAGCACGTAAGTTGTACCGCCTAGCATAATTATCGTATGCCTCTCGGAGATGTTTACGTATTTGAGTATGAATGATCGGCATTTTTTAGTGGTTTGGTAAAATATCGGGTTCTGAATCCAGTAGACAGTTAGCGTCTTTCAACAGTTTGTAATGTTCCGCATGCCAAATTTGGTGATATCCAAACATAAGGTAGTGTGGCGAGTAAGTCGTTGACTGATGAACTAAGCTTCTTAAAGCACAAATATTTCGGAGATATGTATATCCCAATTTTTATGATTTACCTTAACATACGCACGGATGGCGGCTATTACCGATCGGTTTACTCGCTCCGACGCGTTACTTTGTGGAGCATGGTGAGCCGTATTTTGAGGTCGAATGCCTAACTTTTGTAAAAATCCTAAGAACTCCGTACTTCTAAATTGCACCCCTTTATCGGAATATAACGTTTCGGGTATGCCAAATAGGTCAAATTGTTCTCTAAGATAAGCCACAATATGCTGAGTACTTGCTTTTGGTAGGGTTTTGAGTAACACAAACTTAGTCAACTGGTCTAGAACAATGAATATATAAGTTTTTCCGGAGCTTGACCTTGGGTACGGTCCTAAGAGATCCACATACACCTGCTGCCATGGCCTCTCTGATATTCTCGTATACCCCATTAATGGTCTAGCTAGTTTATTGGACGCTTTTGTAGTCTTACATATTTCACAGGAGGTCACGAACTAATAGACTTCGTTATACATGCCCGGCCAATAGTAGTACCGTCGCTGCTTGTATGTTCGCGCCGAATGAGGGTGTCTGTCATGGTTGAAGGCACATATAGCTTCCAAACCGGTAGGTCCAATAAACATTGATTCTATTCGAATATAAATTTTCTGATTGGTTACCCTCAAATTTGGAAAACGTTCTGGAAATTCTTCGATCTGTTTTCTGAATTTCATACAATCTTCGCCCTCGAATTATCTGGCGTTCAAATCGATATTAAAGTGATTACTTATCTTATTGATGTCATTTCCCAATTCAGATTTGGTATCGCAATACACTTTGGATAGCGCGTCGGGTACCACGTTAAATTTACCTTTTTAGTGTACTATCTCAAAATCACATTGCTGGAGTTTTAAGCTCCAGCGGGCTAGTCTACCCGTCAGATCTTTCTGGGTTATCAACCATCGTAATGCAGCATGATCTGTAATAACTCTGAACTTGAAGCCTTCTATATAGGGTCTAAATTTACCGATTGCTTTAAGAATAGCGAGACACTCTAACTCCGAAACCGTGAAGTTTTTTTCTGCCTTTTTGAGCTTATACGAGAAAAATGCAATAGGTCTCTCTACTTCATCTAACTCCTGATACAGAACGCCACCTAATCCTTCGGTACTGGCATCGCACCTTATCAACAATAGTTTGGTGAAGTCGGGGTTTACCAACACAGGTGCACTCGTTAACAATTGCTTAATCTTACTAAACGCTTTTTGGCACTCATTAGTCCAGTTAAACCTCTTATTTTTCATAAGTAGTGCAGTAATAGGGGCTGAAATCTCAGAAAAATTTGGAACGAATCTTCTGTACCACCCAGCCATCCCTAAAAATCGTCGTACTTTTTTCACGGTCGTTGGGTGGAGGTAATCAGAAATAGCATTGACTTTAGTAGGATCGGCGGTTAATCCCTCTTCACCTACGATATATCCCAGATATTTAATTTTTCTTAAAGCAAACTTACTTTTTTCCTTGTTAATTGTTAGTCCGGCTTCGGTAAGTTTTTGAGCGACTATACCTAACAGTTTCAGGTGTTCACTAAACGTCGGTGATACCACCAGCAAATCGTCAAGGTAAATGAAGATTTTCTCTCTAAACTCATGAGGAATGACGATGTCCATAAAACGGCAAATTGATGCAGCTGCATTACATAGGCCAAAAGGCATGACCTTAAAATGGTACAGCTTTCTTCCAGGGATGTAAAATGCAGTTTTATCTTTTGATTCCTCTGCCAACGGTACCTGCCAGTAAGCGTCTTTTAAATCGATGCTCGATATATATTTCGTATCGCCGAGCCTTCCTAGAAGTCCTTCTATATTAGGCGCCGGATAGGCACCTTTCTTCGTAGCCTGATTAAGGTTCCTGGAATCGATACAGAAGCGTGATTTGCCATTGGGTTTCTTAACAATCACCAATGGTGAGCTCCAAGCGCTTACACTTTCTTCTATTACATCCTTTTTCAACATATCTTCGATTATACTGTCCATTTCCGCCTGTACCGCTGGTGACACTGGATAATTCCTTTGTTTGATTGGCTCGTTTGCTCCCACGTCAATTTTATGGGTAAATAAATGGGTTCTTCCCAACCCTTTTTCTTCAAACGTCGGGAAGCTTTTCATAATATGTTCTAGTTGTATTGATTGAAAGCTCGTCAAATCGTGCTCTGGCATTTCCATATTAGTAGTGTCGCTAGTTTCTAATACGGCTGAAGAAATTCCGAAAACTTTCCAGAAGTTGATTTCTAAATATAGTTGAGCACGTAGTGTTGGAACAATGTAAAATCGAATCATTGCTGTTTTGTCCCTTAAGCTCACTGGTACGTCAATGTAGCCAATTATAGGATTTGGTGTTCCATCTGCTGTTCTAATGATTAAATCTATTTTATGCAATTTAGCTCCTATTTCGTGAATTAATCGTTCTGCGTTACAACCTAGCACACTGATCGTCGCTCCACTATCCATTAGTCCTCTAACCCGAATCTCTTTTATTTTAATGGTGATATAAGGTAACATGACGGCTGAGCACTCCCTTTTTATAAGACGATTCATTTTCCAATACTGTAGAATTCGGACAAAACGGTTAGCTTTGGGAACTTTAGACATACTACTAACGGATTGACTGGTTGACATTAAGTACTGAGGAACGGGCTTCGCTACGAAATATTGTTTCATAGAAGTCGGGGTGCAGGTGGGTTTGGTAAGAGAAGGTTGTTTCTCGACATTATTCTGGGCACCTCCTTCATTCCCGAGTGCGACATCCCAGAAACTGACCCAACCGCGAGAAACTATCCGAATTCAGGTGTGCGAACGTGCCGATTAATACATCGAAAGCCAGTCGTTACAAGTTGTTAAATGTTATGCATTTCAGATGTAATCATAATTCGCATTTATCGTATGTTATCATAATATGCATTTTTGGTTCCGTTTTAATTGAATAAGAAATTAGAATTAAAATAATCACATATTGCGCTTTTGAGTAAAAGCCCCTTGAGCAAAAATTAGCTCATTATTTTGTATACGCATCAAAAATTGTTGCGAAAAATTATTCTAACCAAGCAAATGGTAAGATTGTTATAATTACTTACAGCTCAAGCAATAGTGCATGTTAAGCTTGTAAATCTTCTTATGCGATATTTATAACTAAGCTCTCGGTTAGTCAACAATTTTAATATAACTAAATATCTAAAGCTTCCGTCATCTTAAAATAAGCGTATATTTATTCTATAATCTATTGAACCAGAACAAAAAATTAAGTTTTATAAGAAAAATTTAAAGTTTTCAATTTTTTCTAATTCCCATTTAAAAGCTCCATTTTCACAATACGGCACTATAAAAAGTTTAGGCGCCCCTGGATTATACTGAAAATTTTCATTGCATCTAGGTTTTAGCAATAAATAAAAGCTTATCAAATTTTTATAAAACTATTTAAATATTGGTACCGAAACTTATCCACAAAATTTCGTTTAAATTCCTCCAACTATTTAAAGCTGGTTCATCATTAACAGTTTACTGTTTAAAGATTTACTGTTAATCTAAACACAAAAACCTCATCTCGAAACAAAATTTTTCATTTTTTTATTGTTAGAGAAAGTTTTGAAAACTTTTCTTATGTTTAGCTAATCTCAAAGTTTAGTTTTAGGTTTAAGTTTTCGATATAAATACGTAACGTGTGCCTTAGGACTATGTTGAAATACGAAATTTTTCTTTGTTGCTGTCAATTAAACTAATTTTAAGTTTTCGACATTTTGTATTTTAGGTTTATACAAAATATGCAATTTTCGTTTCAATTTTATAAAATGTTGGATGGACCACAAAGTTTTAAATTTATTAAATTCTTGAAAGATCTCTCTCCTTTTTGAGTATTTTAAGCTAAAGCAACAAGTTGAAAAAATCTGAAACAGTCCTGAAAAATGAAAAAATGATGATTAAAACTGTCAAAATTTCAAATCATCTTCTAATAGGAAGTTTAATCAAAACCTACAAGAAAAATTCATTTGTTTCAACGAAGTTCAGTAAGTCTTTTATATATCTCTAGTTTTCAATAAATTTGGGTGATACAAACCTTAAATGTACAAAACAATTGAATAGGTTCTTTGAATAAACAAGAAGGCCCTATTCATATTTTTAAAGCAAATTTAGCCATCAACTATCAAGTATTATCTTTTTTCCATAAGGTGTAAAAGCTCTACCAAAAATACAACTTCAAAGACAAATAGTTACTGACAAGGACTAAAAGTTCCATCAAAACTTTATAAATAAAATTGGTACTGGAATTTGTCCACACAGTTCACAGGGCTCTGTTGACAAAGATTGACTGTTAACGATGGTTCTGTAATCTAAACCCTTCAAACTAAGCTTTTTGGTCACAAGTAAACATTTTATCATAATTGTTAAAAGAAGCCTCATTCATTATCATAATGACCTCTGAATCCTGTGGAAAGTGTAATAAAGCAGCTGGAATAACTGCACCAACTATATCTTGTAATGGATTTTGTGATTCTTTTTTTCATTATGAATGTGTTCCCATTGATCGTTCAACTGTTAATGTGATAGCGAAGAATCCAAATGTTCTGTTGTTGTGTAATAATTGTATGATGGTGTTGGCGAGTATTACAAAAAAAGGAGAGGCGGTTGTATAAAATTGTATTGCTCAACATTTTTTACGATTGGAACAAGAAATAGCTTCTAATCGTAACATTATTCAGGATTTTCTCCATGATATTGGTCAACGTGTATTTGTGGCACCTCTTCCAACTCAACCTTTGGATTCAACATTAACAAATTATAATTATAATGATTCAACGGTTACAATTATTAATGGCCAAGATCCGCCATCCGAACCTTCCAATGACCCGCTATCTGGATCCGTTGAGTCTGAAGTTGTAATTGGAACTGCTGCTGCCGACCCTGATTCTTTAGAAACTATATCTCTTCGACTACTGATGAAAAATTTAAAAACTTTGTGATACGGAAATTTCAAATCTCCGGTTCCAACTGTCAAAGGATTGAACCGAGACATAAAGATAGAGATTATTTTTTTTTTTTTTTTTTTTTTTTAAATGTTGCCAATGGCTTTATTCTTGAATCTTTCAACATAAGAAACTCACAAGAAGTAATCAAATCTTAAGCTAAAAATTATTACATATTTTAAGTCTTAACCAATGTTAATACTTATTGTTAGGGCTCACAATTTAATTAATTTAGACTACACTTATATGTGTATATCGAATTAAATTTACAGGTTCACAGGTTCATTAGTTCGAGTGGATCTGTTCTTCTCAGACGTCTAAATCGCGGCTGTTTTAGTATCTCCCTGGCCAATTCGTTGGGATGTGCTTCTAGTTTTGAATAATATTTCGAACTGAATTCTTTAATTGTTTCTTTAACGGTTTTAATCCCAAGGTCGTGATGTATATTACTATTTCGAATGTACCAAGGAGCATTGGTGATACTGCGAAGTATTTTCGCTTGGGTTCGTTGCAGGAGTTCTCTGTTTGAAGCGCTGGTGGATCCCCATAACTGAATACCATAAGTCCATATGGGTTTGATTATTGATTTGTACAGTAAAACTTTATTGGCTAATGACAACTGAGATTTTCTTCCCATCAGCCAATACATTTTGGAAAATGTAATTTTTATTTGGTTGCGCTTTGTTTCAATATGATTTTTCCACGTTAACCTTCTATCCAGATGCAAACCTAAGTATTTTACCTTCGTTTGTTGAGGAATATTTTTATCGTTTAATTTCACTGGTGGGCAGGTGCGTTTGTTTAGCGTGAATGTGACGTGAGTTGATTTGTTTTCGTTCACTTTTATTCGCCATGCCTTTAGCCAGTCCGCGACCTTGTTTAAATGATTCTGTAATTCCTTTGAGGCAATTTCAGGATTAGTGTGGGACACCAGGATGGCAGTGTCATCGGCAAATGTTGATATTATCACTTTGTTAGTTACAGGTATATCAGCTGTGTACAATAAGTATAATATTGGTCCTAGAACGCTACCTTGCGGGACACCTGCATTAATATCATTTAAGCAAGTAGTTGCACTGTTTTGTTTGACCATGTATTGCCTTTGGAGAAGATAGTTTCCCAGAACTGAGTGAAATTTTTTCGGTAGAAGCTCCTTAATTTTGTAAATTAGTCCATCGTGCCAAACTTTATCAAAAGCTTGGGCGATATCCAAAAAGGCAGCAGCACAATATTTCTTTTCCTCGAAGGTGATTTTGATTGCATTTACAATCCTGTGTACTTGCTCTGTAGTACCATGTTGGTTTCGGAACCCAAATTGATGGTCTGGAATAACGCGCCGTTCTTCTAATATTGGTTTCAATTTCATTAGTAACATTTTTTCAAATAGCTTTAAGATTGTGGGCAGCATGCTTATGGGACGATATGATGAGATTTGCGTTTCTTTTTTCCCTGGCTTATGTATCATTGTGATCAAAGATATCTTCCATTTTTGAGGAATATAACTGGTTCGCATGACCGCGTTGAATACAAATGTTATTAGTTTTATGCATTTATCCGGCAATTCCCTTATCATTTTTCCAGTAATAAGATCATGTCCTGGTGCCTTTTTCGGGCTTATGCAAGTTTTAATTGTATTCTTAACTTTCTTCCAGTTATACTTTATAGGTTTGTAGGATAAACCATCATCCGTTGGCTGGGGTAGCACAAAATAATTATCTTCTTCGTGTGGGACGAATACTGTTGCTAGATGAGCAGCAAAAGCATTGGCTTTTTCTTCATCACTTCTCGCCCAATTTCCAGTTGGTAGTCTAATCGGTGGATTCGAATTTGTTGGCCTTTTTAAATTTTTTGTTGCCTTCCACAAGGAATAATCTGTCCTCTCGGTTGCCGAGAGATCACTTAAGTAGTTCTTTACGCGCTGGTTTTCTTCTTCGCTCAAAGCAAATCTTAGGGCCTTAATAGCTCGATTTAATTTCCACTTCAATAACGGTGATTTTGTTTGCTGCCATTGACGGCGAATCTTTCGCTTTTCCTGGATTAGTTCCTGTATATTATGTGACAGTTTATTAACTTTTTCCGAACTACTTATGCCGGGTGTAGCCCTTTTAGCAGATAATGTCATGACATCTTTTAGATTTTCTGCCGCCGCATCAATATCAGCTGGTGTGATCAGAGGAATATTAAGTAGACACTTTTGTTCGACTAACCTCCTATATTGATCCCAATTAGTTTTTTTGTTTGTAAGACGGTTCGGTATTTCGTTCCTTAGGACATCAGTACTCAATGTTACTATTACCGGTGAGTGATCAGAAGACAGATCATAGCAATCAGTGGCCTTAGCATATGTACGTGGAATGCCCTTAGTTACACAAAAGTCAATTAGATCAGGAGTTTTCTTTTTATCCGTGGGCCAGTAAGTTGGGTTACCGGCAGATAAATAATCCAGGGACTGTTCCTCTATGGCATCATAAAGTTGTTTACCTTTCGGCGAAGTTAATCTGGAACCCCAATGAGTATGTTTAGCGTTGTAATCACCGCCCGCAAGAAATTTATTACCCAGCTGGCTGAAATAATCCAAGAACTGGAGTTTTTTTATAGCATGTTTTGGAGGGCAGTACACTGCTGATATGACGCAGTTTCCAGACCACTCCTGCAGACAAATGCTCGTTGATTGTATATGTTCTTTCTCATATTTTGTAAGTTCGTAATGTTTTAATCTTCGCTTAATCAATACAGCAGTGCCTCCATGTGCTTTACCATCTGGGTGCTTGGTGTCATAAATAGAGTACCCATTAATTTTGAAATAGCTATTTTTGGTGAAGCGTGTTTCTGATATTAACATTATGTCAATATTGTGTTCAGTGAGGAATGCATGTAGATTATGTTTCGTATAAAATATCCATGGACGCCTCTATATTGGTTAGTTTGCTTTTACCGTCATCGTGGCCACTAAATATTCTTGTTAAAGAATATGAGTTTCGTCGTGGAAATTTTCGTCAACGAAACCTAGCCCGATTTCGGGATTAGCTACTTGCACCACCTCGACTCCAACACCTCGAGGAGATAAAACGCAAATTATTTATTATCATAATGTTGGTGGCATGTCATCTAAACCATCAAGATTTTTTAATTACGTGATGAATATGATATATACACAATTACGGAAACCAATTTTCATAAATCAATTATTGGTATTGTTTATCTGTCAATAGTCTAAAATCATCAGGAGGAGGCGTTTTAATTGCAGTTAATAAAAGGATTACTAGCCAAATGTTACGAACTCCACCATCATTAGAATGTGTTGCGGTACAGTTGGATATGATCGTCCAAACTATTGTGATCGTAACAATTTATATACCACCGTATGCTACTCTGGCGGTTTATACGTTTTTTATTGAGTTTATTTCTAATTTAATGAGTGAATTTGATAATGATAGAACAAGCTTTATTATTAATGGTGATTTTAACGTACCAAATATTCACTGGGTTCCTGATGATGAGTATGGTTTTTTATTACCAACTAACGTAACTTCAGTAGTTGGTAAATATTTTGTGGACTCTGTATCTACATATTTGTGGGTTGCATCAAATTAATGGTGTAACAAATGATAGAAATAGGTATCTGTATTTAGTTTTTTCAAATTTTCAAGATAATATTTTTGTAACGGAGTGTTGTATACCATTTGTGGATAATAGTGTTGATCATAAAGCTATAGAGATTTCATTTAAAAGATATTCTGTTTCTGATACTCGTATATCTGAAGAAATTTCCTTTTATGATTTTAGAAACGGCAATGTTTCCGGTTTTAGTGAATTCTTAGCAAACCTGGATTGGTCTTTGATTTTCAATGATGTAGATGTTAATATTAATGTTGATAAATTTTATGAAATTTTGTACACAAGTTTTAATGAATTTATTCCTAAAAAAACGTATGAAGTCAAAGAATTGATTAAGTTACGCAATCGCAAAAATAAATGTCGAGTAAAATGTATGAGAAATCCTTCTTTGTATAATAAAACTAAAAAGTTGGAATCGCAGAAACTTTTGATCCCAAGTTTTTGAATAAAAATATTGAGCTTATAATGAGTATATGAGGGTTATTGAATTTAAAATAAGTAAGGATCCAAAATTATTTTGGAAATTTGTTAATTCGAAACGGAAATCGTCTGAGTTGCCGATGACTATGTATTTTGAGCAAGACAACAGTTCTGATCCCAATGAAATTGTTGAGTATTTTAGAAAATTTTTTCAGAGTCCATATAGATTCGTAAATTGTTGCAACGTTAGCTCAGGTTTAAATAACGAATTAGTAAATCCTCCGGTTCAATTTGACGTTTTGAAGGTTTCTGAGACTGATATTATGCATCAACTGGATGCCTTTAAGAATGGCTGTGGTCCGGATGGTATATCTTCCTCAATTTTGAAATTATTTAAGTTTGAACTTTGTTATCCTTTGAAATTATTCTTTGAAAAATCTTTAAATTCTTCAATTTATCCGGTTAGATATAAAACATCCTCAATAACTCCCATCTATAAATCAGGTGATCGTTCTAATGTAGCCAATTACAGAGGCATTCCAATTTTGTCGGCAATTCCTAAGCTCTTTGAGGCGATTTTGTCTAAATACCTTTTTTTTAACATCAAGAATAGATTATCAATTAGTCAGCATGGTTTTTTCAAAGGCAGATCAACTACTCGTACAACTAATCTCGTTGAGTTTCAACGGGAAACTATTGATGCATTTGATTCTTATAGTCAACTGGATGTTGTCTATACTGACTTCACAAAAGCATTTGACTCAGTTCAGCATCAAATCATCTTAAAAAACTAAATAATTTTGGATTTTCTCGAAAATTCGTTGCTTGGGTGGAATCGTATTTAACTGGCCGTACCCAATATGTTAATTTGAAGGGTATTAAGTCGAATTTAATAAACGTTCTTTCGGGGCTGCCTCAGAGATCACACCTGGGTCCTCAATTATTTTTGATATTTGTAAACGATGTGCTGGACATGTTACATTACTCAAAAGGACTTATATATACCGACGATCTTAAACTATTCCGTCAAATTTCTGATGCTTCTGATGCTGCTAAATTACAATCCGACCTTTATTCTATATTTAATTGGTGTTAATTGGTGTTGAATCATTTAGATTTGAATATTAAAAAATGTGCGGTTATGTTTTTTTCTAAGAAAAAATCGCAAATATTTTATGATTATTATATTAATAATGAAATATTGAATCGGCTTATCCAAATTAAAGACT
This sequence comes from Tipula vernalis, assembly GCA_958295665.1. Taxonomy (NCBI): domain Eukaryota; kingdom Metazoa; phylum Arthropoda; class Insecta; order Diptera; family Tipulidae; genus Tipula; species Tipula vernalis. Next base: position 115,720,556 of record OY282560.1, on the reverse strand, counting down.
TGGGAGTGACATTTGACTCTAAATTGAATTTTACAACACACATTGATAAGATAATCGTAAAGTCGTCTTCTTTGTTGGGGTTAATACAACGTCTTTCTAAAGAGTTTAAGGATCATCATTAGTTCTAACTAACTTAGAATATGCCATAGTTGTTCTGGGCTCCTTACTACTCGACGCACATTAAAATGAATAGAAAAAATTCAAAAAAAGTTCACACAACTAATGTTTTTTAAATTTAATCTTTTTAATATTAATAGAAGGCTTATGTATTGGGAAAACTTAATTAATATGCCAAGTTACAAGGATATTAAGGGATACGTTATAATATTGAAATTCGGTACACGCTATTTGTGGGCCAATATCAACTTGCATACTAAATTTCACTTCAATCGGTTAAGAAACACGGGAAGTTGTAAAAGAAACGTTTTCTCATACTAAACACTACGGGAATATATAGACAGCCGTATAATCGGAACGGGATACGTTATAATATTGAAATTCGGTACACGCTATTTGTGGGCCAATACAAACTTGCATACTAAATTTCACTTCAATCGGTTAAGAAACACGGGAAGTTTTAGAAGAAACGTTTATTTTCTCATATAAACACTACGGGAATATATAGACAGCCGTTTAATCGGAACGGGATACGTTATAATATTGAAATTCAGTACACGCTATTTGTGGGCCAATATAAACTTGCATACTAAATTTCACTTCAATCGGTTAGGAAACACGGGAAGTTGTAGAAGAAACGTTTATGTTCTCATACTAAACACTACGGGAATATATAGCCAGCCGTATAATCGGAACTGGATACGTTATAATATTGAAATTCGGTACACGCTATTTGTGGGCCAATATCAACTTGCATATTAAATTTCACTTCAATCGGTTAAGAAACACGGGAAGTCGTAGAAGAAACGTTTATGTTCTCATACTAAACACTACGGGAATATATAGCCAGCCGTATAATCAGAACGGGATACGTTATAATATTGAAATTCGGTACGTGCTATTTGTGGGCCAATATCAACTTGCATGTTAAATTTCACTTCAATCGGTTAAGAAACACGGGAAGTCGTAGAAGAAACGTTTATGTTCTCATACTAAACACTACGTGAATATATAGCCAGCCGTATAATCGGAACGGGATACGTTATAATATTGAAATTCGGTACACGCTATTTGTGGGCCAATATCAACTTGCATACTAAATTTCACTTCAATCGGTTAAGAAACACGGGAAGTTGTAAAAAAAACGTTTTCTCATACTAAACACTACGGGAATATATAGACAGCCGTATAATCGGAACGGGATACGTTATAATATTGAAATTCAGTACACGCTATTTGTGGGCCAATATAAACTGGCATACTAAATTTCACTTCAATCGGTTAGGAAACACGGGAAGTTGTAGAAGAAACGTTTATGTTCTCATACTAAACACTACGGGAATATATAGCCAGCCGTATAATCGGAACGGGATACGTTATAATATTGAAATTCGGTACACGCTATTTGTGGGCCAATACAAACTTGCATGTTAAATTTCACTTCAATCGGTTAAGAAACACGGGAAGTCGTAGAAGAAACGTTTATGTTCTCATACTAAACACTACGGGAATATATAGCCAGCCGTATAATCAGAACGGGATACGTTATAATATTGAAATTCGGTACGTGCTATTTGTGGGCCAATATAAACTTGCATGTTAAATTTCACTTCAATCGGTTAAGAAACACGGGAAGTCGTAGAAGAAACGTTTATGTTCTCATACTAAACACTACGGGAATATATAGCCAGCCGTATAATCGGAACGGGATACGTTATAATATTGAAATTCGGTACACGCTATTTGTGGGCCAATATCAACTTGCATACTAAATTTCACTTCAATCGGTTAAGAAACACGGCAAGTTGTAGAAGAAACGTTTATTTTCTCATATAAACACTACGGGAATATATAGACAGCCGTTTAATCGGAACGGGATACGTTATAATATTGAAATTCAGTACACGCTATTTGTGGGCCAATATAAACTTGCATACTAAATTTCACTTCAATCGGTTAGGAAACACGGGAAGTTGTAGAAGAAACGTTTATGTTCTCATACTAAACACTACGGGAATATATAGCCAGCCGTATAATCGGAACGGGATACGTTATAATATTGAAATTCGGTACACGCTATTTGTGGGCCAATACAAACTTGCATGTTAAATTTCACTTCAATCGGTTAAGAAACACGGGAAGTCGTAGAAGAAACGTTTATGTTCTCATACTAAACACTACGGGAATATATAGCCAGCCGTATAATCGGAACGGGATACGTTATAATATTGAAATTCGGTACACGCTATTTGTGGGCCAATATCAACTTGCATACTAAATTTCACTTCAATCGGTTAAGAAACACGGGAAGTTGTAGAAGAAACGTTTTCTCATACTAAGCACTACGGGAATATATAGCCAGCCGTATAATCGGAACGGGATACGTTATAATATTGAAATTCGGTACACGCTATTTGTGGGCCAATATCAACTTACATACTAAATTTCACTTCAATCGGTTAAGAAACGCGGGAAGTTGTAGAAGAAACGTTTTCTCATACTAAACACTACGGGAATATATAGACAGCCGTATAATCGGAACGGGATACGTTATAATATTGAAATTCGGTACACGCTATATGTGGGCCAATATCAACTTGCATACTAAATTTCACTTCAATCGGTTAAGAAACACGGCAAGTTGTAGAAGAAACGTTTATTTTCTCATATAAACACTACGGGAATATATAGACAGCCGTTTAATCGGAACGGGATACGTTATAATATTGAAATTCAGTACACGCTATTTGTGGGCCAATATAAACTTGCATACTAAATTTCACTTCAATCGGTTAGGAAACACGGGAAGTTGTAGAAGAAACGTTTATGTTCTCATACTAAACACTACGGGAATATATAGACAGCCGTATAATCTAACCGGGATACGTTATAATATTGAAATTCGGTACACGCTATTTGTGGGCCAATACAAACTTGCATACTAAATTTCACTTCAATCGGTTAAGAAACACGGGAAGTCGTAGAAGAAACGTTTATGTTCTCATACTAAACACTACGGGAATATATAGCCAGCCGTATAATCAGAACGGGATACGTTATAATATTGAAATTCGGTACACGCTATTTGTGGGCCAATATCAACTTGCATACTAAATTTCACTTCAATCGGTTAAGAAACACGGGAAGTTGTAGAAGAAACGTTTTCTCATACTAAACACTACGGGAATATATAGACAGCCGTATAATCGGAACGGGATACGTTATAATATTGAAATTCGGTATACGCTATTTGTGGGCCAATATCAACTTGCATACTAAATTTCACTTCAATCGGTTAAGAAACACGGGAAGTTGTAGAAGAAACGTTTTCTCATACTAAACACTACGGGAATATATAGACAGCCGTATAATCGGAACGGGATACGTTATAATATTGAAATTCGGTACACGCTATTTGTGGGCCAATACAAACTTGCATACTAAATTTCACTTCAATCGGTTAAGAAACACGGGAAGTTGTAGAAGAAACGTTTATTTTCTCATATAAACACTACGGGAATATATAGACAGCCGTTTAATCGGAACGGGATAAGTTATAATATTGAAATTCAGTACACGCTATTTGTGGGCCAATATAAACTTGCATACTAAATTTCACTTCAATCGGTTAAGAAACACGGGAAGTTGTAGAAGAAACGTTTATGTTCTCATACTAAACACTACGGGAATATATAGACAGCCGTATAATCGGAACGGGATACGTTATAATATTGAAATTCGGTACACGCTATTTGTGGGCCAATACAAACTTGCATACTAAATTTCACTTCAATCGGTTAAGAAACACGGGAAGTCGTAGAAGAAACGTTTATGTTCTCATACTAAACACTACGGGAATATATAGCCAGCCGTATAATCGGAACGGGATACGTTATAATATTGAAATTCGGTACACGCTATTTGTGGGCCAATATAAACTTGCATACTAAATTTCACTTCAATCGGTTAAGAAACGTTAAATCGTTTAAAAACTGTTTTGTTGAAAATCTGGAGTGCGACATACGATTATTGCACAGCAATAATCCAGTCGCAATCCGATTCCGAATAAAACACAAAGAATTAATTCTTTATTTAATACTCCACATAACTTATACTTATCTAAAATCAACAGCTGATCTTGCGACCTTCAATCAACTTATGTAATAAAAGGTTAACAGCACCTTTACAGCGATAATACTAGCATCCGTGAATTTGCTAGAATATAATAATTCCCAATCAGGTTCATTGGCGTATTTTTCACTTATTTTTAAATAAACAAACTAATTAACTAATAAACAAACACTGCGTTTCATTAAATTTTTGTTTATTGTTGTGACATTTAAATTCGAAAATTTTTTGCCATTTTGTTTGTACATCCAGGTGTGTATTTAAAATATTAAGGGTTAATTATTGAGAAATAATGTTCATATTTTTTTATAAATAGGTAATAAAACGTGATAGAATTAAAACTAATTAACTATTGTTAATATTTTAAAAACATTTTTTAAGTTTTATGTAAGTTTTATGTTAAAACATTTATTTTCGAATAATTTTCGACATTCTATTTATTTGAATACGGTTCTATACAACTTGTGTCTCATTAGGGGCATAGGAGTATATAAAAATGAGCGATATGGTTTTATTAAAAACTTCTACAATTTCATATTGCTTGATTTGGTATTAAAATTTTCTGTTGCTATATTCAGGTACTTTATATCAGTGTGCCAAATCATGCAAAAATGAACGAAACAATTGCAATCGTACAATTGCACAAGATCGTTATGTCATGCGGCCAACATAATATAATGCCCGCATTTCTGGGAAATAATTTGTATTATCCGAAATACTTTTGAGCAGAAGCGGGCGAATTTCTGTCAATATACACAAAAATTGCGGCGGGTTTAGTAAACAGCAATTGCACTCTTAAAAATATTTTTTGATTTATTTGCTAAAACTAACCACAGATGGCATTGCGATAAATTCTAGCGTGAATAAATACCTACCTACTACAAAAATTATTATCTCGTGAAGCATATTTAACTAACCAAATCATTAATCAATGATTTTATGTGCATATTTCTATTAAAGGAATCTTATTTTTGATTTGAAAAATGATAAAAATGGAATTGTACACGAATATGCCCAACAGTGGTGAAATTAGTTTAATCAATGTGACTGATTATTCATGTTGGTTTGTTGAACATATGCAATATTCATTATGATAATTTAATTAATTAATAATTATAAATTTTGCAATGTTATTTTATTTTGATTAAATGATGATTGATTATTTTAATTTTCGTTAAAATCTATTGAAAATTTTTAGAGTGGTTTGAGTATGTGAATGGTACTAGTATTTCTTAATTCTTTTAGATGACATCACTTTTAATATTTTTTACATTTATTACAATATTTTACATTAATTACAATTTTTACCGTATTTTACAATTTTTTACGTAATGTATGTAAAAAAATATTTTTTACGCGTAATTGCACAACACTGAATGCAAGTTACAAATTAACCAGTCATGGCTGGCGTTAAACTTGCCAAACATATTTCTTTTAAATTTAGGTAAAAGCTCCCGACTAGAGAAAAGTTCAACATTAAATTCAAAGAGTTGAATTATCGTTTATATTTACCGTCACCTTGAGTTTTCAGTAAAAAAAACTGAAACTTATTAAAAATGTTACTATAGCTAATTGAACATTGGTACATAATACAGCTTGTCCAAATTAGTTCAATAGTTAGAATTCAATGCTCTAACCATAAAACGTCATTTCAAACACGTGTAATTTCATTATTGTTACAGAAATCTTTGCAAGCTTTATATGATTAGCGAATTTCGAAGTTTAGTAGTAGATTCAATTTTCTAACGGCGTTTTTCTATTATGCACAGCAAGCTTCTAGACTGCAGAGAATTATGTTTAAATTAAAAAGTTTCCAGTTTTTTTTTTGTTGATACCAATGTTAACGTTGTTGTTGTCAATTAAACTATTTTTTTTATTTTTTTTTTATTAGGCCTTGGCTCCTACATAAATTAGAGCCATATTGCTAAAAATCGAAATTTGTATAATTTCTATTTAGATCGTTTTAATTTATAACTCATTTTTAATCAAACATTTTTAACCTTTAAAATGGATCCGGATACTCCCTACACATATTCTGTCGGCTGCTTATTTTGCATCAAATTGCTATCCCACTCATCCTAATAAATTCATACATTTCCTTATGAACCAAAGAATTACCCTCATTCATTAAATCACTTAGATTTCTTGCATTCCATAGGATGTTGAACTTAGATCTACATTGGCTATATAGCCTGGGATAAGCCAATATGAGATGTTCAACATCCTCCACACTTCCACACAAACACCAATTACGTTTCAGCACTCACACAATTCATTTCTTTCGTTAGACTTTTCTCAATGAATTCACTCTCCCTTTTTCTCCACAGATTCATCTGAAGCATTCGAAGTACAGTTAATTAAACTAATATAAGATTTATGAATATATAAAACTTTATCGTACACAAATAAATTATTGTACACAATTTTGTATGATTAAATTTTTTAATTTATTTTAATTCATTTAATTATTTTTATTTTAAATTTTATTTAATTAACATTTTTATTTTATTTATTTCTTCACCATTTTAATTTGTTTATATCACCGCGCGATGTGGGCGGCATGTCGCCTTATTAAAATTCGAGAGCAGACTGAATTTAAAAGAAAATAATTTTATTTAGGTTTGTTGTCTCTTCATGTGGAAGAGACAGTAGTTCATTGGTTGAATGCGTGTGTCCCCAAATGGTAATGTCAACGTTGAGCGGCGTAAAGACGTTTCATTAGTAATTGGGTAAACTCATACGCCAATGTATGTGAGTGATACTTTGTGGCGGAGCACGCATGAGTGAGCCGCTACAGGACTCCCCCGCAAGTGATTTTCTCGTTCCTGCAAAACATGGTTGGTTTCTGTCTGTCTGTGTTCAGATCAGCTAGACAGAGGTGGCGGTCGCTTAATTAAAATGCCCCATCCACTAGACATTAATTGAGGTGATGTACCGAGACAGAGGTAATGGAAGAGAATGTGTTCGGTCAATGCTTGCGTCAGTAGCTGTGAAGGAGTATGTTCGTCGAGATGAGTATCTCTTATCTTCCTTAACTGAAGTGTGTTGTGCTGCAGACAGAGCTATTTGAAGATGTCTGACGCGAGTCAGTGAGTGTGCAGTCTGTGTCATGCTAGGCAGGTGGGCAGCGGTGAAAGAAGCGTCGAAGCACACACCAGGTAGGTTGGGAGCAAGGGATTCCACCAATACCTGATGTGTACCTCTAGTCTTCCCTTACTGTACACCATACCAGTCTGACCACAAGAATTATGCAGCGACCTAGTTTCCATGTCATTGTTGGCAAAGCTGTTACATGCCACACCAGAATTTGAATTGTGAAGTCTGGAGTCAGCTTTGGGGCCTACCAAGGGATATTGGCTGTAGCCGCTTTGAAGGCAGTCCACGGACTCGACTGTGGCCGTTTCATTGTCAGCTGTGTGGGATAATGTGTCCGCGGCAACGTTTTCCTGTCCATAAACATATTGGATGTCCGTTATAAATTGACTGATGTAATCCAAGTGACATGATTGCCCTGGGTTACGTTCAGTTTTTGATTAAATTGCTCTAGTCAGAGGCTTGTGGTCGGTATAAATGGTGAAGTTCCGACCCTCGATAAAATATCTGAAGTGTTTGACTGCCAGATAGATTGCGAGTAATTCCCGATCGAATGCAGAATTGCAAAATATTTCTTTTCTGCATCCGAGAGTTTCTTTAAGAAGAATTCCATGGGCTCCTAACACATACGTTTGCGCGGCATTGCGAAGACCAAATAGCATTCGGGTGAATTCGAAGAGGCCAAATGGTGTTGTGATCGCTTTTTTGCTTTTTATGAACGTCTTTAGGTGCGACGGGAATTAAGTGGTACACTTTAAGCAGATCAACTTTGGAGAATATTGTGCATCCATGTAAGTACATGGAAAAGTTTTGAATGTGGGGGATCGGGTATCGGTCAGGTGTTGTGACCATATTTAGCCTGCGATAATCCCCACATAGTCTCCAATCTTGATATTTTTTTCTCACCATGTGAAGTGAACAAGAGACGGAAGATGCAGATGGCCTACAAATTCCTAATTCCACTTTGTGCTGGAATTCTGTAAAAGCGGCTTTGTGACGTGTTGGATCTAGTCTACGTGGTCTTGACACGGGCAGATGGCCTGCTGTGACAATGTGATGGACCACGATGTGACGGACTGGCGTTTTGTAGTTTGGATCCGCTATCAAAGAAGGAAATTTCTTGAGCAGCGTGCCTTAGTCGTTGTCGATCGTAAAACGGATCGGTGTCGGTGTGTCGACGTGACCAGTGGTGGCATTAATTGAGAGCTGCATTGCTGAATCAATTAGCTTTTTTTATTTTAGATCAACAAGTAGTCCGATCGGACGATTCACCCCAGCTATGATAAAGGAATGGGTGACTTTAATAAAAAATAATTGTATTTTAGTTTGTTGTCGCTGCATGTGGAAGAGACAGTAGTTCATTGGTTGAATGCGTGTGTTCCCAAATGGTAATGTCAACGTTGAGCGGCATAAAGACGTTGCATTAGTGGTTGGGTAAACTCATACGCCAATGTATGTGAGTGATGCTTTGTGGCGAAGCACGCATGAGTGAGCCGCTACAAAACCTTTTAGGTCTTCACACAATATGCATTTTGGTTTTAATTCTATAAAATGTTGAATGGAAAATTTAAAAAAATTACTTTCTTGTGTGCTGCAGATTATAGAATGTTAAGGATACGTATGCTGCTTAAAAATTTCTTTGAAGGACACCTGAAGAAAATTCAAGATTTTATCTATAGTTTATTATGAAAGCCTGAAATAATAAGCAAAGCTCCCTTATTAAACTAGTAAATTAGGTTATATGACTTAGCTGCAAAAAGTAACAATTAAAATTGTTACAATTTCTTAAATCTCTATCATAAGTAGGTACATTTACAATGTCAAACATGGTAATCTTCTTATATGATATTTACAGAGAAGCTTTAGGTTAAAAAACAGATCAGTTTCATATTCGACGGATCCAAATATTTCCTAAAATACGCCAACTACCAAAAAAAATAAAAAAATTCTTAAGGAAAATGGGGTCACCCTTGACCTTTTTTTTTGTAGCTGGCGTATTTGAGAAGGTATTTAGATCCGTCGATTAAAATCATCCAGTATGTAATGTTATAAAACTATTCCAGTTTGGCATTTTATCTTATTCCCGCGGGATTACACTGTTAGTTTGAACATAAAAAATAAATTTTAGGCTAAATTAAAATTTAATATTGTAAAGAGATATGCGGTGAAACATTAACTTAATTCATATATAACTTGTAAAAATATTCTAAGGATTCCAACCCATTCCTTGACTTTTATTTCGAATTTCTTTCTTTAAAATTGGCTTTCCACTACAAATTTTGAAACAAAAAAACCGGATACTGCAAGAGCCCTTGGACCTGGAAATCAAAGTCTCTTATTCGATGACCCAAAAAATATTGTCCCTCATTATTGGTCATAGGCCAGAAAAGTATGTTTTGTCGAAAAAATGTATTCAATGTTTTGTTAATCTGACTGGCGACACAACACACGAAAATAGCCAAAAGTTTTCTAGTGAAGCAAACAAAACATTTTTGATCTAATAATATTCAAATTGCTTTGCTTATTAAAATGAATAAATTTTCATTAATTCGAGGTGTCGCCAGTCTAAGATCTGTTTATTATTAGCCAATACTAAAGTCTGATTTGTAAACAATTTTTTTTTTTTTTAATAACTGAATACTTATTTTATTAAAACTGGATTCTTTATCCAACGTGCTTAGTTAACTAGAATATGTCTAGTTTTTACTAAGATGTACAATTCCAACCGAAAAATCTCAATGACAATTAGTAGCCATCTCATCAGGTTAAATATTTTCTAAGAATTACGATTTTATTTAAGATAAGAAAATGAAACATCAACAGTGGCCAAATGATCCAAGATGGTAGTAGTGATAAAGCCTTTAAAGCAACTCAACTATATCTCTCATCAAAGAACAAAAGTGGGCAACATGTACCAAACCCAACCAAAAGTTCAATTATAACACGAATACACATACAGACGCAGATAATCAAAAATATAATTTCGAAATTTCCTTTCAAAACGTTTCAGGTTAATTAATCAAGATTCAATAAATAAACACAAAGCTTATCTAATCATTTAAAGCTCAAAACTTCAACTAACAATTATATTTATGGTTAATGAGCCAATATTTAAATAATTAAATAAATATTTTTATTAGTTTTGGGCTCTTTATGTAAATTTATTCTATAGTTTTTGCTTTTGAGAATGAATCCGAATAGAATTCGAGAGCTAAAGCTATAAAATAAATTCAAATAAAGAGCCCAAAACCAATAAAAAAATTTATTTAATCAATTAACAATGTTTTAAATTTTGTTTTATGTTAAAGCTTTATCGTTTTTGTAGCTGAAGGATTGAGAAGTTTAGAGCTTTAAAAAAATTATTGCTTTGCAAGCTTTTTTCCTTGTAGCTATTTCCAAGCTGGTTATAAATTCCAGTTTACGATTTTAAAAAGACGACGGACAAGTGACACAAGTTAAAATCATATAGAACCAGAACAAGCAATTCCAAGCGGCCAATGAAGTGTCTATTAGTTTCAAAACCATCACATCTACATGATATGTGGTTTTGAGTAAATTGTTGTTTATTTAAGTTACAATCAGATTAATAAGAAATTTTCATTTCTATTTCTTATTATTATATAATTAAATATTTGTGCAAAAATAATTTCTTAGATAATTATTATTATGGAAGTTATGACAAATTTAAAAATGGAAATGATCATTTTTGACACGATCGGTTGGAATTAATGGTTTTTGTTACAACGCTTGGCCGCGTTTTTTCTCAATTTTTACCTGTTATTTGTACATTAAACACGTTGAACGTAAGTCTGTGGCTGGCGTTTTGAATCCGATGTTAAACTGCCTATTAAAAATAAAGCGGAAGTAACCAGATTTGACATGTAGGTGTTTTGTACTATCTTGGTTTTACAGTTTGTGCAGCTTGTTGATAGACAGTTCAGTCGGCAGATATTGACGCCCACTTCGAGATCGACAATAATTCAGTTCTAATATTTTGAATTTGGAAATTAAATTTTTAATATTGCTTCGTTTGTCCGCAAATTTTCCACTTGTTCGATCGGCTCCACGTGTCTCTGTTGCCAACATATGATTCATAAAATGACGTCGACATACACCACGCAACCGATAAACTTTTATATCTAGTAGGTCAATAAACGTTTCTTGACACACTCTTATCAATGAATGCCACGCGCGCACACAAAGGGAGGGTCCGCGGGTCCGGACCCACCCACCCCTCCCCCTTAACCTTAATTTTATAAGATAAATTGATATGTTATTACTTTCCTATACTCTAGTACAATAAAGTATAGTAATCATGAAAATTTTGGACCTTGAGAGTTTTAGAGATTTATTTGTTTTGAAGTCCCCGAGTCCGAAAAAGTGGGTTTCGAAATGGTGTCTGTCTGTCTGTCTGTCTGTCTGCCAGTCTGTCAGTCTGTCTGTGTCCTCTCTACAGCCCATATGGTTTAATCAATCGAACTGAAACTTCATATTTAAGCTTTTTTGATAAATTGGGAGCTCCCAGTGAATTTTACTCCAAATCGGCTAACCGGAAGTGGCCACTCCCTTGTTCCAGAAAATTTGGTTTGCAAATATCTTAAAAAGTATAAGGTTTACAAAAAACTACTTAATCCAAAATGTTTCCAAAAATTAAAAACAAAAATTATAAAAAAAATAAAATTTCTCAAAATTCTCTGTTCGTAAAAGAAAGTCGTGTGTTGGCCACACCTCAATTTTAACTAGGTAATTAAGGGACCTATTCCATGTGCTAGCGAAATCTTTATCATCATTGTTGAGTGCGATTTCCAAAAAGTAATTTCGTAGAACTTTTACTAAACGAACGATCCGTATGGATTAGGGTTTACTAACTAGGTAATTAAGGGACCTATTCCATGTGTTAGCCAAACCTTTGTCATCATTGTTGTCAATGGCCGATATTGGCCCTTGGGAGTCGAGTGCGATTTCCAATAAATAATTTTACAGAACTTTTACTAAATGAACGATTCGTATGGATTAGGGTTTTCTAACTAGGTATTTGAGGGACCTATTTCATGTGCTAGCCAAACCATTGTCATCATTGTTGGCAATGGCCGCTATTGGCCCTTGGGTGTTGAGTGCGATTTCCAAAATATATTTCTGCAGAACTTTCACGAAACGAACGATTCCTACGGATTAGGGTTTTCTAACTAGGTAATTAATTAAGGGACCTATTCCATGTGCTAGCGAAACCTTTCTCATCATTGTTGGCAATGGCCGATATTGGCCCTTGGGATTTGAGTGCGATTTCCAAAATATAATTTTGCAGAACTTTTACTAAACGAACGATTCGTATAGATTAGGGTTTTCTAACTAGGTATTTGAGGGAGCTATTCTTTGTGCTAGCTAAACCTTTGTCATCATTGTTGACAATGGCCGATATTGGCCCTTGGATGTTGAGTGCGATTTCCAAAAAATAATTTTGCAGAACTTTTACTAAAAGAACGATTCGTATGGATTAGGGTTTTCTAACTAGGTAATTAAGGGACCTATTCCATGTGCTAGCGAAACCTTTGTCATCATTGTTGGCAATGGCCGATATTGGCCCTTGGGAGTTAAACGCGATTTCCAAAATATAATTCTGCAGAACCTTTACGAAACGAACGATTCGTTTGAATTAGGGTTTTCTAGGGTTCCGTTTTGTACACAAACGTCAAATATAAATTCAAATGTAATGAATAATATAATTACTAGCGAAAATCTATTAGTCGTAAATGAAATTCAAACCTATATTGCCAATTATGTAAACTCAAATTTAATTAACACAAGCCAACATAACGTTACCCTAAATTTAAAAAATCTTTAGGTTCCGGATTGCAAATATTTGTTCCCCTCAAGTCAAATAGGTAAGAAGAACCTGAAATTTCAGAAACAGTGGTTAGACAAATGGAGCTGGTTGTGCTATTCAGGCAAATTGGATGGAGCTTTTTGTAAATACTGTGTCTTATTTTCTAATGATGAGGTTGGGAAACACCAAACAGAAAGCGCAGGTAAACTAGTAACAAAACCTTTTAATAATTGGAAACATGCTGTTGAGTATTTTAATAATCACGACAAGACACAATATCACAGGAAAAGTATTGAGGTAGCCTCAAATTTAGAGCAAACAAATAACATTAAGGCCGTTCCCATCAATCTAATTTTAGATAGAAAAAAAAACGAGAAGATATTTTAAACAATATAAAAATGTTGCTTTCCATAATCAAAGTTGTAATTTTCTGTGGAAAACAAGGAATTACATTACATGGTCATAAATATTATAGGGTATTCAATGTCGAAGAAAAATCAAAATTTAACGAAGGAAATTTTAGAGCGTTTATAAGGTTGTCCATAAATTCCGGATGTCGTGCTAAAAAACCATTTAAAAACTTGTGGTAGAAATTCGTACCTCAGTTGGAGAACTCAAAATGCTATAATAAATTCGATTAACAATATTATCGTCAAAGAAATTGTGAAACGTGTAAATGATTGAGAATGTTTTAGTATACTGGCAGACAAAACAACGGATATTGCTGGCATCGAACAATTTTCTCTGGTAGTGCGATTTTTAGAAAACAATTGTATAAAACAATTATTTCTGCAGTACGTTCTGGTAGTTAATACAATGGGACTTAATTTATCATCTTTGAAATCTTTCGGGATAAACTTAAAGTTTTTGAGAGGACAAGGTTACGATGGGGTACGATCTATGAGTGGACAATTTCAAAGTGTGCAAGCTCGCATTCAGAAGGAATATCCTTTAGCCTTGTACATATATTGCAGCTCACACAGTTTAAATTTGGCGATTTCTGATTCTTGTAATATTCCGAAAAGAAATACGAATTTGTATTGGAGTTGTTACCAAATTGTATGATTTTTTTCAAACCCCGAAGCGGCAAGATGTATTAAAATTAAAAATTCAAGAACTTTGTTCTGATTCAAGGAAACAAAAACTTGTTCAAATGTGTGCAACAAGATGGATTGATCGTCATGATGCTATTATTGTATTAGTTGAGCTATTTAAAGCAATACAGCCATCATTAGAAGAAATTATCGAATGGAATGATTGCACTGGAGCTATAGTTATCGCCAAACCTGATTTCATTATATCTTTGCTGACAATGCCTAAACTATTTTCGGTAACGAAAAAATTAAGTGAATATTTACAATCGATTAATATAGATTTTAAAAAAGGGCATGATGTATGCAGATTCTGTTATTAAAATATTAGAAGGGTATTTTTCAAAATGCGGGTAAATTCCTCAAAGGGAGGTATTTTTCAAAATGCATCCGAGCTTTTAGACGCCACACACAATGATGTCATTAAATACCTAGAGTTTCACAGCGATCGCGATACCATAATAATATACCAGCTTCAACACCTGAAGAGTATTATAGAAGAGTAATATTTTACCATTTTTAAATAATCTCATAATGCAAATCAAGGAGAGGCTAGATAAGCATAATGGTATTTTGTTAAAATTTGCTTGCCTCACGAATAATGACTAGGGTACATCCACCGATGTCGATTTCTTGAAGCTTTGCAAATTTTATTCGTACGATGAATCAATGTTTGAAGAAAACAATGAAACGTTGCTTGCAGAATTAAAACTTTGGAAGAGAAAAATTAAAGATTTAGAGAGATAATCCGCATTTGAAGCCTACTGTATATGCGACGACGAGCTCTATCCTCATATTAATAGATCACTCAAAATATTATATGTTTTGCCAGTTACAACCTGCACCAATGAGCGGTGTTTTCTCAACACTGAGAAGAATCAAATCATATGTTTTATTAATTTGGACCCCTCCCTAAAATTTTATCTGTGTGCGCGCCTGAATGAACCATTCGATTAACGTAAAACTTCGAGCTGCAGATCGGGCTTCAGGTTTTTTTCTATATGTTCTCACAGGTGGTACAATGTATGTATGAGCCACTATAAATTTATCTTGCTCTAAATTGCTCTTTGTATTGTAAAACGTTTTAGCGAAACAAAGTGTATCATTTCCTCTAAGAGTGTGCCATTTAAAATTTGATCCTGTATGAGCACAAGAAGGCATTTTTGGAAGTCTTTTCATTGAATATCTGTTAATTTCAAAATCAAATTAAAACGTTAAAAATTCAAATAAAATAAATAATTATAAAAAATATTTTCATACCTTTTAGATTTTTGTAATTCTCTTTTCCAATTTAATTTATCAACGGTCCTTTTTCTTGCTTTCTGTCCATCTGCAATAGGTGTGGCATACTCAATTGATTCCATTTTGTTTGGGTTATTAAGATTTTAAAAACTTAAAACAATTACCATGCAAGAATTTCACATAAAATATCAAAAAACACTTTAATCCAAACGTTTAAACTCGATAATTATAATTATCAATTAAACTTTTTATTTATAATTTGTGTGCGATACACAAGACGAATAGAACTGCACTGATTTGATTCACATCGAACATAAAATTCTTTGAATATCAAACGGTAAATATTTGACCTTAAAGGAATTACGGGATTTTGCAACAAAAGTTGTATACATAGAAACATAATATAAGTGGAATTGTAGGTTTATGAAACTATAACGTTTACATTGGAAATATGGGCTTTTGCAATATATAACGTCCAGCGGAGATGTGTGGTTTCTGCTTCTAATATCTAAATTTGAATTCATTTTCTAAGCAAAGTATTGTTTTTTGCAACTTACAGAGTTGACTAAACTGTAGATATCAGAGATATCTATTATTTGCCTTCAGAAACTAATTTTATGATAAAATTGGCAATTGCGGGATTTTGAAACTAATAGACACATTTATAATATTGAATACAAAACTTGAATATAAAAATTGTACAAATTTGAATTTTTGGCAATATGACTCTAAGTTTTGTAGGAGCCTAATAAAAAAATAAAAAAAAAAAAAATTTTTGTTTGTGATTGTTGTTGTCAAATAAAATAATTTTTAATCTGATGACTTGTGGATTTTGAATTATTTATTTAAACAGATATAATTAAGAAACATAAATTACTAGGTTTTAAACTGTAATATTACCTAGTAAATAAAGCTCATTTTTTGTGCTTTAAATGAAAATTAGTTGATTTTACTTATACTTAAATAAAGCTAAGTACACAAAGAAACCTCAATAAATAAATTGTAGAAAGTACCGCCTCGTTCCAATTCTGGACTTTATTAAGCTTTTCTATTTTATCCATACCTTCTGGTTGTGTCTTAGGTGCTTCTATAAGAGAAGAGATAATAAAGGAGTGTGCATTTCCATCAATTCGGTATATTACATAAAACCCTATGCCTTAAAAAGCTGCCTAAAAGCAAACAGTTAATTTATATGTTTTATTTTTTAGCGACCTCATACCGGGGGAAGTATTTTTATTTTTAAAAGCTCTAGTTTTGTTGTCTTAAAATAATTTTTTAACATTAGCTTTTAACGGGTAGATTTACTAGTATACATGACCATTAATTGAGAACTTAACAAGCTTATTTAGAAATTTATATTGGTTGTGTTAACGCAGAGCTTCGTAGTCCAGGATTAACACAATTTAAGCCTAAAAAACAAAACAAACTTTAATATGGAATTTAATTGTAGTAATATCATACGTATCCTTTGCTTTTGTATAGTATTTTCACAGTTTTGTAAACAGTAGCGAAGTTAGATACAATAACTTTATTGATTTGGTAGAAATTCTATGATAATTGCATTAATCATTGTTCAACAGATGTCAGTAGAATTAACCAAAAATACTTAATTTATAATTCTATAGTAACTGCTTGAGCTGGCCATTTATAGATGTCATATTGGCGGCTTAAAACTGGTCGGTCAGGAATGATCAAGTTGTTGAAAAATTTGCAATCATTTTAAGAAAAAGGCATTCATATTTTGTAAAAAAGAAAAAAGGCGAAGAATTCAATAAAATTATAAAGTAAAAACTCAGTATTAAAAACATCGAGTGTTATTTATTGGATTTATTTTTGCAACTACTATCTAAGAATAATTTTGGATAAGGAGCCAGCAGAACAATATTATCCATAGAAATATTGGCGCCGAAACAGGGACATAAGATATTGCTAATTCTGATGAATTATTTAATGGAGAACTACATAAGCATACGGAGTTAAAGTATTTTGGTCCAGTTAATAGCAATCATAATGGAATTCTGCAACGCATCGCGACGCTGCAAGTAAATACACGTGGGGCGGAAAGTGGTCGTATTGAAATATTGAATCGTCAAGATCTAACGGTATAATCGTGAGTAACAAACTATTGAAAGTTTTTATTAAAACTAAGTTGGTGAACAAAGTGAATTATTGAATTAAATTAAGCGCCGCTATACTGTGTAAAGTTGCATTCAGATCGTAAACTTTTAGAACGTTTGTTGTTGATTTCCGTGCATACTCGAATTGTGGAAAACAATAAATGTTTAAATAAACTATACACTTACCAGTGAAGAAGTGCTTAAAAGTGCCGTTATTCATTAGTTAAATAAAATCTAAGTTATATTGGAACCCGTGAAGTCCTGACAATAATTTCGAATCCGCTAGAGTCAATATAATCAGTAACGGCATTTATACGGTGACACTGCATCACAATGGAAAGTTTAAAGAAACAGCGAGCTATAATTAAACGGTCATTGACAAAGCTGCTCACGATTGTAGAAGGGAATTTGGAAAATGCCAGTTTAGATGAAATTTATGTAAAACAGGAAAGAGCGCAGAAACTTTTATTAGATTTCCAAACGATCGAGAGGGCAATGCTGGATATAGACGACGAAGTCGAGTCCGATCTATCTGAATTTGAAGATAATTATTATACAGTTCTTGCAGCCTTGAACGCGGTTATACGCAAGCAAAGCGTTACAGTACCGAAAGCACAGCCACTAGACCACACGATTAGCTTTACGCAGCAGCAATCTATTGAAGTTTTGTTACCAAAAATTAGCATTCCAACATTCGATGGAGATTATATGGAATGGCAGTCGTTCTTCGATATATATACCTCAACCATCCACGAAAGAAGCGGGTTGACGGCGGCACAGAAATTCCAATAACTGCGAGGGCTATTGAAGGGAGAGGCAGCCTCACTCATTCGGCATCTTCTAGTAACGGATGCTAATTACAACGAGGCGTTCCAGAAACTAATCCAGAGATAAGATAGGAAGCGTCGTACGGTTAATGCTTTCATCAAAACGTATATGGAGCAGCCAAGCATATTGCAACCGAATGCGGGAAATATTAGAAAACTGACGGATGCATTAGATGAGTCAATTAAAGGACGCAAAGCACTAGGCTCAAATGCTGAAAAAGGGATCCTTAGCTGATATACATAGCAATAAATAAGCTAGACAATGAAACCAGATCTCTTTGGGCGCAAGAGACAGCGGAGAAGGAATTCGCGACTTTGAGGACTTGCTTACATTCCTTGGTAAGCGAATAGACATGATTGACTCATTAAAGGGCTATAACAAGAAGATCCAATAAACCCGACCGCCAACAACACGAGCATACGCTGTCGATATATCCTCAGGAACATCTGGAGCAACTTGTCCGATTTGTAAACAAGATGGACACCGGATTTACGATTGTGATCTATATAAAGAAATGTCCGCGGATGAAATGTCAGTGGCAATAAAAGGTAACAATAGATGCTTTAATTGTTTAAATAGGAACCATAGAGTTCACATGATAATCATAGAGGAACATCATCATGGGAACCATAGAGAAAACATCATACATCGTTGCATAGTACATCAGAGCAAAACTCAACCAAGAATGACCATCGTTCGAGTGCACAAGTATATGAAGCCATCATATCAATACACGAAGAAACTGGTGTAAACAGCATTATTCAAACGCAAGCACTCACCACAAAGCCCGCTATCTCGTAAACCGTACTGCCGACTACGTTGGTAAAAATTCGAGATGTTAATGGACAATTCCATACTTACCGAGCGCTATTGGACTCCGCATCCCAGGCATCCTTTCTGTCTGAAACATGTATGAACGAACTAAGGCTCAATCGAAGCAATAAAAGAATTCTGGTCAAAGGACTCGGTGAAACCAGAACGGGAACAACAAGGGGTTCCGTTGAAATAACGATTGCATCTATGGACAGCAAACCCGTATTTACAACGCAGGCGTTAATCATCTCAAAGGTTTCCGAAATACATAACCAATTTAGTTTGTCAGAAGGAGATTTGCAACTATTAAAGAAGCTGCAGTTAGCTGATCCAGCATTTAATAAACGTGGCCAAATTGATGTGCTGTTGGGAGTGGATGTTTTCTTCAACGCATTGTTGCCCGACAGTCTGAACTTGCCAAGTGGACTAACAGCCGTTAGTACTACTTATGGTTGGATTGTTGCCGGCGGAAATATAACCAATGAGCTAACTACTAATACAGCTAATAATTTTAATGTATTAATAGACATTGACAGGAGTCTCCGCAAGTTCTGGGAAGTGGAAGAAATACCAAGAACTGTCAAAGGAACCGCAGAAGAGCTGAAATGCGAGGAAATCTTCCAATCAACTGCGAGGCATGATAAAGACAATCGATTCATAGTGAAGCTACCATTCAAATAGTAGGAAACCATGATTGGAACATCATACAACGCGGCCTTGAATCGATTGAAAGCTATGGAGAAAAGTTTGAAAGGGACAATGAATTTGGAAGTCTATACAAAGCATTTATGCGTGAATATGAAGAGCTTTGACACATGCAGAACCTACCATGGTTCAGAAACAAAACCAACAAATACTATCTTCTACACCGCGGAGTACTAAAACCAGGTAGCGCAACCACAAAACTACGGGTTCTCTTCGATGCTTCCGCAAAGTCTTCATCTGGGCTGTCATTAAATGATATGTTGATGGTTGGTCCCATAACGCAGCCTCCGCTAATGGAGATATTGATAAGATTTCGACAACATGAATTCGTGATATGCGGAGATATCGAAAAGATGTGCAGGCAGGTATGGGTGGATAAAGAGTATCATCAATATCAAAATATTTTATGGCGAACTAATCCAAATTAACAACCAATTACTTATCAATTAAAAACACTTACTTATGGAACAGCATCAGCAGCATTTTTGGCAACTCATTGTTTAAAGGAAGTTGGAGTTCAACTACAATCGACAAAACCAAAGGCAGCACGAATAATATTACAAGACATGTACGTGGTCGATATGATGACCGGAACAGGTTCCATAGAGGAAATTAAAACATTAATAACGCAAGTCAAAGAGGCTTTGGCAAATAATAGGTTTCAACTCCGCAAATTTCTCTCAAACAACGAAGAGCTGCGAACATTTCTTCAAAACGAAATTAGAAGTGTAATCAAAGAAATCGGGGAGCATGCGGAAACACCAAAAATATTGGGCCTTCAGTGGGACACGTACGAAGACGTCTTATAATTTGCCGTACAGTTACCGGAACGAGCCGTGCACACGAAGCGAACACTTCTATCGGATATGAGCCGTAATTTCGACCCACTCGGTTGGTTGAATCCCATAATCGTACGTGTGAAAATATTTTTTCAAAACCTTTGGGTGCAAAATCTAACCTGGGACGACGAATTATCATTAAATATTTTGATATCATGGCGAGCAATTAGAAACGACTTAACCAATTCTGCCAATATTAAAATACCAAGATGGTTACAAACAACCAGCCAAGTCACGCTGATTAGTTTTAGTGACGCGAGTGAACAAGCCCATGCCGCGGTAGTTTATGTCTAGGTTGAAACTAATGAGGGGCTAAAATCACACATAATTGCAGCCAAGTCACGAGTAGCTCCTATAAAGCAAATTAGTCTACCTAGACTAGAGTTAATGGGTGCCATGCTGTTAGCAAATTTATTGAAAATTGTAGAGGGGTCTTTAACTATAACAATAATGAAAAGAATTCTATTTACAGACTCAAAGATAGTTTTAGACTGGTTGTCGGCACACCCAAGGCGTTGGACTACATTTGTTGCAAATAGGGTCAGCGAAATAATACAGATGTATACAAGCGAGAATGCTGGTGTCGCCGATATCACCTCGCGAGGTACAACTATGAAGGAATTAAGTAGAAACAAGCTGTGGTGGCACGGGCCTAATCGTTTAACAGACGAACAGCAATTCAAAATGATTCAATCAAATATTATGCCAGAACAAGGGACAACCACAGAAGAAATGCGACCGTTAAAGGTGGACTGGTGGATTCATAACAGCCACATATAGTTTCATGGATAGTTTCCTAAGGCGGTATTACAGTTTCTTTAAGATGACCAAAGTATTGTCCCTCATAAAACGATACATTAAAAATTCAAGAAAGAAACACAGAACTAGAGAGACTTGCAGAGAAGAAATCGAAGCAGCTGAAGTATGCATTATTCAACACCTCCAAAAAACAAATTTCCCTGATGAAATAGATGCACTGCGGAACAAGCAATCCCTACCGAAACATAGCAGATTAATCAGTTTGAATCCCTTTCTTGACGACAAAGGCGTTATACGAGTCGGAGGCCGAATCCAGAAATCGTGTGCATCGTTCAGTATAAAGCATCCCATAATTCTACCCATGAGCCAACACAAGGTCAAATGCTTAGTAAGAGAGGCTAATATTATGCACAATCATCCAGGGGTTAGCCAATTGACCAGCATAATAAGGAGAAGATTCTTGATCCGAAGTTGGGAAATCATATCATGGGTAACAGTAAATCCGAAGTTGGGAAATCATATCATGGGTAACCTGCCAGCAGAAAGGGTACAATTCAATCACCTGTTTCACACGGTCGGTGTAGACTATTGCGGACCATTTAGAGTACAGCCGATGAGAAAGTGGGGACAGGTGCCAATGAAGGCGTATGTCTGCTTATTCGTATGCTTAAGCATAAAGGCTGTTCACATAGAGACGGTATGTAACCTTACCACCGAAAGCTTTCTCGGAGCGCTCACGCGCCTTGTCTCAAGAAGAAGGAATTGTCATACCATATACTCTGACAATGGCACGGAGCAAACAACCATTTAAGGGAGTTGTGGCAATTTTTCAAGTCAAAGGCATCTAATACAGCTGAGTCATTGTTACAATATAAGATTGAGTGGAAGTTTATCCCACCTGGAACACCTCACATGGGTGGGATATGGGAGGCGGCTGTGAAACAAGCTAAAATTCACCTAGGACGAGTAGTTGGGGATACAATACTCACCTTAGAAGAATTTTCAACGCTGCTAACAAACATTGAGGCTATGATGAACTCAAGGCCATTAGCTGGGAGCGAAGCAGAAGACGTCGACTACATAACACCAGCACATTTTTTAATCGGGCGAGCCTACACCGACTTAGCAGACGAAAATGTTGAAAATCAAACTATTCCAGCAATGGCTAGATGGCGCTTAGTTAAGCAAATGCAGCAACGTTTTTGGACTAGGTGGCATCGAGACTATGTTACTGCACTTCAAAAGAGATACAAGTGGAGTGTCGAGTCTGACAACCTCGCTATTGGAGACATCGTATTAATTGCAGAGTCTATACCTTACCATCAACCTGCTGGGCGTTGGGCAAAGTTGTTGAAACTCATCCGGAAAATGACGATAAAGTACGGATCGTAGACATACGGATGGCTAACACTGGCAAAATTATACAACGATCAGTACACAAATTATGCAGATTACCAATCCATACAAATGAATCTGATGATTCATGGCCGGCGGAATGTTAATGCAGAGCTTCGTAGTCCAGGTTTAACGCAATTTAAGCCTAAAAAACAAAACAAACTTTAATATGGAATTTAATTGTAGTAATATCATACGTATCCTTTGCTTTTGTATAGTATTTTCACACTTTTGTAAACAGTAGCAAGTTAGATAGTAGTAAGTTAGATACAATAACTTTATTGATTTGGTAGAAATTCTATGATAATTGCATTAATCATTGTTCAACAGATGTCAGTAGAATTAACCAGGTTGAAAGCTTATATTAATATTTTATCAAGCTAACTAACCATTGGTTTAAGCATCATGTAATTAATAGTTCGTGATTTTCATAAAAAATTTTCCTTAAAAAAGTTTTGGACTTTAATTTTAAACTAGTTTGAGAAAAGCTTATGTGAAAAGTTTCCTTACATAGAAAGAAAATAGTTATATGGTTCTTGTTGTTGCCAATTTCGTTGGTTAGGTATCGTTATTGTCTGGCTATTGAAATTGGAAATTATTTTGTTGTTGTCACATTTAATGAAAATAATGGAAGCAACAGTAAATCAATAATAAATAAAACGTAAATTGTTTGAATGTTTGATTTAAATCCTACTCTCAGAATTTCACGATTTTCCAAATGAAAGTTAATAATTACACTTTAATTATGAAAATCTCATTTAGAATAGAGTATCATGCAAATAATACAAAAAATTTTGTTTTCTTCTTGATTGTTGTTGCTGTCGTGATACAAAATAAAACCATTACAAATCCATCAACGTAATCAGACGTCTTAAGGGATCACAACTAAATCTCTCAATGTTCACAAATAAATCTCTCGGCATTAATTAGGATTAGAAACTGTATGTATGAGTGAAATCTCCTACTTTACTAAGAATTAGGATAATTTTTCCCAAGGGAGATGAATATGTAATATGGAAATCCGTATAACACACGTCATTTAAATATTTTTTATCGAAAGAGAATATAAATGTATAGTATTTTACCATCTAAATGCTAAATCGATATATCAACCGTTTTTATATTGTGTGTCGCCTTGTGTTCGTTATCTTCGATTTTTTCAAGTAAATTGACACATTTTGCGCGAGGACAAAACATTTTATTTTCTCAACAATTATTAAATTGATTTAAAATAAAATCATAAAATCGATAAATTAAAGTTATGCATCGCTGCAAATATGTCGAATTCTATAATTGGAGCATTTTGTTAATCAGAATCTGTATGTACTTATGCGTATAAATAGTCAAGTTTCAACAACAAAATATACTAATTAGTTTCAGATTGAATTCGCTTCAAACCCCCTTCAAAACTCATGTTCATAAAAAAACATCAATTACTACGGAACAAATGAAATGTATTCATCTAATCAAAAATATAATATAAGTCAAACAACAAATCCGCTTGTGATGACACAGCAAACGGCACGTGATATTCAACCGATTGCATCGACATCAATCCAATCACAGCAACCACAAGCACAACATTATGAGTATACAAGGCGTGAATCTCTAGTGAAACCAACATGGCCAAATGTATCACCGGGTCAAGTACCACCGGCTGCTATATCACAAATTGGCAATGGCCTAAGTAAAACGGTAATTTGCAAGGAACTAAGTAGTAATAATTTAAATGGTAATAATTTAGTTAATGCAAATAAAATACAAAATTCAAAACGTGAAGTTGAATTGTATGACCTATTTTGTAAGGTAAGTTGTAAAGTTTGCGCGCGTCCCAAACTCATATGAAGCCTTAATATTTATTGTTACAAATTTTTTTTATTTTTTTTCCCAAATTCATTTAGGTAATGCTACTCGGTGACTCGGGGGTTGGAAAAACTTGTCTACTCGTACGATTTCGAGATGGAACATTTTTATCAGGAAATTTTATATCAACTGTTGGAATCGATTTTAGGGTGAGACTTTAAGATAAAATCAAATCAATGTGTATCTTTATGTATTTTATGTGTTCAATGTTTATTTACCTCTTTTATACAAATATATTTGTGTTTGTGCGTGTGTTTGTTCCTATAGCAAATAACATTTTTTGGGAAATTGATATCCGCATTCCGCTCCATTTCGTAAGAAATTTAATAGAAAATATTAACAAATATTTACATTTATATTACGTTAAAGGTATATAGAGGAGAAATTGCCTCCTGTGTTTGTCTTCGGTTATTTTTGCGTAAGGCTATCTATAATAGCAAGATAAAAAATTTGATATTATAAGAATGAAAAAATTGTGTTTGAATAGGTTTTGACTAATAGAAAATATTTAGTGTTAATCCACGTCTTAATTTTAAGTTTAAAAATATTTACCAACTCGTTTTGATTTAACGGGTGGTCCATCGTTTGCGATTTCAAATACCGGTTATTTCGAGTATGGCAACACTTACGTCATTCGTGTTATGACAGAAAATTGCCATCGCAAATGTTCTAAAAAATTGGGTAAAAGTAAAAGTGAAATGAATCACATAAGGGAGATACAATTGTCAGATTTAATTTAAAAATAAGAATGGAAGTCTCTCTTTTCCAGACTTTTTTAAAATAAGCCTTTTCCATTGCAAAAATATTTTTCTTGATTCTCGCATGCGGCGGAAAAAAACTTATTTTTCCATTAAGATTTCCATTCTAATTTCCAAATTAAATCAATTCAAATTTAGTCTCTGTTTTCCAGAATATTTATAAATTAAATCTTCCTTTTCCAGGAAATTTAACAGTAAAATAAGTCTTTAAAATAATTTTTGGGGTATTATTATAAAGGGAATACTTTGATAATGAAATAAGCCCAAACATCTGCTTATGAACAAAATCCCCAAATATAACGAAATAAATTTCCAAGTTCTAGTAGGTTTTCATTTCGAGTTAAAAGCATAACGTATTAGAATACATATTGCTAGAAGCAAAGTCTTCTAGAATATAGAGCCGTAAACAAAAGTGACAATTTTGTAGCAGCATTGTCTCCCAGGACCCTTAATAAAAATGCTGTTTTTTAGCTTCAAGTTTTTCAATGAAAAAATCAGAAATACGAGGGCGGAGTGAGAAGTCCTGTAAAATTGCAACAGAGGGCGCCACAATCGCAAATCCCAGATGTCATGTGGCAGTACGATCATGTGGCAATACCAAATTAAAATTTTCAGACAGATCTTTCATTTAGTTCAGTTTTGACAGCCATCGAAAACAGACAACCCATTGATTTTTTGCAAACATGGAAAAAAGTGAATTTCATGTGCTAATTAAACATTATTTTTTGCGTGGAAAAACCATTACGCAAACAAAAACAAAGCTTGATAAATATTATGGGGACTCTTCACCATTGATTAAAATGGTTCACAAGTGGTTTACTGGTTTTCGTTGTGATCGTACAAGCACAACTGATGCCGAACGTTCAGGACGCCCAAATTAAGTCACCACACCAAAAATGGTTGACAAAATCCATGATACGGTATTGCAAGAGAGTACAGTGAAAGTGCGCGAGATATGAATATATAATAATATAATATATGAAAAGGATATTCGCGCGTTGGGTGCCGCGTTTGCTTACAATCGACCAAAAACGCACACGTGTGACTACTTCAGAGGCAGGTTTGGCGATGTTCAAGCGAAATAAAAATGAGTTTTTGCGTCGTTTCATCGTTTCAACTGTGGATAAAACTTGGATCCCTCACTATACACTGGAGACCAAAGAACATCATGGCCAATGTTTTTTGGGATGCACGCGGCATAATCCACATCGATTACCTTCAAAATGGGAGAACAGTCAACGGCGAATATTACTGTAACTTATTGGACCGTTTCAACGACGTTTTGAAAGAAAAACGACCGCATTTGGCGAAGAAAAATGTTCTCTTCCATCAAGCCAAGAATTACGCTTCGAATTGCTTCCACATCCGCCATATTCTCCAGACTTAGCCCCCTGCGACTATTTCGTGTTTCCGAACTTAAAGAAATGGCTCGGCGGAAAGAGATTCGGTTCTAATGGGAAGATCATCGATACAACAAACGCCTACATTGAAGGGTTGGAGGAATCGTATTATTGGGAAGGGATCGAAAAATTGAAAAAACGTTGGACTAAGTGTATCGAGTTAAAAGGCGACTACGTTGAAAAATAAATGTTTTATTGGCCGAAAATATTATTCCTAGTTTCATTTTTACCAGACTTCTCACTCCGCCCTCGTATTATACTCGGAAAAAAGCGATACATATCTTTAAGATGAAAATAGGTGTTAAAATGAATTGAAAATTGGAATACACATCAGGGATGAAAAAGTTGATCCTACAGCACAGTTTTCGATAATTTACAAAAAAAAAAAGAAATTTGATACTTTTTAGGTTCCTCTAGTACTATCGAGAAAATATTTAAATAACAATTTTTTCACCAAACATTTAGATAACTTAAGTTGAGTATTAACTTGTTTAGCAAAATGTATTCTGTGTTCGCATAATGTTAAGCTGTTCTACGAAGAACGTTTAGATCTAAACTAAACTGTTGCATTGCCTAAAATGAGGTTCTGACGTCTTTGTTTTTGTATCAATAAGAAGTTCCAGTCTCTCAGAAATATAGGCCCAGCTGATTCAGTGTACTATGTAATATGCTTTTACTTACCTCCAAATTAATTGGAGGACACAATGAAATTTCGGATCAAATAAATTGTAACGAAAAATTCTCGTGGTATACATAGAACTAATTCTTATTAGTAGCGGTCCATACATTTAGGCGCATTGAACTTTTTAAATGAATCTATACTGTAGGTGAATAATAGTCAGTAAAATAGGAATAATCTTGACAAATCAAAAAACCAATCAATATCAATCAATCAATATCTCTTATTAGACTTTGTTATAAACTGAATGTATGTGAAGTTAGCCCAATTTTCGGTGGTTTGGCGTCTATTGTAGGGAGGGACCAAAGTTGAGTAGATTAATCTACCAGCTCCGTAACCTTCCAGTAGGGTGCGCGTCGCGTGAGCTGTTCTGGTCATGTATTAGGCAGCTGCGTGATGGGTACAATTGTGTAAGGGGTAACCTGTTCACAATTCGCAAGTGTACGTGCTGCCTCCTCGTGGCAACCACTTGTAACTAAGGCCATTTGGCACATATTTAACCATTTGGCACAGGCTAAAGTACGGTGCTAAAGGAGAAAACCTCGACAGAAAACCCACCAATAAGAATTTGATAGGTAAATTGTCCTAGACAGCAAAAACAAAGCTGTTACAACGTCGTGAAATCAGAAAAATTACACAAATTAGTAATAAATGTTAAATAGATATTCAATAAGTTTTTAAAACGTTGTAGCAGTGAAAAAAAAGCCAATTAGCTTAAGTAGGTATATAAGACATTCCAGCAGGGATTTTGTTATACGCCATAAAGTAAAACAGTCGGAAGAAAAGCAATTTAGCTGTGGTAGTCAACTAAACATATATGACAGCTATAATACATTATTTATTTTTTTGTGTAATTTTCAAACATATTTGCATTTAATCAAAATTACTGTTAAAATAACAAAATAGTTAGAAAGGAAAAGGATTTTTTCAGCTATGATTATTTACGGATATAATAATTTTTTTTTTTTTAAGAATTTAATTTGTCTGTCTGTAATAAGTTGATTTTTCGGCATTTTTTATAGACAAATATATTAATTGTTCATGGCAATCCCAATATTTTTGATTTGGTAAATCAGAAAAATACAGAGGCCAATCGCTCATAATATATCTACTGAAAAAAAGTAGAAATATCTTCCCACCTCCCCGTAATTTTGGCTGAAGGCCCAAAGAGTTATACCAATGTACCACTCTGCAAAAATATATAATAATAATTGTAAATAGTGATGTGGTATCTTGCAAATGAGTCTTGCCAAATGCTCTGTTTGAAGAGGCATCTTGCAATTGACTTGTACAAGTTGTTGCGGATGGTGGTAACGTAACAGTAAGATTTGGTGGTTTTTCCATTGTTTTTTGCGACTATACGTTCACATCTTGCACCGAAGGAATATTTGATATACCTCGATTTTAAAAAAAATCATTAAAAAATTAACAAAAATTAACAAAATAATTTGCTTTACTTGCTCTTCGGATGTGACTCATTCTTCTAACCTTTGTTATCAGCTGATATTCCGAATATTTGGCGTGCAAGCGTGCCAGTTCTTAGCACCATGAATTATCGGCTTTTTGCTATTCAAGGAACTCTTTGGTGTCCGGTGGATAATGAACGATACCATTATTTTCGTCTCCTTCATACTAGCACGCCGGACACACAAACAATTCCTTCTTGCTTACAGTTTCGCGAACACAGAAAACCTAATAATCATAACAAACCTATTAAATAATACTCTTATAATGTTAAATAATCTTAAAATCAGTAGAAAAAATGATTTCGTAGCAAACACTTACCATTATTAAAGATACAATATATTGTTTCAGTAATTACCGCATTAATCTGACAATAATGTTGAATAACAAATTACAGAAATCCAACTTGATATGCCAATTGGTTTGGAAAAGGAAAAACTGCTTAACTCAAAGCAAAATTACTTATCTAACAAAGAAACTGCTTAACACACAGCGAAATTTATACGAGTAAACTAAACGTGGATAAAAAAGCAAAACTGTTTAACTTAAAGCAAAATTGTTTAACACACAGCAAAACTGCTTAACACACCGCATAATCTAAATGTGTACTATGTGTAAATTTATAACTAAAACAATATTGTTAACCCTCTAGCAGGTATTTCGGCTTTTAGACGGAGCACAGAAAACATGAATAATAAACGGAAAATTATTATTTGTTCTTATACTCTTTGCACAGAATTACGTTTTTATGAGTTGTTAAAAATATTATAGGTGTATGTGCATTAACGGTTATTATTTGCGTAATTCAAACAGTTCAGTTAAATATTTATGTGAACAAAATTGGGCAGACAAATATTTAATTGTCGCGTCACAATGTCCAAGTGTACAAGAAATATTATTAGTGTCTTGTTTTTCTTGTTGTAGAAATCAGAGAGTAGAAAGATAGAACATTCATAATATTCTGATCTACAGTGCAGAAGATATTCTTGGTGTGCTTGAGAGACACCATTCGAGTATAACGAAAAAAATGTTAACAGTACTTGGGAGGAGTACTTCGAGTGCAAAGAGCTAAGAATGTAAAATGTAGAAAACATCGATACGTCGTGTGAGCGATGATAGCTGACATAGCAAGGCAATAGTAAAATAGTTTGCATTGTTCAAAACAAGAAAACGTATCTCGCTTGATTTAACGCAAGTGTGTTATTAAGTTTTAAAAGGCTTCGTTTGCAATTGAGAGATATGTATAAACAAAATTATCTCACATCGAATAGCTTAGCTTTACTGAAAGGCGCAATGGACCCTTCTGTTTCTGAAATATTAGTATGCATTCGTGAGAACAAATATTATTAGACTGGCAGTTGGTGCTTTTACAGTTCAACCGGGAATTAGAATTGAAATTAGTGATGTTTTAGTATTATATAATCTTTGTTAATGTAGCAATATGTTAGTAATTTTAACTTGAGATAATTTTAGACCTAATTTTCGATTTTTTCACATTAAAATTACTCTACCATAATTTTCCCAGTCAGAAAAATCGCCTGCTAGCTGGTTAAAGTAAATAATATTCCATGCAAAGTCCAACAGCTAACGCTTAACACAAAACAATAATGTTTTATGATCAGTGATTTTCTCATTCAAAAGCTAATTAGTTGTTAAAAACATTTAATATATTTTGGTTACTTTTTCGTAAGTTCGTAAAACAATTTAGCTGTAATAATATTTAATTTAGGACAAATAGTTAAAATGGTTATCTATTATGCTATTCCATATATTAAAGCCATCTTTTAATTTAGTTTTTCTTCTCATAAAAATGGCTGCATCATTTATCTGGTTAAAAAATTTTGACAAAAACAATTTTTCAGGAAAAATAAATTTTTCGAAAAAAATTTTGATTTTAATTTTATTATTAATATCAAATATTTTTAAGTCGTGTTATCCTTTTCTGACCTACTTTTTCAAACTGGTCGATGAAATTTGTTTCCCGTGTATTTTTACGATTAAAAATCACAAGCAAAATCATATTTTCCTTGTCAATATTTCATAAAACATTTATTATTGAAGTATAGAAAACATAATTAAAATGGCATCATTAAAATTGTGGATGCAATTACAGAAATAGGTTTTTACCAATCATTTAGCAACAAATTATTATTGTTACAATAATTTTCAAAATAATAGCTCTTTAGTTATTTCTGACTGTTTTGCTATTTTGAAATCGATTCCCTTAAATACGTGTTTGCTGCTATAACATTAATTTTTCTTATGTAACTATTTTGCGTGAAGCACAGCAATTTTGCAAATATAATTTTTTTGCTATTTGGAAACCTATATTTTTAAATAAATCAAACTGCTGTCTCAAAAGTAATTTACCATTTATTACGAGTTTGCTGCTTGACGTTGCTATAACATATCGGCAAGCAAACTACGAGTACCACTTTTGCTGCTATTACATCGACAAACCAACAAACTGACGTATTTGGTTATTTTTTAAGAAGTTATTATAACTAAATTGCTGTGAAATTAAGATGGCACAACGTTTTGACAACTCCAAATTGTTACTTGGGCCTAATCTAAGGTGGAAAAGCATATGCCGATGGATGAATGGCTGATAGGTTAATCAGTCCAAAATATGCGGACTCTGGATACCAGGCACCCTCCAGTTTTATTTAGCCTTCCTGTAGTAAAGCTGGGTGACCTTCAGGCGATTTGCAATTTCCAGCAACTCGTAAGAGTAAAATCACACGGAATACGTGGCAGGAGTAGGAATATATGGGAGTAGGACAGCCCTGTCGAAGTCCTTGGGCTTCAATGCTACCGTCTTCCTAGCAGAACTACATGCTGTAGTAAACATCTAGGAGGGAGAGCAATAAGCCCAGATAGTATGTATCACGTACCGGGAGGCAGTACTGTCAGGTTCATTAAGAACCTGAATATTGACTGGACGGATAATTAAGCAGGGGCCAGCACAATAGACCGTTTAGGTCGCAGTTCGAGGTGGCTGATTGCCCGCATGGCCCACCAATAATAATAATAATAATAATAGCCCAAGTTCCATCCTCGAAAAATGCGATGGTAACACTAAATAGTACTATCGTGACACTTTTTACTCTTAGTCCAAAAAATCCTGCTGTCACGAATGTTTTTAATACTTTTTTGTGAAGTTAGCCTAAAATTGTATCCCCGAGCACTATAAAATGTCATGATACTATATGTATATCATGATAGTTACTTAATGCTTATACAATTTTGTTCTCAGCCGCAAAAAAATCTGCTATTGTGATAAATTTGCTATTGTAAAAATATTTTGTAACAGGCGAAATCTTGAAAATTAAAGTCGACTGCTGGCCAACCTATATTGGCCTCCCGAATTAATAATAAAAACTAACAGCAAAAATAAATTTATGTTCTAGAGAGAAAGGCAAGACTGCACCAGCGTGCCACCTAACTTTGTTTTTCATATTTAATGGGTTATTCGTACAAATGATAAAAGAAATTTGCCCAACTTTATTTATTTATTTATGTAAGAGTTGAGGGTTGACCAACCTTGAGTGGTAGTATTTGTTTTAATAATAATAACATAACTAACTAAGAAGTGGAAGAAGCCGCGCTCTTTAATCCAAAAAGCATTCGTTTAAACTGGAAATGTCCTAAATGCGTGCTGAATGCTTTCTTTTCTTAATCTTTGGGGTCTAAAAGTATTTGATGATACCCATTAGCAAGGTCAATCGTGGTAAAATATTTAGATTTGCCAAGATGGTCTAGAATCTCTGAAATATTAGGAAGTGGAAAGACATCATTGATTGTGGCACCATTCAACTTGCGGAAATCGACTACGATTCTCTACATTTTTTTTGTTCAGTATTCGATTTTTTTAGAGACTACTATTAATGGAAAGTTCCAGGACTGTTGCTTGGTTCGATGATATCGTTTTCTAACATTTCGGATATTTGTTTATCGATTTCGTCTTATATTGTTTAATGCATATGGGTTCTAAATTGCGATCGGTTCTGATTTTATGATAAGTAATATCCGTTGCGGTAAGTTGATCACTTGGGAAAATTTCATTGAATTTTCTACATACATTTAGGATTGAATTTCTCTCTTCCTGATTAAGATGATCAATTCGTAACGATGATTTGATAGTTTTTAACCGGTTTTCAATTTTATTCGACCATGACTTAAGATGAATCACTTGATATTCGTCCAACTTATCTAAGGGCAGTGCTAAATTTTCAATTTCAACCTCGAAATCATTAGTATTTACCAGACTTATTGTAACCAAATTGTTTTGTGACTTTATTATTGAATTTGCGGTATATACGCCAGGCCCGATTTCAAAAGATTGACATAAATAATCGGTATCGTTTGGAATATCTAAATAAATAGTGAAACTCTTTTCCGAACGAGGTGGAATTAGAACATACGAATTGGATGTTAGTTTAAGTTGAATTCTAGATTTGTTTAATAAAATTTCAAAGTTATATTTAGAGAAATCAATTTTACATTTATATTTAGATAAAAAAATCTTTACCTATAATACCTGCATATGAGATAGGAGACATTTTTGTTCAGGATAACAAAGTGTATCGTTATTTAAAAAATTTCGCTTACTTATGCTTATATCGGCTCCGGTATCGACCAAAATAAAAAAAGATTTAGGCTTTAGAATATCTAATTGTAATTGAATATATTTCAAGAGAAACAATGAATTAAAGGTTTGGAATAAGAATTAGGAAAACGATCCAAATTAGAATCAAATAGTAAACTTGAATTCATATTTTTATTTTCATGATGGTCTAGATTTATTTTTTTTTTCTGTTGAACACTCTCTTTTATTTCCTGGATCCGTACTGGAGTGTTTGGTGGATGTTCTGGAACGGATCCCAATGCATTTCCCGACGTGGATGGCTGATCTATATTGGTTACTTCCATGGTTTGCGTATTTTTATAAGAATTCGCATATCGACACTTTCTACAGATGCTAATATGATGACCAGGTACTTTACAATAAGCACACACCGTTGGTTTTTGAGCTGCTTGGATTTCAGGATTCATGCGTTTTGTGTCACTATAATTATTAAATGTAAGCTGATTTGGTATTGTACGTCTAAAATAATTTGGATTTGGTTTACCTGGATGTCGGCTATAACACTTCTCAGCGGAGCGTCCAATTCGTTTACAAATTTGACATTTTAGGTTCGTATTGGAAAAAATTGTTAATAGATGACTAGTATTTATGAGTTCCTCCTCGCAAGCCTTGTTTATAGCATCTTGTAGTGTTAAAAATTGGCAAGCTTTAATTATGAGTTTAATAGGATCAATGAGACCTTCTTAGAATGCTTTCAATGCGGTTTTTGAATATAAATTCACTTTCTATGCAAACTTCATTTAATTCCGACAGTAATTTCTCGACTTTACTAGCATACTAGCACTCTCGTTTTTTAGTTGCCTTACGTTAATTAATTCGATTTGGAGTTGTTCTATAAATTTAGAATATTGAAATTTATTTTTGAGTTCTAATTTTAAGTCTATCCATGACTTATGCTCTGTTTATTTCACGATATCGTATGCTTTATTTGACAATTTAGTTTTAACTAGTTGAAGGAATTTCTCATGTTCGGTATGTATTAATTCGTCATGTATCAACAACATAGCAGAAATTTATGGAGAAGATTGGAGCTACCATCGAAATCTGAGATGATTTTGAGAGCAGAATCTATATATAAAAGAGACATTGTGGTACCCGAAGTACGTTTTAAATATTTGTCTACTTTGGATAAATTAACAGATTTTATATCGTCTGCTACGTAACTGCAATTAGGGATCTTGACCCCCTTTTATTATTTTTTTTTTTTACAGTTGGCTTTCGTAGAAATAAAAAGTCCGGTTGATCGACTGTGTTATTAATGTCATCTTACCTGTTAAATACCTAAACTTTGCTTTCGTAAAGCACCCAGCTTGTCACCAAAAATATATTTATGATTAAGGGATTAGGTAAAAATTAGCCGATAGCTGCCTACAAATTACTAAGCAGAATGATTTTCTCTATCCATGAACATAATCCACCGCCCGTTTCTCTGCCCATTTTCGTCATCCAGCAAAACCGGACCTTACCTACCAAAAAATATTTGATGAACACACCCTAATTAAAACGTTAAATTTAGTTCCCGAAGATTGACTTATCTTCGGGATCTTGCCAAATTTCAATGATTTAATGAGAAAATGCTAACGTAATCAATTTATTTCGATCCCACCTTTCAAATAGCTTCGTTAAACTGGAGCTACATATATCAGTCATCCAAACAGCTGTCGAATCCGCTACCGTTAATATATTTAATTCAACAATAAAACGCCAAAAAAAGTGTTAACGCTTTAATTACCAACGATTAATCTTTCACACGGTCATGACCTTTTACAAGTTTAAACTGTTAAACCAAATTTCTTATCTCAAAACACGCCTGGTAATAAAATAAAATATTTAATTTTATTATTTTAACAAATGAAAATTTCTCCTCACCTCACTCCAACAAGGCATTCATTACAAAAACAATCCAACTTGTGTTCATAATTAGTCAAATTTTAGCAAGAAAAAAATGGTTTTAACCCGTCTGAATAATTTTTCATCCATCTGTCTCCTGCCCACTACCCTTTTATATATATGGTATACAGCAAAAATGTATTAATTAGAAGAGTAACCCAATGCAAAGGAACAATGGGATAAAAATTAAAAGGAAACAATGAATGAACTTGCTTTTTATAAATGGTTCTAGTCTATACCGTTATGTTTTTCTTCTTGTGTACAGGTATTGTATCCCTTCCTAATTGAAAGGATTAAATTTATGTAAAATAAAAAAAATTCAAATCCGGAAATTAATTTTTAAAAGAAAATGAAATTAATTCATGACTGAATAAAAAGGTACATAACGAAATTTCATTTTGGACGCTCGATATAGTGCGTCCGTCACTGTAAATGTATAACGTAAATATAATAAGAATTAAGCCTTTTGTCAAATTACAATTTTCTAAATTACTATACTCGTCAACTTTCATGGTTTTTGTTGTTTTTGTATAAAATGCCCGCCGGGCTTTGTGTTGTTTTTTTGGTTTGGTTTGTTTACAACATCTTAATAAGCATTGCTTGTTGTTTCAATCTTTGTTGTCTTATTTTTCTTTCGAAATTTTTGTTGCCTTGACCGACCAATGACCATGGTGAAATTATAAGGAAATATTTGCTATGTTGTTTATCTTTGATATATGGTATGTACTTCTCGTATCGAGTACTAACTTGAGTTTACGGTTTTTTTGTTGTTTTAGACTCGAAAGGACATTCTGAAAAACAAGGAATTCTTTTGTTATTGTTAATTTTTTTTTTTTTTGTTTTAAATAATTAAAGGAAAATTTTTCTAGTATTTGATATACAAAATTTTACTACCGCCAAAAAAATTTTACAAAACAATTAAATTTTATCTTTGATGGTTTATTCCCGGAAACGTTTTTAACTAATTGGAATGTAAATCATAATAAAGGCTATTTACCTAGTTAAAAAGCTAATTTTACAAAATAATAATTTAGAGCTTTGATGATGGGTAAATTTCAGAAGTATAATAGGTACATTAAATCCAAATATTTTTGTTATGAACTTAAAAGCTTTAACAGAAGTGTAAACAAAAACATAAAACAAAAGCTCTTACATTTCGACTTTTCACAAATATCACAGTCTTTTTTTATAATAATAAAAATAATTCTAAAGTTTTATGTAAAAAGTTAGAGAAACAACCTCCTTTTAAAACGAAATAGGGGTCAGAATGCAGAATTTACTCACCATAGGCAAAACTCGAGTTTATGCCAAACAAAATTAAATCAATTTGAATTGAAATTTGAAATTGTGCAGTTCGCGGCTCACTGCTAATAAGTTCTCATCTGTGGGTTTCTCATCTGCGCTTATTTATTCATCTGAATATAAATGTATAGATACTTGAATATTTATTTAAATATTTGAGACAAATCTATGCAGTTCTGGGGAATTTGTATAAAACGTTACACCTATATATTTTAATGAGTATTGAACTTAAAAATAGTTTCACCATCAAGTCCGCTCAATCAACAGAAACACTTCAAAAACTCGTTTTCTTCGAACAGACTAATAACAAAAACAAAGGATACATATTAAAGAGATACATAGTCATATACGTTTTTCCATTATTTCGAATTAATTCATATTAAATACTGCAACCCAGCACCCTTATTCTGTAAAAAATAAGATAATGTGTAAACGCGAAAACGGGTAAACTTTGTGTTATTTTACTAAAATTACATTCAATGGTTTTTCGATTCTCTTTTCGTTCACTGTTTATCACGTGTAAACATTATCTTATTTTTTACAGAATAAGGGTGCTGTAGCCTTATTCTAAAAAAAATAAGATAATGTTTACACGTGATAAACAGTGAACGAAAAGAGAATCGAAAAACAATTGAATGTAATTTTAGTAAAAAATCACAAAGTTTACCCGTTTTCACGTTTACACATTATCTTATTTTTTACATAATAAGGGTGCAGGATGAGTATTAGTGTAAATTTACCATCAAGAGTACATAAAAGATTAAGAAGAAAAAAAGAGAATTCTCGCAGGTTTTGGTTGCAATTGAGACCCTTTGTTGGTTTGTTGTGTACATGTACAAACAAATCTACTGTTGCTGTCATATACATTCTGTTATTTACTAGCAAGATCGTTTTTATTATTATCTTTCGTTTAAATTTTTGCCTTGGTTTTTCCCTTATGCAAGAATTTTTTATTTGTAAATAAAGTATGATCGCACGAACACCATAGTAAAATATACGAACGATAACGGATATAGAACTAGAGATTTGGTTTGATGCGGTTGTGGAACAACATATAAGCAAGCGAGCTATTGAATAGATAGTAAATAACAATTAGTGGAGTAATTTTTATATTTTTAGTTTTTTTTTTACATTTTTTTCGATTATTTTTTAAATATTTGATACATACATATGTATATGTATGTATTTATAATATTTGATTTCCAATCGAAGGAACTTTTATTCTGTACATAAAAATCTATATATTTTTATTTTTAAAATTATCCAATTTTGAATTTTTTTTATTTTGATATTTGACAATCAATAATACAAATTAGGTTAATATTTTAATTTCTATTATTATTGCAAATATCTTATATTTATTTGAATTGTTGAAATTGCTTTCTTCGATAAAGAAAATCACATGGTAAGTGGAATTCTGTGTACTATTGCAAGCTGCAAAGCGACTAGAAGAAGCCGCCCTTACAGAAAATTTTACGGTTTCCCGAAAGAAGATTCGGAATTTTTCCACATTTGGGTTAAACAATGTTCAATCCCAAATGAAATTTTAAGTAAAAAGGTTATTATTTACGAAAAACATTTTGTTGATTCTAATAAAGAAAAACGCAAATTGAAAAAAATGTCTTTTTTCAAAATTATATTTGGCTGATTCTGCAACAATATCAAAAGATGTAAGTACTCCTGACGAGGTAGATTTAATCAGTAATTTTGCAAAGTATGTAAACATAAAAACATTCGGATATACAGACTGTGGAGCATTGCCCGAAATGAATATTTTTGATTTTCAGAATACAAAATCTCTAAAGACATATTCAAGTACTTTTTGCACTATTGAAGCGGCTTTCAATAACTGTTTAAAACAAATTAAAATTTGTGATTTTTACAAAAAAAAATATTTGGCGCTTAAAAAACGAGATGACATATTAAAAACCAAATATGTCACAAACAGAAAAGCATTACTTAATCTACATATTCGGACTCGGGGAAGACATCTTCCAAATAACAAAATTGATCCAGAATTTATGATAAATGAGATTGACAAATTGGATTTAAGTTCAACTGCCAAAGATTTTGCAAAAATGACATTATTTAGAAAATCAAAAACATCAAAATACACTGAAGAACAACGAAACATAGCCCAACATGTTTTTTTATATCCCCAGCCTGTTACAGATTTCTTCGAGATAATTTAGAATTGACTTACCATCTAAAAATTCAATTTTGAAATCGATGCCGATTAAAAATCTTGGGCCAGGTCCAAATGAAAATGTCGTCGAAATTTTAAAACGGAAAGTAAAGAATTTTTCAATTATTTGATGAGTTAAATATTAGACGGGATTTAGAGTACGATCGAAAACAAGATTTAATTCAGGGATATGCGGATGACGGAAATGAAAGGAAGCCTGAGATGGCGAAATATGTATTAGTGTTTATGGTGAGAGGATTATTTTGCCAATATAAGTATATTTTAACTTACAATGCTTCAGCCAAAGTTATGTCCGGACAACAGTTGGTCAATTTAATTAATGATAACGTTAAATTATTGGATACAATTGGATTCCAAATAAAAGCTACGGTTTGTAATCAAGGGCCTAATAATCGAAAGGCTTACAAATTATTAGGAGTGACTGAAGAAACACCTTATTTTACATTAGATGGTAAAGATAAAAAATGTTTGCCATTTTTGATACTCCTCATCTAATAAAATCAATTCGAAACAACCTAATACAGTCAAAAATGGAAACACCTGATGGTATTGTTAGCTGGGATATTTTCAAAGAAATATATGAATTAGAAATAAATAGTTCAACAAAACTTTGTCCCAAAGTGACTTATCGGCACGTATATCCCAATACTTTTGAAAAAATGCGAGTTGCATTGACTACTCAAGTTTTCAGCAGAACTGTAGCCGCCGCAATAAGAACACGGTATAACCAAAAACTATAGTAGATTTCATAGAGACGTCTCATGTCGAATAAATAAACATTCAAATTAGTTGGGTGTAGAAAATACCTATTTGGGTGTAGAAATTATATTTCGAACAATACAGTGAGCCCCTACGCAATATACTTGAAACCACAAAAACATAATTCTCTCTTTGACTAAATTTACTCTTCAACTAATACGAGATTGTTTTGAGCGAGGTCAAAAATATGTAGTCAGAAAAATTTTCCTGTGTTAAACTAGTTAGTATGCGCTGGTACACCGGTGAGCATGATTCAAAAAAGGTTAGCTCGATGTTTCGAGTCACGTGTTCGTGACGTCACACAATTCTGCCACGTCTATGTAAATAAATAGAGAAAAAGCGAATTAACCATTTTTGTGTTTGTTTTTAGTTTTCGTTTTTTTACTTGATGTTGTAATTTAAAGGTCTCCTTTAATACTAGAATTGAGTGTCGTCATAAAACAAAAAATGATCATTTGTTTACATATTTAGAGCTAAACTGGTATTAACTGAATCACGACCGGTCAATAAAAGGAATAAATGTAAATTTGTTTTTTTCTTTATTAACAAATTAACGATGGGTTTTCTTTGGGTTATGGTTTATTTATTGTGGCCAACCAGCAATATACATTTGAAAACGATACTGACTAAATGTGGGATTCTAAAATGATTTTTAGATAAGATTCTAGAATATGGCCAAGTAGTATGGAATTTGTCTATTTCTCAACCGATTATGATGAAATTCGACTTGTACGATGGAAATGGGACCTTCAAATGATTTTTAGATGAAGTTCTGGAATATGGCCAAGTAGGATGGAACTTGGATATTTCTTGAATGATTTTGATGAAATTCGACAAGTGCGATAAAAATGGGATTCTAAAATGATATTTAGAAGAAGTTTTGGGATGTGGCTAAGTAGGATGGAACTTGGCTATTTTTTGAACGATTTCGACGAAATTCTACTTATACGACGGAAATGGGATCTTCAAACGATTTTTAGATGAAGTTCAGGAATATGGCCAAGTAGGATGAATCTTGGCTCTTTCTTGAACGATTTTGACGAAATTCGACTTGTTTGATGGAAATGGGATCTTCAAATGATTTTTTTGATGAAGTTCTTGAATATGGCCAAGTAGGATGGAACTTGGCTATTTCTTGAACGATTTTGATGAAATTCGACTTGTATGATGGAAATGGGACCTTCAAATGATTTTTAGATGAAGTTCTTGAATATGGCCAAGTAGAATGGAACTTGTCTTTTTCTTGGACGATTTTGATGAAATTCAACAAGTGCGGAAGAAATGAGATTCTAAAATGATATTTAGAAAAAGTTCTGGAATATGGTCAATTAGGAAGAAACTCGGTTGTTTCTCAACCGATTATGATAAAATTCTACTTGTACGACGGAAATGATATCTTCAAATGATTTTTAGATGGAGTTCTGGAATATTGCCAAGTAGGATGGAACGTGGATATTTCTTGAACGATTTTGATGAAATTCGACAAGTGCGATAAAAATGGGATTCTAAAATGATATTTAGAAGAAGTTTTGGAATATGGCTAAGTAGGATGGAACTTGGCTATTTTTTGAACGATTTTGACGAAATTCTACTTATACGACGGAAATGGGATCTTCAAATGATTTTTAGATGAAGTTCTGGAATATGCCCAAGTAGGATGAAACTTGGCTATTTCTTGAACGATTTTGACGAAATTC
Organism: Tipula vernalis; assembly: GCA_958295665.1. Classification (NCBI taxonomy): domain Eukaryota; kingdom Metazoa; phylum Arthropoda; class Insecta; order Diptera; family Tipulidae; genus Tipula; species Tipula vernalis. The sequence continues at coordinate 115,678,939 of OY282560.1, read as the reverse complement.
GACTTGTGTGATGGAAATGGGATCTTCAATTGATTTTTAGATGAAGTTCTGGACTTGGATATTTCTTGAACGATTTTGATGAAATTCGACAAGTGCGATAGAAATGGGGTTCTAAAATGATATTTAGAAAAAGTTTTGGAATATGGTCAATTAGGAAGGGACTCGGTTATTTCTCAATCGATTATGATGAAATTTTACTTGTGTGTTTACAGAGGAATACCATTTTGTGAACAACTAAAATTGTTAATTTAGAAATTCGATATGAAGTTTTGCAAGTATGTCAAAGGTGTTAAAGATTTTTTCTATTAGATTGATTATTTACTAGAAGATATTTTTCCGCAAATAAAAGTAAATTATTTAAAAAACACTTTTGATTGAAATATAATGTGACTCTAAAGAAATAAAATAAACTTTGTTTAACTCTTAGCCCTATTATGGTTCTCACCTCACCGAAAAATTTCATACAAATCTAGTCACATTTGCATAGTATTTCTCGGTGAGGTGAGAACCAAAATAGGAGTAATAGTTATTAATAAACATTTTGTTATTAATTATTATAACATCTCATGTTATTCATGATGCTACAAAGAAGCAAACTACTTATAGGATCAGGCCGAGTCTATACCCCATGATTGTCCTTGTTCCGGAATGACTTTGAATTTGGTATTATCAAAAGCCAGTGGAATATCAATGAATGAACATAATAGTACCTCTTTGTTCCGGAGTGTGTCATCAATTTATGATGTCAGGTCGCGTGAAGGCGTTGAATCTAATCTACTGAACCGGTATTTTATGTAAGGTTTGGTTTTCAGAATAAATAATGTGAGGCTAATGGATCTGTAAGGCCTAACATCCTCAGGGGATCTTTCCACCATTTCTGGAATAAAAATCACACGCACATCCCTCCTGGTATAGGTAAATCTAATTTTAAAGCAAAGTTTCCAAGTTTTTATGGATTTCCCTATTTAGAGAAAACGTCAAAAAATATTACTATAGCTTCTTGATCGACTGATCATTTTAAATTGTAGTCTAATTAACGAAACTGTAGTTAGTCTTCCTGTAAAGTGTAAAATGAACATAATTCTAAAATAAATTTATGAATCAAACAAGGGGTCTATTCGATCAAAAACTTTTCATTTTGCATATATCACTTATTATAATAATTAATATAATTATCACTTATATTTAATATTACTTTTACCTAATAATACATATACATATTTCATTAATTAATTTGCTTAAGTATTAGCGGTTTTTGTATAAAATACTTATTTAATTACAATTTCAACTGTACAATAACCGTGCTGCTTATGTGCTTTTCTTTATCAGGTGTTAGATATGTTCCATGATTTTTGCTAAAGATAATTATCATCACGTCGTTCTTGACGTCAAAAATGATTCAATTTGAATTATTATTCAAACAGTATGAGATCGAGGAATTTTTGATATGTTGGCTTTAAAAAATAAAGTGGAAAATTAAAGCACTGACTCCAACACAATCGCTTTTAGTAAGCTTTCAACGGCTTGGAAATGGGTGTCATTGGGAGCTTTCAGGTCCCGCAACATGTTGGCTTTCAAAATTTACTGAGGGGCAAAATGACATTCGATACATAACATTGCCATGGAATTTTCGATAAATCGGGGCATTCAGAAAACAACAGGGTTATTTTAGTCAACATGTTGCCAACAGTTGGTAGAGCTGAAAGCGCCCAATACTATCTCATGTTATTCATGATGCTTGTGTAGTGTTACAAAAACAATTTCGAAAAGCTGTGTTATGGCCGAAAAACATGACTGCATGAATAGGTGTAGTATAAAATTGTCAATTTCGTCATATTTAGAACCCTTTCTGCTTTATTACTAGCGTTTTCTCGCTTTGTCTATACTAATTTTAAATTGTATATTAAAAGAATTCTAAAAATAAGAAAGACCGGCTCTTGCGCAATTCAAATAGAGATTCTTTTCAGCCAATCTCCATTATGCTTCTCAATGCTTATTGTATAGAAAGTGTTTCTAACCAGCTTTGCTAATTGAGCGACGGTGCGACAGGTAATATTTATTCTAATGCCCCCTCATTTTACTTTATATTAGCTCAATTGTTAGTAAAATCCCCCAAAACAAAGTTTATTTTATTTCTTTAGAGTTACATTATATTTCAATCAAAAGTGTTTTTTAAATAATTGCGGAAAAATATCTTCTAGTAAATAATCAATCTAATAGAAAAAATCTTTAACACCTTTGACATACTTGCAAAACTTCATATCAAATTTCTAAACCAACAATTTTAATTGTTCACAAAATGGTATTCCTCTGTAAACACACAAGTAAAAATTTATCATAATCGATTGAGAAATAACCGAGTCCCTTCCTAATTGACCATATTCCAAAACTTTTTCTAAATATCATTTTAGAATCCCATTTCTATCGCACTTGTCGAATTTCATCAAAATCGTTCACGAAACAGCCAAGTTCCATCCTACTTGGCCATATTCCAGAACTTCATCTAAAAATCAATTGAAGATCCCATTTCCATTGTACAAGTCGAATTTCGTCAAAATCGTTCAAGAAATAGCCAACTTCCATCCTACTTGGGCATATTCAAGAACTTCATCTAAAAATCATTTGAAGATCCCATTTCCATCATACAAGTCGAATTTCGTCAATATCGTTCAAGAAATAGCCAAGTTCCATCCTACTTGGCCATATTCCAGAACTTCATCAAAAAAATTATTTGAAGATCCCATTTCCATCATACAAGTAGAATTTCATCGTACTCGGTTAAGAAATACCCAAGTTCCATCCTACTTAGCCTTACTCCAGAACTTCATCTAAAAATGATTTGAAGATCTCATTTCCATCGTACAAGTCAAATTTCATCTTAATCAGTTGAGGAATAACCAAGTTCCTTCCTAACTGACCATATTCCAAAACTTCATCTAAATATCATTTTAGAATCCCATTTCCATCTCACGTGTCAAGTTTCATCAAAATCGGTTAAGAAATAGACAAGTTACATCATATTTGGCTATATTCCAGAACTTCATTTAAAAATCATTTGAAGATCCCATTTCATTCCCATTTGTACAAGTCGAATTTCATCATAATCGGTTTGGAAATAGCCAAGTTCCATCCTACCTGGCCATATTCCAGAACTTCTTCCAAACATCATTTTAGAATCCAATTTCCAACGCACAAACCGAATTTCATCATAATTAGTTGAGAAATAGGCAAGTTCCATTATACTTGGCCATATTCCAGAACTTCATGTAAAATTCAATTTAGAATGCAACATTTAGTAAGTGTCATAATCAAATGTATATTCCCAGCTTGGCACAACAAATAGTTCATAATGCAATGTACCCATGTTAGTAACATAAATTCGCTTTATTTTCATATACAAAATATGAACTCTAGCCGAAATATGTAGTTTTTTTTTATTCAGCAGGGAAAAGGTTAAATAAAGGTTAACAAATCCAAAACCAATAACAAAAACTTATTAGGAGAAATACGAGAATCGTTTATTTTCTATGTATCTCCTAATGTTTTTTATTTATTTGTTGCAAGCTATCACAAATTTTGTATGAATTGATGTACGTACTCACACATAAAAATTGGAAATACAAAAAATAAACAAAAATAAAAGTTAATAATAAAAGATTTGTTTTTTAAATTTTTATACTCGTGGAGCATACTCAATTCAAAGTCAAACGCAAATCAAGAAGTAAGAGGTAAGAAAAATTAACAGCAGAGAGTCTGATTTAAAGGGATTAAGAAGATAAGGTTATTACAGTTCTACTGTAGTTTCCATTTATTGTTGTTGTTTTTTTATTTTTTGAAAATAAATGTTCATTAGACGTCTCGATATTACATCGTTTTTGGTATAACCCTAATAAATTTTCATTAGAAAATGAAAAATTAGCACTTGCAACAGCAAATTTTTGTGAAAAAATCGATAAACTATTCGACAGCCTAAATAGTAAAAATTTGTATTCAAAAAACAATAATCAATGTTCTCTAAAACAAAACAGTCACATCGTTGATAATTTAAAATTCATGAAACATTACATAAACAGTTTAAAATGTCAAAAACAATCTACAAATTTCTGTTTCAAAGGTTTAATAATGATGATAAATGCCATTCTACAGTTGTCGAATGATCTACATATTTCAACAAAACCATGATAGATTCATAATAACTTGCAGATTCAATCAAGATCCGCTTGAAAATACCTTTTCAATCATTCGATGTAAAGGGGGAAATTCTAAAAAGCCCTCAATTTTGAAGTTCAGTAGAACAAATAATGTGTTTAAAATTATTAAAAAAACACCAATCTTTCAAATTGCGAGAATGATGATGAAGAAAATTTATCTGGTATCACCGAATTGGAGAACAATGAAGAATGCACGAAAGCTGTATCTTGCGAAGAGATGAATCATATTGATGTACCTGATGAACCAACACAGATGGAAGATTTCCTTAAGATTGGAGATTCTCTCGTCCCACCCGAGGATAATTTGGATGGGAATGTAGATGATGTCTCTCTTATTTTTTAAATGTAATGAAAACATCAAATGTGATTAATGTAAATTGTTGCTAATGAAAAGCGGTAAAGCAATTTCTTTCAAAAACGAGTGTTTCATCTATTTTTAAAATTATTCTAAAAATTCAGATTTCGGTAGCTTAAACGCTTCATCCGAACTATTTTTTAACTTTTCAAAATATTGTTTGAATATTTTTTCTAAAATTTTTCCTAATACTCCGCACATACGAAATATAGTATTAAAAACTATATAAACGACAAATGCGTTGAAATTATTAAATCAAAATCGGAATGTGAAAACATATTAAACCAGAGCAATGCATGTTACGGTCATCATTATGCTATTTTAGATTTTATGATTTTAGTATTGTTAAGAAAACATTCTAAGTAGGTAGCAAAAAAAAAACATTTCACAATCAAAATTGTTAATTTTAAGAGGTTAATGTGTCGAATAAAAAATATTGAAAATAATTTCTTATTGTGTATAATTAATTTTGTATTACAGTTGAATGTGGTCGGCATATTTCTAATTAGATCTAAGCGGTTGTCGTTCAACACTCTTAACCCTGTTAAGCTTTATTGAAAAAGCCACTTTGGGTTTGTGTATTTCGTAGAGGTGAAACCGAATATTATAGAAATTATCTCTGCTTATTGTATTTGCGGCTTAGTTCCACTTATATCTATTCACTAAAGTGGAACTAAGCCCAATTACAGAATGCACGGAGGCGATATAAGGCGTGTTTAGTATTCATGTCTGTTCTAGACCGCGATGGAAATTATTCGAATTTTGTTAATTTGAAATGAAAAATTGTCAATTTTTATAATTTTATAATCTAAACGTGTTCTACATTAAACAAAAAAATTCTACTGAAAAAATTATTTGGTTTTTATACAATATGCTAGTCCTGTATAATCTCTCCAATTGGATTTTTTTGTTGAATGTAGGAATGATTTGGATCTACTTGATTAAATTGGAATAATTACTCTCGCGATCCAGAGCAGACACGAATATTAAAACAAGCCTTTAGCAAAATTAAAAATAATTGCGGTAAATTAAAGTATCCCGGAGCTATTGATTTCCTTTATAGCCTAAACAAACTCAACGCTCGGGACCGATCAACAGTGAATGCAAATTCAGCTTGTCAATATTTTCAAGATATTTAGCATTTAGCAGTGTGAAGAGAACCTAGAGAACAAAAAGCACTGTTGCTGGTGGCAAAATGCTCATTGATGTCCTTCCACACACTTTTAGAAAGAGTTATACAAGAGATCATAATATGTATCTGAATATTGACACTCCATCAAATGTTTATAGTTACTAATGCATCGTCTTTAAAACTTGACCTGAAATATTCCGTTTTGGGCTCACTGATTTTGTGACATACTTATGGACGCTGAAAAATGTTCAATCGGATCAAATCCGTCGCTCAATCACGCAAATATCATCTACAAAGACGATAACGGCTTTAGATGGTGCCCAGTGTCTGAGGTGTGCCATTTTTACGCCGGATACTCCAACAGGAAATTAAAGAGTTTTGGCGACAGAGTATTTTTGTGTAATGGTCAATTTTTCTTTGAAAAATCTTGCATGGGTGAGTCCAAGTTTGTTCATGGAACTTTTAGTCTTGAAAGAATATGGTTACCATTTTATAAGATCATGCAAGTACATCATACTTCTGTTATGTTATTTGATTATATTTTGATAAATTCGGTCGAAATTTCGTATCGGAAGAGTGGACGGTATATCTCATACTTGTTTGTCGTAGTACAGCAATCCAGATGCTGATAACATCAGTTCAACTAAATTGTTGTAAAATGTTCTTTTTAGTTGGATGTTGGGCAAGATTGTCAAGGCCATCTCTACTGTAAAGCCTTTTAAATAGCCTTCCTTGCCTTCTAACATGTTCCTTAGGCCCTTAAACGTGCTTCGTTTTTGTGATGAACTATTGATTGAGCGCCGGTCTATAGCTGCATACATAATAAAATAAAATAAGCTTTATTTTAAGTCTGGTGGATGCTATTTATCCAATAAATCCGTATTACGTATCAGTTGGCTTACCTTGAGCGGTTGTGGAGCTTACAAAATTACGTACACATTCAAATATCGACTGCTTTGAAGAAAATTTACAATAATATTTGCGATCCCAGCTCTCATTATCGTAGTGGTACACGAATGTAAAGCTTATGTGACTGAACATAAGGGCAAACATAACCTTAGCGCTATAAGACGGTAGAATTTTAATTTGATTATATTTTAATAAATTAGCGTGAGTAATTTATAAATATAAAAATTCAAAATAATTTTAATAAATTTCAATGATTTATTACAATGAAAAGGATTCTTTTAATACTTAGAAGATTTCAAAGCTTCGCAACTTTTATGAAAATAACACTAATTATTTGTACTAAACCAAAATAATAAAATACGACCCAAATGTGGCCAAAAAATCTTCCACCCAATTTTGGATCATCATTTTCTACCATCCAATTTCCGATTCACCCGAGCAAAACTACGAAAAATTTCCAAAAATTCAAAAATTAATGTGTGTAGTCATAATATTAGCTAGAGGTAGAAATAAAAATACAACAACATGAAAATCATTCAAAACCAAAATTATTAAAAGGTTCGAGCAATAGTAGACAGCTAGAGAAAACCAAATGAAATTATTATCGTGCTTTGCTCAAGTCCCTTTCTTTCTATGTATTATTTACTTTTATACTCAAAATATTATGTTCTCTTGTATAAAATTTATTTCGCATTGTGCACTAATACACATCCAGGGTTGTAATATTTTACACCAACAATGCCATAGTAGATTTACTTATATGACTATGTATCTCTTTAATATGGTATGTATCCTTTTTGCTAATAGTCAGTGACATTCAATTGACGTGTGGTGCCATCTACGAATCGATATCATGAACCAATCGACAATTTAGAGAAAAAATGATTTTGTCGAATATTTTCGTGTCAGCCACCCAGTATTAGTTTAAAATGTCTCTCAAACAGAGAGACTCTGTCTCCGAGAACCACCTCATTGAATGTTAAGCTACAAATCATATATCCTTCAACAAATTGCTATTATATCAGCAAATACTTAAACCAGTATGGACCTACGGTATTCAATTTTGGGGTTGTACCAAGAAGACAAATGTACAAATGATTTAATGTTTTCAAAACAAAGTGCTGCGTGTCATTGTAAACGCACCAAGGTACATTAGAAATGATAACCTCCATAGGGACTTAAACATGGAATATGTCAGTGAGGAAATACAAAATCATGGGAAGAAACACATTCAGCGGATATCTCGGCACCAAAATGCAGACATACGAAGTTTGTTGGATACCACCAATGCAGTAAGAAGACTTCAAAGGCAGAAACCTTTGGAATTGGGCAGTTGTATTTAATTAGGATAGAGGAAAATAATTACTATGTAAATTCAAACGGAAGTAACCATTGGGTTACTGCCCGTCAAATAAGAATCTTCATTTAAGAAAGATAAATTACTAAATGATTTGTAAATCAGTTGTAATAGTAAATAAACGAAAAAAAAAATATATATCCTTCTCATAGTATGTCCCCTGAGTTCGAAAAAGTGGGTCTCGAAATGGTGTCTGTCTGTCTGTCTGTCAGTCTGTCAGTCTGTCTGTGTCCTCTCTACAGCCCAAATGGTTTAACCAATCGAACTAAAACTTCAGATTTAAGCTTTTTTGATAAATTGGGAGGTCCCAGTGAATTTTACTCCAAATCGGCTAACCGGAAGTGGCCACTCCCTTGGTCCAGAAAATTTATTTTGCAAATATCTTAAAAAGTATAAGGTTTACAAAAAACTACTTAATACAAAATGTTTCCAAAAATTAAAAACAAATAAAAATAAAAAATTTAAAAAAAAAAGTTATAAAACAAAATAAAATTTCTCAAAATTCTCTGTTCGTAAAAGAAGGTCGTGTGTTGGCCACACCTCCATTTTTTTTATTGTTTAAAATGCAATTAAAAAATAATAAAAATACATACACCGAGAAAAGATTTTAGCTGTAAATCCCGAAGAAAATAGATTAACAGTTTTGAAAGAAGATTTTGCTTGTCTTGTTTATTCAGACGATCGAATGAGAGTTAGAAAAACAAAATCAATAAAGTTAAACCAAACAACATGTGAAGGAGTAAAACAAAATTTTAGATGAGTTATTTTTGTTTTGCAACTTTTGATTCCGGAAAATGATAAATAAAATCTTCCTTAACGTATTTATTTTTCAATAAATCATATTAAAATGAAATAAACAAGCATAATATTGCTAAACAGACAGAGGTATATATAAAAATGTGTTATTGACAAAATGATGAAAAAGCGAAAAATTCTTGAAAAAACAAAATCAGATTTAATATTTTGATACTCTCTCTCTCGACTTAGTCTTGTATACTTAAGTCGATGCAAACAGTAATAATCGAATAAACCATAAAAATATGAACGATATTAAAACATTTTGGTATTTGGAATGTCGCCATTATATACCTATGTATTTATGTACAACGTTATTTTCAGGATTATCTTGAAATTTGTATTTATTTGCCAAACTTCATGGAAAATAAGATTAAGCTGCGTTCCACTGTGTGGGTTGCTAAATTTAATTTTCCTTTGTTTAGATTTATTTTAGATTGCTTTTCTTTTAACAATAAATAAGGAAATACCTTTTCCTTTTTCGACATAATTAAAATTTTTGTTTTTATTGGTTACGTGGTAGCATGTTTCTGTTTTGCATTTTATAGAGATTCTTGACGATAAATGAGCTTTCTGTCCTTTTAGATTTTTGTATTTATAAGTTTCTATTGAAATTGCCCTCAACAACAAAAAATAGTCGCCTTTTTATATTATCCACATTAAAAAAAAAAAAAAAAAAAATTCCGGCAAAATGAAAAAGTTTCCGGATGTTGCTTTTAAGTCCTAAACATCCTCTAAAAAATCGAAGGGTGCTATTTTGTAAGTATTTCATTGTTTCACCACTGGTTAATTCTAAAGGAACGGCAGTATTTCACGCTTACGGTTTGTAGTACACTGTTGATATAGGAGGATTTATGTGGAGACCGAGCAGAAAATTAAACAACTAAATTTCGTAGTATGTTGTTTAATATGCGAAGTATATTTGTATTTCTTGAATTTATAAATGGTTCCACACATTTTATATCTGATAATTGAAACGTCCTATTGTCTAGTTTCTGGTGCAGTGTGCTCCAGCACTGATTAGCTTAATGTATATTGTCGTCAATAAAATAGTCTCCAATATTTTTTTTTTAATAAATGCTAACGCTGTGCGTATATAAGCGCTATAAGGTGAATCGCTTGTCGTTCTGAAAGAGGGACTGTAGGTAATAACTCCTAGACAGAGGGTTTAATTAAACTCAATTAATGATTTTTTCCAGTTTAGCTGAAGTGTGTCAAGCCCAATATTCCCTATTTCTGACCAACATTTAGAAGGGTGAATTCAGAATTTGAAGGGTGATTGATGAAGGCTAACTAATATGTTCTCGAATTTATGTAATCTACAAAATTTAAAGAATTTTCGGAATTTATGCAATTTTTAGAATTTCTCTTGAATAAGAGTTTCAAAATTTATATTTTATTTATGCGTTTATGGAAATTATGGAATTTTTGAGAATTTTATTATTATTCCTAAAGTTAAAGTTCAAAAATTTCCAGAATTGTTTTTTCAATTCACAAGATTTATGGAATTAAGTGGTTTTGAATTTATTCAAGGATAAGAAATTTCCGCAGAAAATCTTGCAAAATAGATTGGTTTAGAATTAAGAAAATTTACTGATACTGGCGACTTATGGAATTTGGACAACTTAGAGAATAGATAGAATTTCCACAGTTCGCAAAATAGTTAGATTTCAAAAAAATTACAAGGATTCTACCGAATTTTCAGAACTACTAAAATTTAAATAATTTAAGAATTTACAGGATTTTTCAAAGCAATGGATTTTTTAGAATTAAAAAAATTGGTACAGCCTTCAGGAAATTTATCAAATTTATGAGTTGAGTTCACGGAATTTATAAAATTTATGAAAAATTGTTGTTGAGATAACAGAATAGAAAAAATTTAAAATTTACAAAAGTTTAAAAACAAATTCTGTTATTGCTCAAGTTTATAGAATTTACGGAATTTTCAGAATCGATATAATAGTATTATACCAGATTGGTAGAATTTACAAAATGTACAGATGTTAAAAAAATTAAGTTATGGAACTCCCAAAACCTAAAATTTAAGATTCTATTCTCTTCTAAAATTTAGAGAATTTTTTAGGATAGAAAATAATTTCAAAATTTATAGAATAACTATCAAATTCTGGGTTTATCTAAAATTTGAAATTTTATAATCTTAATGGAATTTATAGAATTCCTAGAATTTAAAATAAAAGATTCAATGGAATTTTCAGAATTTATGGAATTTGGTGGATCCAAAAGGGTTTAACTTTAAATTCTTAAGAATTAGTATATTTTGCTGATACTATTACTTATGCAATTTAGAGAATATAGAGGATCAATAAGATTTTCTGAATTTATAGAATCTAGAATCTAAAGTTTAACATTCTATGAATTTGCACAACTTTTTAAATTTGTTTAATGTTACAAAATTTAGAAAAACTACAGAATTGACTGATTTTCGCGAATTTTGCAAATTTTTGGGATTAAGCGGTTCCAAGGTTTTGAATTTTTCTGAATAGAGAATGTAAAATTTAAATTGTTTAGAATTAAGAAATTTCACTGATAAGACTACTATCAAAAACTGAAAGTATGGAATTTTCGGAATTAAGAAATTTATAGCCTTCATGGAATTTATAGAATTTATGAATATCGTGGAATTTACAGAGTTGAAAAATTTTTCAAATTTATAGAACCTAATATTTTTTATAATTGCTCAAATTTAAAGTTTTTATGGATTTTCCAGAATTTATTATAGAATCAGTAGAATTTATAAAATTTACAAAATTTATAAGATTCATTTATAGGATCTCAATAATCTAAAGTAACATAGGTTCTTTGAAATTTAGAGAATATGTATTTTTTTTTTAATTTTACAATATTTAAAGAAATATCAGAATTAATGGGTTTTACAGAATTTTTCGAATTTATAAAATTTAAAGATGCTAAGTAAAAATGTTTTCTATATATCAAATTTAATTTGATCAGTTAAACGAATTTTCAGAATGAAACCTATAAAATTGATTACAGAATTTATAAAATCTAAAATCTTTCTTCATAAAATTTTGAGAGTTTATATTAAAGAAAATAATTTGAAAATTTGTAGAATTAATAACAATTTTAAAATTTAAAATTTTTAAAATTTTATAGAGTTTATCTAAAATATGAAACATATAGATTTAAAGGCAATTTTAAGTCGAGTTATTCCTAGAATTTAAAGTTTAAGAATCTAACGCAATTTTAAAACTTACAGAATTTAATAAATTAAAAAAAATTTGTATAGTATTTACGAAATTTATAGAATATATGATTATTGCTGTAATTACAGAGCCAAAAGGATTTATAAAAATTATAAAACTCAAATTTTTTTATAATTGATTAAAAGTACTTTTTTTTTTTTTATTTATTTATTTAATTATACACAAATAAGGCTTAGCCTTTTTACAATATCCAGGAATATATTCCTATGTGTATTCCAGCAATTAAACAGAAAAATAATTAGAACAATAATTAAAATTAAATATAATATAATTAAAAGTACAGAAGAAAAAATTAAGAACAAAAGATAAAACATTAGAAGACGTGATAATGGAAAAAAGAAAAAAAAAACGAATTAATGGAAACGAATTATGTGCCAATCAGCCCCTCGAGGTACAGTCCCTTGAAACCACGCAAATTAGATGCTGCCTTTATAGACGGATTCAGACTATTCCAGAGCTTCACTCCATGGATAAAGAAAGCACATTGTATTGGCTTAGTTTTGCATGATTTAGGCAAATTTAAATTTAATGTCCTCTGCGATTTCGAGAATTTCAGTTTATCATAAAGGTAGTTCGGAACTTTATTTTTAGTCAAACCAAACATCACAGTCAACACCGACAGTTCCAAAAACTGGTTCAAGCTTACACCAAATATCTGTTCAGAAAGGTGCGAAATTGGATCGCCCATTCGCTTCAAAAATATGTATCTAGCACAAGAATTAAAAGCAACATTTAACTTTCGTAGGGACTTCTTGGAACATTGCGAATATATCGAAGAACAATATGAAAGTAAAGGTCCCACAAGAGTACGAATGATATGACATTTCACATCACTTGAAATAAATTTCGCCGTGCACCACAATTTACCTAAGATACCATAAATTTTACCACATAGGTTATTAACATGGGTACTCCAATTTAATTTAGTGTCTATGATCAACCCCAAACTCTTGATAACGTCACAAAACTCAATTATGTGATTGTCAATTAAAAGACTGTTTATCGGTAAATCTATACGTTTTTTGTTAGTTATTAGTATGGCTTGTGACTTCGCAGGATTGATTTGAAGTTTGTGCACTTTGGACCATTCCAAAATATTACACAAAGCTTGATTTAGATTATTAATCAAAGCGTCAACCGAATCAATATCCCCGAAAGAATAGATTTGCAAATCATCCGCAAAAAGGTGGTAGCAAATGTTTCCCGTTTGTTTAATTGATTGACAAATTTGATTTATGTATGTACAATGAAGGTGGTTTGACGTCTATTGGAAGGGGGGATCAAAGTTGAGTAGATTAATCTACCAGCTCCGTAACCTTCCAGTAGGGTGCGCATCACGTGAGCTGTTCTGGTCTTGTCATTAGGCAGCTGCGTGATGGGTACAATTGTGTAAGGGGTAACCTGTGCACAATTCGCAAGTGTACGTACTGCCTCCTCGTGGCAACCACTGGTAACTAAGGCCATTTGGCACATTTTAGGCCATTTGGCACAGGCCAAAGTACGGCGCTAAAGGAGAAAGCCTTGACAAAAAACCCTAATCTAAGGTGGAACAGCATATGCCGAAAGATGAATGGCTGATAGGTTAATCAGCCCAAAATATGCGGACTCTGGATACCAGGCACCCTCCAGTTTTATTTTTAGCCTTCCTGTAGTAAAGCTGGGTGACCTACAGGTGATTTGCAATTCCCAGCAACTCGTAAGAGTAAAATCAAACGGAATACGGGGCAGGAGTAGGAATATACGGGAGTGGCACAACCCTCTCGAGGTCCTTGAGCTCCAATGCTACCGTCTTTCTAGCGGAACTACATGCTGTAGTAAACATCTAGGAGGGAGAGCAATATGCCCAGATAGTATGTATCACGTACCGGGAGGCAGTATTGTCAGGTTCATTAAGAACCTGAATATTGACTGGACGGATAATTAAGCAGGGGCCAGCACAATAGATCTTTTAGGTCGCAGTGCGAAGTGGCTGATCGCCCGCATGGTCCCCCCCCAATAATAATAATAATAATAATGTACAATGAAAACAGAATAGGTCCTAAAATAGATCCTTGAGGAACCCCAGATGTGACAAAAATGCTGTCGCTAAAGTTTCCATGATATTTTACAGATTGTTGTCGCAGATGCAAGTAAGAACCTATAAGTTGACAAGCATTCTTGGAAAAGTTATATTCATAACATAGTTTCGATAACAACATAGCGTGGTCTACTTTATCAAATGCCTTAGAAAAGTCTAAGAGAACCAAAACTGCAACTTTACCATCTTCATTATTAATAGTAATATCATCAGTAACTTTCAACAAGGCAGTTGTAGTACTGTGCTTGGCACGAAATCCAGATTGTAGTTCATCCAATAGGTTATATTTAGCATATAAAGCCACTGATCTGAGCATGAATAATTCTTTCAAAAACCTTAGATAATGTTGGTAATATACTTATAGGACGAAAATCAGTTACTGTAGATGGATTTGGTATTTTTGGAATAGGCGAAATTGTCGCAATTTTCCCCGCATCAGGAAAAATCGATTTTGTGAGGCCAGAATTTATAATAAAAGTTAAGTGAGGTAGCAAAACCGGAAGTAGAATTTGAATGAGGTTAAGTGGAGTACCATCAACTCCTACAGAACTCGATTTGATTTTATCCAGATGGAAACAAACTTCTTCAGCAGAAACCTTTTTAAAGTAGATGGCATTTATGTCAGCGGTAGAATAAACTGCATCACAAACAAAATTTACATCATTGGAGTTGAAAACCGAACCGAAGTAACTATTGAACTCATCAGAAGTAATGTCACATTTACACTCCGGGATTGGCGGATTTACATATGTGTTGAAATTCTTCCAGAACAATTTACTCGTAGTATTATTGCTAAAACGATCATTAAAAAACTGGCATTTGGCAGCTTTGATCATATAATTTACTTTATTACGAGCTCTAACGTATTTTAACCTATTAATGTCAGTCTTATACTTTCTCCAATTCTCATGTAGAAAATCACGAATATTACGGTGCAATAAAATATCATTATTAAAATACGGACCATGCACTTTACGCTTCTCATAAATCAGTTTTAGTGGTACAAAGTTATCAATAAGATAACTTATAAATGAATTTAAAAGTGATAACTGTTTATTAACATCACAAAAATGATAAAATGATGCCCAATTTAATGAATTAGCAGCCATCAGTAACGCGTCCTTGTCAATATTCCAGAAATCTCTCACGTAAATAAATTGGTTAATAACATTTTTGTCAATAGGGAACACATACGACCCATAAATCATATCATGGGTGGTTGCAATGCCAGGAATTGAGATTTGAGTAAAAGTTTTAATGTGGTTAGGATGATTGGCGAAGGCCAAATCAATTAAAGTGGCAGAATCACCCACAAAATTAGTAGCTACCTTTGAGACTAGTCCAAGCCCATAAGATGACATTTATGATTTTAGTTGTTTAGCCGTAGGTGTTGAAACGAGACAGTCAATATTAAAGTCACCAACAATAATGACCTCATTATATCGTGTCATAAGATCACTTAAGACAGTTTCAAGACAATTTATCGACTTTCCAGAATTGATTACTACCCTCTAAGAAATTTCTGTTGAATTTCACTATAATTATTAGAGGTTATCTGCTGCCAGCAATTTTTGTAGTGAATTTTCATCGTAACGTGCTTAAAAATTGTTACATGTTTACATATTTAGAGCTAAACTGGTATTAATTGAATCACGGCCGGTGAATAAAGGGAATATATGTTTATTGGTTTTTTTCTTTATTAACAAATTAACGATGGGTTTTTATTGGGTTATGGGTTCTTTATTGTGGCCAACCAGCAATATACATTTGCATGCAATGCTGACTAAATGTGGGATTCTAAACTGATTTTTAGATTTCTATACTATATATATAGTATTTCTCACCCGATTGTGATGAAATTCGACTTGCATGATGGAAATGGGATCTTTAAATGATTTTTAGATGAAGTTCTGGAATATGGCCAAGTAGGATAGAACTCGGTTATTTCTCAACCGATTATGATGAAGTTCTACTTGTACGATGGAAATGGGATATTCAAATGATTTTTAGATGAAGTTCTGGAATATGGCCAAGTAGGATGGAACTTGGCTATTTCTTGAACACGTGCAATTCTAAAATGATATTTAAAAGAAGTTCTGGAATATGACCTATTAGAAGGATCTCGGTTAGTTCTCAACCGGTTGTGGTAAAATTCGACTAATAAGAAGCAAATGGGATTCTAAAATGATGTTTAGAAGAAACTCTTGAATATGGCCAAGTAGGATGGAACTTGGCTATTTCTTAACATATTATGATGAAAATCGAGTTGTACGATGAATCTAATCTAATCGGATCTTCAAATAATTTTTAGATCAAGTTCTGGAATATGCCCTATTAGGATCTAACTTGTCTATTCCAGAACCGTAATTCAGGGGATCAATTCTCGTTCTATGGAAAAAACTAATGAAAAAAATTTTTCCATTTTGTTTCCATGAAGTCTTTTTCAGTTATAACATTTAACACAACATTTCACAATAAGCGATTCTCGATGTTCATATGAAAACGAATCGTAGAAAAATGCTGAATAAATTGTTTCCATAGTAAGCTACACTGTAAACAGACATTTTATCGAGTTTCATATAAATTTCCGCTAACTGATACAGCAATTGGTTTAAATATTCGCTAAATAAATGATAAAGTAGATTTAGTTAATCAATTTTCGTCATTGCCTGTCAAAAAATAAAATAAATTATAAAAATGACCAAACTATTTTTAAAACTTTACTAAATTAAATATTTGAAGGCTTTTCTTAAATACGCGGAATAGTTTCTAATAGATTTACTTATTAGTTAAGTTTAAAGTGAATCATAGTTTCAATGCACATTTAATGCTCAAAATACAAATTTAGTTTTTATAGAATTTTATTTCCTTATTTATGATGTTCTCACCGCCAAAATGGTCAAAGAAAGTTTTATTCATATGAAAAAATTGTCACGTCATTTTTTCCTTCACAAGGAAGATGAATCGGAAATGTGTATTTCTCACTGAAAATAGTTTTCATTATACTTCTCACGGAACGAGAATTGACCTCCAGCATATATGATGGAAATGGCATTCTAAAATATTTTTTAGAAAAAATTCGGGAATGCGGCTAATTCGAAAGGAAGTCGACAAACCCAATTAGAAAGGAATTTAGCCACATTTTAACCGATTATGATGAAATTCAGCACATAAGATTATAAAATACAATAGTTTATTGATGTCCTTTGAGGACTTCGTCTAAAAATCATTATAAAATCCCGTTTCCAATTTACTGCGTAAAAGTAAACTGCGAGAGAGTTGGGAGTGCCTTGAGCTCCCGAACAGATTGCATAAATTAAAACAAAAAAAAAAAAACAAAACAAAAACATTTTACAATGCCCATTTCCTTAGTCCATGCTGAATTTCAATTAAACAGTTAAAAAGTGGCCAAGTTCCTTTCGAATTAGCGGTATTCCAGAACTTCATCCTAAAATCATTTTAGAACCGCATTTCTATCATACATGATTAATTTCATAAAAATCGGTTCAGAAATAGCCGAATTCCTTCAGAAGAAGCTTCAACTAAAAATTATTTGAGAATCCCATCTCGATCGTATATGTCGCATTTCATCATACTCTGTGCTAGTATGTACATATATATAAACAGAACAATATCTTCTATTGCGCTTTAGTCCTTAATTTGTGAACAAATACATTTAGAAAATATAGAAAAACGATTTTGTATGGAATCAACGAAACAAAACAAAAATACAAAAATGTTTGTACCCACCTCGTTGTTTTGATCAATAAAAATCGGTACAATTTAAAAAAAAAAAGGAAATCTTTACACTTTGTAATGTGTTAAAAAGAGATAGACGTTCATAAATAATTTTCGATTTTGATCTAGTTAGCTTTGCGAAACTTTAAATCAAATCAAAAAATAAACAAAGGACCACTTATTGTTTTTTATGACGGGATACAAAATTATACAAATAAAAGTGAAATGATACATAAACACATTCATAACCTTATTCAAGTTTTGTTTTTGTCTTTATTATTTGTTTGGTATGATTTGGTATCCCGTTATCGAAGACAATAAGAGGTCCTTAATTTATTTTTTTATTTGATTTTAAAGTTTCGCAAAGCTAACTAGACCAAAATCAAAAATTATTTATAACGTCTATCTCTTTTTAACACATTACAAAGTGTAAAGATTTCTCTTTCTTTTTTAAATTGTACTGATTTTTATTGATCAAAACAACGAGGTGGGTACAAAAATGTTTGTATTTTTGTTTTGTTTCATTGATTCCATACAAAATTGTTTTTCTATATTTTCTAATTGTATTTGTTCACAAACTTAGGACTAAAGCGCAATAAAAGAGTTTGTTCTGTTTATATATATTCTGTGATACTAGGTTAAAAAATAACCGAGTTCCTTCCTAGCTGACCATATTTTGGAACTTCATCTAAATATAATTCTAATATCCCATTTCCATGGTACAAGTCGAATTTCTTTGACATTCATTCGTTACTTGGACGTCGCTTTTTTTATTTTTTTTTCGAAATTAATTTAACTATTAATCAAATAAAAAATTATTCACGATACGAAACGGCTTACCCGCGCGGAGCTATAAAGAATCAAAATTTATTTGGGGAAAGAAATTTATAAATTGTGATGCTCTGGCCACTGTAAGCAGAATTTCTAAAAGCTGTTGGATATACCAAATCAACATTAAAAATATTTCCAAAGGCTTCTAGCAACGATCCAGGTGAAGGGTTACGGGTAATTTGAAGAGGTGTGCTGCGGTCTCAACATAAAAAGCCATAATACCATAAGAAACGAGCCGTTTTATTATTATTCGGCTATTGAAAAGTTTTGGTATGCTCTGTTGTAAATGAGCTAAGACTCAAAATGAAGTGTACTAAAAGATTTCTAAATTTTTAAGTGTAACTAAATAAATAAATAACCACCGTTCATCACAATCAGTTTAGAAATAGCCAAGTTCCAACCTACTTGGCCATATTCCAGAACTTCGCCTAAAAATCATTTGATGATTCCATTTGCATCGTATTAGTCGAATTTCATCATAAATATTTTTATAATGGATCAAATTCATATCGAATTGGTAGAATTTATAAAATTTTCAGAATTTATCAAATTCACAGATTGTATGGTGCTGGGAAGGACAGAATTTATTGCATTTGGGATTTACAGAATTTATTGCATTTGTTTAAGTTTGCAAAATTTCAAAAATTACAGATTTTCAGTATTTACAGAATTTCGAGAATGTTTTACAATTTATAAATTTTAGTATATTCGAATTTATTCAGTTAAACAAATTTTCAAAATAAAACTTGTAAAATATAAATGGTTAATGAATTTAGAAAATTTACCAAAGTTAGAAGATGGTAATTGAAAAATTAATAGAATTTATAATAATTGTAAAATATAAATAATTTCAAAATTTTACGGGATTTATCTAAAATATGAAATTTATAGATTTTAAGAAAATTATAAAATTCGTTTCGTTTTCAAAAATCAACAGAATTCATAAAAGTCCTAAAATTTAAAGTTAAACAATCCAAAAAAATTTGGAATTTACGAAATTTATAGAATTTAGTGGTTAAAAAAGATTGAAATTATTCAGGATTTTATTTTTACAGATTTTTCAAAATAAATGGTTTAGAATTAAAATAATTCTCTGATTTCACCTTATAGATTTTCAGAATTTATAGAATTATCAAAAATTATTTAATTTGAATATCAAATTAAATTTGAGATGAAAAAATTTACAAAAAGTATAGAACTTAAAATTTTTTATAATTGATAGAATTATCGAATTTCTAGAATTTATAAAATTTTCAGAATTAATAAAATTTACGGAATGTATGGAATCAAATAATTTTAAATTTTACGGGATTTATCTAAAATATAAACTTTACAGGTTTTAAGAAAATTATAAAATTGATAGAATTTAAAGATTGCATAGAATTTATAGTGGTTCTAAGTGTTTGAATTTATTCAAGTATAAGGATCCTTCAAAATAGAGCCTGTAAAATTTAATTTTTTCATAGGATTTTCTGAATTTATGGGATTACTAAAAATTATTTCATTTAAGAAATAAATTAAATTTACCGAACTATAGAAGTTTATTTAGAATTAAGAAAATTTGTAGCATTCACGGAATTTATAGAATTTATGAAAATTGTTGTATTTACAGAGTTGAAAAAACCATTTTCTAAAAACTAATTAATATAATTTAAAGCATTTATGGATTTTTCATAATTTATTGTTGAATAAAAGATAAGAATTTATAAATTTTGGTATGGAATTTCCAGAATCTAAAGTTAAAATTTTATAAATTTACAGAATTTTAATTACAGAAATTTAAGAATTACAGAATTTACAGATTTAAGAGAAGTGACAAAGACTAGTGTGGTGTAGTAAATATGGTTATTATATTAGTATGCCTCTGTAGGAGATGACGATTTTAAGAAGTACCCAAGAATTCTGATTCAATAAACTGATTAATGTTATATCAAAATGCAATTTTCTGATGAAAAGTATACAAGAAATGTATTGGCTTGCCGAAACCCCTTTATGTTATATGTGAAGAGTGTGTTCGATGGAGCCCTGCCATCTTCGGGTGTCTTCCTTATTTTGGCATTATACAAATTAAAATTAAAATTGGAATGGGTCAATCTACGTAAAATGAAATGTGTATGCCGTTTATGGAGAAGAATTATTGTTTTTATAGATACACGAAGTATAATTTAATTATATTGACTATTGAGTGACCCGGGCCACACAATATACATACCACATTTTCCACTCTAAAAAACATCATAAATCCAGAATAAACAAATTTAATAAACATTCATCAATCTCATCCATAAAAGAAAAGAAACTGAACAGAAAACTGATTGAACAGACAAAAAGTAAAGTAACGAACGGAAAAAGGATTTCATTTCCTTTTAACATTATACTGTACGTACAAGATACAAACATACCCTAGCATTTATATCTA
The DNA here is from genome assembly GCA_958295665.1 of Tipula vernalis. NCBI lineage: Eukaryota > Metazoa > Arthropoda > Insecta > Diptera > Tipulidae > Tipula > Tipula vernalis. The sequence goes on along the minus strand of OY282560.1, from coordinate 115,657,873 downwards.
AGTAAATATTTTATTAATTCGTAAATTTAAAATAAAATAAAAAAAATGTTAATAAAGAAATAAAGAAATTTATTGAAGTAACCAAATAAACATCTCAATGGGTTTGGATTTCATTGAAAATTTATATAAAAAAATATTTTTTCCTTTTTTTTTATTCTATAGGATATTTATATCCGATCCCTTATCAACGTTTTGTTGTTGTATATATAGTTTTGATTTTTTATTTGTATAATATATATTTGTGTATTGATTTAGGATTCCATGATATGTATATATATATAAATTTACTAGAGAACAACCGGATTTGTCGTTTGATTAATATTGTGTTCATCGAAGAATTATTTATTTGATGATTTTTCCAATGAAAATCAAATTTACAAATAGCTCGAATAAAGCTTTATACAAAACCTAATTCTTGAAGACATATTAGCTTTTATAAAACTGAAGTATAGATTGTTAGTATATGCTTTTCAGCTTACTGGTAGTATTTTTTACATCAGTTGGCTGCGATTATAGATTATTAAATTTTATACAGTGCTATGAGCAATTTCTTATTACCAAATCCCGATAAAACCTTATGTGATATATTAAAGTTTTAGATGCAGCTTCCGCCTCTTTGGTTTTTTTACTCATCCATTTCTTGGTCTCCTATTTAGGAATGGTTCAACTTGGATTAGGTTTTTTCCAGGGTTATCCTGTTAGCCCAACAGTTACCACTGGTCATGATCGACCTTCCTACCACCACAACATGTCCATATTGGTGCGCAAGCTGCTGGCCAAATACTTGCGCGGGCATGTGCACAAAGTATAAGATTTAGCAAGTGATTACACCCTTCCAAACTTTCTTTTCCAATGTCCTATATGTATTATGATTCGAATTTTTCGAGATTTCGATATTATTAGAAATTAATATGATTTTCAAGTTTAGAAATTAAAACCCACAGTATAAAATAATTTTTTTAGGATTTAAGAATTCCATTACAGTATCTAAATTGGCAAATATCTTTATTAAATTTTATACGCATAGATTCAAAATTTTAAAAAATTGGGACTTCTAAATTTAAATTAACAGTGTAAATGGTTTGATTCAGTATTCATTAAGGAATTTAAAAAATTTACGAATTATGTTCCATTCAATAAAATAAAAAAATCTTAGATTAGTTCATTGAACATATTATCCGACCATTTACACATAATGCCAAAATAAAAATTTTTCTTTTCAAATTTTATTACTAAAAATGATTTCACCCGCAGATAAATTTAATTTGAACAATTCCCAAATCATTTCTACGGTAACGACCTCCATTTAGGCAAATAACAATCTTACAACAACAAAAAAAACTTCACAACAAATTTGTTTATCCAACAAATGCTATCATCACATCGTGTCTTCATTTTAGTCAACCTTTTTTTTTTTTTTTTTTTTAAGAAAACGAAATGTTGCCCGGCAATTAAAAATGTAATTACTTTTTATCGTCAGCGTTAAGATGAATCAATGTATATATTTGTATACTCAAGAGTCCCCTCTCCGGTTATCCTTTGAGTTGCCACAACTGGCAATGTTTTACATTTTCTTTATAATAGCATTAAAGCGAACTGAATAAAAGCTCATGAAAACATATAGATTTACTCATTCACTGGACCATAAGGTTATTCATGAAAACAACAACAACAACAAAAAGGTAAAACTTTTGTTTCTCTTGTTATATAATCTTCAAACCAAAATCCCAATGTGATGGATAAATAATAAGAAGAATAAGTATAAAAGAAAAATCAAAAAGAGCTTTTTTCACTTTAGTCTACCACACACATCTCATCCATTATCTTGTTCATCGTTTCGTTCAGTGTTAAACCAAAAAGGGATAATTTAATATAAACTGTGGAGCAGAAAAACTTTAATTAATCCATTGTCGTTATCACATAATAATACAATAAGAACAAACTTATGTGAAATAAAGGGTTAAACGTCGTTAGGCGATTACAATATTTAAATATTTTATTTGATTATTGATTGATTACTTTAATTATTTTTTTGTTTTTCTTTCTTTTTTTTTGTTTCAGGTAAGACGATTTTCTTCAAGCCTATTTATTCTGTGTAAGTTTATAAAATTAGTTAGTAGCTTATACTCAGATTCACTTATGGTCTAAAGGGGAAAATAATTTTTTTTTAAAATGTTCAAGTTTTTTTTTACTGTATCGTATAGATGGACTCCCATGTATCCAATATGATACCATGATTTCAAAGTAGCTGGCGTTATGACACATCCGTGACAAGATTTGTATGAAGGTTTTCAGAGAGGTGAGAACCATAAGCCGAATTATATTTTTCAGTTTTTTCACTGTATCGTATGGACGAACCAATATGTAAGTCTAAAGAGGATGAACCTTGCTGTAACAAATATGGGATCATAATTTCTGGATAACCGAGATAATAATATATGTGCACAAGGTTAGGTTAGGTTGGAGTGGCTGCTTAGGCACACTTAGACCGATGACGGTCCATTTTGATACCACAGAATATATCCCCTTTACCCCTACTGGAACCATTTCGAGCTACTTATGTAGTGTAAGACATCCTGCACATTAATGTTTTCGAGGTCCGAGAGGCAGTCCATCCTGAACTTACCCAAGTGTTTAAGCCTTCTGAGTGCCAATGCTGGACACGAGCAAAGGAAATGGACCAACGTCTCTTCCTCGTCCAAGCAGCTTCTGCAGAAGTCATTTGCCTCCAGACCCAGCCTTCTTGCATGTTCTCCAAAAAGGCAGTGTCCCGTGAGAATTCCTACGACCGTTTTTAATTCAAGTCTGCATAGGGATATTAGTGTCCTAGTGCGCCCCAAGTCCAGCTTTGGCCAAACTTGTCTTACAACTCTACAGGTGAGGGTGTTAGACCACCTTTCCCCCGCTGAAGATAGCGCCTGCTTCCCAAGTGCTTATCTCAGCGCTGTGGTAGGCCTCCCCAGACTTGTCGTTTCCGGTTGCAGGTAGAGAGTCGTACCATGCCTAGCAAGTTCATCCGCCCTGCAGTTCCCCATGACGCCCGAGTGACCTGGGACCCAGATTACCTGGATATTGAAATGCGCACCCATCTCATTTAGATATGAGTGACAACTCAAGGCCACCCGTGACGCCAAAAATACCGATTCTAACGACCGGATCGCCGCTTGACTGTCCACATAGATTGCCATATCATCTGAGGATACCACATTATGCTTCAACCACGTCATGACCTCCTCAATCGCTACGACTTCAGCTTGGTACACGCTGCAGTAATCAGGGAGACGAATACAAATGTTTACATTTAATTTGTCACATAATAAAACAGCTCCCACTTTGCCGTCTAGCTTGGGGCCATCTGTGAAGAACTGCAATGTTTCGGTTTCCGATAACGGTCTATCCCTCCAGCATTCCCTTGAAGGGAAGGAGGTCCGAAATCGCTTCTCGATGCGTAGAGTAGGTTTAATGTAGTCAAGATTCACCAGCTCATCCGTCAACGATCTAACGATAGTAGAGTATCTTGTGCTTAGACACCTCCACTGAGAGACGGCTGCAAGTCGTACAGCCGTATTTGCCGCCATCTGTTTACCAAAAATGTCGACCGGAAGATGGGGTGCAACATAACCTCTAAGGCACTTGTCGGTGTCGATCTCAATGCCCCGCTAACAAGCATAAAGGCCGTTCTTTGCACCCTCTCAATCCTACTTTTATAAGTTACCTTGTCCAGAGCTGGCCACCAAACACCCACCCCGTACATGAGTACAGGTCTCACTACAGCGGTGTAGAGCCAGTGTACCAGCTCCGGCTTCAGACCACATTTATGACCAATGGCGTTCCTACAGGAGTACAAAGCTATAGTAGCTTTGTTTATTTGTTTATTCTCTCCAACATATTGGGCCTCCAACTAAGCTTACTGTCTAAGATAATGCCCAGATATCTAGCTCTATCAGTAAAAGCAAGTCTCGTGCCATTTGAGGTAGGAGGGACAACTACCGGGATTTTGTATTTCTTAGTGAAGAGTACCAGCCCATTTCGTAACGATGGTAAGCGCATTCTGCATTACGTCTACAATCGTGCCCAGGAATTTCCCGGTAACAGCTAAAGCTGTGTCGTCTGCGTAAGTGATAACTTCAATACCTTCTCTCCAATTCTAGTATTAACCCGTTTACCACTATGTTCCAGAGAAGAGGGGACAGAAACCCCCCTCTGCGGGGTTCCCCTAGTTACTCGCCTCTTGATGGTGGAGTTCCCCAACTTCGAGCTAACAATCCTGCTTCCCAGTATATAATTAATTAACCTTATCAGAGGAACGTCCACCTCCAAAAATGACAATCCCACCTTGATTGCCTCCGCTTTCACATTATTTAAGACGCCCTCTATAACTAGGAAGGCCACCAAACAGAATTCCTTCGAATTAATCGATTTCTCAATCGTACACACCAAGGCGTGCAGAGCAGTGTCCACAGATCTATTCTTTGGGTACGCATGCTGAGACGGTGCCCACTTCCTGGCACCTATTTTATCTCTAATGTATACATCCAGCAGCCTTTACAAGGTTTTCAAAAGAAAGGATGATAGAGTTATTGGTCTAAGGTCCTTAGGATAGACATGTGAGCTTTTCCCCGCTTTCGGTATAAACACCACATTGACCTCCGTCCAGTACCTACGAATATAGCCCAGCTCCAAACACCCTTTGAATATAGCTTCCAGGTAACGAAGAATAATTACTGAGTTGTTTTGAAGTTCCGCTGGTATAATTTTATCCGGACCAGCCGATTTAAATGGTTTAAAACCCCTCAGTGCCCATAGGATCCGTTTCCTGGTTACGATATCCTCAGTGATTACTGACAGTGATTTCTGATGATTGCTACGCACCAACAGGTCTTCAAAGCTCCCTGGGAAGTGTGTCTCCAAGAGAAGCTCCAGAGATTCTCCACTAGAAGCTGTCCAAGATCCGTCCGGTTTTATCAAAAAACTGGGACTAGCTGTACTTTTGGAAAGAATCTTCCTAAGGCAGGAGGTTTTGGATACCTCTTCCATTTTATCACAGAAGATTCTCCAAGACCTCCTTTGTACCTTTCTTAATTCTTTCTTATAAATTCCGAGTTTCTCCTTATAGAAGTCCCAATCCTGAGTCTCTCTTTTATATTTGGCTCTATTAAAGGCTGTTCTACAAGCCTTACGATAGGATGTCCTCCAGCTCCCCAACGGTCGTCGGGTGCTCTAGAGCCCTCATCGGCAACAAATCCTCCAGTAATTCCCCATATATGCTCTAGTTGGTCCTTCTAGGATTCCTGAAGGCTTCCCGGATAGCAGGGTGAATATCGAGGCTATAGGTTAAATATCGATGATCAGAAAAGGAGTGGTCCTTACCTTCCCTCCAATTTTTAACCATATGAAGAATATTATTTGAGGCAAGGGTCACGTCTAGAACCTCCTGCCTGTTACTAGTAATAAATGTGAGTTCCCGCCCAATATCACACACTGAAAGGTTAATACTCATCAAATAATCAAAAAGTGACTCACCTTTTTCATTAATGTCCATGCTTCCAAAGATAGTGTAATGCGCATTAGCATCAACTCCCAGTACCACACCTACCTTTGATTATTCCGCTTCACGGATCAGCTAGAGCTGCCGAAGCAGCCTTAGAATTGTGAAAGTTAATTTGAATTATCTGAACCATAACCTTTTAACATTTACCTACATCTATGGTATATTCCTGCTACCGCAGGAATATTATTTCTCGGTATTTTGGGATGCGCCGGATTCGCCCGTCTCGCTAACCTTCCTACCTTCTGTAGACGACTCGTCACTGACATCCTCCTCCATTGGTACACCAGCTCGTTCGCTTGTGTGCTTCTCCTCATCTTCCAAGTGAATCCGTGCCAGACCGAGGTCGCAGGATTCACTGTCCCCCTACCCTCAGATTCCCCTTCATGCTGCTGGTACCCCCTTCAGGCCTGGGCGGATTGCCACCATCCTCCGGTTGGCCTCCCGTACGCGCTTCCGCCCCATCCTTTTTATAAACGTTGAGAGTAATTGACCCGAAACCGAAGTCAATTACTCCCTTCATTTTGTGAATAGGGCAAGGGACTCCTTATTTAGTACCATAATTGATAATTTCGAGCCCACCTTCGCCTCATCCTGCTTGACGATCTTCCAATTTCCGATCGGAAGTTTCGGGTTACTGGCCTGAATTATTTTCAAAGCCTCGTCAGGGCTAGCCGGTTCGGATGGCAGCCAGAAACGTGCCCTCGGCCTGCTGGGAATTTCCTCCCGGCTAACTGCGACAAGCTTTGCACCTGGCCACACCTCGCCTACTTTGGCTATAGCCTTTTTACACAGATCCACAGATCTAGAGTCCGAGCATGGAGTCATCTTCACACACCCTTGATACCATCCCGCGTCTCTGCACGATGGGGGTGGTCCTGGATTTTCTCCCAGGACCTTTAAAAAGACGAGGTTGAGTGCTTTGTACACCAACCTCCATTTTTCCGCCGTGATGCTCCCATCTTCTTGACTTTCGTCAATAACGGCTAGCATCAACACATGCTCCCTCAGGACATCGCTGAACAGCTTTGTCCCTGAGTTGGAGCTCGGCTTCTTTTCAGTCAACAACTTGGCCCGCTTGCCGTTAACTACTTCCACCTCGTCCTGGGACCGCTGTCTTTTCGACACATGGTCCCTTTCCGAGCCTCCGAAGCCCACTGTGCTCCTTGCCCAAGCTACTGATGTTCTTTGCTCTTCCGTGAGCTGCCCCTCGGGGATCGCAGCCCACTTCTCGAGAATTCGGAATGCCGAGCGGCGACTTCTGTACCGCCTTTTCGCCAGAGAAATGTCTCTCGTCCCACTCCCCCTGTGCTGCGTTGGTACCGCTAACTCCCGGGACTTTTGCCCTAGAGCCAACCCCCTTCGCAACCTTAGAGGCCCCACCCGTCTGGTTCGAAGTACCTCCCTTCGCTGATATCGGCTTTTGAAGAGAGCCGGTGCCATTGGTTTTTTTGTTGTTAGATCCTTCCATTTTGATTCCCACGAGTATCAGAGAAATCAAGGTCCGCCTGCGCAGAGATCCGTATACGTAGGTAAGGCTAATTACAACTGGAGTTCGCCAGGTATCCAGAGGGCTCCGTTAGCGACTGGGCTTTGTTAAATGGGCCCCAGCCTAGTTGATCATCAACACGGGTCGCTTAACACCTTAATCCAGCCCAATCGGCTCGCTAGCACCCCTGCCTCCCAGCACCCCTTCCCTCCGCTCCACATTCTCTCTCTCATTCACCAATTCACATGGAAAGCCCAATCCAATGGGATCCATTCCATTCCCAGGGTCACCTGTTTATAGGGTACCCCACTCATCACCCGCGGAGACTCCGGAGGTGCAAAGAGGACATGACGCACAGTCCGCCGTAATTATTGGTCGATGGTTTTCTGGCGCCATCTGTTCGCCTTTCCATGCTGGGCATCATAGGCACTCAGAATTTAATGAACTGAGGTTAACCACTCTCCAGTTCCATGAGACTCACCCACCAGCTGGACTGCGGTTGGGGGCGGCTTATTTAATTCACTGCTAACCTACCTATCGATAGGCCGTCCACTATCCACCATATGTGACCCCCCGATAGCTGCAGTACGCCACGGTAAATCGCGACCTAATCATGAGAACAATTTAAACATCACACAAGAGCGCGAAAAGTGAAATTCTTTGCCGACAAACCCCATCACGAATTATAGGCTTTGTAGCTTCGCTTTAATTTAGCGGAAAATAACAACTAGGGGCACACTAAGAGTAATTAAAAGCAAAATATTTTATTATGGAAGTTTAGGAAGCTAGAAGAAGACACTGTTTGAAAATTTAACAAATTTTTAGGAATTTTGGTTTATTCAAAATTTTAAAATTTTAGAAAATTTTAAAATTTTAGAAAATTTTTTAGTAAATTTTACAAAAAATTACATTCAGGAATAAAATGTTAAGTAATCGGGAACTGGTGAAAGTTAAAACATTGATATTCCTGCAAAAGTTATGTAGGTTTTGGAAATTTACAGCATTCCCAAAATTACATAGTGTCCAATCTTTAAATTTTAAATTTTTTTAATTAGAAATTCAAACTATTAATTTTAACTATTTAAAAGTTCTGAAGCTTTATTGTGTATCTAAATGCAATAATAAACTTTGTAATTTCTAAATAAATTAATTCTATATAACCTCATAGAACCTCAAAAATTTATCTAGATCGCTGTTTATCGAAGAGGTTATATGGTCGGTTTCCAGAAACCCAACCTTTAATCAACATTCGAATTAAAACAAAATGTAGTTAATGTTCTGGCCAAGATTCAAGTTTGTGTATATTACACTTCGGCCATAATCGGCAATAGGACATCCACATTTTATCACATCACACTTTGTTTTTCTTTGGATGATAATATAAAATTTGGGATTTCTGGAAATCGCCCTTCTAAAACCCGCGATTTTGATCATTTTTAAATGTTCTATGGCCGATTCTGGATAAGGTGACATATGCAGAAACATGAATCTTGGTCAGTATATTAACTACATTTTGTTTTGGAAATCGCCTTTACACCCTTTTCGAATAACAACGATTTAGATAAATTGTGGAGGTTCAATGGCCGATTCTGGCCAATTTTAAGTATTTTTAAGGGAAGCATAGTAACGTTCAATGTTGCACAATCATCATAAACCGGAAAATATATTTTATTAGGTAAACGGAATTTAAGGAATTTCTGGTGTGATAATCATGTGATTCGGTGTGATGGGATTTCATCCTGTTTCCTAAAATAAGTTATGCACCAATTTTCTAATTACAGGTGCGAAATATATAGAAAACTTGAGTTTTCTAAAATGGGATTTCTAGCGTGATGTACAAGAAAATGATGACCAATTTTAATAAAAGGTGGATCAATGGATCAACATTTCTAAATAATCGCAGACATCCTCAAAAACCTCGAGAAATCTCGAAAATTAATTTCAATCTGAAATCCTGCTGTAAACACTGAAATAACTGAACGTGATGCATGTCTTGATTACAATAATTTCACCCTAATGAATATTAAGGCTGGAAATTCTCAAATAAATTATATGATCATGCAAACAATTCAGCTTCCAACTATGAAGATTTCTAAAAATCTCGGGAAAATTTAAAAAATCTCGAACTCTCAAAGTATCCCGGCAAAAATATTGAATTATCGGTTAGTCTGAATCTCATGAAATCCAAACCAAAAGAAACGAGCCAATAGCCGCCATGTAATTAACCGCCCGATTAACCTGGATATCCTCGGATAATTTTCGATCAACGTAAGAAATATCGGATAATACGAAATATCGAAAATTGGAATAATTTCGATTTCGGAAGAATCTTGAAATTCTACAAAATAACAAAAAAATACGACAAATCTTGAAAATTCAAACTACATATCTGTAAGTCCGTAACATCAAGCCCCAAGATAACTTTGCAAAAAATAACGAATTTCTCATATATGTAACGAATGCCATACCTAATAGAATATTACAAAATTTAATGACAAATTTTGTTCAGCAAGAAACCAATACCCAAGCAACATTTGATACAAAAATTGCTTATAAAGCTGATGTCAGGGAACGGCCATTTGATAATGTCTACGAACCATTCGGGAAATAAATTTTGAATTTGCTACTTTTCATTTTTGTTGAACAAATTTTATTGGCGGAGCCTTCCAATATTTGATGCAAATATTACTTGTTAATTAAACGGCCAGCCCCATTAACCGGCCATTTTATAATTTCTACATCAAGTGCGTAATGATATTCGAGAAAAATCATTTGACTTAGGAACTTTTGGTGGTTGTTGAAGAAATTTAATAATGGTCTAATTAAATGGTCGACCCCAAAGGATTGACCGACCATTTGATAATTTCTACATTAAGTGTATATTGCGGACATTCTATAAAAACTTTTGTTCAATAAATTTCTTAAATCTTGTAGCTTTTACAAAAATCGCATGAATGTATACTATTCTCGTTTACTGATACACATCAACGTTTTTTGTTATTTGGCCAAAAATTCACTTCTGTCTGTCTAATCTGGATATTAAGGAATATTTTGAAACAGTTGGAAAAAACTTAAAGTCTGTAATAAATCTAGAAAACCCATGAAACATCGCTAAATTTTCGGATTAAATGGGGAGGGGGGAGGAAGTCAGTAACAACACCAAACAATTCTTGCAAGCATCGTAAATGTCGCACAATTTTCCATACTTCCATTTGAATGCCCGATCTCTAAGACACTCGAATAATAAACTTATCGAATATTATTTCGAAATACCCGAAACATCTGATATACATACGTTACATTCTTTCGGCGCAAAATTTTGCTCGGATTGCTCTCAAAGCAATTAATTTGATCTGTAATTGTCTTGTTTTGCTCTTTTGAAAAAAAACTAGATTTTTAGGAGTATTATTAGGAATAACATCAAAGTGAGATATAAATAGGAACGAAATTTCTTTATTTTAATAATTTTTCTATGTACTCGTATATACAAAAAATTGCTCTTTTCTTAAAAAATTTCGACAATCTTGAATAATCTGTTTTCAAGCAAATCGGGAGAATCTTTCGAAAATGGAACGACAGTCGTCCCGTTTTCGGAAGGATTCTGTAAATTTAATTCACTGCCAATATCAATAAAAGCGTTGCAGCCGAATATTCACGAATTAATCAACTTATCATTCCATCACTGAACACTGATTACGCGGCAACATCCGAAGCAGGGAGCAATGATAACCTCCTTTGGGATCTTTTAGGTAACAATTCAGTTTTTACATTTTTCCAATCCCTTTTATTCTAACAGTTTTGTACATTATTGCGGATTTCGGCAGATACCCAGACTAATTCCCTTGTTATTCCTCAAAAAGTTTGGAAAATTCTTTATCCAGGCGTCCAAAATCAGATGTGATCATCCACGTCCAAATTCAGATGTGTTTTTGTGGAAATGTTGTAAAAAATTTTATTTCGATTTGAATCTATGGTTTTCCGAAGGACCCCATCAAATATATTAAATAACCCTTACTGAAAGCTTACGATGGAACATTGCCAAATATATGGCTAATTAGATATAAATTGAAAAGCTGCGAGGTGTGAAACCCGATCAGGAACTCACTCTCAAGGCTGATCCAGTTCCACTATGGTTAAGTTGCTTGTAGTGAATAAAAGTTACCTTTATCACAAAAGGAGGTATAAAACCTACAGAAAAAGCGAACTCCACAAGGCCATCTAGTTCGCAAAATGCAATTTTAAATTCACATCATTATTCTCTTTCTATAACAAATTATAAAAATCATTGAGGATGGATTAGGTTCGAACCAAGTTACTAAGAAATGTAGCTTATGGATTCAACCCATGTTTCATTGAAATTAAGGCTTTCGTATTATCCCTATTTGTCAGGCTTTTAACTAGACGTTCTTTGAAAATGATTGCCCCTGTTATTATTCTTGTAAAATGATATCTTATTACAAAACAAGAAAAACAAATTCAAATTAATAAATTTAACAAAAAATGAAACAGTAAATTAAATCGGTATTACCCTTGGACAAGGGTAATTGCTGCGAAAGAATTTTTACCTAAAATGATTTCATCTGTTTGTATATGTTGTGTCTATAAACACGCCAAAAACAATCAAATTTCATTTTTGTGCTTCCAACCATTAAATTTATTCTAAAAAACATAAATAATTTATTAATCATAAAAATAAAATATTTTAAATTGTGAATAACCCTCAAACGAGAGAAAATCGTATAATTTTCCACGAAAATCCATATAAAAAATTTAAAAATGAAAAACACTGTGCATACCACGTGCGGACATCTAACGTTTGAGTGTGTCAATTTTGGAAAATATATGCCCAATTAATTCATTTGCCAGCGCCAGTATTTCAGAATTAATTGAATGTATTATGAATCTGAAAATATTTAATCCGGTTCAATGAATTTTACCTCCGTTGAGACCAAAGCTGTTAATATTAACTTTTAAATGCAAAATATTCAAACTATTTACTATTAAGTATAGTATTTATGTATATGTTGTTGGTCTACCTATAGTATACGAAAAGTTTTATGGGTCGATAAAATTTGCTTTTAAAAAGCTTTTCTATATTCGCTTGTATAAAATTAGGCAAAATAAAAATAAAAAAAGTTTGTGGTTTTTGGATACAAAACGTACCTATAACATGGAGATTCAAGATAATAAAGAAATAACCAAATTATTTCACCAGACCATATAATTTGTATTTTTATTTACAAAAATCACAAACTGAATGAGTTGTCGAGAATAACAATTTATTATTGCCCATGTCGAATAACATTGAGAAAAGTGCTTAAATTTACAATTGAAACAGACAGTTAAAAAAGTAATTGTCCACATTATGATTATACCCATTTCACAAAACTTCGAATACAGAATGGCGACAATTTAAAATAATTTTATATGAGTAGTTCATTCCAAGATTATTGTGCAACATATGTACCACCTAGCTCATGTTCTTTTAATTGATTTTAACCAATGCCAAAGATAATGATATATCAGAAACATCGAAGATTATGGTAACTAAGCATTAATTTTAACAAGATAAAGTCGTAAATTTAAAAATATATAAAACTAAGATTTTTTATGGGACGCGAGACACGACACTAGGGTTCCTCAAACGAGATCCCGGTCTCAAAAGTATGCACGGGAAATCGCGGAAATTCCTGGTTTTCAATTTATTTAGTGTAAAGTGTGTTTCAGCTCAAATTGGCATAGGAAATTTAGCGATTCTCAAAGGAAATCCTGAGATCTCGTTTTCTGTATTAAAAGTGCGACCAACAAATCGCAGCATTCCCCCATTATTGATTTATTTGTTTTAAAATATATCCTGTAAAACCTCGGTGTTTACAATATTGTCCGTTGTATCGGATTTATACAACGTTATGTTTGTTGTATTACAACTTGACCCATTGCTTTGGTTTTAAAATACAAAATGACGAAAAGTACTATTAAGATTACTATAGTTAAGTAGGATATTGTGTAATGATGAACATCATGATGGTGATTCATTTGTGTTGGTAGTTGTTCCCTTTCCTTTATCACTTCTAGCTCCTTTTCCAAACCGGTAGTCTCAATTGCTGGGATCAGGTTAAGATTATCGGGTTTTGTTGTTTTGGGTTTTATTTGCAAACTGAATTCCTTAATATATTAGATGATTTTTCAAATGTCTTGCTAATATTATTATGTGCTGTTCCGATAGCGATGATGACGAGATTGTCGTCCCTTAGCGTACAACCAGCATCTATCGTCACTTGGGTCCGCATATGATATCAACTGTCGTTTTATTTGTAATTACGTATATCCCTTGATTTGGAGCATGCAGTTTTATCCAATAGTTAGTTGAATTTATTTCCTCAACATTGCATAATGTGTCAAGCGTTGGTTTTCGCTGTAAGATTGCTACTTCACACTGGGTTTTGTTAGTCAATGCATTGAAAATTGGTGATATTTCGCATAGAATTTTCGTAGGTTGGAGTATTTGACGACGCTTTACTTCTTCTGTTGTTAGTGTAGCAAAATGTTCTCGATGATTGTCCATTGCTAGATATTTTGTTGATGTAACGATGTGTGATTGAGTGCTGTTATGATTAATATTCGGAACTGGGACGACGGCTAGCAGGTTATAATCCGTTGCAAAGGACAACGGTATAATAATCTCAATTATCACGTTTCGTTGTGTTACCCTACTACGTACATCCATGCTTTATATCATGAATGTTATGGCCAGGAATGGTTATTGATGCTGGAATATGTTGACGAATAAATTGCAGTTGGTCTTCTAATCGTGACGGCACGAGTATCGATGGATGCAAAACACTATGATGTACATAGTAAATAATATCAAGCAGACCTTGTTGCGTGTCCTCTAAGTTTTTTAGTATTAAGGTCAACTCGAGTGCGCTCATTAATATCAGGCGAACCCTTTCTTCGTATGTTCGATATTCGTTTAGTTGTATCATCTCCAATCTTAATCTTTGTTGATCTTTTATCAAATTGTTCAATGATGTTGTTGTGAGATTGGAATTATATTTCATCAGCTTGATTGTGTTATCGATTATTGATGTTTGGTTTCTCATTAATGCCATTAGATGCCTTTCGTTTTTGTTGACATTCTCGAATTGGGTTTCATATGGTTGGCCTCGCGCTGGGTAAGAATTCCAAACATGTCCCCTAAGATAATGCCTGTTGTGTCTCCTAAACCGTGCTTAACTCGTCGACATTCCTTATTGCTTGTTAATAGCAAAACATTGTCTGCAATCAAGTTGTTGAGCTGCCATTGAAGTTGCTGCAGGATTACGTCGCAGTTAAAATCAGACAATCCTTTACAAGCTGCTCCCAGTTCGCCTTGGGCTTGTTTAAAAGTTTCGATCTCCTCCCAATAGTTCATCATGTTGTAATAGATCACTAAAATCCACTTCATGGTTACCAATTCAAGTTTACCTAAATTCTCGAAATATATTCCTGTTGAGTAGTTAAATGGGGTAACCTTGATCTGAGCTTGGGTTTGTCCTAGTATGCAGCAAATTGAGAGTAATGCTAGTGCAAGCTAATTTACTTTTTTAAAATTCATTGCTTGTCTGTGGGGCTGCACTCTTTGGTTTTGATTTGGTAGTCCTTTGGCTCGTTAGATATCGGTAGGCGGCATATTTTTAGTAATATTCCTTTAAACGTATTGTTCCTGTATTTGAGTGTGACTACTCTAACAAGTCCATCTTTTCCTGGATGAAGTTCAACGACTCTTGCTAGTGGCCAGTGCGTAGGAGGTAGTTGTTCGTCTTTGAGAATTACTAGTTCTCCCAATTGGATGTTAGGTTGCTTTTGCAACCATTTTGGCCTTCGTTGTAGTCGTGAGAGATATTCCATATGCCATTTTTTCCAAAATCCTTGACTGAGCTTGGTGAGTAAATTCCATCTTGTAATAGTTTGGATACCCTCCATATCAAGTTGTGGCATTGCTAAGATGTCCCTGCCTATCAGGAAATGTGCCGGACTTAAAAACCCGTCATCATCTGAGTCGTTTGAGAGTGGAGCTAGTGGCCTAGCTCCTCAAAAGTTAATATATGGGTTCCAATTACCTTGCGGAGGTGTTGTTTTGTTGACTTGACTCCGGCTTCCCATACTCCTCCAAAGTGAGGACTTCCCGGGGGTAAAAAGTGTCACTCAGTTCCCATCTGAGTTATTTTACCCTTAATTTCTGCTTCCTGTTGCTTTACCCGCCTTTGCAGTTGTTTGTCTGCTCCAACAAAATTTGTACCACAGTTACTGAATATCTTCAGACAAATTCCTCTTCTTGATATGAATCGTCGGTACGCGGCCAAAAAAGCATCTGTTGACAAGTCACTTACAAGTTCTAGATGAATTGCCTTCGTGGCTAGGCATATGAAAATGGGAATGTATCCCTTTGTTGTTTTGTTATAGCAGCCTTTCCACAACTTTATATTAATCGGACCAGCATAGTCTACTCCGCTGTTAGTGAACGGTGGTGCTGGTGTTATTCGTTCTTTTGGTAACATGCCCATTAGTTGGTGTGATGCCAGTTTCGTCGCTCTCGTACAGACTATACATTCATGTATAGTTTGACGAATCGTATTTTTGGCATTCATTATCCAATACTGCGTTCTCAGGTGTGCTAAAGTTGCTTTATTGCCACCATGTAGTGTTTTTATATGGGCTTCTTTGACAAGCAAACTTGACAATTTGTATCCTGTGGCCATTATGTTCGGATGTTTTTCTTCAAATGGGAAATTAGAATTTGTTATCCTACCTCCGACTCTGAGTAGGTCATTTCCGTCTAGAAATGGAGTTAGGGTTAAGATTGTACTATTCTTTGGTAGGTTTTGATTCGCTTTTAACTTCTTTAATTCTGGTTCAAAACCTTCCTGCTGGGCGACTCTGATTTTAGCCCTTAGCGATGCATTCAGCTCCTCTGGTTTGAAATAGGAGTTGTTTTTATTTTTTGATTTTGCATTTGATGGAAATCGTAGACAGTATGCAATGCTATGAACAAGCCGTTGTAACGAAGAGAATCTATCGAATTCAATCACAGGCTTTTTCACTGCTGTTGTAAATGTTCTTATTGATTTTCATTCCATGCTGGCCGCTTGTTCCATTTCTTCATTGTTGATTTGTCTTATTAGATAGCTCAAATCCTCTAGCCATTTTTGCCCTTCCCACCAAATTTTGTGGGTTATTAATTGAACTGGGTTTAAACCTCGAGATGCGCATTCAGCAGGATTCTCATTAGAGACCACGTGATGCCATTGGCTAGGATCGGTGATGGCTTGTATCTCTGTTATTCTGTTCGCCACAAAAGTTTATGGTATTATGGGTTTCCTTTTATCCAACCCAAAACTGCTGTGGAATCGCTCCAGCAAAATGTTGATATATTGCTGTTGATGTTCGCACGCATGTTTGAAATTTTTGAGCAATTTAGAAAGTAGCAATGCGGCGTTGAGCTCTAATCTTCGTAGGGATATTGGTTGGTTTAACGGTGCAACCTTTGTTTTGGCTGCGATTATTGTGATTTGGTTGTTTGTTTTACTGTATACTACTGCAGCATATGCTTGATTCGAGGCGTTACAGAAACCATGTAGTTCAATTTTGGCGTCACTGTTATAATTTATCCAACGGTGAATTCTGATTTCCTCTAAACGTGGTAATTCCATTTTGTAGTTTAACCATCTGTTTTCAAGATTTACATGGAGTTTTTCGTCCCATCCTACACCAGAAGCCCATAAATCTTGAAGTAGAATTTTTGACTGGATCACCACTGGTGCTAACCATCCTAGCGGATCGAAAAGCCTTGATGTCTCTGATAAGATTGTTCGTTTGGATATTGTTGTTTTAGATGCTGGCAAAATAACTTTAAATTGAAAGGTGTCTGTTAAAGAGTTCCACAGGAGCCCAAGTATTTTCACTGTATCACTAATACATATAGTGGGAATCCTGTTTCTTTTAAATTTTCTGGAAGCTCTTCTAATAACGCTTTTTCATTGCTAGACCATTTTCTGAGGTTAAAACCTCCACCGGAAAGGAGATTTAGTAGTTCCTTTTTCGCAGCAATTGCTTCTGCGATTGTGTTTGCTCCAGATAGAAATCGTTTTGAACAATCTTTGAACCAATTGGATATATTGACGCTTCATCAATGGCTAATTGTTGTAACGTCGTTTTAGCCAAATAAGTTGCAGACGCTGTTCCGTATGTGATAGTTTTTAATCTATATCTGCTCATTGGCTTATTTGTTTCAGATCGCCAGAGGATTCGTTGAAAATATTGATCTTCGCGGGCTATTCTGATCTGTCTGAACATTTTCTCAATGTCCGCTGCAATTACATAACGATGTTTTTTCCATCTGATCTATATTGCCGTTAAGTTGTCTTGTAATGTTGGACATACATGCATCATTTCATTTGGTGATATTCCTGTTGTTGTTCTGCACGAAGCGTCAAAAACTACCCTCAATCTCGTAGTTGTGCTATCTTCTTTTATAACAGAATGGTGTGGCATGTAGTAAACCCGAGAAGAATCTTTTTCCGTATCATCTTTAATTAGTTCCATGTGATTCAACTGGATGTACTCGTTCATGAAATTGTGATATTGATTCTTAAAGTCTTCATCCTTCTTGAATCTTTTTTTCAATTTGAAGCAATCTAGCTGCTGCTTTACTTTTAAATTCTCCTATTCCCACTTCTTTGAGCTTGTCGTTGTGAAGCGGCATTCGAACTTCTTATCGTCCATTTCTTAATCGCTTGTGAGTCTCTTCATAGTACTGCTCACATTCGATCTCTTCAGCAGTTAGGCTTCGTTTAGGATGCAATTCTTCGGATTCCCAAAAGCATTTCAATTGCTTGTCTATCTCTGCTAATGTGACGTGCCTATTTAACCGTGTGACCTTCATGCTGTTGTTTTGAGTTAGACGACCAGATATGATCCATCCTCTTTGATCCATGATCTTTGCGCTATGCATTTATGATGCGGATCCCTTTTTATGCATTCAAACATGATTTCTCCATATATGTCGGCACCTATTAAAATATCAATAGGTCTTGGAATGTCGAAAGTAGGGTCAGCTAGGATTACTTCTTTTTGTAATTCGCTGTCTAAACCCAATGTGTTCTTGTCTGGAAGTGGTTTGGTGATAGTTCCCAGAACTAAAGCATTAACTTCGATCTTGAAAATCGATGGAAATCTGGGACTTATTTCTATCGCTATCTGTTGATTGGCTCGTCCTTTTGTTGCTGAAACTCCAGAAATTTCAGTTAGAACTAGATCGCTTCTAAAGATTGGAAACGCCATTCTAGAAACTTGAAGAATTGGTTTGTTTCTTGAAATTATCTTGGGTTCTCTAGAGAGCTTTCGTATAGCCGTCGTAACTCGTTGTCCAACTTTTTCAATAAGCGGAAGATGATGGAAGGACTCCATGTTTCAATATTTATGCCTGTATTCCTTATGGCGTATAGGCATTCGGTTGTTGTGTCATGCAAGTGTTTGATCGCAGCAGCCGACTCCGTGTTGATCGTATGCTGATTCAATAAAGTGTTCAACAAATTAGATACGAGTAATCTCCTGTTGTTGAAGCGATTCTCTAATATTTCCCAAGCTGCATCGTAATTGTCTCCAGTAGGTTCCAAATGATTCAATAATTTTCCAGCTGACCCTTCTACGGGACTTTTAAGGTAGTTCATTTTATGTGTCGTGGTGAGCTGATTATTGCTATGAACTAAACATTTGAATGTATCAGAGAAACTTACCCACTTCGTATAGTCCCCGTGAAAATGTGGGATTTATACTGGTGGTAGACGAATTTCTAATGGTTTTATCTTGCCTAATTCCTCTTCTTCCAATAATGTTGTTAATTGTATTACAATCTTCTCGTGTTCATTGTTTAAATATTCGTAGTGTTGGTCTACGAAATATTTTGAATTTGCTTCATGTTCTTCGGAAGTTTCCATGCATATTTGTTCATGAAGGTCGCTGATCTGCATCATCATCCTCTCCATGTTTTTTAATTTGATTTTTAAAGCTGGTCTGGATCTGTTGTTGCTAGACAGTATGTCCTCAGCTAATCTAATCTCTCGATATAAACCCCGCATTCGGATGTCTTGCTGCTTCAACTGTTGCCTGAATTATGACAATTGACTGAAAGCAACGTTTGACTCCACGGTCGACTCCTTGGGTTGTTGGCTCTTAACTTCACTTGTTGATGTCCCATCCTCTGCTGTGTTGTTGTTGAATTTAAATTGTTTATTTGTTCCTGCTGCATCTGATGTTGGAAGGAGTGTGGATAGCAAACTTGGTGTGTTAATGCGTTGGCGAATATCCTCAATGGTAGTTGTGTATCTTTTCGACACCGTTTCTCTATCCTTGAAGTATTGATGTGTTGACATCAATGGGTTTTGAAAATCTCTGATCTTGTTGTCTTCATCAACATACTCGTTGTAAGACTTGTTCAACTCTGCGATTTTCCTCTCAAGATAGGTTTTTGTTTTCCGCTGTGCTCCATCTTTCTTGTAATTTGAGATGAGCTGCTGTATCTCTTCTGCTTTTTGTTCTTGATTTCTTAGCAGTTCTTCCATGTTTATGGTTGTTCTTGAGTTTGTCTTTTAATTAATGAGAACCAAATCAGTTAGTGTCAATTTAAATTCTGTTTTATTTTATTAAATGCTACGCTTTATATATAATTTTAAATTGTTTAATGTCAGCACAAAATGTAAAGAATCAATCAAATATTTATAGTATGCAATATTGTTACAAATTAAGTTAAGTGTTAGCACAATAGACACAAAATAAAAAACAATAAAACTTTATACTTTGGTAGAAATTAACTGTTGTAATGTTGACGAGTTAAAATGATGAGTCAACATAAGGAACAAATTGGGGTGTTGGTCGGTCTCTTTTTCCAACTATTCCCATGTAAATGGGATTCTAAAGGAGTATTTAGAGGAAAAGTTCAAATATGGTCAGATAGGTGGGAGCTTGGCGGTTTATTAACTGATTATGATGAACTGATTAATGACATTCAATGGTCAATTAGAAAAAAAACTCGGTTATTTCTAAACCAATTGTGATTAAATGCAATAAATACTACATGAAATCAATACTACATAAATACTAATTAGCCTTATTTCAGAACTTTATGTAAAAATCATGTCGTACATGCTGAATTACATCATAATCGAGAGCTTCTACTCAAACTCATCGTAGACTCCCGTCTCCGTCATACATGCTGAATTTTATCATAATCGGTTAAGAAACAGCTAAGTTCCTATTCCTAATTGGCCATTTTCCCTAACTTCATAAAATAATTCTGGGCTACTTTCGACGTGAGAAAGTGTGATTGAACTGCTTTAATGACAGCCTGATTGTCTGGAGAGGTCTATCACAAGTTCCTCACATAACACCCAAACACGAACATCCCCGTCCATTTTCGAACCATCCGTGAAGAAGTTTCTCCTGATTTAAAAACTGCATCCATCTCTGGAGAAGATCGCACTCAGGAAATAGTGATGGGGTAGTAAGGTCGGTGATCTTAGGAACATCTTTGTTACACAGAACAGAAGGGTGTTCTGCATTGTTACTGGTCCACATTGAGATGTCAACTGTTTCTCCAAGATATCTAAAAGAGTCAGATTTAGCATAGTTTCCAGTGCCTAGGTAGATGTGATCCTCAATACACCGCTAATCCACAGGTAGACTGATCTCTGAACTTTCATTAACAGCGTGTGGTTGGCAGTTTTGTGCAGAGAAGGTCACCAGATTGTTAGCTCATACAAAAGAACGGGTCTGACTGCGGCAGTGTAGAGCCAGTGTACGATATAGGACTCCAGCCGCCATTTTTTCCCAACGGCAGTTTCGCAAAAGTACAGCGCTATCCTTTCCAAAATATTTGGTTTCCTATCTAATTTGATGTCCAAAACAAGACCCAGATACTTGGCTTAATCGATAAAAATCAAGCTGATTCCATTTAAAGTGGGACGACCGATATAAGGGATTTTGTATTTATTAGAAAAGCGAGCCAATTCGGTTTTGTGTGGGTTTACATTCAGCCCACAACCACTGGCCGAAATGGAAAGAAAGCAAAGGGTATTTCACAGGATGGGAATATGTGTCTTTAATGCATTGATGGTTGCCTGCGCCAACAGGCGCCAAAAGCAACTTTATCCGCATAGGCAACCACCTTGACAAATTCAAATTAAGTATGCATTAAAGTTGATGCTTTCTTTTTATCGGGTTTTATGATCCTTCCATGTATTCATAATGCCATATTGAAGCATTTCAATTTTTCAAAATTTGGTGACTCTTACGGAAGCTTATTATTCTGTTAGTCTAGGCCTAACCTAAATGAAAACCATAAAGATTTCCACAAGTTTGGTTGAAAAAGATTTAACTCCATAATCCTAATTAAGATTCCAAATTTTTGAATTTAGTTATAATTTGACGTTACATCGAATTTGTAGAATTTTTCTGCTGTTCCTAAAATAACTCCAGCGGAAACCTATTTTGGGTTTGAAATCTTAAAGATTTTGAACACACACATGACATCTTTTGAATACATAACTATAATTTCAGCAATTGCTGGCTAACAGTTACCTATATAATTTACCGTTCATTATTAAGCCAAAGACGAGCTCCAACTCTATCTGTAACTCAACCTCTATCTCAATCGCCACGCAATTCCAAACGCAAACACCAAATCAACCATAAATCCAACCCTTAACTCAATCGGCAACCCAACTCCAAATCAACTTTAAAGTCATACCTTAACTTAACCCCAAACTCAACTCCTAACTCAATGCACACAAATCAATCCTCAAATAATGAACCCCCAACTGTACCCCTCTCTCAACCCCAACGCAAGCTAACTCAACTCAATGCCGAAACCAACTCTATTCAACACTACTTGCCTGTGTGAACTAAACTCAAAGCAACTTAAACTAACCTCTCAATAAACCCTCAATTTGACACCAAATTAATCCCCAACCGAACACTCACTTAAATCCAGCTCAACTTCAACTCAAACCTTATTCTACTCAACCCACAACCCAACTCCAAACTAAAGCACAATCCAATCCTACTCAACTAGTACACAACGTTCACCTCAACCATCAACTCAACCTTCAACTAAACCGCAAACTCAACGTTCAACTCAACATAATCTAATCTCCACCTCAACCCTCGACTTACCCCCAAATGAATTCCCAAATTAACCCATCGCTAAGCCCCAACTCTAAATCCTGCTCGACCATAACTCAACCCTCGACAGAACCATCAACTTAACACCCAACTCAATTCTCAAATCAACACGGTACGAAAAACTACATGCATACATAAACTCAACTCAGAACAACTCAAGCAAACTTCTAACTTAAATCCCAACTCAACTGGCAAATAAATACCCGACTACTGATTTCACTCTAACTCAACACCAACTAAACCCCAATCTAGCCCTAACTGAACCCCAAACTCAATTCAACTCAAAACTCAACACCCTACTCAAACCCAAAACAACATGGTCCGAAACAATACGTGCTTACATGAACTCAACTCAAGCTAACTTCGCACTCAACGTACCACTCTCCTACAATAAAATACCAACTTAACTTCTCACTCAACCTCATAAACCCCACTGAACTCTATTCAACCACAACCAAACTCCAATTCAACCCAAACTAAATCCTGGCCCAATCCCCAACTCAACCTTCACTTGATCTGCAGTCCAGCCCATAAATTAATCGTAAATTCAACGACGAAATCAGCTATGGTCCTAAAATTTATTTGAGTACATGAACTCAACTCAAGATAACCCTTAATTCAACACACAAATAAATCCCCAGTTGAACTGCTTACTAAGCCCTACGAACCCAACTCAACCCTCAATTCAACCGCAAACTCAACGCCTAACGCCAATTCAAACCAGCATATATGCTCGCAGCGTGTAGGTGTTGATCTCAACACCCCACTTGCAAGCATACAAGTCGTTCTTTCCATCTTCTCTATCTTATTTTTATAAGTTACTTTGTGCCATCACACACTCACCCCTTAGATGAGTACAACGCCCACTACGGTGGTGTCGAGCCCACAATCTATTACCAATGACGTTCCTGCAGACATTCCTAGTACACATTTGCCGGCTCATTTCGTAAGGACTGTGAGCGCATTCTGCATTACGTCCACAATCGTACACTGTAAGTCATCCGCATAGGCAAAATCTTCTCTACAGCTTCAATGGTAACCCATTTATCACTATGGGCCTGAGAAGAAGGGACAGAAATGCTCCCTGCTCGGTTCGCCTAGTCATACATTTTTAATGGTGGAATCCCTCAGCTCCGAGCTAACTCTGCTTTCAAGCATAAGATTAATTATCTTGCTTCCTGGAAAGTGTACCTCCAAAAATGACATTCCTTCCCAAGTCGGCCTTTGCTTTCACATTATTAAAGGAGCTCACTATATCGAGGCAAGCTACCAAACAGAACTCCTTCTAGCAAACTGCGTGCAGAGCTGATTTCACAGATATACCCTTAATGTGCAGTGACCGTGAACAGTTACTTTATCTTAATTTTACTCTAATATAGGTATCCGACAGCCCTTCAAGGGTTTTCAATAGAAAGGATGATAGAGCCATTAGTCTTAGGTCCTTAGAATAGACATGAGCTTTTCCCCGCTTGTGAGCTAACCTTCGTCCAGTATAGGGATATAAACCAGCTTTAAACACTCTTTGAATAAGGCCTCCAAATATGGAAAGGTAATCACAATAAGTTGTTTTGAATTTCCGCTGGTATAATATGATCTGAATCAGGCGATTTATATGGTTTATAACCTTTTATTGCCCATAATATCCAATGCCTACTTACGATGTCCCCTGCACACGATGCATGTGTTACCTGATGATTATTATGCTCCATCACGTTGCTAGAGCTCCCTGTGGAGTGCGTATCGAAGAGAACTGGAACTGATTATACTTTTGGAAAGCATCTTCCTAAGGCGGGAAGTTTCGGATTTCTTCCCCTTTCTTCGGATTTTTCTCCGTTTGTACATTCCTTAACTCTCTCTTATATATTATTACTTCCTCTTTGGCTCTTTTAAATGCTGTTCTACAAACCTTGCTATAGGTCCTCAGTTCCTTGGCCATCATAATGGCTTTTGCTTTCCCCTAGGCCTAGAGGACGCCACCATGTCCTCAAGTTCCCTTACTGTGGCTGGAGTCTCCGGTGCCCTCGACGACGAGAATCCCTCTAAAATTTCTCCATTTTTGCTCCATTGGTCGTTGTAAGCTTCCTGAAGGCTTTTAGAGTACCAGGATGAAGATCGAGGCTAAAGTGTTCCTTGCCCCCCACCATTTTTAACCAAATGATAAATAGTATTTCATGCTAAGGTCAGATCAAGAACCTCCTACCTATTACTAGTAAAAAAAATTGGTTGACGTCCCATATTACAATATTCCCCAGATTGTGTGACTTCGCTCTGTGGATCAAAAACTCCAGATTATCCGGAGGGACCTCCTTTTCCCGCTCCTTGTAGGCTGACCGTGGTTATGTCACGATTGCTTTATGGAGAAAGTAGGAAAATACCTAAATTATGTTTCCCAAGAATACTAGATCTGATTTTCTTAGATTAAAACCATGTCCTCACCGGAGCTCATCAGTCTGAGAAGGAGAGCTTCCGAACAGTTTTAGAATGGTGAAGTTTAATTAGAATTTTTCAAGCATAACAATTTTACCCTTACTTACCTCCGTGTATTTCTTGCCACCGCAGGCCAGTACTAATTTCCGGTTCTAGTTTTGGATTCGCCAGGAGCGCCCATCTCACTACCCACCGTATCTTCTATAGCGATCTTGGCAGCACCCTCCCGCTTGAACAGGCTGCCGTTATCATCATCAACCAGTTGATCAGCGCTTTCGTTCATTTCATACTCATCCTCCTCCACCTAGTCCGAAATCACTGGAATCGCTTAGCTTAGTACCCAGCTCACTACCCTACCTCCCAATGCATGAACATTGGAGTTGATCACGCTGAACCCATCTCCATTGCAAGTAAAAGAGGGCGAGGTGCACGTGTTCCAACCACCGCAAAGGCAATATTTTCAAACGAATTTCGTATCTGTTGTAGTAAAATACGAGTAAAAGTCCAGAAAGGCCTGTAAATCGGCCCTTTAATAAACGAAAAATTACCTACATTACCGATGTTGTCGACGACAAATTTCACCAAATAATCTACCTACAACTTTTCATGTCAAACAACTACGTTTAGGCCCAAATCTCACCTTCAAAATTTGTTCAAAAATTAAAAAGCACAGTCTTCAAAAAACTATAAAGCACACATATGTACATATAATCAGGTTTCTGACATCTTCACCTTAAAATATTGCTTCAGACATTGTAATTTTAAACAAATACTATATTTCACCGAAAACAAATATCTTCATCTGCCATAAAAGCACAAAGAAATGTTAAAGCTTCATCTTGTTATCTGCATTAATTTTATTACATACAACAACAACAAAACATCAGAAAGCAGCAGTAAGTAATACAAAGTATAACAATGTTGTTAACGCAAAAAAAAAAAAAAAAACTTTTTCATTTTTCTCTTCATCGTGTTGAAGAAGAATGTCTTAAGACTTTAAATACTTTTTACAAGATACAAGTCTGGCAAATTTTTTTATCGGTTTTTTTTTGTGTATTGCTATTTGGTTTCTTTGTTACACAAATCCCAAATGTACAGTCCCAAATTAATGAGTATTTCACACAAAAAATCTCGTATATACAAATTATCAGACTGGTTTATAAATTCTGTTCTGCTGATCAAATCTACTTCCTCTTCCTCATAAAGACAGTAAACTCAAATAAAAGTTGAAATTAATTTACGTTTTATTACGATACCATTTTGCCATAACAAATAGGATAAAAGGTATTTTGCTCGTAATGTACATGGGCTACACACGCAGGTACGATTATCTCACAGCTACATACCTATTGATTAAAACTCATTTTGTTCTCGATACCGATTTATTTTAATTTACATGATTAAATCGATACACAATATTCGGAATTCGGGTATAAAATGTAATGTTGGTGAATTTAAACATGCAAATTAAATTGAAAAAATTTAACCCCCCACCGCCACTTTCTGGTAGATTACAGGCGCAGTTTTTTTCGAACTTTTTGATTCGTGAGCTGTTACCTTAAAATAGTAGAAATTTTCATTCACGTTATGGAGATTAAACTTTATTTGATTGTTGTTGTTTTCATGGTAACCAACTTTACCATAAAAGTTCCTTTTTTCGAGTGGTAGATTATCTTAGAGATTACACAAAAGATTTGAATCGCTCATTAATCTTTGTCACATATAATGGTCAAATTTAGCACCAATATTATGGAAAATGTGTACCAATATGTATTGTTTATATGTGCTTGATCGATGCGGTTGAGCATATTGTACCATAAAGACAGCTTTGGATGGTCACGAATGGAACAATTTACATTATCTGCATAGTAAATTATGTTTGGTAAGCGGACTCTGTTTTCAAAAAGTTTCCTTTTTCATAATAAAAATTTTGGTCTGGCCAACACACGACATTCTTTTATGAACAGGGAATAGAGAATTTTGAGAAACTTATTATCAATTTTTTTTACAAATTTATGCTTTTGTATTATTTACTTTTCATTTTTATTTTTTTGGGAACATTTTCTATGTAATAGTCTTTCGTGAACAATCTATAAAAAAAAAAACTTAAATATAGAGTTTGTGAATATGATGGTTGCCAGAAGGCTAATATTTTGTATTTTGAATTTGAATTCGTTTTTGTGAAATAAATATTATAATTTAATATTTAATATTATTAACTATGTACTATGTGTTGTGTAAATATTAGTGTTTGGTGAATAAGTTTTTAAACAGTGTAAATATTAATTTGACATTGCCATTTCTATTTCTTTCTCTTGTTCTGTTATTGTGTTAATATCATAATATGGAATGCGGTAAATGCAGCTTGGCGTTTACTAATAATCAAATGATTAGCTGCTCTGGATTTTGTAGTAACACTTTCCACTATGGATGCGCTGAGGTTGATCGTGTTGCATATAATCTAACTTTGAAATGCCCAAATATCATGTGGTTCTGCTGCGATTGCCGTGACCTTTTAAGAAATAAAGCATTTCTTAAATTAATTAAACATAATTTGAGTGATGATAATGCTCAGCATTCCTTCATTGAAAAGTTGCTTGATGAAGTTTCCTCGCTTAAACAAAAGATCGGCATGATTTTGGATTGTTTACCTCAGTTGAGATCAACTAATGTTATTACATTTATGCCTTTAAATTCCTCTGTAGGTGTGAATGAAGATTTAACTGTAATTACATCGCCTTTAACTAATGACGACGATCAAAATCCAGTATTTTCCAGTCCTACTAATTTCGGTGCTTCTTGTACGACATTTGCTGAAGTGGTAAAAAATCCTGTAGTTGTGCCTGTTGCAGCATCGAATGCACTTGCTTCTCACAGTGGTGCTCCGGATCAACCAAGCAAATGTATGAATGCTAGTGAAGTTGGAGTTAAAACTCCACAGCGCGTAGTCACTAAATCTATTTGTGGTACTAAAAATGTTCCGAATAATTTTGGTATACAAACGGTTACTCCAATGTTTTGGATACATATTTTAAGATTTGCTTCTAATACTCCTGAGGACGACATCCTGGCTATGGCAAAAACTTGTTTAGATACAGATAACTGTAAAATTTCTAAATTAGTCCCAAAGAATCACAATCTGAATGATTTGGAATATGTGTGCTTCAAATTGGGGTTTAAGGAAGAATTGCGTGGTAAGGCTCTGGATCCTGCTACTTGGCCAATTGGTATTTTGGTTAGAAAATTTGACAAAAAAAATTTTCGGGCATCTCTAACTCCACGTGTGAAATTTCGGATACCAGCTGTAATCGACACACCACTTGTTTAGATGACAACATTTTTTTACATAATTATAATATGTATACAGGCTCAATCGATGAAGCTAATCAAGCTGTTCCAGGTGATAATTTGCAGGTACATAACAATTCTTGTTTAAAGTTTGGTCATTTGAATGTGCGCAGCTTGGTAAAACATTTTGATGACATAACTATTATTTTACAAACATATCAATTTGATATTCTTGCCTTGACTGAGACTTTGCTTAGTAGTAAGATTTCTAACAAGTCGCTTCAAATTAATAATTATAAACTGCTACGATCTGATCGAATAAATAATAATTGGGGTGGAGTTGGTCTTTATTTTTGGGCCACTTTTAAGGTTAAAAAAATATTCTCTGGTTCTTTGGGTAAAGTAGAATATCTAGAATCTGAACTTACTGGGAGTTTTGGTAAAATTTTAATTTGGGTTATTTACAACCCACCTCCTGCTTGTAGTAATGATATTAACAGTTTACAAACAATTTTTGCTGAATACCTAATAAGCTATGAAAAGATTTTCTGCTGTGGTGATTTTAACTTCAATATGATGGTTAATAATCAACTAGAAGCTTGTTTGAATTTGCATAATTTATGTTATTTACCTTATAGACCCACTAGGATCAACAGTCTTTTGGATCTGATAATTTTGTACGTACCTGATAGACATAATATTATTTCATTTGGCCAGGCTGCTGTTCCTGCTATTTCTGATCATGATTTGATTTTTGCATCTTATAAGTTTTCTCGTACTAGGGATCAAATTTCTTATACTGTTGTTCCTGATTATAAAGCTATCAATCACGAGCATTTTGTAAATAATTTCTTTTCGTTAGATTGGTTTAATATGTACAACTATTCCGATGTGAATGACATCCTTGATATATTTAATTCAAATTTCTTACATTTAGATTTAGCTTGTGTACCCCGGAAAAGTATCATTAATAAATGCCCTACTGCACCGTGGTTAAATTGATATATATTAAATTTAATGAAATGTAGGGATTTGGCTCATAAAAAATATAAATTGTATGGGTTGGATGCTGATTTGACAGCTTTTAAATTGTTTAGGAATAAAACTGTTAAAGGCATCAATCAAGCTAAACAAAAATTTTATTTTGAGAATGCTCATAACTCTAAGACAACGTGGAATAATTTAAAAAAACTAGGTGTTTCAAGCTCTACAGGTGATGCAGCCATTGAATTTTGTGCGGAACAAATCTTGTCTGGGATTTGTAATATTTGTGATTCTACTGGGGTTTTGCCTTTACCTGATATTGATTTCTGTAATTCTGAAAATGATTCGTGCAATTAAATCAGATTCGAAAGCTTATGATATGGTAGACTTCAAGGTACTAATATTATTTATTGATCTGTTCCTGCCTCTTATAACATTCATTATAAATCAATGTTTGACAAAGTCTGTGTTTCCTGATTTATGGAAGATAGCTTCTATCACACCACTACCTAAAAAGGATGTTATTTCTGGTATTGGTGATATACGTCCAATTAGTATTTTGTCTGCTCTAACAAAGGTCTTGGAAAAAGTTATGCAATTGCAGATCCAGGAGCACCTTAATAAATTTGATTTTCTTTGTAAATATCAATCCGGGTACAAATCCGGCTGTAGCACTACTACAGCCCTTGTACATATTGTTGATGATCTGTCGTCTACCTTAGACAGTAGAAATTCGATGGCTATTTTGGTGCTTTTGGATTTTTCTAAGGCATTTGATTGTGTTAATCATATCCAGTTGTTACAGAAGCTATATTTGTATAATAAGTTTTACAATTCTGCTATTATGTTGATGCATTCGTATTTATGTAATCGTAAGCAGTTTGTGAGGTGTGGTGATGATCATTCTTGTATTGCGGGGATACTTGCTGGAGTGCCTCAGGGATCCATATTGGGTCCTTTGTTATTTTCTATTTATATAAATGATCTATCATGGCGAATCCTAAATTGTCGGTTTCATCTGTATGCCGACGATTTGCAACTGTATATTGGTGGTAACTTATCAGAATTGAATGAAATTGTTTTGCGACTTAATTCTGACCTTAGAAATATTTCTTTATGGGCCAAGAATAATTCACTTTCAATTAATCCAGGTAAAAGTAAAGCATTGTTTCTTTCTAGAAATACTTCTCTTAATATTAGACCTGTGCTTTATTTGGACAGTGATATCATCTCATTTGTTCCAACATTAAACAATTTAGGGCTTATACTGAACTCAAATCTTACTTGGAATGACCATGTGCGCTCCTTGTGCCAGCGTATTAATTATAGCTTGTACACGCTTAGGTTGATAAAAAAGTTTTGCCCTGTTAACTTAAGAATTTATTTAATTAAAAGCTTGGTTGTACCCATTTTCAGCTATTGTGATGTAATTTATAACAAATGTGATAGTTCCTCAAGACGTATACTTGAGGTTACATTTAATAATTGTACTCGATATATTTATGATCTTAGAAAGTTTGATCATATCTCTGAGTATAAAGATATAATTCTTGGATGCGACTTGTTTCAATTTTACTGCTATAGGACTGCCGTTATTATGTTTCGTATAGTTAAATCGGGCATGCCATTGTATTTGCATGAAAAATTAAATTTTTCCCAGTCACTGCGCACAAAGAATGTTAACTTGCCTGTTAACAGAACTAATGTTAGGAATAATTCAGCATTGATAAATGCAATTATCACCTGGAACAGCTTGCCTTTGGAGCTAAAATTCATCAGCTCTCTAGGCTTATTTAAAAAGGGTTTGTTTAAATTGATAACTGAACATCGATAATATTTGTAAATATGATTGTTATTCAAAAGCTTCGGCTTATTTAACATTTTAATAAATATTACTACTATTACTACTATTACTATTACTTAATAAAAACAAACTTATTTAAATTTTTAATTTATAAAATTTGTATTATAATTTTTTTGATTTTTAAATATGAAGCTCACGAGCTTCCCAAAAATATACTGACTGATTATTTCAATACATAAATTTATTTTGGTTTTTTAATTTCCAAATACATATTTAAATATGGTACAATATAATGAATTATTATTATAAATACAATTATACAAGAGTAAAATATACATACTGTTACGTTTTTGCCTTGCCACTCAAGGTTCGAATCACTGGATTGTGAATAAAAACAAAATCAATTGAATTTATCACCAATGAATTTATTTATTTCACACAAAAATTATTACAACACAGTTTATCAATAAAAATTCACAAAATCACTTTAAATAATTTTTACACAATTTTACTATTCACTTATAATTTTTATTTCGCACTACAACACTTTTTAAATCACTTTTTAATTACTTTTTAATGTCCACACTGTCGCTTTCCAAATACAACTCATAATCTTACAAGTTTACTCTATCGCGTTCCAAATACGAATAATCCAATTCGATCTTGTTCGCCTTTTTATATACACAAACCAAGCTTCTCGAAAGTTCATGACTTTTCCAGTTAGAATAGAGTAGAACAATTTTATCATTGAAAATTCCATTTTAGTACAGTTTAACATTGAGCTATTAGTTTTACTTATTCTATTACACACTAGGTGTCACCGTCACAGTATTGTGACGGTGACACCTCGTGTGTAATAGAAGAAGTTAATTGAATAGCTCAATGTTTAACTGTACTAAATGGAATTTTCCATGATAAAAATTGTTACGTAATGTTTCTACGCTATTCTAACTGGAAAAGTCATGAGCTTTCTAGAAGTTTGGTTTGTGTATAAAAAAAAATGGAGGTGTGGCCAACACACGACTTTCTTTTACAAACAGAGAATTTTGAGAAATTTTATTTTTTTTTTTTATTTTTTTTATTTTTTATTTTTTTTTTTTATTTGTTTTTAATTTTTGGAAACATTTTGTATTGAGTAGTTTTTTGTAAACCTTATACTTTTTAAGATATTTGCAAAATAAATTTTCTGGACCAAGGGAGTGGCCACTTCCGGTTAGCCGATTTGGAGTAAAATTCACTGGGACCTCCCAATTTATCAAAAAAGCTTAAATCTGAAGTTTCAGTTCGATTGGATAAACCATCTGGGCTGTAGAGAGGACACAGACAGACTGACAGACTGACAGACTGACAGACTGACAGACTGACAGACTGACAGACTGACAGACTGACAGACTGACAGACTGACAGACTGACAGACTGACAGACTGACAGACTGACAGACTGACAGACTGACAGACTGACAGACTGACAGACTGACAGACTGACAGACTGACAGACTGACAGACTGACAGACTGACAGACTGACAGACTGACAGACTGACAGACTGACAGACTGACAGACTGACAGACTGACAGACTGACAGACTGACAGACAGACACCATTTCGAAACCCACTTTTTCGGACTCAGGGGACCTCAAAACAAATAAATCTCTAAAAATTTCAAGGTCCAAAATTTTCATGATTACTATACTTTATTTTACTAGAGTAAAAGAAAGTAAAAGGGAACGAAGTCGAATTGGATTAGTAATATTTGGTAAGCGATAGTATAAAGATTAAAGAAATCAAAAAGTGATTTAAAAAGTGTTTTAATGTAAAATAAAAAGTAAAAGTGATCAGTAAAATTTAAGAATAATTTATATAAAGTGATTTTGTGAATTTTTATTGATAAACTGTGTTGTAATAAATTTTGTGAAATAAATAAATTCGTTAGAGATAAATTAAATTGATTTTGTATTATTCACAATCCAGTGATACGAACCTTGAGTGACAAGGCAAAAACGTAACAATATGTATTGATTGATTGATTGAAGGGCCATGTTGGCGATAAGCCACCTCGTATGTGTATAGTTAATCGATAATTACGGAATCATATTTTAAATAACAATTGAAAATATGATTTTACATCAATACAGGTATCGTCGCAGCTAGCTGGAGGCGCGTCGTACAATACACTGCAATACAAATGCCGTTCGGAAATACATTTGATAATTTCAATGCACACACATAAATAATAAATTGAATATTAGTAGATTCAAGTGTTTGATTATAATATACCAAAACAAGTTATTTGGTTGCAGCTACAATACTCCCTCCGTAGCGATATCGTCAATATACTGATGAGCCCTTATAACATTAAAATGTTCTAGTATTACGTTGTCTTACAAAATCTTACATGGTTATAGATTTGATTTGGAGGCTCACTTTGTAGTGATCCTGTAACGTAAGCTGGTTTAAGTCGGTCAATTGAGATAGAAATATTTTTACCATTTTTCTCTACAATAAAAAAAAGTTTTACGAAGTCATTTTAACACCTTATACGGGCCTTCATATGGAGCAGTCAAACCAATTTTAACTTTATCCACGCGGACGAAAACATAGTTGCAGTCCGTCAAATCTTTATGAATGAAAATATTGTCCTGAGAAGGGCTTCGTGTATTTTTAGGAACGACGTTGCGCATCAACTCTTTAAGTTTTCCGACCAGTGGCGTAGGATCAGTTGATGTCGCCGGCTCGGGATGCATTAATAGATCTCCAGGGGCCTTAAGTATCTGTCCGTAGACAAGATCCGCTGGAGTACACCCTAGGTCGTCTTTGACCGAAGTTCGAATGCCAAGGAGAATAAAGGGGAGTTCAGAACTCCAATTCAAGGTATTTGCGCGAGCATACAGAAAAGCTTTCAACTAACGATGAAAACGTTCCACCATTCCGTTAGCCTTGGGATTGTAACTTGACGTGCGTAATCTGTATGAACCTAGCATTTTCCTAAATTCCTGAAAAAAAAATTGCTCTCAAACTAACTACCTTGGTCAGTCGTTATCTCTAGTGGTACTCGGTAAGAATAAATGTGAAACCATTACAAGGAGGTAATGGACCAACTAAGTCTACATTTATATCTCGAATCTAGCAGCAGGTAACTTAAATCTACCGATTTCAGATCGAGTGTGGCTATGTATCTTAGCTCTTTGACAAGGAATACACGTTTTTGCCCAGTTTTCCGTTTCCACGGACTAGCACGGTCACCAGGGTGTGATAAGCTATGTAATTGGTCAAATACAGTCCTACGCATTTGTTTGCGGAATATAAGGGTGAAACACTCTCGTTGAAGTTTCCGACCAAATATTGTTCAATTTTCCACTTGTTATCACTTTTGAAACTTTTAGATATCACAAGCAGCTCCTCGTCAGTTTCTTGCAGCGCTATTAACTTTTCAATATTTAAGTTAGCAAGTTGAATTTTACACACATTATCTATGCCCGGCCTGCTAAGAGTGTCAGCCACAATATTACTTTCTCCTTTGATATATCTGTTGTAAACTGGGAAATATAATCTAATTGACTAGCCTGACGAGGACTTCTTTCTGTTTTTGATGCGATCGCTGCTTCTGTCTTCAACAAAATATCGAAAGTGCCAAGTTGCGCAATAAATTGCCAGCAATTCTCAATCAAATGCAGAATATTTGCGCTCAGCAGGAGAGAATTTTTTCGATAAAAATCCGATCCGTTCACGTATATTATTTTTATGTTGCTCCAGAACTCCACATTATTTTTATGTTGCTCCAGGGTACACTGGATGAGGGCTGATTTAATTCTATTAAAAGCCACCTCACACTCAGTATTCCATTCGAAAATAACCTTTTTCTTCACCTAGAATTTTTGAACCTGCCGTACAGAAGTGGGTGACAGAAAATCTCTTATTGCCTCAATTCGTTTACTAGACGGTTTTACTCCATCTTTTGTAATTTCGTGGCCGAGAAATTCGATTCGATTTGTGCCAAATTCACACTTCGAGGGCTTTATATTAATACCGTACTCTGACAATCGGTTAAACAAACATTTTAAATGTAATTTGTGCTCTTCGTGCGAGCGGCTAGCCACTAAAATATCATCGATATACCCAAACACAAAATCAAGTCCCTTGGTGACTTCATCTAAAAATCTCTGGAATGTTTGAGCCGCATTTCGTAATCCATAAGGCATCCTAACAAACTCAAAGAGACCAAATGGAACTGTAATTGCTGTTTTATATATATCTTCCGTCGCTACGGGTATTTGGTGGTAGGCTCGCACTAAGTCTAGTCTGTGAATATGGGGGTAATGGGTAATGAAGTGTAAAGGTGAGAAAACGGAAGAATCAGATGGTCTACACAATCCTAACATAGACATATTATGTTCGAACTCAGTACGTGCTATTTTATGTCGTTCGTTGTCTAGCCTTCTAGGAGTAGAATATGGCAGGTGACCTTGCGTGACAATTTTGTGGACGACTTTGTGTTTACCGGTACATCATACCTAGGTTCCTGAATTAAAATAGGAAACTGGCTGAGAAGTTTACCGTAATCCCCATTAATTGTATGCAATCGTGGTGTAAATGAATCGTCATTTTTATTAATAGTATTCACAGTTAAAGTGGTTTTATTATCTTTCAATATTCTATTCTTTAAATCTATAGTTAGACCGAATTTGCATAAAAAATCAACACCTAATATGAGCTTTGTTACATTCCCTACTACAAATGGGTGTGTGAATTCTCGACGGAGGCCTAAATCTAGTACAATCAGTCGTGTACGAAAAGTTTTTATTGGGGTGCCGTTCGCTGCAAAAAGTTGTGGTTGTTTATCAGGGTGCAAATCATTAAAGTAATTTGGAGGGATGACTGATACATCGGCTCCAGTGTCTAATAAAAAAATTAATTTGAGTTCCATCGTTCGTCGCGTTTACGATGGGACGATTGGGTTTCCTGAATTAATTGCCGAGTTGGAATTTGTTTTCCAGGTGCAATTACTTTGGCATTTAGTAGCTTTATTCCGATACTTGTAGTGATACCAACAAAGATATTTACCTGAATCCCTACTTTTGAACGAGAATTGTTGCTTTTATTTCGGAATTTATTTCTGTAAGTATTCTTGGTTTTGGATCGATTTTCGGAATTATTTTTCTCCCACCGATCAAATCGTGAACGCAGTTCGTTTATAGTTTGCACTAAATTTTGAACTGAAAAATTGTCAGTGTCTGCGTTACTTTTATTTGATCGGCTTGTAGTGTTAATATTAGAAGTTGATGGTGACGTAATTTGCCAAATTTTATCAGCAAATTCGCATAATTCAGAAATGGTATCTGATTCTCGAACTATGACTACAGCTTTGATAGCATCCGGCAAACGTTTTAACCATAATGTTTTTAATAATTTTTCATTTACTGCACCGGATGAACCAGCAACTTGTTCTAAATTTCTATAAAATTCGGATGGAGATTTATCATCCATTACAGTAGTTTCGATTAATTTTCCTACTCGTTGTGTTTCGGACAAAGCTTTACGTTTGACTAAGGCATCGCTGAGAAATTTATATTTTTCAGAATCCAGAGGTTTAGATATTATATCTGATATTGAAACAATTATATCAAATGGTAAACACGCCACCGTGTTTAAGTATCGTTTGTTGTCGTTTGTAATTTTTTCCGCTTCAAAAACAGCCTCCATTTGGGTAAACCACAAGTCGGGCATGTGTGCCCCATAAGGCGAATAAGCCATCTGGACATCCACTCCTTCTATTTCGGGTTTATTTTCCGAATCAGACATTTTTTTTACTAATAAGTTCTATACCGTACGAAATAATTTTTTTATTTTCGCTACACTGAGTAGACGATAATGCGACGAATAATATAAAATTTTGATCGCTCGCTCGTATATAAGATATCGTACCATACACGGAAATTTAGTACCACACTAATTTTCCTTAATTACTGTTTTGTCCGTAATCTTGACATACTGACTTATAGCCTTTCACAAGATCACGTCGGGGTCACCAATGTGAATATGATGGTTGCCAGAAGGGTAATATTTTGTATGGCCAATCTTATCACTTAATAAAAACAAACTTATTTAAATTTTTAATTTAGAAAATTTTTATTATAATTTTTTTGATTTTTAAATATGAAGCTCACGAGTTTACCAAAAATATACTGACTGATTATTTCAATATATAAATTTATTTTGGTTTTTTTAATTTCCAAATAGTACATATTTAAATATGGTATAATATAATGAATTATTATTATAAATACAGTCGCAGCTAGCTGGGGGCGCGTCATACAATGTTGCAATACAAATGCCGTTCGGAAATACATTTGATAATTTTCATGCACACACATAAATAATAAATTGAATATTAGTAGGTAGATTCAAGCGTTTGATTATATGTAATATACCAAAACAAGTCATTTGGTTGCAGCTACAAGTTTCAGTTCGATTAGTTAAACTATCTTGGCTGACGAACACCACCTCGTTTTCAAATTTTTCAGACCCAGAGGACCTCAAAACATTTTTGTGATTTCTAAACTTTATTTTGGTAACGTACGAGAAAGTAAAAGCTTGCTGTATCGCAATATTGCAATTTTGAAATCTTTGTTAGGTTATGTAAACTGCGCTTAAGGTAAGATGACCTGTAGCAATTAAGAACATGATGAATATTTTAGAGAATGTGAAATTCATAATTTTGAAGAAACAGCAATTGAGGTTTTATTAAAGGAAAGCTAAATGAAAAAAAAATCAAAGAAATGTTATTCATTCGCTTTGATAAAGGAACTTCGGGAATCCTTTATCGTATGAGATTGTGAGATTCTTGCAAAGAACTATTGATTTGTTGAAGGATTGGCTAAATAAAACACAATCCGACAGTTTTGACGGTGCTAATGAATCGGTTCTTATACCATTGAGCGTCCTTGTGTAAAAAATTTGGATTCGTTTTGTAGAATAAAACTCAACGTCAATTGGATACCAGAATGAAAATGAATCACTGTTAATTCTTCCAGACGAGACTTGTTGCTTACGATGATAGCTTTGATTTCTGAAGTCGTCCTACAGACCTTCATTATCTATGTCTTTTGTAATGCCATAATTTCAGCTTAAAAATGTTTCTACTGCCACTTTTGCTCTTCTGTCGTCTCATAATTGCGTTGTTGTGATGGCCATTCTTGTTCTAATTTGTTTAAGAAATCAGGCTCCTTTCACCACTTATTTAAATTTCTCACGTCGTTTATTAACTCGAAACACTCCAGCTATTGTAGTTAGTAATTTCGTTAACAAAAGAGCAGCACTTAATTCAATCTTTGCAATCAACAAATTGTTTGATTGGGACTACCCTAGACTTGGCAGTAACCAGCATGCACTCATGGTCCCTATTTTTCATTATGTATCTGGCATATACAACTGATGTATAACCTCTCAAGCTCGCGTCACTAAATTCGTAAAGTTGAACATACGGTAATCCTTGCACCCATCTAGGAATTTGAAAACCAAAAGATTATTAAGAATACTTAACCATGTTTGCTTTATATCCGTTTATATTCAGGGTGATGGGGATCAAAAGACATCAAAAATCTCACCGCTATTCCTCTGATAATATTCCCCGCTTTCTATAGATTGGCTTTCTCAGTTTTACTTTATAAGTGTAAGCATCATTATATATATGGTTCTCATTACAGACTTAATATCTTTATAGTGGCTTCTCCATCTTGAACCACTCGGATGTTGATTTCACGATCATCGACTGAAATGTTTCTAAAAATTCCTAACTACATAATCAAACCTACCAAGAGCCTTGTTGCTGTACACGCCTTGCTTCTCGAACAATGATGTGTTTTACTGAATAATGGTCATTCTATAGCTTTGCAGCCGTGACTGTATCCACTAGAATAACATTGTTACTGATGTGATGCTGTTTAACGTTAGGTGTAATCGCCACATTACCCCCACCTTAATTCTGTTCGTCCAGAACAGATCCATTTGTGCTTCTGGCATTGTAACGTTTCAACCTGTCGATGTGAATCACCTTCGCGACGTTCTCCTCTGTCACCTAGTCTGTCGTCTCGACGACACAAATTATTGCCGCCACCGCCATCACCACTACTACCACTACTTCCACTTTAACACAACTACTTCCACCCTGATATCCACTACCAGAACCAAATTCCTGTCAATCGTCGCTGCGTTCATCGTCACTATCGTCTTCTATCTCATTAATCACCTCGTCTGCGCAAATCACGTTCATCACCTGTTCATCTTCTCATGTCACGATCTTTAACTCCGTAAATTTCACGGTTCTCACCGCTACGTCTCATATCACAATCATCGATCTCCTCGCGATGCAGGAAAATTCCACCGGTTGCTGCCCATGTTTCCTTTTTGGTCATGATCTGTCTTCCACTCTTTCATTCTTCCTGACGTGGAAGCTTGAATTTATTCCAGTTTCTTATTTTACTGTTGCATATGCTGAGCCAATTTTGAACCTTGCTGTTTAACTTAATTATGCTGATCAAATAATAGATTCGATTGTTACGTCTGCTGTTTCATTGCATTGTGGAGCTGTTGACTTTGTAACAGTATAGGGCGTCAGAAACAGCTCCGATGTTTTCTGGTCCCTCTGACTTTACGGGAGCTGCCGTTACTCTATCCACTTGCTCTTCTTTCGGTACAGGCTCCGATTTGATTTCGGCAGCTGGACCTTTTCCTTCGTCGAGTTGTAATATCAAGGCTTCTCCTGCTGTTGATAAAGGTCATTACACTATGATCGCGATCCTACAGTCTCTCCATTTTCACTAGTCTCTTCACTAGTCTCTTCTTGCTCACGTTTCACAGCCTTTTGAAACGTTAGATGTAGGTATGTTTTATTGCGTTCTGCGGGCAGTCCTCGCCCCTCAAACTCATCTCTTAGCTGTTGAGATGTGTAAGCGTTAATATTTTTCAACATTATGTATTGCAAAATTCCACTTCTGACACCAATTTGTTAGAAATGTTGGCTTCTTTTTAAGATTGGTAGTAGATTTTGCAATGAAACCTCTCTTAGAAATCTTGTTCCAGCACTTCCACAAGCAAAAAACTGCAATATGCGCGATTGTCGAAAAGCAGTGCTGCTGCCATATTAAAAAGCTTGAAACTATATTAAATATTCGGATTTGTTTATTAAATATTTTGTAAGTGACTAGTATTTATTTTACCAAGTGGTTTAAGAGAAATCAGTAAATCATTTTTACTCGTATGAGTAAAACCGCAATGCGTCTGAATAGACCATTAGTAATTCTGTTTGTGGCTCGTCAACTTCTCAAAACTGTCGTAATGTGGTTGGTATCAATGTCAAGCATTGTTGATTGCGAAAAAGTTGTAAAATTTTGTGATATACCGCTGAACTTCGAATAAATGAATTAACATCACCTAAAATCCATCCTGATCCACTCTCAATAGCTAAACGGCCGTCGCGAACGAAATTAAATATATGTTAACTCCTAGTCATAAGTTCAATTTGGCCCGGATACCTTGAATTTAGAATCGGCCAAAAATATACCCACTTATGCCACATATTTGAGGAAAAATCATTGCTTCGACATGTAACCACATATGATTAAATTGTTCAAGTTCACTAAAACTTTTGTAACATCCAGGATCTACGTGTTTTAATTTATTAAAAAAGTTCTAGGTCATAACCTAGAACACAACTTGGTACACACTATGTAATAATGTGTGATGTTTCTATTTACGGAATGTGCACTTTGATTTTTATAAACACCTATCAACTCCATGATTGAGACAGTTGAAACATCTACCATCTGCTTTATATTGCCTACATTCAATGACTGCCAGTGTTTTAAACTTAGGACATCCGACTTGCAACATGTCTCGAGAACTTCCATCTGCACCTAAAGCAGCAAGCCCTCGTATAACATCGTCGGATGTGGTCTTGCTCATTGACATGTCCTTTGCTCTACCAACTTCTTTGCTATGCGAGAATGAAATGATTCAGCCTGGGTCCACCACAAACTATTGCTCGTTAAAATCAATTACATATTTACCCTTGCTCCGAGTCGATCTCGAATACGCTCTGTTCAATTTTCTCAAACGACTTCAGTAATTCTTTTATGCTATTGAAACGGCTGTTAAAGGTATCTATCATTTTTAGATCAACATGAAAATTAGAAACTCCAGTGCAAAATATAAATCAAAATCCGCTTCTGCAAAAATTAGTTCGAAAGTAATGATTAGTGCTATATAGGTGCTTATGCAGCCGGTAATGTGGTAAGTTGACAAGATGTCGACTGTCCGTGTTACAAAATTTTAAGTCAATCCATATGTTGTGATTGATACTAAAGTGTATGTGCAATTTATGTGATATAGTTCTTTATGTTTCTGAGAAACACTTAGTGCCGCAAGTAAATTTGGGCCCAGAGGGGCTTTAGTGTAAAGCCAGTTTTAGTTGATACATATTTGAATTAAAGCTTCTCAAAAATCGTGTGTACACGGGCTTAGTTTTCGTGGAATACTACCTTGATCAACAAGTTCTCGGAATAACCACCGTGTGGCGCTCCCTTCGTTCCGATTTGAGTTCTGTTTTTTTGTTAAGTTGGTATATCTGTTGCTGATATTCCCTCTAAATCTTCGCGTCATAGCTTGACATTTGCAAAAGTTACGTAGTCAAGAGTACATCTACTCTGTGTGTGTTGGCGATTTTTCCACTATTTCCTCTCGGCTGCTGAAACGCGTTTCCCGTAATGGTTTTTTAACTCGATTGAACAGATAGAAGTCACAGGGAGCAAAATCAGGTGAATTCGGTGGCTGTTGGATGGTATTTGATG
The DNA here is from genome assembly GCA_958295665.1 of Tipula vernalis. Taxonomy (NCBI): domain Eukaryota; kingdom Metazoa; phylum Arthropoda; class Insecta; order Diptera; family Tipulidae; genus Tipula; species Tipula vernalis. The sequence continues at coordinate 115,616,272 of OY282560.1, read as the reverse complement.
CATTTTTCGTCAAAAAATTACGAATAATGATGGCACTGTGCGACGGTGCGTTATCATGGTACAAAATCCAAGAGTTTTCTGCCCACAATTCTGGTCTCTTTCGGCGAATTGCTTCACGCAAACGTCTCATAACGCCCAAATAATACTCTTTGTTTACGGTCTGGCCTTTTGGCAAAAATTCATGATGCACTACACCGTTGTAATTCATGAAAACCGTGAGCATTGCCTTCTTTTTTGACTGAAAACGACGTGGTTTTTTGTTTTGGTGAACGCCATGCGTTTCGTACTCATAAACCCACGTCTCGTCTCCAGTAATGATCCTTTTGATGAATGTGGGATCGGATTCAGCCTCGCAAATCATGTCTAAAATTGTAAATTATTTCTAAAATTGTAAATAATCGCCAACACACACAGAGATAGATGTACTCTTGACAACGTAACTTTTGCAAATGTCAAGCTATGACGCTAAGATTTAGAAGGAATATCAACAACAGATGTACCAACTTAACAAAAAAACGGAACTCAAATCGGAACGATGTGAGCGCCACACGGTGGCGATAGTTGTTGATCACGATCCGATAAGTTGTTGATCAAGGGAGTATTTGATAAAAACACTTTTGTGTGAAGAACCTCACATTGGTTTTAGAAATATGCTTAAATGGTATTTAAAATGGTATTTAAACGCTTTTGCAACTTGAGGTCTTGAGGTACAGACCAAGAGAATACGGTACCTGCCATACGGATCAATCCAAAATCATATGGTGATATTGACATTACCACGTTAACTAACTTTTTATATATGCTGGTTTGAGAGTTCAGTAGGGTTCCATTTGCAGTTTGAGTTGAATGATGGGGTTGGATTAGGGTTTAATCAGGAGTTCAGCTGTGTGTTAAATTGAGGATTGAATTAGAGTTAATTTGTGTTGGGCTCATGTATGCATGTAATTTTTCAGACTTTTTTGGTTCGCAGTTCAGTTGTGCATTGAGTTTGGGTTTGATATAAAGGCTGGGTTGTAGGTCGAGTTGATATGGAGGTGACGTTGGGCTTTGATCAAGAAAGGCTTGAGTCGGAGATTAGTTGGGGTTGAGTTGTGGTTGAGTGAGTGGTTCAGTAAGGAATTTATTTTGGGTTGTGTTAATGGTTGAGTTGAAAGTTAGCTTGCGTGATTTTGAGTTAATTTTATGTATCAATGTAGTTTTTCGTTAGAGTTGGCTGTTCAGTCTGGGGTTGAGTTGAGGATTCAGTTGGGAATTTATTTAGGTAAGCTGCAAATTAAGTTGGAAGTTAGCTTGAACTGATTTCATAGTCAGATCGGCGTGCGTTTCTCTACGTGTTCTCTACGTGAGGTTAAGTCTATCAAATTTCATCATAAACGGTTAAGAATAGTCAACTTCCATTCTTCTTGGCCATATTCCAGAACTTTATCTAAAAATCGTTTTAGAATCCCATTTCGATTGTACCAGAATTTTTAGATTCCCATTTCCATCGTATCAACCAATTAATAAACAGCCAACTTCCTTCCTAACTAACCATACTATATTCCAGAGCTTCATCTAAAAATTATTTTAGAATCCCATTTCCATTGTACCTGCCCAGTTTTATCAAAATCGATTAAGAAACAGTCAAGTTCCATCCTACTTGGTTATATTCCTGAACTTTGTCCGACTATTATTTTAGAATCTTAATTCCAACGCACATATCAGCATTCACTAAAATCCAGTGGGAAATAGCCAAATTCCATCCAAACTGAACAAATTTCCGAACTTCATCTTACTATCATTTGAGAATCCCATTTCCACTGTATCTGTCGAGTTTCATCGTAATCGGTTGAGTTATAGCCATGTCCCATCATAATTGGCGATATGCCAAAAATTCACTCAAAAATCATTTCAGGATTCATTTTCCAAGACAGATGTGAATTTGCATATTCGTTTTGTTCGAAAAATAGATTAATCATCCATGCCCTACTTCCCATGTCCCCATAATCAAGTAAGAAACAGCCAAGTTCCTTCCTAAATGATCATATTCCAGAGATTTTTCTAAATATTATTTATTTCATGTCTATCGTACAAATCTAATTTTTCAATCACTATTACAGAGCTTCATCTAAAAATCATTTTAGAATACCATTTCCATCGTGCAAGCCCATTTTTATCATAATCAGTTAAGAAACAGCAAAGTTCCCTCCTAATTGGCCTGAATTTCACTTGAAAATGCTATAATATGAATAAACTTCTGAACCAGGGCTTCCCGTTCCCGAACCTTTTCGCGGGAATTCCCGGGATTCTGGACACGATAAGTTTTCCAATACCTCATTATCAAATCCATACAAATAACCCACTATATTGTCAAGCCAGCATCCACCGAAAATGAGAGGGATCGGTAAGCGAGTAGGCTTCTAATGAAAATCAAATCGTTATTGGACGCATTCAGCTCCACCAACTGTAGGCAATGTGCTGAGTAAAATCAATGCCAACAGCTTAAATTTTTTTTCCGCCTGTAGATTTCCCGTGATGAGAGAACGGAATCCGCCGCATTTCTCGACCTAAAATGTAAAATTGTTTGAATTTTAATATTACATACCTAATGATGTATGGGATAAAAAATTGTCTTGTCCCAAAAACCGGGAACTCCCGGGCAAGCCCTGTTCTGAACGAGATATTGAAATTGTATTATTCGGATCTAAGAGACAATCGGAAATAAGAGACAAGCCAATCTTAAACCGAAGTCTTTCTGTAATATATTAATCATAATCTATGCGGTTATTAAGTTACACAATATAAAATAAATAAATCGAAAACCGAGAAACCCCGGGATTATCTGGTCACACTTTTGATACAAAAAACGAGATCCCAAAATTCTGTTCGAAAATTCTTAAATTTCATAGTGTTAAAGTTAGCCGAAAGTGGCCAGCCGAAAGTGAAAAGTCGATCATACAGATTGTGTTAGTCCAGCCGAAAAAACAGAAATTGTAATGCAGATTGTGTAATCCCAGCAGAAAGTGAAAGGTCGATAATGCAGATTATGTTATTACCATTTTAGCCGAAAATAAAAAATTTTGTAGTTATCGGCCGAAAGTAAATGGGATACATGAATAACTTACGTGGAAAATCTCGGAAAATCGCTTTCCCGTGGGAAATCTCGGAAAATTCGATTTTCCAAAAATCAGTCGAAAATTTGTATAACATCAGCCTCTAGAGTGTTATGTCTGGAGATTATTTGCATTGATGTGATTTGTCAATAGTTATCGCAGGAAAAAATTCAGTTCAAGTTTCCCGTGGAAAATTTCGGAAACCTTAAAAACGCTTCCAGCCGAAAGTAAGAAATGGATGAATAAAATCAGCTTCTAGAGTGTTATGTCTGGAGATGGATTGCATTGATGCGACTTGTCAATAGCTATAGCAGGAAAAAAATTCAGTTCAAGTTTCACGTGGAAAATCCGGAAAATTTAAAATTTTCGAAAATCGAATTTTCCGAGATTTCCCACGGGAAACTTCAACTGAATTCTTTTTCTGCGATAGCTATTGACAAGTCACATCAATGCAATCCATCTCCAGACATAACACTCTAGAGGCTGATTTTATACAAATTTTCTAATGATTTTTGGAAAATCGAGTTTTCCGAGACTTTCCACGGGAAACTTAAACTAAATTTTTTTTGTGCGATATCTATTGATAAATCACATCAATGCATTCCATCTCCAGACATGACACTCTAGAGGCTGATTTTATACAAATTTCCTACTGATTTTTGGAAAATCGAATTTTCGGAGATTTTCCACGGGAAACTTGAACTGAATTTTTTTCCTGTGACAGCTATTGACAAGTCACATCAATGCAATCCATCTTCAGACATAACACTCTAGAGGCTGATTTTATTTATCCATTTCTTAATTTCGGCTGGAAACTTTTTTAAATTTTCCGAAATTTCCCACGGGAAACTTGTACTGAATTTTATTCCTGCGATAGCTATTGACAAGTCACATCAATGCAATCCATTTCCAGACATAACTCTCTAGAGGCTGATTTTATAAAAATTTCCTACTGATTTTTGGAAAATCGAATTTTCCGAGATTTCCCACGGAAAACCTGAACTGAATTTTTTCCTGCGATAGCTATTGACAAGTCACATCAATGCAATCCATCTGCAGACATAACACTCTAGAGGCTGATTTTATTTATCCATTTCTTATTTTCGGCTGGAAACTTTTTTAAATTTTCCGAAATTTCCCACGGGAAACTTGTACTGAATTTTTTTCCTGCGAAAGCTATTGACAAATCACATCAATACAATCCATCTGCAGTCATAATACTCTAGGGGCTGATTTTATACACATTTTCTAATGATTTTTGGAAAATCGAATTTTCCGAGATTTCCCACGGGAAACTTAACTTAACTAGGTTAAACAAAGTTTTCCATGTAAGACTATTTACAAAAGTTTTTATTCCAATAGATGTATCCTATTTACTTTTGGCTTAGCAACCACCAAATTGTTTATTTTCGGCTGGAATGTTAATAACATAATCTGCATTATCGACTTTTTACTTTCGGCTCTAAAACTTCCAAAACGGTTTTGAAATACAAGAGCACAGAAACTAAATAAATGAAAAACCGGGAAATCCCGGGATTTCCCGGTCATACTTTTCAGAGCGTGATCCCGAGAAATTCTATCGCGTACCCATCTCTACGATTACTTGTCAATGGCCATCAAACTCCACATACACCTTTTTAATGTAGGGGAATGTTTTGTTATAAAAATCTCAACCCATGACAAAATATCTTTTGGCGTAAATATTCACGAAATCCTACTAAATACTATCGCATAGTCAGATCTGCGTTCTGCGTACCTATCTCTACGATGACTGGTCAATGGCCATCAAAAAATGTTGATACTTTCAAATTAAACACTATACGACCCAAAATTATTTGTAATAATAATTGTCGCTTATTGCTATATCTTGCAAAAAGACAAACGAACAATTGAGCTTCAAAACCCAAAGCTACAGAGAGAATTTTTATACAAATAGGGTTACAAAAATAACAAATCATTCCTTTTATAATTATCCTGGCACCAAGAAAGGCCCCTTAGAATACAACACCCCAAATATACCTCCGGATTAACTATATACTTAAGAAAATCGTTTGAAATTTTCATTATCAAACCCTCGATAAATACAATCAAATCCGGTGTGGGTTGGGTTTGGTATATTAATACACACAACGATGAACCAAATCCATTACAGCTAAACAAATTTGCTCACTCAAATTCAATATGCTCGAATTTAATAATGCAAAAAAAGCGCTCTATACAGACTCGTACACATTGTAAGATATTCAATGAGAAAACCAAAAATCAAAACCAATAAAATTTATTGAAAAAAAAATCAATTATAAGTCATCCAGAGTATACCAATAAAATCATCATCATTTTAAGCATCCTATGTATTTTGTATAATATTCAGAATGAATCATGGCATTTTCGCTTTCTATTTCCCTACTCCACTTGAGTGTTTCTTTTTTGCCAGATTTCTATTTACTTTTGTGCTTTAAGTAAATTTTGTCGAGATACCAAAAAAAAAAAAAGTTAATTAAATTTCACTCTCTGCACCCCATACGTAAACGAGTATAGTATAGTCTCTTTATGTGTTTTGTATTATAGTAAATTTCATGTCTAGACGAAAACTTTCTTAAAGAGAAAAACAGTTTTTTGTTTGCAGTCAATAGTTCAAAGAATTTACCGATGATTTTGTTGTAGATTGAATGAATTTTCGATTTTTGTGTTGCATTCTCCTTTCGGCAACGAGTATAGGTATATTGACCGCCCAATCTCCTCAATTTCTATAGAAATAGTAATTCGCCTAAATTAAAAAAAAAAATTAGTCATAGGATTAAAATTTATTTTTATCATTTGAAATATTTTAATTGGTCAACAAATTGCTTTTGAACTTTAATCCGAATCATTCTACAAAATGTTTAATCTTGGGAATTTAAAATTGTTAGCACATCATTTATATTCAGGACTTTATAGTAAGACATTTCTGAAGCCACTTGATAGGTGGCGGATTATTATCTTTATTATTTCTTCCATCTGAGCTGATATTCCTGATTTTTCATTAAGGCCTGTAATAAACCATGGCCAGAACAGTTTTGTGGGGAAGATCTGGCTATTATAATGTGCTGTTTATTGGAAGTTTCGAAATGCATTCGAAAGTTCTTTTTTTATCTAGGGTTGGAAGAACCTTTCTGACATGAACACTGTTATAAATCTATAACAGTTCGCCTTCCAATATTTTTTCATTAACCTTTATTTTAACATGATGTAGCTTTTTCCACGGTTTGAAAATTATGTAGTTAAATTATTTTTGATAACCTTGAAATTACAAATCAAGGTCAAATTCATCTGTTAATTGCAAAGTTAGATTTTTTATCAAAATCTCTTTTTATGCAAAAAACAAACATCTGTTGCCTGCCAATTACATTTAGTTATGTTGCCCTTCAAAAACAAACAAACTTTCTACTGAAACATTTTTCGACGAACTTTTGTTTTCGAGATATGCCGAATTCAAATATTCAGGTGACCAACTGGCAGAGATTTCTGTTATGTATGCTGATTTTAATTTATGAATTGACACTGAAGTGTTTTAAAGTTTATTGTCAACCACAAAATATTTTCGAAATGGCTTTAATATTTTAAATGGTCCGTCGTAAGGGGGAAGACCGGTTCGGAATTTATCGACTCTCACAAAAATAATTCTCCTGGAATTTTTAATGTTTCGCTGGATACCAACTCAACTGGTGAATATTTTGTGTCTTCTTTGATACCAGTTGGTAGCATTTCCTTGAGATATAAGTAAAGATTTAAGTCTACCATTCTATTGCTATTAGACATTGAAAGTGAATCGACCAAATTTTGCTTGAGGTATAGGAAATGTTCCATTTGCTAACCGCTTATGACGGTTAATCTTACTTTTTTGACAAGCTATAAAAGTTTTTGTCCATTCAGCGCAATCTTTATTTAAATTGGGCCAAAAATACTTTGTTGCTGTTGGGTTAGATAAATTGTGATGGTACAAATGGGTGTTGTTTCCCAGTTTACATGTCACGCTATAACCAGTACGGTTAAATTATTGAATAAAAGGCAATTTCGTTAATTCCAATTTAAATTTGGAATTGCTTCTTCTTTCTTGGGAGGAAATAAGTACTTGTCGTAATTCATTATCCGAATGCTATAAATTGAGAATGGCTTGTGAAAAATTGTGAATTCTCTGCCTTCTACGAAGTATCGGAAATGTTTTGCAATCGTCTAACTAGAAGCATCCGTAGTAATACTGAGTAAAGCATTATTCTTTGAATGTGCTAATAGTGCATAAGATACTAACGATTCTATGCATTTTTAAACTCTACAGCTAGATAGGAAACTTTTGAGAGTAAAAAAAAACCAGATGTCCTTTTATCCCAATGTGATGGACAACCGAATGCTTTAATGGTAAATCATAATTTTGACTTGCAACGAGAAAAGAAAAATCCAAAGTATATGTAGTATAGAGAAATTTGTTCCCCTGATGCCAATCATGCGATTACACTTTAAGTCAACTAACAGTTCAAATTTGGTCAAAAAATAGGCACCAATGATGGGCCTGCTGACGGATGCTAATAGAAATGAATGGAGGAAACTGCGGCTTATATCAACGGAATCCTAAATTAACGTGCAACGATTTTGTACCATGCGTACTAATTGTTGTACCATTGGCGGCTGGTAAGAAAAAATTCGAATCTTTAGGCCAATGACCGTACAAAATGTGAGGAATTATTGAAAGCTCAGCCCCTAATGGTTTGAAGCAGTGATATCGGAGGTAATTTCTAATTTTCCTGGGATCAAAATCTGGGATAATTACAAGGCGATTTTACAGTAAACATAATTAGCATAAATAATAAGTTAAATTTGTAAGGCGAAAAAATTTTTCAAAACATTCGTATGATTAATTTATTTATAAGATTATTAGACATTTTTAAAAAAAAAATTTAATTGCTAATCCGTTTTAAATTACAATAATCCTTCTATTGAATTTGATATTGTGCTTTCATTTTCAAAACTCGATTTTAGCAGAAGAATACCTGCCAAGAGTGAAAAAAATTAGGACAGATAAAATAATTATTTCTTTATAAGGATTTTAATTAGAATATAATTAAAATACTTAGTTAATTATTTATGTGTATGTGTGTGTGTATGAGTATATCAGCACATCAAATGATGTCATGAATTATATGAAGAATATGAACATAATACATTCAAAATACTTTACATATTAAAAAAAAAATTTAAAAGCATTATTATTCGAAAAAGCTTTCTATGTACATACAGAAAAACTTTTATTATTCATCTTCTTAATCCGATTTGCTATACTCGTATAATTCATACCAAAAAAATTTTACTTTATATATTTTCTTAACCAGATTTTAGAGTAGAAAGGAAAATCGTTTTCGTTATTTTATGTGTGGAGATTTAAGCTGGCGGTCTTTTTATAGATGTTGGGGAAGAGGGGTATTGTAATAATTTTACAGTTTTCGAGTTTAAAAGTTGTTTATTTGAGTTTTTCCATATTATAAAATTGCAGATTAGCAATATTGAAAAATTTATCAAAGTTTTGCATAATTCGATTATATTCTACGTATCTTAATGAAAATCTTTGTAGTAAACCTAAACCTCTTGTGGCGGTCGATCGCATGCCCCTATAGCATATTTAAATGAACTTTTGCTAAGTTTCCTCAAAAAATAGCTTGCGTTTAATAAATTGGTTTAATTTGCTGTATGTAACCTACTTTTCTTCATTATAAGTAGAAGCGGGATGTTTATGCTCAAAAACAAAGTACGATTTGAAATAAGCATTGAAAACGGTAAATACCTAATTTACTAAAATAAACTATAAATTTTATAATTTCCATAATTTGTCAATCGCGGAAATTTCATAAATTCTACAAATTTTATTTATTAAAAAACTTAAAAATTTCTATAAAATCGAAAAATTTTAAAAATTCTTTCTATAAATTTAAATTGAATAAATTCTGTAAATTCAATAAATATTCTAAATTCTGTAAATTGTGATAATTTTATAAATTATAAAATTTGTAGAATTTATCGAATTTCCCGAACTTTAAGATTCATAAAATTTAGGTATAGATAATATCGATTACACAAAAATTCTATCAATTTAATGAATTTTATAAATTCTATAAATACTACAAACCTTACAAAGTCTAAAAATTCAACAAATTCTATAAATTTTTTAAATTCTTTAATTCATTTAGAATCCGCGAGTTCTATAAATTGTCTTAAGTTTTTAAATCTCAAAATTCCCATAAATCTTTCAAATTTTATAATTTTTTGAGTTATAAAAATTCTTTTGTAGAAATTCAATAATTTCTATAAATTTTAATTATTCTATAAATTCCTTTATTTCTGTGAATTTTATGAATTTTAATAAGTCTAGAAACAATATGTTCTATGAATTCTATAAATCCTCTAAATTTTGTAAATTCGAAAAATTCTAATTCTATCAAATAAAAGAAAATTGTAAATCCTATAATTTTTTAAATTTTAAAAATTCTACAAATTCTAAAACTTATGAGTTCGATAAATTTCATGAATTTGGCAAAAATTGTTTAATCTACAAGTAAATGTGTGTTCTATAAATTATTTTATTCTGCTAGCTCTATAAATTCTACAAACTCAAATTTTTTTGTAATAATTCCAATTTTCTTTTCTTCTAAAAATTCCCTAATTTCTAACAATTCTTTAAATTCAGTTTTAAATCCCATTAATCCTGAAATTATATAAATTCTAGAAATTCAGTAGGTTCTCCAGTAAATTCTATAAATTTAATGAATATTTTGAATAAATCCAATAAATTCAGTAAATTCTATAAATTTTTATAATAAATCTATTATTTCTGTAAATTTTATGAATCCTAATTCTTTAAATCTTCTAAGTTCTGTAAACTCGAAAAATTCTATATATTTTACGAATTCAACAAATTATATAAATTTTATAAATAAACTCTGTAAATTTTATGAATTCTATCAATTCTAAAACAAGTTTAAATTCTAAAAATTTGTAAATTCTATAAATTTTATGAATTTTGTAATTTTGTAGGTTTTATGAGTTCTATAAATTATTTTAATCTGTCAGTTCTATAAAATCTACAAACTCAAACTTTTGTAAAAATTCCAAATTGTTTTTCTTCTAAAAATTCTCTAATCAGTTCTATAAAGTCAACAAGTTCCATAAATTCTTTAAATCCTATTAATTCTAAAATTTTATAAATTCTATAAAGTTTAAAAATGAAGCTAGTAAAATTCTATAATTTCGATAAACACTTTAAATTTTGTAAATTCCATAAATTTTCTAAATTCTATCGATTTTTAAACTTAATCAATTCTATAAATTCGTGAACCTCTAAAAATTTTCAGAAATTTTGTGAATTTTATAAATTCTCCTAATATTGTAGATTCCATGAGATCTATAAATTGTTTCAACTCTGTCAGTCCTGTAAATTCTTTGGATCCTACAAAAGTTATACATTCTTTGAATTCTACAAATTTTATAATTTTTTTAAATTTTGTTGATTTTTTCATTTCATAAATTACTTCACTATGTCAGTTTATAAATTCTAAAATCTCAAATTTTTTCAAACAATGGAAATTCTCTAAAAATGTCATAAATTTTATGAATTTAATTGTAAGTTCTAAAAATTATTTCAACTCTGCCAGTTTGGCAGTTCTAAAAATTTTATAAATTCAACAAATTTATAAATTCTAAGAATTTTATTAATTTTTAATTTACAGAATCTGCTATTTACGAGTTAAATAAATTATTTCGCTCTGTTTGTTATATAAATTCTACAAACTAAAATTGTTTTTGCCAAATTCCATTTCTTTTCTAAGATTTCCCTAATTTCTATAAATTCTGAAAAATAAAATCTTTAAATTCTATAAATCCTGTAAATTCTATAAATTATATAAAGTTTAAAAACTCAGTAAGTTTTTCGATAAATTCTTTAAATTTAATGAACATTTTAATTCCATAAATTTTCCAAATTCTATAAATTTTTTAAAATCTTTAAGTTTTTTTTGGATTTTATGAGTTTTAGTTTTGGTAGTTTTGTGGATTTTATGACCTGTAAATTGTTTCGAATCTGTTAGTTCTAAAAATTCTTCGACTTTTATAAATTTTGCTGATTATGTGAGTTCTATAAACTGTTTCAATCAGTCATATTTATAAATTATACAAACTTAAATATTTTTGTTGAAAGCCCAAATTTTGTTTCTTCTAAAAATTTCCCAATTACATACTATCAATTCTATAAATTTTATCAATCCATAAGATAAATTCTTTTAAATTTATTATTGCTATAATTTAATGAACATTTTAAATATGTACTATAAATTTTCTAAATTCTTTAACTATTTTAAATTCTAGAAATTCGTGAGATTCTAACAGTTTTATAAATTTTATGAATTTCAAAAATTCTCTAAATTTTGTAGATTGCGGAGAAGTTTGTTCTACTCAGTTTCCTAAATTCTACAAACTCAAATTTTTTGTTAAAATTCCAAATTATTTTTCTTCCCTAACTTCTATCAATTCTATTAATTTTATAAATTTCTTGAATTCTATCAATTTTATAACATCAACCTATTTTTTAAATTATGTAAATCCTATAATTCCTGTTATTCCTGTAAGTTCTTCAAAGTATAAAAATTCAGTTGGATCTTCAGTAAATTCTATTGATTCTTTAAATTCGATAAATTCTTTAAATTTTATAAATCCTGTAAATTTACATATTAAATTACATATACTTTCAAAATTCTAATTAATCCTATAAATTTTTTAAATTCTATCAATTCTACAAATTCGTCAAAAATTTCACAAATTTTATGAACTACATAAATCTCTAAATTTTATTGATTTTACGAGTTTAAGTGCTGTAAATTCATTGAATTCTACAAAATCTATACATTCTTTGAGTTCTATGAATTTTACGAAATTTTAAAATTTTTTAGATTTTATGTTTTCTAAAAATTATTTCACTCAGTCAATTCTATATATTCTACAAACTCAAATTTTTAGAATAGAATTGATTTATAATTCTATAAATTAGTGAAACTCTAATAATTTCGTAAATTTTGTAGAACGATGTAGAATCTCTAAATTTGGTAGAATAACAACAAATTTTATAAATTCTATAAATTTATAAATTCAATGAATGTAATGAAAATTATAATTTTTTTAAATTTTCTAGATGCTATGAGTTCTATAAACTATTTCAATGTGTAAATTTTACAAACTCAAATTTTTTGATTATTAAAATTCAAATATTTTTTTTCCAAAAATTCCTATTAAGTCTAAAAATTCAATAAGTTTTTCGATAAATTCTATAAATTTTTTAAAATCAATACTCAGTGAAATTATAAAATTGTCATAAATTCTATGAATTTTATAATTTTGTGAATTGTATAAGTTCTATAAATTGTTTCTATAAATTCTTTGAATTCTGCATTCTACATATTTTATAAATTCTAAAAATTTATAATATGAATGACTTTTTTTAATTGTAAAAATTTTTTAAATTTTGTAGATCCTCTTATAAATTTCAGTTTTATAAATTCTTCAAATTCATGTTTTGTTACAAAGCCCAAATTTTATTTCTTCTACAAACCTCTAATTTCTATCAAATCAATAAATTTTATAATTCATTGAATTCTATAAATTTTATAAATCCTGTAACTTCTATAAATTTTTACAATCTACAAATTCGGTAAGATCTTCAGTAAATTCTTTAAACCTATAAATATTATGAATTCTATAAATTCAATATTCATTTTAAATTCTATAAATTTTTGAAATATAATTATTATAAAATTTTATTAATTTTATGAATTTAATAAATCCTTTAAATTTTTTTTGATTCTTTAAGTTCTATAAATTGTTTGACTCTGTCAGTTGTATAAATCCATCAAACTCAAATTGTGCGTAAACATTTTTTTTCTAATTTATAAAAATTCTCTAATTTCTTACAATTACATAAATTTTAGAAACCAATAAATTCAATAAACTATTTAAATTCTATAAATCTTATACATTCTGTAAATTCTATAAAATTCAGAAATTTTTTCAATAAATTCCATAAAGCTTTTAACTTCTATAAATTGTTTAAATTTTATAAATGATATACTTTAATAAACATTTTAAATTCGTGAGATTTTATAAATTCTTTAAATTTTGCAGATTCACTCTGTCAGTTCTGTAAATTCTACAAAAACAAATTTTTTGTTAAAATTCCAATTTTTTTTTTTTTTTAATTCAATCAATTCTATAAATTATATAAAACCTCCTAAGTCCTATTATTCCTATAAATTCTTAAATTTCTATTAATTCTTTAAAGTCTAAAATTCAGCAAATTCTATAGATTCTTTAAATTCGATAAATTCTTATCTATTTCTTAATTCTTTAATTCTATAAATTTACATTTTAAATTAAATAAACTTTCGAACTCTTAGTTCTCTTAATTGTTGCAACTCTGTCAGTTGTGTAAATTCATTGTATTTTAAAAATTGTTTACATTCTTTGGATTATATAAATTGTATAAATTCTATAAACTCTTAAGTTTTATGAATTTTACTAATTTTTAAATTTTTTAAATTTTGTAGATTTTATGGTTTCTAAAAATTATTTCACTCCTTAATTTATTGGACTTAAAATAAATTTTTCAAACTCAAAAATTTTAGAATAGAATTGATTTATAATTCTATAAATTAGTGAAATTCTAAAAATTTCATAAATTTTATGAATTTTATAAATTCTCTCAATTTTGTAGAATGATAACAAATTTCATAAATTCTATTTCATTGTTTCAGTTATATCAATTCTACAAACTCAATTTTTTGTTTTTTAAAAATCCAAATTTTTTTTTCTAAAAATTTACTAATTCCTATCAATTCTAAAAAATTTATCAATTCTTTGAATCCTATAATTTCCTATAAATTTTATAAATTCTTTAAAGTTTAAAAATTCATTAAGTTCTTGGATAAATCCTATAATTTCGATGAATTCTCTAAATTTTATAAATTCTAAAAATTTGAATAAACATTTTAAATTTTATAAATTCTAACAATCCTATCAATTCTCTAAAAAATTTTAAATCTATACTCAGTGAAATTATAAAAATTTCGTAAATTCTATGAATTTAAAAAATTCTTTAAATTTTAAGGATTTTATGAGTTCTGTAAATTGTTTCGGATCTGCCAGTTCTAAAAATTTAAAAGTTTGTGAATTTTTGAATTTTATAAATTTTTTAAATTTTGTAGAGAGTAGAGTTCAATAAATTCTACAAACTGAATTTTTTTTTTAAATTTTAATTTTTTCTTTCTTTTAAAAATTCCGCAATTCTGTCAATTACATAAATCCTAGATATTCGTGAAATTCTATGCGAGAAATGCAAATTACATAAATCATATAAATTCGTGAAATTCTAAAAATTTTATAAATTTTATGGCTCACAAAAAACACTAGCACATATACAAATATCATTCGCGTGAAGTTTGTCCTAAATTTGTCCTATAATTACAAAAATTGATTTTCCTGTGAATGTATTAGTAAGAATAATAAATCTCTCGTTATTATGAATTTGTACGTAAACAATTATTTTACTTATCTAATTTAAATTTAAAAAAAACTTTTAAATAAACTTAAGGCTTAATTTAAATTGTCCAAAAATACAATTTAAAAAATCAAAGTTCATTAGAAAAGTGATATATACAAATTATTCAATCTGGTCCAAACGATCGTAACTAAGTGGACACAAGTTTTACAGACAGTCGGAGACCCCCTCTATTATGAAACAATGATAAAGACGTCATTCAGGATAGTGAACAATGTCCCTACTAAAAAAAAACACCTTCAAAAATCTAGAAGATAAATGACTTAGGCAGACGTTTTGCTTCCCTATATTTATGTAAATTCGTATAAAGAAATTAAGTAGTATGTATGTATATTAGCATAAATTGGATATAAAAAATGCCTGCGTCTGGCCCCAAGACCGTACCCAAGTGGACATACAACAATAAGGATAGAGGGCAATCCCCTCTATCTTAGAAATGTTACAAACCCTTTGGGTACGATCTTGGGGCCAGATTGAGAATTTTTTTAATATCCAAAACCTTATACGAACTTACATTTAGGCCCCCACCCCGTCTGTCCTAAGTCACTTATCTTCTAGATTTTTCAAAGTTGTAATATTTTTTATATAGGTGCGATTGCTGTCTACACTTTGTGAAGTATGTCCACTTGGGTACGATCTTGGGGCCAGATTGAAAATTTTTTTAATATTCGACTTTATTCGAACTTACATTTAGGTAAGCAATATGTCTGTCCTAAGTGACTTATCTTCTAGATTTTTGAAAGTTATAATATTTCTGAGATAGATCGGATTGCCCTCTACCCTTATGAATGTATGTCCACTTGGGTGCGATCTTGGGGCCAGATTGAGAATTTTTTTAATATCCAACTTTATACGAACTTACATATACGGCCGCAACACGTCTGTCCTAGGTCACTTATCTTCCAGATTTTTTGAAAGTTATAACATTTCTAAGATAGAGTTGATTGCCCTTTACCCTTTTTGATGTATGTCCACTTGGGTACGATCTTGGGGCCAGATTGAAATTTTTTTTAATATTCGACTTTATTCGAACTTACATTTAGGTAAGCAATATGTCTGTCCTAAGTGACTTATCTTCTAGATTTTTGAAAGTTATAACATTTCTAAGATAGAGAGGGTTGCCCTTTATACTTATTGATATATGTGCACTTGGGTACGATCTTTGGGCCAGATTGAGAATTTTTTTAATATCCAACTTTATACAAACTTACATAGAGGAACGCAACACGTCTGTCCTAAGTCACTTATCTTCTGAGGGGATTGCCCTCTACCCTTACTGAGGAGACCGCCGCCAAACTTAAACTCATATGTCCATTTGGGTGCGATATTTGGGCCAAACGCAGACATTTTTTAATATCCAACTTTATGCTAATATACATACATACTACTTAATTCCTTTATACGAATTTACATAAATATAGGGAACCAAAACGTCTGCCTAAGTCATTTATCTTCTAGATTTTTGAAGGTGTTTTTTTTTTGGTAGGGACATTGTTCACTATCCTGAATGACGTCTTTATCATTGTTTTATAATAGAGGGGTTCTCCGACTGTTTGTAAAACTTGTGTCCACTAAGTTAAGATCTCTTGGACCAGATTGAATAATTTTTATATATCACTTTTCTAATGAACTTTGGGTGAGTCGTTGACGCTCGAAGAGGATAGACGTGTTTTTTGTCGTCCTCTTCGTAAATTTAATTTAATTTTATTTTATTTAAATATGTAAAGTGTTTAATTAAATTTTTTTTGTATATTTAATTAATTAATTAGGAAAGTTGTGAAAAAGTGGTGTGAAGTTTTTGTGTGCATATCTACATACGTATATACATTATACGCACATTGATGGAATTTATCTAAAAAATTCGTCTGTTATGTAATTGTTATAATTATTATTAGTTTCGTGAGTGTTTAGTGAGTGTTTGTGTGTTAAATTTCGTGTGAAGACATATTTTGATAGTGAACAATATTCATTTCTGTAGCGTTTCTTGTTATCCATTTTTGCAAATGGTAATTTGTTTTAAACACAAGGAAACATGAACAGACGTGTTCAAAAAAAATAATAAAAATAAGACACTAACGGTACTCTCAGTTATCGTTATACAGGTATTTTCTCATCACACATATTGGAATACATACATATGTACATACATATATATGTGTGATGATGAAATTGTGCAAAAAATTTTTCTTTTTATTTATTAAATAATATTACGTACTACATACATACGTTAAATGTACAACATTTTGCGATCGGTGCGTGTGTGTGTATAAAATTTATTATTGTATTGTAATGAATCTTTGTTCTAGTTAGGTTGCGTTGCTTATTTCTAGAAATACCGTTGTTTATAGGAGAAATTTTCGTCAGTTTTGTGTGTATACAACGGTATACAACTTTAAACGGAGTACGTTCCAGATTTTCGGAGGAGTGTTTCTGGACTCTAATACAATTTGCATAATTTCTAGAAGAGAACATATGATACTAAACTTTGATTCTAAAACACTTTTGAAATAATCGGAAAATACCCGATGAGACACCAAAACTGTGATGCTTTTTGCCCTAACAAGTGGCCCAGCTTACAAGGTTTATAAAACTTGGCCGGTTTATGTTATCCAAAAGTCCGTAATTGAAACATGAAATTCTATCATTGAGCTCAGATGCAGTAAGAATTTTTTGTTTTTTAACCATATATATCAAGAATAATTTTAATTCATATTGGCCGATGCCTTCTAAAAAATCATGCATCACATCAACGCTTAGCGAAGCAAAAGTGTTGAAGAATTTCAAATCATTTAAAACACAATACGTTTTAAATCCAAAATCATTTTTGGCTAAATGTTGAGCAGCATTTGTTGGATTCCTTAAGATAAAATCATTTTCAGAAAACAAATGTTGTGTCTGATCTTTTGAAGAGAGACACAATCTGCAAAAATAGTTAGAATTGAATGATTCATGAAGACCATATAAAGTATTGGCGCCTAAATTGTCATGAGCCACTGATAAAATAGAATCTTTTACAGTAAATGTTTCTTTAAGGTATTGAACTTCAATACCAGTATGTTCAAGATACTTTAAGTCTTCGACTATTGGCTGTAATATTGCGCCAAATCCAGTTGACTTAATGTCCTCAGCATAGCATAAGGCCACTAAAAATATATTTTCAAGGTGCGAGTTTAACTCGAATGGTAAATTTAATATCGTAAAGTAAATGCCACTTATGAACTTTGGTTTTAGATCCAAGAGGATTTACGGCTTCAAATTCATCAGAGAATAATTGTATTTGAAAAAAGAATTTTTCTTGTGAAAAAAATGGATTAGTTTTGTAATACAATCCATCACTAGGTTTTAATATGATGGAAGGGTCCGAAGTATCATTATTGAAAATGTGAAATAGAAATTTTTGATTTAAAGAAAGAAATTTCAGGGTCTCTACTATGGATATAAACATAAAAGTATTCGTTTTTGGTCGAAATATATCAGTGTTTTGTTCCTTGCAAAAATATCTATCTCTTCGAACAGATACTGACATTTCTTTTGGTTGGGGAATTCCACATTTTAAAATAAGTTGTTTGCGCTTATATGTCGAGTTTATACCTTTAAAAGGATTATCAAGAAATTGTTGAATACTCAAACCTAATTTTTGTTTTCCCTCAACAATTGGTTTTAACTTATTTAAAATGTTCTTGGTAAAAGTAGTTACTGATTGTACTATAGAATCTATTTTTGTATCAGCTATATTTAATTTATTCATTTGTAAGATGAATTGTTCCGAAATATTATTCATTGGCACCTCTTCTTCTAAAGATAATTCTGAACGATTTATTTTTAGAGGTTTGTCCCGTTCAATATTTATGCTAGTGTTGGGAGTGTGTACCAAAGCTGAATTAATATTTTCCTTTTCATGGTAAATTAAATGCTTTCGTAATCCACTAAAAGTTTTAAACTTAAATTTACATTTATCATATCCGCAAAATAAGTCAGTCTTATTCTGTTCATGCAAAACATGTATTAGTTTTAAATGCCTAATATACATTTTGGAACTACATAGTTGCTTACAAATAAAACAAAATAACTTCATTATACAACTTACATGTGGTTAAAAAATAAAAAAAATAATTATGAACCAGCTTCGTTAAAGCTCGTTAATTCTAGCCGATTTTTAATATCGATTATTCTGGTAGTAGGCAGTTTTGAATTTAATTCATAAATCGCATGGTCCATAAAATTAAAAAATGTTTGATGTCTATCAGTGTATTCGCATCCGAAGACAAAAAATGTCTTAAATAACGTGTCAAATGCTACAAGTGAGGAGCAACCATCTATAGGAATTTCTTGTTCATCTATAGCAATTGTGTATCTTGAGTGGTTTTATAAATTTGCGACATGTGCTTGCATTGATAGGAAACTTGACTAATGTAGATAGATTAGTTTAAGTTATAATTTATGTTTTGAATGGTTTTAACGTTTAGTTAATTATTGTTGTAGTATGTAATAAATAATTAATTAGATATAGAAGGTCCATAAACTATGAAATAGGGGCTGTTCATTTAAAATTAAATATTTTAGTAAGTTTTTATCAGGTAAACTAGTGAAAGGTGGACAGGGGTAAAACTACAACATTAATAAATTTTAAGCCCTGATTTAGATGTGGAGAGTCCTGAGTATCCGGCTTGGATTCCAGAGAAATGATCACAAATAAAGTAGCTAGATTGTGCTGTCTTGTATTAACTTTTATTATGTATTCCACTAAAAATTTACTAACTATCGATCGCATTGCGGTCTGTAAACGGGTCGAGTCTGTCCCAACTAATAGAAAAGATTCTGTTATATTAATTATTCATTTAAGAAATAAAATTTTGCTATTAGGCTGTTTATTAATTAAATTTAGTTTTCAGAATCGCCTGGGAATTGCATATTAATTTTAAAGTTTAATTTCAATTTTATTTTATTTTATTTTAATTTTATATTTATTGTTATAAGGATTAATTATAATCTTAGCTTAGTAATTTTAAATTTCTTAAATACTTTATCAGGTAAATTAATAAAAGGCGGACTGAGGGAAATGGCAACATTAATAATTTTTAATTAAGGTTTAGGGTAATAAATCAATAACCTATATCGGTTTTGGTTGGTATGTGAAAAGGGGTGTATGATGTGTGCATGGGGATGCTAAAGATACGGTTACATAAATTATTCATTTAAGTAATAAAATTTGGTATTATGGTGTTTTATTAATTGGATTGAACTTTCAGAGTCGCCTGGGAATTATAACATTAATAATTTTTAAGTCCTGATAAAAAATTTAGGGAGTCCTGAGTTCCAGCCCCCGGATTCCAGAGAAATGATCAACTAATAAAGTAACCAATTGTGATTGTCGAATACTAACAGTAGTTTGAAACTGGCCACCGGGAAACCGGACCAATTCTGTCATTACTAACATACCTTTCCCATCCTACCACACAAAATTTACTAACTATTGACTGTAACGGTGTTTGTAACCTGGTCGATCTCAAACAATTACTAATATCCTTCCTTATCCTTCCAAGTAAATGTAAAAATGGGTGTACGGTGGGCCCGGCGCTTTCCGGGATCTCCTGCTTAATGCTTGGCCGTACATTCGAAATCAATCAATCAATCAAAAAATCACTTTTCTAATGAACTTTGATTTTTTAAATTGTTTTTTTGGACAATTTAAATTAAGACTTAAGTTTATTTAAAAGTTTTTTTTAAATTTAACCCCTTAACGCATATTATTTTTGAAAAAAAAAACGCAAAAAAAAATATTTTTTTTTATAATTGAAAATATTTATTTGCACATATTTTAGCACAATAGATACATTTATATTAACAAAAAATTACGATTTGTTTTTTTTCCCGTATATCTTTTAAATTTTCAAAAATGTTTTGTAACAGAAAACAAAAATTACTAAAGAACAAGATAACAATTAAAAATTTTTTTTTGTGTGATAAATTTGGAAACATGGTGCAGCACAAAGACCAACATTGCATGATTGGCACATGTAACGGCTTTCCTTTCTTCTTCTTATACCGTTACTATCTCGTTGTATACAGCAAACGGCGCAACGTCTTGTAGGCCTTTTTTTCTTCGCAGCAGGCGGGACAAAACTGGGAAAATGTTTTTCCGTAAGTCGTAGTACTCCAACAGCTTTAGGTCGACCTAATTTCTTTACATTTTCTTCAGTATGGTAATTTTCTATCAAGCTTTCAATCAGCTGTGTTCGAAAACCTAAATTATTTTTCTGGCCTCCATTTTTCCGATATAAAACATACGAGTTCCATAAGCAAATATCCAATAAATGAAAAAATATTTTTTTATAGTATTTTTTCCCCCTTTTCCTTGTTATTGGATAGTCATGAATATGTTGATCTAGACGATCGACACCTCCCATAGTTTCATTGTAGTCTATAATAATTTTTGGCTTCATCATTGGATTACCGTCCTTATCCGTTTTATTTGTTAGTACTTTCTCTGTATTATGAACCGTAGATAATAAACAAACATCCCTTTTGTCATGCCATTTGATAATCAACATTTTATCTTTTTGCCCGGCTATCATTTCGCCTTTTTTAAGTTTTTTTGTCCGAATAAACGTGGGTATTTGCTTTCTGTTTACTCGCATTGTTCCATATGTATCTGTTTTATGATTTAAAAGAAAATCAGCCAGTGGGGTTGAAGTGTAATAATTATCAGTTGTAACACAGTATCCTTGATTCAAAAGTGGTTCAAGTAGTGACGCTACGATTTGTGACGATTTCGACATGTGTTTATATTTATCACTTATTACTGTAGTCTTTCCTGTATAAATTATTGATGAAAATAGGTAGCCACTTTGTGACTCACATAATAAATATAGTTTTATACCAAATCGAGACCGCTTTAGAGGTATATATTGTACCCAGCCTAGTCGACCTTTATATAGCATTAGGCTTTCGTCGATCGTAATATCTCTCTCTGGTATATATAAACTAGAAAATTTATTATTTAAATTTTCGTAAATGGGCCAAATTTTATATAATTTTGGGTTTGGATGCGTTGCACGGTCAAACTCATCATTATTATAAAAATGCAAATTTTTCTTTATAGCTAAGTATCTTGTTAGATTCATTAGCCTCGGATAAATGGGTGTAGAAAATATTTCATTAGTGGACCAATACATTCTTTCGTCTGGCTTTTTGATAATGCCCTGCAGTATATTTATTGTTAAAAACATCATCATTTCTTTTTTTTCAACTGGTTTCCATGGGTTAGAAGAACTTCCTGGTTGTTGTTCGGCATACCTATTTGTTTCCAAAGCTAATAAATCTAATATAGGGTCGTCAATAAACAGCTTAAAATACTCTAAAACATCAAAATTGTCCAAAAGAAGGAAAGTACAACACGAAGAGGCAATAAATTTAAACCGAGGAGGAGGCGGATTTGGTTGATCCGTGCTTATCTGCTTCCAATCAATAGATAAATCTCCTTCCAAACTATCCTCAGATTCACTACTATTTTCATTACTATCTTCTGAGCCACTTTCAGACAGATCAGCATATTCATAATCTGAATCTGAATCACTCATTTTTAACGAAATTTTATTCTAAAATAAAGTGTAAAATAAAACTACATTCTCGATTTAAAAAAAAAAAGTCACTTACCAATTCCAAAAAATATTTTGTGTTGCTGTTGTTGTGCACAACAAAATATACAAACACCATAAACAAAGTACCAAAAAATGTTCTCATATATATGCACTTAGAAATAACGTTTTTTTAGTTTCACGACTAATGCATAAATACTTCTACACCATAGTTCTTACGAATTTATGCATCACAATTCACAGTACATGGAAAGTTAGTGCAGAATAAATTCTCATGAGATACATATTTATCTTTATTCAATAAAAGATATTTAGTATATTGTATCATTTGCGCATTTTACTACATTATAAAATGTTACGAGATAATGTGCTATCGACATTATAACGCGCTAAAAAACAATTTCGTTCACAAATACATACACGTATAACACGACTAGTTGTGGCAAATCCAACACAAATGTCTATCCAAGCCATGTACAAACATTTAAGATAATTATGAAGATGTACGTTATGGTTTAGTATTAGTGAGTGTTTTTTTATTATTTAAACATTATATGAAAAATACCAATATATAAATAAATTTAGCGTACATTAACTGCTGTTATGAGCGATCTGTACGGCTTGTATAGACAATAGACATTAGTGTTGGTTTTGGTTGTGGCTTTGTAAACCAAAAGTAAAATTTTATTTTGCCTAAAGAAAAAACAAAATCTGCGAGAATTCTCTTTTGACTACAGAGAAAATTTTCGAAGGTTTTGGGAGAAATCATAATATATTTATTGTCGTATGGCATTGTTGAGATGCCGGTAATGAAATTACATCCTGCCGTCACTTTAACCTTTTTTTATTTTATCGTTTATTGATGAAATATGTAGCCATTAACATGTACCTTATCGCTATCATACACCACCGAGCAATTGGTGTCATAAACCTTAAAAATCGAAATTGATGAGATAATAAGCCATAAACTACAGCACTAAGTACAATTGATCACAATATTTTAATTACAAAAATCAAACGTAATTAATAGATTGAAATTTACATGAACGAGTTAACTCGGGCCTATGCATTTCTGCAAGTAACATCCGAACGAGTTAACTCGGGCCTATGCGTTAAGTGGTTAAATTAGATAAGTAAAATAATTGTTTACATACAAATTCATAATAAAGAGAGATTTATTATTCTTACTAATACATTCTCAGGAAAATCAATTTTTAGGACAAATGTTTAATTTTAGGACAAACTTCACACCCGTCAAATATCAGCATTTATGCACTGCATGTATTTACATAAAATCCGGACTCTAATTATAAGTATTTTGACAGCGTTCAACCGATATTTTTAAAACATAAACATACAAAATTTTAAAGTAAATGTACCTTTTACTTTTTTGTAAGAACCCAAAATTAGCATTCATTATGATTTCCCGTTAAAATTTTGAAAAAGTTGTAAAGTAAAATTTATTGAAAATATAATTTATTGGTCCTAACTAATAACTAACTAAGTTTCCTTATCGGACGTGTATTTTTCGAGATATTGAGATAAAATGCCATTTGCGGTGATTTCGGCGAAAATTATCTGGGCCAACTAATTAAAGTATACAATGATACAGTGAGTTACTTATCTTCTTTTATTCAGACAGGTTGAATTGCAAAGAAAAAATGTATTTTTCCAAATTCAGTTTAAAAATATGAGCTTGCGGTTTACAATTAGAGTCTTATTTATGTATATTTATATATTCAAATTTTATTCGACTCTTGTTGAAAACAAACGTAAGATACATAAATTAGGCTCTACTTTCGACTAACAAAAAATGTATGAAGATCATAATAGTACCAAAAATCCAATTTATAAATCCCATAACTACACGCTCGACACATAATTTAGCATAAACATTTCTCACCAAGTCTTTATAAAAGGCTATGTTACACGTATTTTGGTTATCAAATTTCCCGGCAAATTAGTTTTACATGATACAATTAATTTAACATAATTTTAAGACATAATAATAAACAAACAACAAAAATGTATACAAAATTCGTTCACCATTGAGATAGAGATGTCATTGTATATATTTTCTTATATTTCACCCATGTTAATATGACCTCCCAAAAAAAAACGAGCAACAATTCACAACAATGTATAAACATTTCCATAGGGAAAATTTAAAAAACAAAACAACAACGACAGTCAACAGACAAAATGTTAACAAAAAAAAAATATTTTTTGTGTTTTGGAATTTTGCCAGAAGCATTATTATGTAGATTGTCGAATCGAAAAGTTCGTTTAATCTGTTGGACTGTTTTGGGAAAACCGACGACAACTAAAAAAAAAACGAATTGTTTTAATAATAGACAAGCCAACATTTATTGCAAAAGTATTAATTAAATGACAAAAACGATTAGAAAGTACGATTCAATCGTATTTATCCTTTGTACAAAGAGATGTTGAATTGTATGGAAAATCTCTTGTTGATACACACGTGAAATTCTTTTAATAAGCTTGATGGTAAATAATAAACAACTTTTTCTAATTAATTCCTGATAAATAAACATTATAAAATCTACCTCTCGTGTTTCGAGTTTTTTTTAATTTCAATCTGATATTTTGTTTCGCTGGAAAAGGGGATTACCGACGATTGTATCCTAGATTTCGGATGAAAATTAGGAGAGAGTTAAATTCAAATTAATTTTATTGTTTATATTTGCTGAAGATTTATTATTAATATTTATTTACAATTCTAATTAAAATGAAATATTAGATGCTTTCTTTGTACACTGATACAATTGTGTAGTAAAATTATTTAGTGTCATCGGAATCTACTTCCTCGAGAATGATGAAAGGGAAATTTTCATCGTCAATCGGGAGAGATCGGACGTCGGTTAACCATTCACTGTAACCCTGTTTTCTTGATATGCAGCTCCGAGATAAGTAGGCACTACGTACCACAGATTTCACGAACGATCTTATCTTCCATTAGTATATAATGACATCATTTGTGATATTACTAACAATAAAAGTATTGTAGAAATTCTACTTCGTTTGCTTTTATTCAATTTTACAAACCAGACATTGAAAATGGAAAACCCTTTATAATCCGAATATGGTTTAAAAAATTAGGAAGGAGGCTGGTTGCTTAATGAATTTATTTTATTCAAATTTCTTCAAATGGGTGCCTAATTAACCCCCCTCAGAGAGTGACATGGACCTTTGCGCTGGCTTTGCGTACCACCCAATTCGGCAATAGCAACAATTAACATTTAAAACATATAGGAAGGATCCGAGAACTAAAACCCTATATGGAGATATTTTGCTATGGAGCTCTTGTTCCATTTATGAATATCATATTTACGTTAAGAATAATGGAATTTTTACCTGCTTTATAAAATCAATTCCACTTAATTAACTAAAAATATATCCATTAATTATTTTTGATGTAAACAAAAGAGCAAAAATAATTTTTAAAAATTAAATTTACATAATAAAAGCACAACCCTTGAATTTGAAGCATCATCATGGAATCTCCGATATCAAAATATTAAATCGAAACTATTGTTCGAGTACTAACCTATACATATTGTAATTTTTCGATTATCGCATCATCAATATTCATTTATCCGAGACTAGAGACCATCCGATAACAAAAAAACTAAAAACAAAAATTCTACAATCCACATCAAAATATTTGGTTGATCCAAAAGTTTTCTTCTGTAGTGATTTGTTGGGGAAAGTGTTTGCTAAACAGAACTTGAAAAGTTTTGATTCTACTGACGTAGTACGAGTATGCATCATGTCAGATAAATCGAATGACTCGATTTATTTTTGGCGAAAATTTTCAAATTTGAATAAAATTTTTATAAAATGTTTGTTTTTTTTTATTTTGGTTTTAATAATTTATTGGAAATATTTTGGCTTTAAGGCTTGAATTTATTCGCATACATACGTTGTTGTACGTTCTGTGTTACAAGAGAATTGTGATCAATCTACTATAGATAACCGCAACATAGCATAATGAAAAATGGAATTTTCAAAATATCTTAAGGCAAAATCCTTTAACCGAAATTTTTAGTATTTAAGCACGAAGGCCAACATAATTATGATTTAAATAAGTTGCTTCTTTCTAGAATTTGGGGTAATAAAAAAATATCTCTTTCCTTTATCTTTATGCCAAATAAAATCTACCACTGACATCGTTTGGTAGATAATTAACCAATAATTGTTTTTTCAAAAAACTAAACGTCTGCCACAACTCAATTATGTAAAGCCAAGTTTACCGTTAAACAATTCTATATAATCGCCCCCAACTACCATAAAATATGTATATCAGAAAATCTTTCCAAGAAAAATAAAATCGTTATAACACCCGTTTTAGAAGAATAAATTGTTATCATCAACATAAGACGCACACAACACAAAAGAGATAAAATCATCTTGAAGCTTTTTTTAAATAATTCTTTCGACTTCTAAAAGGATTTTTTTTTTTAACTCTCTATTATAAAATAATGATTGTAATTTCTTTTTGTCAGCTTCATTTATTCAATCTTTTTTTATCATCATCGTCGTCATAATCATCGAGAAATAATACTGCTTAAGATGGTAAGTGGGTTATAGATTGTTGCGCACATATTTCGGATGGTATATACAACTACAACAATAGCAATAATAAAAATAACTTCTTACGGTCCCTCCATATTTAGATGTGTGTTTGGGATTATAATATATATTCGAAACGTAAACCAAATTGAAAAAGTGAACTTTGAGTATAGAAAGGATTAGAAAAAGAGGCCAATTGTGTATCGGTCATATCGTTATTACGTGCGTTTGAAGGTGAATTTTTATGTGTAGGCATTACACATAAATATGATTTTATTATCGAAAAATCTGGGTTTGGCGTGAGCTTTGCTTTAAAAGTGGTTTGGGGTATAATAATAAATCGGATTTTTGGTGCTTTTTATCTATTTGATTTATTTTCACCCTTTTTTCAGTCGAAAATTGTGTTTGGATCATGTAAACAATGGAGGACGAACTATGAGAATTTGGTTACCTTAAATTGTTTGCATTACCTATGGGGTGAATTTTTTATTTATAGTGTCAGTGCTGAACAATTTACTAAATACGTTCAAATATTTTAAAAATCAACCAATTATAGTCTAAACCAAAAATATTTATACAAAGGTTTGTAGCGGCTCGCTCATTTATTATCATTCGCACATTACATTCATACATTCATTTTTACATTCACTCATCGCTTCAATCAATTCGCACACGAACATTCCAACAAAACAAAAGGAACAGGCTTATTAAAATGCAGGCATACCAACGCTCAAGAAAAAACAAGAAAAATAAAAAGTACATGAACACAGCTTCTTTCGCGCTTCTTTTTTTTTCTGACAAGATAAAAAAACACACACAATCGTTTCAGTTTTGGTACAACACAAAAGCCCAATAATTTTTCATTTTTTTAAACTAATGTGTTATCGGCCATTCGAATTTCGTATAAATTAAAATAAAAAAAATAATTTTTCCGCCTATTTGGTGCTACATAAATATATAGTGCGGTGGTGAAAAATATTAAGAATAAAATAATTATTGTAATCAAAATAATAAATTAGCTTATATGTATAATTAGTGAATTATAAAACCTGCGCGATATGTGCGCGTCACAATAAACTCAAGTGTTTTTTTATCATCTAAAAATATTTTTATATAACTTGTGGTGTACAGTGTTATATACAGTGTTATAGTTTAATTACAGCTCAAATACTCATAGTTGATGTAGCTGTATGTAAGTGTGCTCTCAGATGTTATCTAGTTGCAATAAAACGTCCAGGGCTTTGTTAATTTAGTCACCGACTCAAAATGTAAGACTTTGGTTGGTTTTCGGCGTATATGCCGACATTGATAAATGGAAGCTGTCATATAAAGACATATTCTGCACAATGTACATATATTTATATACATATGGTAACACCATACTTACTGTAACACTATATTATAATGTTGTACCTAACCTCAAATATCAAATCAGTCATTAAATACTATTTGAAAAACTCAAGCCTCTGCTTTGAATTTGTGGGAGTATTAGCCTGGTTACCAGGAAAGGGCCAAGCGAATACTCGAGAGAACTTTTAATTAAACTAGTTTAACGTTCGTTTTAATTCTGCTTTATTTTACCATATTCCGTGCTATTTATACAAAATGTGATACATTCTACACTACATTCTACATTCTATATGTTATGTATGTACAGAATATATACATAACATATACTAATTTTCTCACATTATCAAAAAGTGCAAAAAAATATAATTTATATACAAAATGCATATTGAGCATTTTGAGATAACATAATTTTAAAACCTGTTGATCCGTGATTCAACATACTCCCGCCTCTCACAATGCTCATACAATGCTGTCAGCCGAGCCTGGAAGTGGAGAAGGAGGTCTGTTGGGTATCCGTCTTCCCCTTATTTTGCATGTAATCCAGCTGATTCCTATAGCTAAGCAACTCCAAAATATCACGTGAATCATCGTATAATGGTGAACGTGATGAATGTTCTGATGGATAGGTAGTACTTCCTTCTCCCTCAACTCATTCAACTGGTTCTCCAGCTCAGTTGTTTCTGGTGTAGTCAACAAGTTTAAATCGTTGTGAGCCATGTTCTTCTTTATCGATGTAACCAAATCGTGCAAATTATGGGCACCATGCATTAAATGTGCTGTTTCATATAACATTTTTTTGATGCTATGCTGAGCGGTCCCTATGGCAATAATTTGAATATTGGCGTCTCGTAACACACAGCCGGCTTCGATTTCTACTATACCGGAACCACGAAAGATGTAAGGCTGTATTCTGGATTCACATATGACATCAACAGTATAGTTTCGTTTGGTACCACATATATCCACTGATTTGGGACATGAAGTTTAATCCAATGGTTGGTAGCGTTTATTGTTCTAATGTTGCATGTTGTGTCTAACCCGTCCTTCCGTTGCAAAATGGCTATCTCACATTGATTAGGGTCATTCAGGGAAATAATAGGTGACACTTCACACAAAAATTGCTTATGTTGGAACATATGGCATCGGTTTACATCTTCTTTTGTCATCAACGCGAAATGTTCGCGCCGATTGTTCATGGCCAAATAGTCAGTTGAAGGGACAATGTGTGACTGCGTGTTTCCATGAGCAATATCTGGTACAGGAATTATAGCTATAAGCGTATAATCCCATGCAAACGAAAGTGGTATTATGATTTCAATTATTACATACTTCTGGGTTACTCGGCTGCGTACGGTCATACTTTGGTACACATGACGGAGGTCATGAATATTGTGGCCCGGAAGAGTAACGGTTGTTGGCACGTGTTGTCTGATCACTTGCAGCTCTTCTTCTATCTGAGTTGGTGTAAGTATGGACGGGTGCAGAATGTCTTGATGAACATGATGAACCACGTCAAGTAAGCCTTGCTGTGTATCCTCAAGGCTCTTAAGCACTAAAGTCATTTCAAGCAAGTTTATAAACACTGAGCGCACTCTATCTTCATATGTTCTATATTCCTGTAGCAGCATCATATCCTGTCGCAGACGATGTTGTTCCTTGATTAAGTTGTTTATCGCTGTGATGGTAAGGTTGGAGTTATGTCTCACTAACTTTACGGTGTTATCTATTACGCTTGTTTGATTTTTTATCAGACCCAATAGATGATTCTCGTTGTTGCCAATTGCCTCAAACTGAGCCTCGTATATTTCAGCCTCACGCTGACTAAGAACTCCGAACATGTCCCCTAGTACCAGGCCGACGGTATCTCCGAAACCGCGTTTTACCCGTCTCCGATCCTGATTGCTTTCAAACAATAGCACATTATCTGCGATCAAATTATTGTATTGCCATAGGAATTGTTGGAGCATGATGTTACAACTTAGATTAAGCTCCGCGCACACCGTTGTTAACTCGGTGTGAGCTTGCTTAAAATTCTCAATTTCATCCCAGTAGCTGCTCAGGTTGTAATGAACTACTAATGTCCATCTCATTGCCACAATTTCGAGCTTGCCTAATTCCTCGAAATGTATTCCGGTGGACTTGTTGAATGGAGTAATCCGGATGTCTGCTTGTGCTAACCCCAGAAGGCAGCAAAAAGAGAAAATTGCAAGAGCTACTTGGTTTGCTCTACCTAGCTTTGCTCGTCGCTGAGGTTGTTGCCTGGGAGCAGCGTTGTTACTGCTAGGTAATGCGTTGCTGACTTTTTCTTGTCTAGGACCTGCGCTGTTACTGCTAGCGGAGCCGTTGTCAATATATGGTGCAGGTGCTGCATCACTAAGTTCTTTCTCAATCGGAAGTTTGCATAATTTGACAATTGGTCTTTTGTATGTCGCATCCTGGCATTTAATTGTTGCGACTCTAACTAGGTCATCCCTGCCAGCATGAACCTCAAGAACACGTCCCAATTTCCATCGAGTGGCAGGTAGCTGATCATCTTTTAATAGTACTAGATCGTGTACTTTTAGATTGGGTTGGACATTTTTCCATTTATACCGCTGTTGTAGTTGGTGAATGTACTCGGATGACCAGCGTTTCCAATATTGTTGTACCATTTGTTCAATCATGAGCCATCTTGAATTTAACCCAATGGCTTCGATGCTCGCAGATGGTGGCGCCTTGAGTGCATCACCGATAAGAAAATGCCCTGGTGTTAGTGCTGTTAGATCAGAAGGATCATTTGAAAGTGCTATTAATGGCCTGGAGTTGAGACATGCCTCGATTTGGCTGGTTACCGTGTACAGTTCTTCAAATGTTAATGTGGATTCTCCTACAACCCTCTTGAGATGGAATTTTACTGATTTTATTCCTGCTTCCCAAATGCCTCCGAAGTGAGGAGCATGAGGTGGTATGAAATGCCAGTTAGTACCATCAACAGCTATCATAGCGGCGATGTCGGTTGGTAGTGATTTTATGGCGGTGTGATGATTCTTCTTTAATACAGCATCAGCTCCAACGAAATAAGTTCCGTTGTCGGAGTAAATATCCGTGCATAAGCCTCGTCTGGACACGAATCGTTTGTAGGCGGCAATGAATGCTGCTGTTGTTAAGCAGCTAACTATCTCGATATGAATAGCTTTTGTTACCATGCATATGAATAGAGCTATGTATCCTTTATATGACTTGTAACCTCTTCCTCTAGTTGTCCTTAATTGGATGGGACCAGCATAGTCGATTCCTGTTTTTGCGAATGCTCTTCCTGGCTGAACCCTAGCTGCTGGTAAGATGCCCATTAGTTGATCCGATATGTGTTGTTTGTAGCGGAAACATTTTAGACATTTTCGCACTACATTGCGGACAGCACGCTTACCATCTATAACCCAGTATTTGTTTCTTAAGTGTGCTAAAGTCAACTGAGTACCACCGTGCATCGTGTTACGGTGGGTTTCTTCAATGATTCGTAGTGTGATAATATTATGGCTGTCCAAAATGATCGGATATCGGCTGGTGTTTGGAAGATCTGCGTTTCGTAAACGCCCATTTACACGTAACAGGCCGTCATCGCCTGCCATTGGGTTCAATGACGCAAGCCTGCTTTTGTTGTTAATTTTTCTTGCAAACTTGAGGCAGAGAACTTCATCATGAAAATCTTGTTCTTGCATGATTCTGAGGATTGTAATTTCCGCGTCCTGGAGTTCTTGATTTGATGGCACTTCATTCCAATGGTTTGCAAGTTTATTACGATTAATGAAACGTTTACAGTACGCGATGATCCGTTTCAATTTGTTGATGTTGGAATGGCGCTTGAATAGTGCTGCAAACGGGTTGGCTTCTTTTACTGCGATGAATGCTTGCACGACCTTTTCCTCTAAGTCATTTGGTTCTAATACCACCAGGTTTTCTGGTGTAGGTGTATCTGATATTACCTCGTTTTGAAGAAAGTCAGGTCCCTTCCACCAGAAATGGTTGTTTGCCAGCGCCAGTGGGGTTGTTCCACGTGATGCTATGTCCGCCGGGTTGTCACTTGACTTCACATGATTCCATGTTGTTGTTGGTAACATACTATTTATAGCCGATATTCTATTTGCCACAAATGTTTGGAACCGGTTTGGTTCCCCCTTTATCCAACACAATGTAATTGTTGAATCGGACCAGGCATACGTTTTGACGTTATTGAGTCCCATTGCACTCTGAACATGATTCATCAGTTTTGCCAATAGCAATGCTGCGTTTAACTCAAGACGTGGAATTGACAGCTTTGTTTTGATAGGGGCCACTCGTGTTTTTGACATTAATAAGTTTGTGGTAATGTTGCCCATACTGTCGATGTTTCGGCAATATACCACGGCAGCGTATGCCATCTCTGATGCATCTGCAAATCCGTGAAGCTCAACTGATGACTCCCTCGTTATACCAATCCATCGAGGAATTGCAATCTCCGTCATTATTGACATCTCCTCCTTGTACTTAACCCAGCTAGTGTTTAATGTTGCTGGTAATGATTCATCCCAATCTATTCCAATTCTCCAAGCTTCTTGCATCATCAGTTTGGCCGTGATGGTTATTGGTGATAGCCATCCTATGGGGTCGAATAATTTTGAGGAATCTGATAACAATGAACGCTTTGTTGGATTGCAATCGGATAGATGCAATTCGGATACATCGAACTTAAAAACGTCCACAAGGGGATGATATATTATCCCTAAGGTTTTGACGGAATCATTTAGCTTGATTGATAGGTTGCCTGTACGATGCAATTCACTGGGAATATGATCCAGAACCTCCGCAGAATTCGAAGCCCATTTCCTTAGAGTCATTCCGCCTAGCTCCGTGAGAGTCCTTAGCTGATTCACGGCCAAGATTATTTCCGCCTTGCTGTCACCTCCAGTTAAAAGATCATCTACGTACAAATCTGATGATAGAATTTTAGCAGCGGTTGGATAGATACTGCTATTATCTTCTGCTAGTTTTAATAACGCTCTTACGGCTAAGAAGCTGGCAGCGGTGGTGCCATATGTAACAGTGTTTAGTCTGTAGGTGGCCATAGGTTTTGTTGGATCATTTCGCCATAATATGCGCTGAAAATCTCGATCCCGTTTATGAATCCAAATTTGTCTGTACATTTTTTCGATATCAGCGGTTATGACGAATTTGTGTCTACGCCACCGGAGGAGAATGTCAACTAAGTCCTCTTGCAATTTTGGGCCAGTCATCATTAAATCATTTAGTGACACTCCCGTAGTTGTTTTGCAGAAGCGTCGAAAACGACCCGGAGTTTGGTAGTTGTACTATCTTGCTTTATAATGCCATGATGTGGTATATAATAGCTTTCACTCGCTTTCAAGCGTTCAGACTCTGTGTTGATTATCTTCATATGTTTTAGGTCAATGTATTCCTGCATGAACTGATGATAATTCTGCTTGAAAGATGCATCCTTGTCGAACTTTCTTTCGAGCTGTAATAATCTGGCTACCGCTGTTCGTCTTGACTCCCCCAAGTTGATATTATTTGTCTTAAATGGAATCCTCACCATGTATCTTCCATCGGGGCAGTGCTCTACAGTTGACTCAAAATGTGACTCAATCTTGATTTCTTCCTCAGTGCGGCTCCTTTCCTCTGGAATATTGTCGTTTTCGATGAATAATTTTAGTTGTTCCTCAATCGTCTTGGTAGTCACCATGCTTGTTATTGTTTGGTCTGCAAGGGCTCCTAAGTTGCCAATAATGGTCCACCCAAATTCCGTACGTTGAGCCATGGGTTCATGGCGTTCTCCCTTCAGGATATCGTTGGTTACCAATAATGGGTAATAGTCCGCACCAATTACCAGGTCAATGGGTTGTGACATATTGTATTGTGGATCCGCTAACTGTATGTTGTGGAGATGCTTCCATTTGTCGACATTGATGTTGGTCTCAGGAAGCTGTTGCGCCAGTTTATCAAATATTAAGGCATCGATATTCAAACGAAAACCTCCAAAGAATCTTGGTGCTATCTCGACGTTGATAGTCTGCCGACATATGCCAGCATTATTTCCGCCTATACCCGAAATGTTGACGTGGGTTTTTTGTCTTCTAATATTCAATAGGTTGGCAGCCTTTGATGATATTAAAGTGGCTTGAGATCCAGAATCTATCAAGGCCCTTAACAAGATGATCTGCCCATTGCTAGTTGTTGCTTTAATTAGTGCAGTTGGTAATAGCACAGGTCCTTGTTGGTTGACCAGGAAAGTCTTAGCTGTGCTCATGCTCGTTGTAGCGGCGTTGTTGCAATGCAGAAGGGTGTGATATTGCCCCTTGCAGACAATACATACTGCCGCTCTACAATCACCTCTCTTATGAGCTTGGGAGAGGCAACGAACACAGCGGCCGGACTCATTTATCAACCTTGCTCTATCCAGTGTCGACATTTCCCTGAATTGGCTGCATTGATCCAGCCTGTGATTTTCTCTGCAAGGTTTGACCAGACATTTGTTGATGGACGTCGCTGCAACCACTCTATTTAATGGTGGCATGGTCAGTGGAGGTGCTCTTACCGTTGTTGGTTTGGCGCTCCCCATGGTTTCCAAAGACTGGAATCTTCTCTCCATAAAATTGAAGTATTCTTTTATGTTTGGAACTTCTCGAGGTTTGGCTAATGTTGTTTCATACAGCCTAGCGGTATCGGGATCTAACTTCTTTAGCAATATAAATGCCACAAATGACTCAAATGGGATGGACATTTGTAATCGTTCTATATTGTGCAACATCTCCTTTGCAGTATCGTGATGGTTACGAATTGCCCCGGCAGTGGCTACTTGTATGGTTGGTAATGACAACAATGTGTTGAAATACTTGCTCGCCAATAATCTTGGATTTTCAAATCTTGCCTGAAGCAAGTCCCAGGCCGCTCTGTAATTCTCACCCGTTGTTGATAGGTGACGGATCAGCTGGGCCGCACTCTTCTGAACGTGAGATTTTAGGTACGTCATTTTCACCGTATCGGAAATTTTCTTATTCCTATGAATAACTTCGGTAAAAATGTCGTTGAATGAACTCCACTGCTCATAATCTCCGGAAAAAGTGGGAATTTCCACTTTTGGGAGCTTGGTACAACCTGTTGAAACTTCTTTTGCCTCAATCTGAGCTTGCTGCAGTCGAATAATTGTTGTTTCCACTTTATCCTGCAAGGTGTCATGGTAGTTGTTTATGAAATAATTATCTGTCCGATGTTCTCCCTCTGACTCCACCATGATAGTAGTGTGCAGCTCATCAATTTGGTCTACTCCCTTTTGCAACTGATGAACCTTTAGTTGCACATATTCCTTTGTAACTTCTCCCGTTTCTAAGGCGTAATCAATTGACCCGATTTTTTTGTACAATTGACGCATTAGCACGTCCTGTTTTTTTAGCAACTGCCTGATGCCATGTCCATCAGATGTGTCTCGCTCGTTGCCATGTAGCGATGAATGTTGTTGGGGTTCATCGCTTTCACTTTGCTTCGGCTCTTCCCCCTCGTTGTTGTTTGACGGAGCATAGGTTTTTGCACCGAAACCCGGGATATCGGGTGGCGTAACCACAAACTCGTCATATCCGCTGATATCGAATTGCTGAAGTTGTGAAATATCCGCCGTCGATATTGTTGGTGTTAATGGAGGTCCGGCGTTTAACCGTTGGCGCATGTCAGCTATCAGAATCTCGTAATTCTCCGAAACTTCTTTCCTCTTTTTGAGGTATGGATGACTTGAATCTAGCGGTGGCTCTGCAGCACGAATTTCTTCGTCGCCTGCTAAATACTTCACGTATTAAGCCTTTACCTTTGCTAGCCGCGATTCCAAGTACGACTTAGTTTTGCGGGATAAGCTATCTTTGCCATAATTTCTCTGCAACGTTGTTATTTCTTCGGCAATTTCTGCCTGCAGCCGTAGTTTGCTCTCCATGTTGTTAATTAATTTACGCTGGTTGTGGCGTATCAAATTTTTGCTGCCGTTACGTCTGGAACGACGTCAGCCGCAGTCTTTCCCGATTGTTGTTATCGGCTCGGGAAATGCGCTCTGTGTAGCGCTTGTTGATTTGCAGATGGTTCGTCTGGAACGACGTCAATACCTGCTTGTCCGACTTGTTGTTTTACTAGCCTCGGAATTTGGCTCCTCTTGTGGTAAAGATGGCACTGAATATCCGATTGTTGTTGACTGGCTTCGGACTTGCTGATTGCGGAATACGCTCTTTGTAGCGCATTCGGCTCGAAGGACCATGAAAAACTCAAGCCTCTGCTTTGAATTTGTGGGAGTATTAGCCTGGTTACCAGGAAAGGGCCAAGCGAATACTCGAGAGAACTTTTAATTAAACTAGTTTAACGTTCGTT
This sequence comes from Tipula vernalis, assembly GCA_958295665.1. Classification (NCBI taxonomy): domain Eukaryota; kingdom Metazoa; phylum Arthropoda; class Insecta; order Diptera; family Tipulidae; genus Tipula; species Tipula vernalis. The sequence goes on along the minus strand of OY282560.1, from coordinate 115,579,640 downwards.
TTAATTCTGCTTTATTTTACCATATTCCGTGCTATTTATACAAAATGTGATACATTCTACACTACATTCTACATTCTATATGTTATGTATGTACAGAATATATACATAACATATACTAATTTTCTCACATTATCAAAAAGTGCAAAAAAATATAATTTATATACAAAATGCATATTGAGCATTTTGAGGTAACATGAAACATGTACACATTAATATAATTTTAAATATAAAAAGATAAGTTTAATACAAAATGCATATTGAGCATTTTGAGATAACATAATTTTAAAACCTGTTGATCCGTGATTCAACACTATTAATACGTGTTAATCGTGTTATCACATGGTGTCAGAAGTGGGATATAAAAAAGATTTCAAGTGAAAGTGAAGAAAACTAATCAAATACGTAAAATACGTACAATTAAATACAATTTTATGGAAAATATCAAAAATTGATGCCATTAATGTATAGACATCAGGGATAATATGTTGGGTGGATTAGGACTTTTTTGACTCCTTTGAATTTGAAAAAGTACCGAGGTACTTTCGACCCAAAATAGTACTTTCATTAAATATAAACGAGTGGAAGGAATTCCTAGCTATCGAAAAGCACGTGGAGAGCGGATTCTATAAAGCGCATTTGGATGACATTGATACAATTGAGGAAATCCATTTTAAACTTCAATTTAAATTAATATGGGAACAATTAAGATTAAAATATGGTAATTGAATACGAAAAAAGCCGCATTCGATTTATTGACCTTCGCCTGAGATTCGGAAACGAAAGATCTACCACGATCATTCGACCTGCTACTTAACTTGGATACGGAGAATTCACAAAAGATTAAATTGACCAGCCAGCGCCTTACAACCGGACACGAGATATTTACAATACTACAATAATAAATAAACTTTAGATATCTGAATTTCGGAAACGGTGAACTGTGCTTTACAAGTGCATATTATGCAGAAATTCAGACCGGACTCATTGGCGATACTTTGTTCATGGTCCTTCGAACCGGATTGGCGCCCTTCTTAATAATCTTGGAGTAAATTCAAAATGACAAAATTTAATACATACGAGTATTAATTAACCAAAATCGTTATTTAAACTGCGATTGTGAGGAACTTGAAGTGGAAAGTTATTGAGAACCTTTCAAACAATAACTGTAAAATTTTCGAAAGTTTTTGAAAAATTAACCTCATGTTAAGGGGCTTTGAAAATATTAAAGCCCGAGTGAAAACTTTTTGTGACACCACTCGTACAACAGAAATAAAAAAGTGCAGGGCGCTTCTAGAAGACGGATGGGTGAAATTCCTAATGATTCCAATTGATTTGAAGCCTAGAATCAAATGGGAAAAATTACATGAGAAAATCATGCTTCCCAAAATAATATCTCGATGAACGATATAATACAAACTCAAAATAATTTTCTTCAAGAACTACGAGATCGATACGCCGATCAATTCAGAGAAAACCTGGAAATAGGGCGTATAAGGAGGTATACAATGGTAGGTACAATGGAATTAATTGGAACTTAAATTTATTGAATTCAATCGATGTTATCCCGAAACAAAATCAACTCAAACTGGAGAATACGGCCAAAATAGTGGGAGAAACTAAATTGCAACCAATTGTTCAATCGCAGTAACCGTTATTCCGGGGAACAGCAACCAGTGCCTGAATTCCGGTTCGATGACAAATGATAATGAGAAATGACTTGATTTTTTATTTCAACTAGCCGGTTGCATTTTTATTTAGAATAGGCGAAATAAAACATAAAGTCATTTCTCATTCTCATTTATCACTGATCCGGAATTCGGGCCCAGGACGAAAAAAACTTTGAATGTAAATTTGTTCGAAGAAAAACTATTCGAGTTGAACGATTCTTAAAGCTTTCCCCTAGATCAAGACATGTGGCGGTACAACTTAAACTTGCCAAAACGGTGATCCGTGTATATTTATCGGCTCGACCGCACTTTTGTCATCATCGTCGATGTTACAAAAGACCGACCGTTGACTCGTCCAAAATTACAAAAATTTCCGACAGTGATGATCTGCATCGTTATCACAGCTACTTTCAACTGAAACAGTTGAACAAAAACAAAACAGTTCGGAGACAATGAAAAACTCCAGTGATAATATTGCAAAGGTTCGAAATTTATTTAAATCTGACACAAATACAAACGATAAAATTAAAAACAAAACCGCTTTAGATAAAAATAAAACCAGTGATAATGAAAATGGAACTAAACCCGAGATTAAAGAAAATAATAAATAAAAACTACGGAAAACGGCAATATTGGTGGTACTGGAACAGACAATAATACTGCCGTGCTAAGCATATTTTTCATAACTACAGTTTGGCCAAATTGAATTATTGATGCCAATGGATAGCAAACTTTATCATTAAAATTAAAAAAAATAATTAAAACTAAATTGAAAAACACGTGATAAGAAAAATGGTTTTCATTTTTAATGCAAAATACACCGATTTCAAAACTTTAACATTAATTTTCTCAAAATGCATTTTTTGTAGTTATGTAAAACATGCTTACCAAAATAAAAATAGTGAAATAAGATTAATTAATAAAAACAAGTAAATCTTCAACTGAAAATGATGACAAAGAAGGCACATCAGCGAAATCCAAAGCAAATCCATTACCAACTACTGGATCAACATTAATATCCGGTATATCTCCGGTATTATCCGGTACATCTACGGTAACGAGAGAGGGTACGGTAAAACCATTATTCTCACAATATGGCAAAGTGCCCGGTTTACCCGGTCTGAATTTCTGTGTATATGTAATATCTCTTGTTTTCAAAATTCAGATACGAAAGCTCAATTATTGTATTTAAATTCCAGTTTAGGAAGGCACGTTGACTTTAAATTTAAGCCATACTCCCTCAAACTTTATTCTGCCCAGATCAGACAAATTGGTTCAATTTAATTCTCATGTTTTAAAGAAAATAAAGAATATTTAGATTGTCCGAAAAGGTTATTGCTCTGCGGTTATTTAAAAAAAAAAATAAAATACTCGGTACTAGTTGCACATTAGAAATTAGACAAATTAATTAATTAACATTCAAAATTAAAGTGAAATTAGCTTACAAAGAAATAGAGCTGTGTGAATATTGTGAAGAAGAAAAATTGTAAGAGAATTTTTCTGTATTAGTATGATTCGCTAGTACATCCCGCACAGTACATTCAAAAACGGCAATTTATATATAAAGTTTAGTTCTGTTGAATTAATAATTATTTAGCAGAATTATTTGTGGAATTTGCAGTAGGTTCTCCAAACCAATCGCGAGTACATATCTCAAAATGCCCAATCACATTATTATTTTCAATTCTAGATGTCACTTACACGTACTTTAATAGATCTCAATACAGACGTTTTATGTTTACATGACAGTTTAGCAAAACATCAGGCCTATTTGCTTTAAATTAAAAGAAACGAATGAACTTTACTTCGTCGCCTCGTAACAACTCATTTACCGCCCTTGTGACGTAACTAACTATTAATAGCTTTAAAAAAACAAATTTTAGCAAGAATTTTTTATTGAAATTCCTTTCGGTAAAACGTGATCCTTCGGTTAGTTTCTTTTTGTTATTAACTCGTAATTAAATCTATGTTGATTACTGTCTTAAGCCATTTAGGTTTTTACATATTTTCAAACAATTAAAAATATTTTAACTATCGCTTACAAATGCGATTCGACCATTGTCGCATTGAACCTATAATAAGACGGGTGTGGGCGAAGGAGCCGAAGGAGGGATAAAAACAATAAAATCTTAAACCAAAACATCTCTTCTTTAAACCAGCTGAATTTTTTTTTTTAAGTATAAAGTACTTTCAGGCCTGAAGAAGTACTCTCTGGTGCATGGAAAAAGTACTGTCAGAAATACTCTTGTATCATCCCTGATAGACATTAGGCAGCAATAATACATAACCTACAAAGAAATAGAGCCGATTGTTCGAGAATATAAAACATTAGTGAAGTCAACAGTAAACAAATTTATTGTAAACAGTGTTTGAGTCCTTTGCAAGCAATCACAATGTCAGGTATAAAACCACCGAAACATTTATTCGTCAATCAGGATGCGGACATGAATCAAGCATGGACTGAGTGGAAAGAGGCATTTCAATATTACTCTATTGCAACGGAGTTGAATTTAAAGCGGCGGTCAAGCAGCACAACCCGTAATAAACAATTTGGGTGTAACTGACGAAAAGAAATAAGAAACAAAAACCATACTGGATAAATTAACAGCACATGTTGCACCATCATGTAACAAAACGTATGAAAGGTGTCAATTTCATCGCATCAAACAACAACAATCAGAAGGGTTTGAAGATTTTTTTCAAAGACTACAATGCCAAGTAAAAAGTTGCGGATATAAAGTTGAGGACTTTGATGAATTTACAATGGATCAAATAGTAGTTGGAATCAAATCAGAACAGACTCGTCAAAAACTTTGGGTGGAAGATAGTTTGGATTTAGAAAAAGCAAAGAAAATATGTAGAGCCGCCGAGAGAGCCGAAAAAGAAATGCATGAAATACAACAGGAGATCTCTGAAGTAAATACATCAGTTACGGTAAATAAAGTAAAAAACGAAACATTTCATTGTGGTCGGTGTGATAATGAACACGGAAGGAAACAATGATGTCAAGGAAAGTTGCAGCAGTCGGGGAGTTAGATACAGATTCTGACTCCACGGAAGAAGATAAGTACGACGAAGATGTTAATTATGATTATCATGCATCGGTCATTAAAATAAACAAGTTAGCAGCCGACAATAAATGGATAGAAAACTTATAAATTGGCGAAAAAAAGGTCGCGGTTAACCTTGATACGGGTGCAGAATGCAATATGATGTCATCTGATGAAGCAAAAAGACTGAAATTAGAACTAAAACAATAGTGCAATACCTGTCCTCGGTGAAGTGAAAACAACTTGTACATCATCCAAAGCAAGTGCTACAGTGAAATTTAAAATAGTAGAAGGTAATCTCATGACCATATTAGGTCTAGACATGTGTGAGAAATTAAGGTTAGTTATTCGGGTGCAACAAATTCAACAAATTGGACGTTGTAATACATACGAATATGACATCAACTTTATTGATAGTCCACATTTTAAAATTGTACCACCCAGAAGAATTCCACATGCGTTTAAAAATCGTGTTAAAGAAGAATTAGATAACATGGTCGAAATGAAAGTAATCGGGCAATTAAAGAACCTACACCGGCAGTTAGTCCATTGGTAATAGTTAAAAAAGGCGACAACAATCAAAATATTCGTATATGTATGGATCCAACGGAGCTCAATAAGAACATCAAAAGGTGTCACTATCCCTGGAAAACAGTGGAAGAGATAGCAACTAAAAAATGGGTCGAAATATTTCTACAAACTTGATTGTAACAAAGGGTTCTGGCAAATTCCTGTTACTGAAAGAACATCCAAATATTTAGTGATTGCCATGCCATGGGGTCATTATAGATATTTACGTTTACCATTCGGTATATCGTCGGCACCTGAAGTATTTTCGCAAGTCATGAACGAAACATTAGGTGGTATCGAAAATTGTGAAATAGCCATGGACGATATATTCCCTTTTGCTAAAACGAGAGAAGAGCTTCGGGAAATTACGAAGAAAGTTCGGAGTAGACTGGAAAAAGCAGGTACGATAAAAAATGTGAATACGAAAAAGAACGAGTAAAATTTTTAGGGCATATTTTTACTCCAACCGGTTATGAAGCAGATCCAGAAAAAATAAAAGCTATTTTTAAACTGAACAAACCGACGAACGTCAAAGAATTGCAACGACTACTTGGTATGATTAAGTATTTGCATAAATTTCTACCGAATCTTTCGAATATTACAGAACCAATGCGAGTGTTGTTGCAAAAGGGAACATCTTGGTTTTGGGATGCTCAACAATATGAAGCATATACCAAAATATTAAAAACCCTTTACAACCACACCAGTTTTAAGCTATTACGACGTAAATTCGGACGTAAAGTTATCGGTAGACGCAAGCCCGAAAGCGTTAGGAGCATGCCTAATGCAAAAGGATCATCCTATTGCTTATACAACACGGATGCTTACAAGTGCCGAGCAGAACTACCCACAAATTGAGAAGGAAGCAACAGCTATACGGTTTGCGTGTAAAAAAATCTACGAATATGTGTATGGTAAAAAATTGCTAGTAGAAATAGACCATAAGCCACTGGAAACTATTTTTAAAAAACCATTTGTAAAGGCTCCAGCACGTTTACAACGAATCTTGTGGGACATTCTGCAATACTCACCAACTATTGTATATAAAAAAGGTACACAGATACCAACTTCCAGACGCTTTGAGTCGTGGCTGTGATTCATAAGCAGATACGAACGATCAGCCAAAAGAAGAAGAGTCGGAATACAAAGTGTTCGTAGTGTTTGCAATGTCAGAGACCACGAAGCAACGTTTTTTCCAATTAACCAATAACGATGCGGAATTAAAATTATTAAAATCACTTGTTATGAAGGGATGGCCAGAGGAGGAAGAGAAATTGCCAAAAGCAGTTCGTAAATACCTCAATTTCAAGGAAGAGATCACATTGGACGAAGGCTTATTATTCAAAGGCACAAAGGTAATCGTCCCTCAAGCTGAAATACGGGAAGTTATACACTGGGTTCATAAAGGATATCCGGGTATTAATCAATCACTAGCGAGAGCCAGGCAAAGCCTGTTTTGGGTAGGTCAAACAAAGGATATTCAAGAATTCGTAAAAAGTTGTCCAACATGTCAGCGTACGCAAAAATCCAAAACAAAAGAGCCTTTACTACAAAAAGTAATACCTGATTATCCATTCCAAAATGTATCGACAGACCTGTTTCATTTCAAAGGGAAAGAATATTTGCTAATTGCGGATCATTATTCCAGTTTCATTGATTTTCATCAATTGAAATCTTCCACAGCAGCTGAAACAGTGTTGCAAATGAAAAAATGGTTTTCAACCTGAAATTTTGGAATCCGATGGTGGATCACAGTTCACTTCAAATACATTTAAACAATTTGCAAACAAATGGTTATTCAATCATCGCATATCTAGTCCACATTATGCAAGATCAAATGGATTTGCTGAGCGGAATGTACAAACGTTAAAAAATATGTTGAAAAGATGTTGGCATGATAACACAGATATTTATGAGGCACTCTTAATGCTTCGAAACACACCCAGAAGTAATGAACTTAGTTCTCATAGTCAACGTCTTTTCAGCCGCAATACCAGAAATTTCATTCCGATCGAAAAAGAACAATTAAAGCCAAAGATCATCAATAATGTCACGCGAGAATTGGCACGTTTCCAGCAAAAGGTGTATGCTGACAAAATATCAAGTCCATTCAAACAATTGGAAATTGGTGGGCAAGTGCATATGCAAGCTGGTCCAAGAGATGGAAATCAGCAACCTTAGTGGGAAAAACAATATATCCACGCTCAGTTATTGTCGAGAGTAAGTCTGGCAAGAGATATAGACGCAACACTATTCATTTAGAAAGATCTAAGGCGCTTATTCCGGATCCAGTTCAATTTGAAACCATTATTGAAGAGCCAGACAGAAATGAAGATACAAATACAATTATACCACCAATGGAAGCATCACCACGTATAATTGATAAGTCACTGAGTTTATCACCAATCAACAATAAACAATCAGCTGAGGATACAGATACAGTTATATCATCAACTGAAACATCATCACCGGGCCAAAGCGATGGGCCACTGAGTTCATCAGCAACCAATAATCAACCATCAGTTGAAGAGAACAAAAAAGAAAATGTTAAATCTAGAAATTCGATGCCTCAAGAGGAGCAACCAATTATTGCCAGCAAGAGTCAACGGGTAAAAGTAGATATCAATAATACGTGGAGATTACATGGAATAAGTTAGCTATATTGAATTCATACTTTCCATGAAAGCTTGAAACGAGTTTTTTTTTTCCTTTTTAAGTTTTATTATTTTAAATGTCATTTGAGTTTCATAAAACATACTTGAATTACTTGTGTAATATATATAAAAAGGGGGGGGGGGATGTCATATAAAGACATATTAAGGTGCACAATGCACATATATTTATTTACATATGGTAACACCATACATATTGTAACACTATATTATAATGTTGCACCTAACCTCAAATGTCAAGTCAGTCATTAAATACTATTAATACATGTTAATCGTGTTATCACAGAAGCTAAATAGATGCATTTTCGGCTAGTCAGAAGATGAAGGTCTTCGAATGAACCCAACCGTAAATGAAGCATTAATGCCTCCAACACGAAAAATACCATTTTCGCCAACAAAAGGTGATCAAGTTTGTAGACAAAAACAATAGCCTAATTGTTTACCATGTTTGAGTTATTAGTATTCTTCTCATTGAATTATCTTCACGAAAGCAGATACGCCATGTTCCTTATTTGCAACTGACCGTTCAAGGAAGAAACATTTATTCTCGCTTGTAGCGTTTGATTACGTTCAGATATTCTATCAGCAGGTCCGTGGCAAAAACTTAACACCAATCGGATGCATTTGTGAATTTGTAATCCTATCAAGTATGATCGTTGAGTCAGTCCAATAAAAGTTTAGAGTTTAGAAATTTGAGACGTTCCCAATTTACTATCCCAATTTATTTTTGGTTTGTTCAACATTATAACGGGTCCTGTGTATCCTAGCGGATGAAAAATGTGAGCCTCTTTATAGGTGGTTAGCTATGTTAAATCAAAATTATCACTTTATGGAAGCCCATATAAACCAAGTATTTTTACTTAATCGGAGCTTTACGATCAACGTAGTCAATGTCGGCAATCAAGGCACTATCATTACTGCACCATTTACATAGTTCCATTCCAGCTTCTTATAAAAGTTGAACGATGTGATCCTTTACTCTGTTTGCTTTATTGATTGTATCTCCTGTAAGTACAGGTAATCTGTTAAATTAAGCAAGTTGGTTTGTGCTGCGGAATTTGCGGTGGCTAAATATGAAACAGCTGCCATGTACCGTATATTAATACATCGAAAAATACGTCAAAAATCCTTTTTCGTCAAATGTCTTTGTTGTCAAATTCATTTCCCGAAACAGTAACCTAGGCTTAGGCTTTCATATTCGATGAGAAATTAAGCCTAAAGTCATCCGAATAAAACAAGCTTTGATGAAAGGTTTCATTCTGAAACATTATGCTGATGGCAGGTACATTTTTATCGTAAACTTTGTACAATGCATTAGATAGTTAAACAAACGAGAAGTTATTTATCGAAATATTTAAGTTGATGACACGATCGTGGCAGAAGCAGATCTACTCGATTGAAATCGGTTTCGGCAGTGTAAATTGCTGTTGCTGCAATTGGTTTTGTTGGAATTCAGCCATTTACGATTAGAACAAATGAACAATCTTATCGACGTTTCAGCAGCACCTTGCAGCAGAAAGTAGTATTTTTGTTTGCATTTCAAGCGGATTATGTACAAAGAGTAGGACGATTGACTCCAGCTTTATGTTGAGCAATTGAAAAATTGATTTATTGGAATGCACTATAATTCGTCGTTCCCCGTCATTTATACTCCGGTAAAGTGTCGTTTTGTATTTATTATCTATAAAATCTAAATATACCGTAAATTAATTTATTTTTAATATGAATTAATTCTAAGACCTTAATTTTTAAAAACTAAATTAATTTCGCGCGAAATTAACTAATTATCAGTTTTTTTCAAGGCTGCGAAGTCTATAAGAAAAAATGTTTGAATTCGGGTCCAACTCCGAACATTTATAGATTAATTAACGACTCCGGCTCCAGCTCCGGCTCCGACTACAGCTTCAGCTCCGGCTTGGACTCCGACTACAACACCAAATAAAATTCTATTGTATAATGTTTTATTCCTTCTTAACTTAGTCAAGGCTTAATTTCTACTCCATTGGTTAGACCGATTTGGAATTCTTTTTTGAAACCTCTTAGCATTGGTGATTTTCTTCCCGGCTGAATATAAAAAAAAAAATTCAATCCAAAATTTAAATTCAATAAGAATATAGAATATCCAATAGCCGATAGCAATCGCACACTTTATATAAAATCAACTCAAAATATGAAGTTATAATAATTTTATTTTGACATAACGCAACAAACAACAACGTCGCCATTTCTTTAAACGTGAGATTCGAATTTCCTATGACCTTGATGAGATATGTTTTTATAGATTTCACTCCGGCTTCCCAGAGTCCCCCAAAGTGTGGCGCTACTGGTGGAATGAATTTCCAGGAAATATAATTGCTAAGCATGAAATCTGAAATGATACTAGTATTATTACATTTCCAAATATCTTTGTAGAATTTAGCTATTTTATTTGCAGCTCCGACAAAATTCGTCCCGTTGTCAGAATTTATTTCCAACGTTAAACCCCTTCTTCCAATAAACCTTTTGAAAGCGGCCAAAAATGGTTCAGTCCCCGTGAAGTCAACGCCAACTTTACTGAAAGGACGGGATATTGTAACTCTTGAAGTAGGTAAACTGCCCGTTATTTGTGATGACACGTCATTGCTCGATGACGTACACATAAATGACATTTATGTACGATGTCTCTAGTCAAACTTCTGCCAAGAGAGGATAACAAGGAGAGGCCAAGATGGAAATATTTTTTATGGTAAAAACCAACTAACACTTTACTTAAGATGTACGCGTTGGGTAGGATTATAGGATGTTTTGTATTGTACGAACAGGTAGCATTTTGAATTCTGCACCCCACACGTAGCACACCTTCATTGTCAATAAATGGGGCGCGTGAAGTCAATCTTCCTTTGATCTTCAAACCATTTGTTTCGGCTAGACTTTCTAGCTCTTCAGCAAAAATTTGATGTTGACACCAACGAATGCAAGTATATTCTGCTGCTTCAAATTCCTCGATGCTGAGAGATAGATTTAAAAATCGTTTTTCTTTTTTTATCGTCTATGCTGGACGTTTACAGTAAGCTACTACACGAAGAATTTTCCCCCAGGAAGAAATTCGCTGAAACAACGTGTCCAAGATGTCATCTGAAGCCGATACGATTTCTTTCTTTCTTCGTCGAGAACATTGTCACATGATGATGTTGGAATATTATGATGCCATGATAGTTCATCTTCTTGAAGCCATTTAGGTCCATTCCACCATAAATCCAAAGATTTTAATTGCTTTGGGAAAATACCTGGACTGGTGAAGTCTGCCGGATTTTCGGCTGACTTGACATATCCCCATTTGCTTTGCGGCAAGGTTTCGATAATATTTGACGTCCGATTGGCCACAAAGGTTTTCCAGGTTTTCAAATTGTTATTTGACGTAACGGAGCCACCTTTGTTTTAGATGCAACCAAGCTGACGAATATGCTTCCGTTTTCATATTGAATTCGTGAATAAATAAATGCGGCATACGCTGACTCGCTTGCATCACAAAATCCATGCAGTTATATGGGTTCGCCTTTTCATGAAATGTACCTTTTTAATTTAATGTCCTTGAAGTGATTGAATTCGTCTCGCAGCTGTTTCCATTTCAATCGTATATCAGCCGGTAGTTCATCATCCCAATCCAACTTGCGTAACCTTGAAATAATATCTTCACAACTATTATGGATGATGCAAGCCAACCCAGAGGATCAAATATTTTTGACGATTCTGAAAGAAGCGTTCTTTTTGTATATTTTATACTGTCATTAAGTTTAACATTCCAGGAACCCATACCAAGCCAAGGACTTTGACTGTTTGGTTGTTGTCTTTAATGTTGATTAGATTTCCAGACTCATCTTTACTAGAATCGCATAATATGGGCAAATTGGAAACCATTTTCTTAATGGAAATCCTCCAAAACTTAATATTGTATTTAACCCGTCCTTTAGTTTAATCGCTTCTGTCACATCCTTCGCACCCGATAAAAGGTCATCAACGTAGAAATCGTTTCGAATTATTTCAGCTATTTCTGGATGAAGATGTTCGTTTCCTTTTGCCAGTTGGGCGAGAGATCGAATAGCTAGAAATGGTGCTGCTGACGTCCCGTAAGTTACAGTTTTCAAGCAGTAATGTTGAATAGGGAGTTCGGGTGACTCTCGCCAAACTATCCGCTGGAAATTTACATCTTCTTTGTGGACCCTGACCTGGCGATACATTTTTTCTACGTCCGTACACAGAGCAATTGGATGAGTGCGAAACCGTTGAAGAATTGACCAAGCGCTGGCGCCGATTTTTTAAAAGGTAGCGCGCGCTACTTCGTATTTCCCATCATTTCCTCCGGTAACCGTTTGTTTATAATATTCCTCAGCCTCTTCTTCTTGCTTTGTTAGTAAGCTTCCGGCTTCTCCTATATCTTCCATTTCGAAGAACTTTTTTAAGGTTATATCTATACTTTCCTCATCTATATTTATGTTAAAGTTATATAGATTATTTGTTGTACTATTATCGTAGTATTACCCAGAAATTACCCAGCCGAAGGCCGTATTTTGTGCTATTGGAGTTCCCTCGTTGCCCTTTAGTTGACCATTTTCTAACAATTCAAAGAATTTATTAGATCCAATCACAATATCAATTTCATTTAATTTATAACAATCAGGATCAGCTAACTGAATATTTTGCAAATACTCATAGTTTTTTATGTTAAATTTGCTCGGAGATAACGTAGTTAATTTTTTCATAACAAAGACATTTACTACGAAATTCTTTTCCGAATTGTATCGTGAACTCAAAACTAAAGATGACATCCCCCTATGTACTGGTTATTTGCAGCTATATCAGATACTTTGTATTTAGGGCCTCCGAGATAAGTGAAGTTCTGCGACCCAGAATCTAACAGAATCCTACAACATCGAAACTTTCTAGAATTGTCTTTGATATTCGCTAACGCCGTTGGTAAAATAGTATAGAGTAACATTTTAAATTGGAAGCTATATGCGTTTGAACGGATTCATCTAAGTCGAGGGTGTGGCCAATGTCGTCATTTACTTCCGTGTTGTTTATTTTTAATGATCTAGTGTGATTTTGTTGTGTGTTATTTCCTGGGTGAGTAAGCTGTGTATCGATACATTCGTTTGGATTTATGTGCAACATTAAGTGTATTGCTTTCAACCAAAATTAGTTAGGTATTTTATTTGGTTAACGACTGGTCAAAGCAACAGCAACAATTAACCAAATTTTGGTTTAATTTTTTTTCATGTATTTTCTTGTCAATTCAACTCTTGTGGTAGGTATTGAAACTAAATATTTGGTTAAGATTTGTTTAACCACTAATTTTTTTTGGGTTAGCTAAACAATTTTTTGGTCTATCTAGTACGATTGTTGTTGTAATTATTTTATTTTTGGTGAAAGCAATACAACTAATGTGTGATGACGCCTTCTGCATTGCTTACAACGGAATCTGGAAGAGAACGCTGTGACGCGGTGATTGCGCGTTAACCAGTTATAACAAACGTTGTTACTTTGAACGAAGTTTCTTCTGGCAGCTGTCTCTAAATCTTTAAATTAATCACATGCAGAAAGATGATAACCTTTCGAACAATAAATACATAATGCGGTATCGGTTGAAACCAAATTTGATTGAGTTAACCGCTGATTGGACAAATCATTCCTTCAGCATATCAATTTGATCACATTCTTTGTCTAAAAATTGCATGAAATCGCGCAACGTAGAAAAATCTTTATCATACGCTACCTTAGTCCATGATTGTTTTGTTTCTGTATCCGCCCTTTCTAACATCCAGTAAATAATCCACGGATCTCTTTTGTTTGCCTCAGGTCCCGGAGCCTCTAATCATCTAATCACTTCATCTGCGATATTCTATAGTGATTGCCTCAAGTTTACCTTGTTCTGAATTGGTTGAATAACAAAAAAATGTGTTTAGAAGTGATGTAATAACGCATCTTTTTTTATCATAACGGGCCAATAATTTATCCCATGCGCTCTTGTAATTGGTGCTGTGACTAAAATATGCCTTATTAACGTAGCTGCTTCTCCCTTTAACAGGCCTTTCACATATTGAAATCGCTGCACGTCAGACAAAGATTCTTTATTGTGTACCGAGGAGATGTATAAATCCTTGAATGCAGGAAACTCGGTATAATCCCCAGAAAACTGAGGGATTTGTAATGGCGGTAACCGGACTTCTGAATATGACGAGTTTGGTACTAACTCCCGCTGCTGCTCCACGAACTGTACCATCGATGCATTGAATTGTTGATGTAAAGTGTGAAATACCGTATTACGTGATTGAGCAGCATCTCTAAGCTTTGATTTTAACCCAAAATATCTGGCTTCTACGGCTTCTAGCTCAGATAATTCATCGAATGTGACTAACTTGAAATCTTCTTCCTTAAAATCTAAAAAGGCCTTTTCTAGTGCTTCTAAGCGTATGTTTATATCTTCCATTGTGTGAACATGTGATAATTCGTTCTAAAATTTTTCCAAACGGGTTAATATTATTATTATTATTGGGGGGACCATGCGGGCGATCAGCCACTTCGCACTGCGACCTAAAAGATATATTGTGCTGGCCCCAGCTTAATTATCCGTCTAGGCAATATTCAGGTTCTTAATGAACCTGACAATACTGCCTCCCGGTACGTGATACATACTATCTGGGCTTATTGCTCTCCCTCCTAGATGTTTACTACAGCATGTAGTTCCGCTAGAAAGACGGTAGCATTGGAGCTCAAGGACCTCGAGAGGGTTGTCCCACTCCCGTATATTCCTACTCCTGCCCCATATTCCGTTTGATTTTACTCTTACGAGTTGCTGGGAACTGAAAATCACCTGTAGGTCACCCAGCTTTATTACAGGAAGGCTAAATAAAACTTGGAGGTGCCTGGTATCCAGAGTCCGCATATTTTGGGCTGATTAACCTATCAGCCATTCATCTTTCGGCATATGCTGTTCCACCTTAGATTAGGGTTTTTTGTCAAGGTTTTCTCCTTTAGCGCCGTACTTTAGCCTGTGCCAAATGGCCAAAAATGTGCCAAGTGGCCTTAGTTACCAGTGGTTGCCACGAGAAGGCAGTACGTACACTTGCGAATTGTGAACAGGTTACCCCTTACAAAATTGTACCCATCACGCAGCTGCCTAATGACAAGACCAGAACAGCTCACGTGATGCGCACCCTACTGGAAGCTTACCGAGCTGGTAGATTAATCTACTCAACTTTGATCCCCCCTCCAATGGACGCCAAACCACCAATGTCGATGTAACCCACGAGGAATATTTTGGAACTTCTGAATAAAAGGATGTTGAAAAATGCCGTCAATGTTGTTTTCGACGGACTCGCAGCTCTCACTTGGGCATTTTCTATTGTTAAAGTACCACGTTCTTCATTTGACCATACTGTTTGTCAATATCATTTACATTTCATCATACATCATTTTCGTATTGTTTAGTGACATATTTCCATTTGTACTTTATTGAATTTACTGACTGCAATATTCAACATTTTAGATAGAACAATCCTTTTATTATCATTTCAATTTCTTAACATCTCTGATCAATTATCATTGCAATTTTTGCCAAGTGGCCATCGCCTTCAGGCTTATGTCTTCGATATAATGAATATGCGTCGTCACCAGTTTGTATTACTCGCGTTATTTCCCGAGGAAACTTTTTAGTTCATCATTATGAAAGGTGATAATGAAGTCTTTGGCTGAATTTACTCCTCCTCGTGTGTGTGAGGCAACCCGCGCTTTTGCCACTCGATGTAATGCAGTTCACCAAAATGATGGGTTTTGGTGACACAATTCATTAACCTTTTTGGCTTTTACTTAAATAATATACATACTAGTTAAATCATGACAGTCAGCTGGACTTTGCCCAGATAAACGCAGCTCTTTGATTTCGGGCCAAGTTGGATTGCAACTAAACGTCACAAATAAATGCGAACGTCCACACATGCATATATCGGAGACTTCCCATGTTCGTGGCAAAATAATTTGTGACTGTTAATTGTCTACTCTAAATTTTACTTAGTTAATGCGAATGAGTAACAAAGTTCACCTTTGATTTTTACATAAATATCGACGATAAATTGGCTCAACAATTAGCGATATTGCAAAATATGGTTTCTTGGATATTCCCGAATCTTAATTCGATATTAATAAAAACCTAATACAGATACCTTTTTACCACTGGTAACCCCAGTTTAAGGATCAGTTCGCATAATTTTAGAAAAAAAATTTCGGGGACACGAACCCTTCGAAAATACTACGAAAACCTGCTCAAAGCGGAAGGTGGCACCAAAACCTAATATCTTTTTAAAAAATGAACTTATATTTACCTTTCACCTGTGCACCCTTTAAAATATGGTACAAAAAAACAATTCCCCTAAATCCACAATTAATTTAATTTAAGAAAATCGAAATTTTAGATAAAAATTGTTCGGGTGCACCAAGGTGGACCCCTTCGATAATATTACGAAAACCTGCTCATTTTGGTATGAAACCCCTACGCAATGTTTGAATCGGATTCGATGAATGGACTGGAAACGAAAAAGAGCATTCAGACACATTGATTTTCATTTTAGTGTAGATAAATAAATATTCCGTAGAACTCAGATAACACCATAAATCGCCATTAGGAGTAAGAACCGGTTTTACAAAATAAAAGTGTAATAAATGTGACTTAACTAATTTTAAACGAAAGTTGCGTTATCCCAACCCCAGAAATCGTGTATGTGTTTTTTTGTCCTTTACAAAAACAAACAACTTTTTTAAATAAATAAAAATAAAAGTCCATAACAGTTAAGCTTAAAATCCTTAAATCCATAACAGTAAAGCTAATCCTTAAATCAACCAAACAGTTAACCTACACAAGGATAACTGTTAAGAATTTAATGGGAAAAATACATAAAGTTTTTTGATGAAAAAACGTAAAGCATATCTGGTATTGCGCTAACGCAACTCTCACCAAAATTTGATTGGGCATACCAAAAGTTTCCCGGTAGGCTGATTTTTATTTTAATATATATATTTACTTAAGTAAATTTACTTAAGTAAATACTTAAGCTCGACATATAATTCATTCTTCATATGATCTGTAAGGCGTTATCTTCTTATTTAACTTGTGGGTGTTGTAAACCCCTGAAACAATCAGTTAATCATTTTAATATGACAACTGATTACCAATTGATTGTATTTGTATATTCTACATTACCTTTACCTCTCTTTTCAAGTTCAAAAATATTGTAACAAAAAAGATAATTTGAAATGATAAAAATCAATTGTGCAGAGTATTTTGGATAGAACACTTTTATCTTCTAATTATAAAATCTTTATAAAAAAATTAATTAATTACTAAATAAAGAATAGACTTAATAAACGTTATTAATATTTAAATCAAACTATTAAACTATAAAAATATGAATTAATAATTAAAAGTTTAAATAAATAAATAAACAATAAATAAATATTTGTAGTTGTACATACATCCAAACTGTTTCATTTAAAAATGTTAAACCTGTGCCATCAACCTTGCCAGTGCTAACCAGTGAATATAAACTATGTTATCGTGTGTTCCTAATTAAATAGTGCAACAAAGTCAATTGTATGATCGAAAGAAATTTTACAAAAGATTTCTTAACATGGGGCTGCATGAAGCAAATCCTCAATGTAATAACTCCCAAAATCACAAATGAAATAATTCCCTAATTTCTATGGAAATTGAAAACTTACTAATTTTGCGGATTGAGTTTATATACTGAATTTCAGACTTATTTCGTTATGAAAGTATTCGCCAAATATCGAAATAACATGCCAAAACCGATTTTCAGAAGTTAATTCAAACTGTTTAGTTTTTATCAAAATCAAGATTCTACTTCCAGAAATTCGGAAAAAGGAAGATTTAATTTAGAAATTTCCATTCTAAATTTAAAATAACTCTCAATTCTCCAAAATATTTTAAAATGTAATCTTCCTCTTCCGGTTTGTGCAAGTATAACTTTAATTTTGTTTAATTTTTCCTCAAAATAATTATTTTTATTTTTTTTAATTTTATTTTCCGAAAAACATACATTTTATTTTGGAAAACATCAAAATTGAATTAAAGTTTATGCAATAATTATTTTTTTCCTTAACCAATATACAACATAATTAATCATTAAACAAACAAAGTAAATAAAAATACAATTAAATATTAAATATTATATAGGTACAACTAATATAACTATAGTTCATACATATGTACATACAAACATGTACAACGCCAAGTGGCTTACATTTCCACATAGGTTCAAGTTGGTTGTTACCCGCGGTAAAATAAACTATCTTGAAATAGTTTCCATAAATAATTTGGTAAGCGATAATGAGCAGCATCTTGATTAAAACTTTCCGTTATCTCATAATTTGTAGTTAATACGTTATTACATTTTATCATGCGATGTTATATTTTATTCAATTGGTTTTTTCGGCTTTTTTATAGACAAATATATTGAGTGTTCATGGCAATCCCAATATTTTCGATTTGATAAATCAGAAAAATAAAGAGGCCAATCCCTCATAACATATATATATATATATATATATATATATATATAGTATATATATATATATATATATATATATATATATATATATATCTAGTGAAAAACAGTCGAAATATCATTCCTCCCTCCCCGTAATTTTAGCCCAAGGGCCAAGAGTTATACCAATATAATACTCGTCAAAAATGAGAACCCTCCATGACCGCTATTCTTGAAATTCACCGAAAAAAGTCGCCGGTGACTTTGATATGAAACAATTTAAATTTTCGACTGAAATGACTAATTTCACTAGAAAATCAAGGGCGACTTTTTTTGATCGAATTTCAAGAATAGCGGCCCAGGAGTTCTTTATGTTGGTAGTTTTATTTTATGTACCAAGAGAATAAATTCATAATCTATCATTTGAGATATCGGCAGTAGTCTATTGTTATAAAGTGAAATTGTTGGTGTTCTCATGTTAAGGCAGTTAATCGCTTTAAGGGCTTGATTCTTGTAAATCTGTAGCTCATTCACTTTTGTTTTATCTTCTGGGGTGCTATTCTTGAAACATTACGAAAACTTTCGTATTGCGAGTTAGTGTCAAAGTATTACGAAAACCCTAAAATCGTATTCTTGAAATCGAATTACGAAAATTTTCGCAACGGAACGTTACTAAAATTTTCGTAATGGTTTTTTCGTTTCCCATTGCATTTCGTAATGAAATCATTTGGATTTTTGTGTTAATTATATTGATAAGGATGTTCATAAAACTCAATATTTTCTATTCTCAATATTTTATAAAAAAGTGAAAACAAAAGGGTACCTGTTTTTTCTTTGTTTCACGTGTTCTTAAAAATATGTATTATTTATTTCGAGATAACGATGTACATAATTATATGCATTCGGCTTTGTTTACTACCTAACTAGAACAAAACCATATTTTCTTCTAAATTTTTGTATTTACATGTCGTATACCTAAATCTTGGGATATTTTTTTAAATGCTTGACCACTTTCTAATTTTAAACAATACGTGTAAGGGTATGAGATTTTTTCGTAATTGACAATTGGCTATAGCGGACAAAAATGGAATATGTGATTTAATACAACAAAAATATGTTATTTAAAGCTATATTGCCTATTTAACTTTTATATTTATTTGTTAAAATTGTAATGATTGGAAATTAATTAATGCAATGTGTAATTTAAAGTGTGATTTTTATCATTCATTAGTTCATTTGGAACAACTTTGTTTTATCATTTTAAATGCCCTGTCTTCAAACATTACGAAAATTTTCGTAATGCACAATATTTTCGTAATCGTAATGGTGAAATCATAAATTAGTATTCTTGAAGCCATTACGAAAATTACGAAGAGAGGAATAAAAAACTAAGAAGATTTCGAAAGAGATGATTAAAAATGTTAGTTTAGTTTAGTATAACTGAGAATATTAAGCGAAGCGGACGCTTTCTTTACTTAAAATTATAAATTGTTGTGAATTTTTGTCAATAATGGCTTATTTATTTAATATTAAATTAAATATATTAAAAATGATTGTGTATGCTACTTTTTCGTTTAAAGGGAAAATTACTTCGGTCTAAAAAGACCAATGTATTGAAATCTTGTCAAAAATGGCCAAAAATTTGTTTGATCCAAAATCATTTATCTCGACGTTTTGAAAATCCTTGAGTCCGAAAAAGAAAAAAGAAAATGTCTGTCCGTCTTTCTGGACGTCTGGATGTCTGTACCCATGATATCTCGAGAATCGCTTATCCGATTTAGAATATTTTTTCCAAAAATCTGTTTTTATGGTACGGCGGTACATATGATTGTATGATGGTACGATTGAACGATGATATAATATTATGTCGTGTATGATGGCATGATGGTTTGATGGTATGGTAGTACGACGATATGATCCTATGCAATGCCACTACATAAAAAGCCATGAAAAAAAAAACTTGTAGTGGTGTTAAGGCAATAAAGATTTTTATTTTCCAATGGAACGTAAACACAATCATATGGGATTTTGTGTTGCCTTTATTCTCAATTTAAATGAAAATTTTTATTGATAAATAGAAATAATTTCAAATTAAATACAATCTGTTTCGTCGGCAAGTGACCCCTTGTGTGTTGGTGATAGCTTTTCACATTTTTCATCATATCTCCCAAGTTATGGGCTCGATTTTAATTCTGTTTGCGGTTTTTTAAAGCTTTTGAGTCACTTTATTGGTTAATTTGCACACTAAGCCAGATTTTTGTAAAGAATGTAACAAATTATGGGAAAATCACATTTTTTTACTTAAACGATTTTTTTATTTAAAAAAACCTCTACTTTTAAAAAAAAATGAACTGTAAGTCGAAAAAATGTCCCATGGCATGGTTATTTTATTTATAATTATTAAAACATTGTTACTACCTAACTCATAAAATATTCGAACACCAATTTGTCGAAAAAATGGCGTTTGTAGCCGTTTAGGTATAGTGATGTTATCTAACCAAATCTTTTAAATGATCGAAAACTCAAATTGGTAAGTAATATTAAATAGTTCAGTTGTTCGCTAACCAATCGTGTGACACTTTCACACATGTACTCTCAGTGTTTTGTGTTTTAACAATTTAAAGTTTGTGTGAAAATTAAAAGGACAGTTTGTGTTAAGTAAACGCTTAATCACTACAATGACACATTTGCGTGATCCACCACCTTCTCATGTAGCCAATATGCATTTTGTAAACCTGTTCTCTAATGGAAATGCACGCGTTGCTGTCGAAAAATACAGGCGTCGATATCCAACAGGCCAGTACTTGGGTATAGGACATTCATTGCAATACATCGACGTTTTCCCAAACAAGGATTATTCCAACAACAACACGAGTCCAGCGTGAATATTGACGTACACGTTGGAAGAGGATTTATTACGATTAATACGCGCTGAACCTACGACAAGTATCAGCCGCCTATCTATTAGATTAGGCATATCGAGGTCAAGAAGGCCTTAACCCTTATCACTTTCGTCGTGCTCAACATCTAGGAAATGTGGACCATCGTGCCAGATCAGTTTTTTGTAACTGAATAATTTCACAGCAAAGAAGTGATGTCAATTTTATAAGGAGAATATTGTAGACAGATAAAGCTACTTTCACCAGGGCGGGTATAACAAATTATAGAAACCTCCATGTTTGCGCTGTCGAAAACCCAAACGTCGTAAGGGAGACAGCTTTCCAGAGCCAATTTGCTATAAATGTATGGGCGGGAATGATCCACGACTAACTTATCGGACCTTACGTCGTAATAAACAGGCTTGATCAACATGTATTATTAGAATTTTCAGGAATCACGTTGTCATGGAAAAAGTGCCATTGTTGAGGAGAAGGCGAATGCAGCTGCAATTAGATGGAGCTCCAGCACATTTTGCAAAGATAATACGTGATAATTTGAATGAAAATAATCCACGGTGGATCGGTAGAGGAGGTCCTGTAGCCTGGCAGTCAAGGTCCCCTGATCTTACGCCCCTAGATTTTTATTTCTGACAGCAAGAATTTTCGCTGCTGCAGCAGAAACAAGAGGCAACCCTTAACAATTGCGTTGGACAACAACTAGTGTGATCAGGAGAGCCCTTGTTTGTTTACAAGAGAGTGGAGAGCATTTCGAACATGTCATTTAATTAAAAATGTTTAATAATTTGTAATAAAAATTGTTTTTATTGATTATTAATAAAACAGTATTATTTTGTTTCTTTGACTTTAATTTAAATATCTTTTTTGTTTAATTTCCCTATTTTCTCTAGGTGATTTTTGCGCGGTATTTTTAAGAGTTAGCTAGTAACAAAGTTTTGTCAATTTGTAGATATTATGCTGTAGATTAATAATAATAATTAAAATATTTAACTTAATGGGATATTTTCACGGTTTACAGTTCAGTTTTTTAAAAAGTAGAGGTTTTCTTTACTAAAAAAAATGTTATTTTCCCGTAATTTTTTACATTCTTTAAAAAAACCTAGCTAAGTGCGCAAACTATCAAATAAAGTGACTCATAAACTTCATCTTTTCAAAAACCGCAAACAGAATTATAATCGAGCCCATAACCTGAAAATGAGACACCCACCTTAAAGGATTTTTTGCGATAATTTTACTTAAATATTCAGAATTTTCCGGGCGGTCACTTGACGACCAAACACATTGTATATCTTGCAGCTTGTACAAAATTTTAATTGAAATTAATAAAATTTTAATTAACAATTTTGCATTTTAGTAAATTGATTTTTAGAGAAATTTAGGGAAATCGTTAGGCTTCGTGTTTTTTTTTAAATTTCTTTTCGTAGATTACTAGATTAGTTTTATTATAAATCATGACTGTTTATGTAGTAGCATTGGTAAAGTAATAAAACTAATCTAGTAATCTACGAAATGAAATTTAAAAAAAAGCACGGAGGCTGACGATGTTTGAGAATAAAAATCAATTTACTAAAACGCAAAATTGTGAATTAAAATTTTATTAATTTTAATTAAAATTATGGACAAGCTGCAATTCGATTTATTTAATTTAAAATTGTTTATATTTATCAATAAAAATGTTCATTTAAATTGAAAATAAAGACAACACAAAATAATTCCAATATGATTTTGTTTATGTTTCATAGGAAAATAAAAATCTTTATTCGCCTAGGGATTTGACTGTTTAGACAGATGTCACGGCTGTTTATGTAGTGGCATTGTCCTATGATTCTATGGCGATATGATTTTAGATCGTACTGTCGTACGATACTATTATGGTATGATGGTATGATTGTATGACTTTACGTACCATTAGTATTAGCCGCCTGTGACGGTATATCAATCCAATTCCAATTACAACACGCGACATTTAAAAATACATCCCAAATTGTCAATTAGTATTGTAGCTATTACCCTTATTTTTAAGAAAATAATAAACATACCACAAACAAATAGGTACCTTTTTTTGTGGTAAGAAAATAATATATTTAGCGAAATGTAAATACATATTATTTTTAACCATCAACAGAAATTATTGATTTTTATGAACGTCTTTGTATGAATATAATTAAAACAAAAATCTAAATGATTTCATTACGAAATGCAATAAGAAACAAAAAAACCATCCGAAAATTTTAGTAACGTTCCGTTGCGAAAATTTTCGTAATCCGGATTTCAAGAATACCATTTTAAGAACTTACATTTTCATCTTCTCTCTCCATATTTTATTATTTCTTTTTGCCTCTCTTCGTTATATTCGTAATGGTTTCAAGAATACTAAATTATGATTTCACCATTCTATTACGAAAATAGCATTACGAAAATTTTCGGTTACGAAAATTTTCGTAATGTTTCAAGAATAGCATCCCAGATCTCCAAATTTGAATTAAGTATAATAAATTTGAATGAATGTACGAAAAATAGCAATTTAGTGAAACTGCATGGGAAACAAATTTCCCAATTAGTTGGAAGACTGCTCTATAGAGAGCTATTTTTTGTTTTTATAGAGTTTAAATGGTGTGTGTCCACTTTAAGTTGAAGCTAAGATGCAAGCCGAGATAACAGATGTTCTCTACCCTATTGATTTTTTCCGAATCTACAATAATTTCCTCAAGATCAATAAATAGTGGTTGCCTAAGAGAAAATATTTTTAATTTAATTTTTGATTTATTAAGACGAAATTTATTTCTGTTCACTTAAGATTTTCATATCAGTTTCATATATAAATCATAAATAATTGCCGCATCCTCTGCGAACAATTGAATTTTGCGAGAGAGGTTCAAAGAGTAAATATCATTTATATAGATAGTGAATAGCAGTAGGGGCCCTAAAATGGAACCTTGTAGTACACCACACTTTAATAGCAGCTCTTCAGTGTTTCCGATTATACAAATAATCTTGTAAAAGTAATAGGGCGTATTCACTAATTCCAATATTACTTAATTTATGTATTGAAAGTATATGATCTATACAATCAAAGGCTTTAGCCAGATCAATGAAAACGCATGAAGTACACTTTTTAGCTTCTAGATTATTGTATATAATTTCCATAAAATTCAAAATGGCAGAAATAGTACTGAAATTTTTCTGAAAACCAAACTGATTAGGGTGAATTAATTGGTTTTCCATCAGATAGTACTCCAGTCTTTGATAGAGAATTTTTTCAAAAATTTTAGAAAACATAGGAAGGACGGAGATTGGTCTATAATTGTTAATATGCAACTTAGACCCAGATTTGAATATTGGAGTTATACGTGCTATTTTTAGTTCATGAGGCAAATTACTGAGTAAAATTTTCGTTTATAGAACTGTACAATATATGAGTTATTATGGAATTAACCCTCTTAAAGAGTTTTATTGATATAGAATCCCGGTAGGGCTATCAATACCTAATTCGGTAGTTACCACATTACGATAAGGTAGAGTATTGTAGTTAATATTGAGACCAGATGACATACCAATATTATTGAAATATCCATTGAATCGGTTTGCAACTTCAATTCGGCTTGTGACTAATGTATCATTAATATACTTATTAATATACACAAACAAAAAGATTTTATATCTCGAGTTCGATTTAGGAGAAGCTGTTGCAACTTGAATATGTGTTACACAATTTTCCTTTAAAAACTCTTGGAACTCGTTTGAGGTTAAACAACTTCCTCGAACCGCCACTACTTTCATCGGTCTACTGAAATCTTTGAAGAATGTCTTAAAACATTCAATTGTCACGTTTTAAGAAGTGCTTGACGTCGCATAAAGTCGTACGAATTTCGTACATCCATCTATAATAACCAAAATATATTTTCGTTTATACTTGGGTGTTTGCTCTAGTGGACCATAATAGTCTGCGAGTATCAGTTCAAATGGTTTATCACCCTTTGGAATAGGATGCAGAAACCCTTCAACCTTGCCTGTAGGAACGTTATAACCAACGCATTTGGAACAGTTCGAAATATACAGTCTTACTTTATCTGCCACTTGTGGAAACCAATAACATCGCCGAATAACTTCCTTCACTTTCTCAAGACCTATATGTCCCATATTATCGTGAGCAATTTTTATAATCTGATTTTCCATCAACTCCGGAACATAAAACCTTATTTTATTTTTATCTATTTTTTTATAAATCAAACCATCTCGTAATTCGTAGAGAGGACTGTCTTTCCATTCTAGTTCAACTCTTAATGTTTCTAACTTCAGATCTCTACTTTGTAAAATTGCCAAATTCTTTTCAAATGGATTCTCGTTTAATATAAAAATACTCTCTACTCTACTTAGAGCATCTACATGCTGCATTTTCCTACCTTCCCGATGTTCTATTGTGTAATCAAAGTGCTTATTCAAAGTCAACGTTAATGCAATGCAGTCCACTACAATTTTAAAACTATTGCCATACAAATATGTTCTAAAATGTCTCAATGCGTAAATGATAGCTAGAGTTTCTAACTCGTAAGAATGATATTTAGCCTCGATTGGTGTTGTACGCTTGGAAAAATAAAACACAGGATGCAAACGATTGTCATTATCTTGCTGCAACAATATTGCACTGTATCCCAAACAGCTCGCATCACAATGCAACTTAGTCCTACCATTGGGATTAAAAATAGCGAGAACTGGACGTTCCACCAATTTCTTTTTCAACTCATTAAACGCCTTTATTTGTTCTTCACCGAAAACAAATTCAACACCTGACTTCACCAAGTCCTGCAACGGTCTAGCTAACTTTTGACCTATAATATTTACTCGAATATTATTAATTCCCGAATATTCTAATTTTTCATTCCTCTTTTGGATCAAACAAAACGGTACAAAGCTTTGTTTTATTAGGCTAATTGGACTACCATTGCGTCAACTAAACCGGAACACTTTTGTAATTTTATATTTTCCATATTTTCAAATCCTATCATAAGTTCTAAATTGACTGATTTAGAATCACTAACCTTGTCCTGATTGCAGAGATGATATTCGTTGTTATTGACGGATATATTTCTAGGTTGTACTTCTCTCAATGGTTCAACACTTGATACTACACCACCGGATTGAAGTATTATTCAGCTGATTTTTCAACGCTTCACGATTCGGTCGTATATCGTACATTTTCTGCAACTCCTTTAAAAACTCATGTACATCTATTTGCATGTGCACGCCTCGGGAATGATAAAATTCTAACGCCTTTTCTTTCAGTTTGTCTATCACCAGCAATTGCAAATCACGTTTCGGTATTTCATATAAATTTTGCAGCTCCTGTAATTGTTGATACCATATGTTGAAATTTCCCGTTCCATCAAATACCGCTATCGCTTTCATGATGTGAATTGGCTCCGAAAGCATTTATAACTATGATCCTTTTTGCTCATTTCTCCCATTTGCCGTTCCAACTCTTTTCTTTCAGTTATTAACTCTAACTTTCTGCGAAACAGTTCATTTTGTATATGTAAAACCTCCATTTCGTTATCCACGTTCTCCACCACTTTCTTACTCGTATATACATCTTCCACTTCCATCACTGTTTTTAACTTTGCCACAATATGATCAAGAGCAACATTTCCATCTTACACCTCACCAACAATTTTTTTCACTTCCTCAATTTTCCACTCGTTCGACATTATTTCATTACCACTATTTTCTTATCGAATTTTATATTTGAGGTTAAACACACCACGTATTACAACTATGCTGGATACACTTTACTCTTGAATGGTACTACATTAAGCTCGTGGCTTGTTCATACCCCACATCTGATAAATGTGAGCTTTCCAGATTGGCTAACGATTATTATTCCACTTTTTAAATATCTGCTTTATAATTTTTTAAATAAAACACGTTAAAATAATTTTATTAAATTCTCTTTTTATTATTTTTTAATTTCACTCTCGACTCGATCTTCTTTTTGTCTAAAGTCTATATCACACTTCTTTCTATATTTTTTTTTGCCCTGTAAGCAAGTAAGCAAGATCCAAACTGCGTCCAATCAACCAATATATGCCCAATCAACCAATCAACCTTACAGTTTAAGATCCTTGGTGAACCACGACTTATTGTAATCATGCAAATTTATCACCCGTTTATTAGTGCTATTTTCTAAAACAGTTCACCATTTACAATATATTGAAATATGGCTTATTCGTTACACAGTTTTACTTGTTTGGTAATAGTAATTCTTTTATTAGTGGTCATACAACGGATTAATGATCACTAAGATCGTTCGGGCGCAGTGGTTAAAGCTGCGGCGGTTGGATCGGGAGGTACCGGGTTCGAATCCCTATATAGGGGCGGGATGTAAAAGGGATTTTTCATCATCTGATTACGATCAGTGATGAAAATGAACACATCTATGACCCGCTGTTGAGAGTGCAGAATCCATGGGCCGACCCGACCCACCTTTCATGTCAGCACTACAGGTTGGCATGAAGCAATGCAATGTACAGGTGGTTTTCAAAGACGGATCTGTAGCCGTATGTCCTCGATTTGGCTACTCCAGGCGTAAAGTAGGACGGTAAAAAATAAATCAATAATTCAAACAAACAAACAAACAAGATCGTTCGGAGAAACGAATAAACAAAACTGATATGGCATAAGACAAAACATTATCGATAATGCTACTGTTACTATTAGAAAATCGTATTGAGTATTTCATTCTCCATATACAGTTCAATGCCTTTAAGCTCAAAATCAAGATCAACATGTATGAAAACATTAATACCACCGCCCCATCTATGTTCATGAGTTAGATGAAATGATTTGTAATTATCAAAATTGGCAAAATTAATATCACGGTTGAACAGAAAGATCTCAGTTAACACTATTACATCAATTTCCAACTTTAACACAGTGAGAAAAGCTTTGCATGGATCATGCATACCAATTCATAAATGAATGATTTTCCTTTTTTTATGCATAAAATTCATTATTTAAGAATAACAATCATGAACCATGAATAAATGTCAGTGAATGCTTATTCATAATCTAATCCATTCGCTCATAATATTAAAATAAATAAATAAAAATTATGAATACTTATAAATACACACACACAGTCTTCCTTGAGTTTTAAATTGGTGAATATTGCAATTCGCTAAAACAGTAAGGTCTTACTTGGTACTAAACGTAATAAGTAAGATTTGTATTTTTGTAGTTTGGTCCAGTGGATGGGAAATGGTTTTTTCGAATTGTACTAAAAACTGAAATGATATTGTACTAAATTGAGTTGAATTGTACTTAAATTTTTTTAATGTTGTTTTTTATTACTAAAAAATTGTAACCGCCGTTAATAATTCAGCTGCTGCACAGTTTTTACTGGAATTGCAAGTCGGTCAAACATTAAACCGTGCAGCTATGCAGTGCAATCTTCAAATTGTGAGTTTGCTCACTGCTGCTCAAAGAATTAAACGTTAGTAAACGAGAATGATCTCCGCAATTACCCTCTAGAACTGCCTTACTTCCTTAGCAAAAGAACTTAGCAAACTATTTGATCTTTCGATGTCACCAGGAGTTTTCTAAAGGAAAAAATTAAAGCCGTCATTTAACAGTACTTTTAGGTTCACCTAGCTTGCTCATGATTCTCACATTCACACGCTAGAAGCAGTTTTTGGACGACCTAATAAAATTAGATCAATATTTTTATCACGAACAACCAAATTCTGGGATGAACTTAAACCTTTTAAAAAACGTAAACACGAGGACCCTCCATGATTGAGAACACTTCCTATATTTCCTATCCCAAACATAACGTCATTGTGCAAGGCACGCCAGCATTATGGGCCACGCCTAAGTCAAATTTAGTGATACCATAAAAAACATGTCAGTACTTTAATATTTCGCTTAAGGTAGTATCGGTTTTATTTAAAAATATTGTTTTAAGCATATACAAACTCAAAATGTGCAAGATAAATGGTTAGAAAGAATTTCACTAACAAGCAACTTATAAGAAACGTGGTATCAAACAGCCTTAAGAAATGAGTGTGAGGGGAATTGAGATCAATGAGCTAATCGCGCAATGCTTCTTGTTTTGATTTATTTTGCTGTGCTGAATAATTTATCATTGTAAGCAAATACTATTAATCCAGTTGTTTAACAACTGTTGACGTTTCGGCGGTATATTCCGCCATTTTCAAGGGTACAATTTATACAATTATTTAAATGAAAATTTTTTTTAGCTAATCAACTCTCAAGTCTAGTGTTTTTAACCGAACTCAATTTAACCGAAATATATAATTTAAGATATACAATTACAGAGTGAGATTTATTTAAAATGTAAAAGCAAAAAATTTACAAGCCATTTATAATTTGCTATCGTAATAAATAATTTAATAAAAATTTGGAAACTTCCTAGCATTTAATAAATTTTAAGATGAGTTTTCATGTTTTTTGATATAAAATCTTTCCAAAATTTTTCTTTAATTGAGATTTTGCTCCTTATCAAGTATTTCAGCTTCAGCTACAGTAAATGGGTTACTATTTCCGCGCAAATATAAACTCTCTGCCTAGAAGAACATTTTTATTTGGAATTTTGCCTATCAATTTAGCGAACGAAACCTTGACCAAACTTTAAAATGCCCTACCAACAAGATGTATATCCCAATTTTTTAAAAGAATTTTTATTTTTTCGAAAAGGCTTTTAACATAAGAACGAACAACGAATAAATTTGAATTTTCGCACGTTTTTTTGGAAAATATTTCTCGAATTGCTTTATTTCTCGATAACCTTTTTAATACCTCTAGTAACTACACGTTTCATGGAAGCCAAGCTTTATAATCTTTATAGGTACCAAATTGACCAGGTTTATTGTGATACAAATATAGAGGTAAACTTCCATCATCATTAAAGATATTACTGCATGGTGTAGTGTCTAGAAAAGCTAAACGTCTTAGTTTTCAATTTCACATGTAAATTTAATTCGCTTGATAAAACTATTAAACGGATCCAAAAAATGATCGATTTCTGAATTTAGAATGGCTGCTATGATATCATCAACATACCGATAAAAGAAGGTAGGTTTTACGGAAGATGATTTCAACACTTCAGTTTCCACGTATTTAATCAATAGGTTTTGCCACAGTCAAACTAACTGGCGAACGCATCGCTGAATGAAACACTTCATTAAAACATCTTTCACTAAAGGATCAAACATAAATTTTAACGCTTCCACAAAAATTTGCCGTAAGCATTGCAATAAGCATTTTGCTCGGTATTAATTTTTTACCATTTCTTCTCGTGCATGTTTATGTCGATGAAGTATTTCTTGTGCGCTAATTTCGTGTGCGCTTTTTTCTTGTACGCTTCTGTCGAATTCTGTCGAATTTTCGTATTAGGTAGTTAAAACGAGTAGCTCAAAGCCCTCTTAAAAGAAT
Source organism: Tipula vernalis (assembly GCA_958295665.1). Taxonomy (NCBI): domain Eukaryota; kingdom Metazoa; phylum Arthropoda; class Insecta; order Diptera; family Tipulidae; genus Tipula; species Tipula vernalis. Next base: position 115,548,799 of record OY282560.1, on the reverse strand, counting down.
GAATTTCATATTTAATTCTACAATAATAATATTTTGTTTTTCTCCCTTCCAGAATAAAATTGTGACTGTCGACCAGACTCGAGTAAAGCTACAAATTTGGGACACGGCAGGCCAAGAACGTTTTCGTAGCGTAACACATGCATATTATCGCGACGCACATGGTAAGTTTAGAGCATAAAGTAAATTAGATTGAAAATACAGATGCATAAATTAGCATTAGCTCTAAGCAAAAATTTAAAAACCTCAAAATTTATCTTAATGTCAACACCAACATCAAAATCACTGTATGTACATATATATGTATTTATGTTCACAAAAATAAAGGAAAACTTTTCGGATTTTCTGTTTTTTTTTTTTAGCAAATTATATAAAAATTTTGTTGACATGAAAAGAAAATTATTTTTTTTTTTTTTGAAAGTTTTATAATTAAAAAATTTTTTTTGTATTAAAAATAAACAAAATTAAATTTTTATTTTATTTATTTAAATTTTGTTTAAACAAAAATATTATTAATAATTGGTTGTTGGCTGATTTCAATTTACAGTGAAAAATATCAAGATTTTAAATTAATTTTTGAATAATATGCTACACACTTTGCAAGCGGAAGATTTTAATTAGGCTAATTAAATAAACTAAATGTTGATGTGCTTCTTAGCATTTAATACTTAAAGTGGTGGAATGGTGTACATCTATAGAGAATAAATTAACTAAATTTCAGAACTGTATGTGAAGGTAAACGATGCGAGCTGCATAATTTAATGTTGATTAGCTTCTGGCACTGTAGCCCCTTTTTATCATTTTTCAAAAAATATTGGGGCGACCTGATGCTAGCAACTAATGCAGAAACCTTAACTACTCGAATATTGCCATTAATTTATATGTAATGGTAATGAGCTAGTTATTGTGTATTTCCGTTTCTCAGTAGAAACCTGTTGCTCTATACAGTTTCTCAGCGATACTTCCTAACATGCTTAAATATTCGCGTAACTTAGGCTCATCACTCGTTTTTCTCTTATTATGGTTTAAATCTAGGGAAAGTGCAGACAAAATTAGAAACCCTTGGGCGTTTTATCTAGTGGCCAGCCGCAGTGAGTTGCAGTTTTAGTAAATTTCAGTCAATTTCTTTTTTCGCTCTTTAAGAATAATCAGACTTTTAATAATTCTTGTTATAATTTATATATTGTTGATATTTTGAATTCCTAAGAGGAAGAATTCGAGACGCCCATTCCAAAATTAATATTTTCTTGACACTACAAATTATTAATAAAAAGCATCTAAAGTGGAATTGAACTTTAAAAAAATTCATAACTCCCTTTATGTATAAAATCCAGCATCTATTTTCATCTAAAGTCTTTATGACCAAATAAAAGGTTATATTGGAAAATGAATTTTTTTTTGTGTGTAGCTCGTTGTAGTTGTATTTACCATAAGCCATAAAATTTAATAAGAATACTAAAAGAAAATATTCAATTGAAATGAGCTCTAAAAAAAAAAAAAATGCAGAAACAAATCTTAATATTTGCAGAACTTTAAAAATATCGCCACCATTTATTGGAAGACGGAGAAGGGGGTTATTTAAAAAAAAAAAATTTAAATCTATTTTTACTGGTATTTTGAACTTTTTTTTTGTACTCCCTCACCTCACTCGTATAAACATTTATATATACGAACATACGAAAAGCGATAATTTTTAATGTTTCAACTTTTAAATCAATAGCAAAATCAGAAAATATGTAAAGTTGCTTGTCCGTAATGCAAAGAAAACAAAAAACAAAAGCAAAATCCACGGTACACGATACTCCAGATGGGATGAAAATAGAAAAGTTTTTTTTTATGATGGAACCAAAGTTTTCCATATCTCTACACCGAATTTATTTAATTAAAGCTATTAATATGCAAATGTATAAAATTCCAAATCTCCAATACTGTCTAACTATGGAAAAATAATACAACAAAAATACAACCACCCGTAAAGTTGACCCCAACAAATTCATGTGTTAACAACATTTAGGCGACAAAACACGGTTTCCAAGTGAAATGGATTCCATTTAAAAAATTAGCGCAAATGGGGCAACCTCATAATACAAAAAAAGTGTCAAACTTCGAAATATTCAAAGAAACCGTATGCCATCGCCCGCACCATTCGAAAAGGATAATTGGAAAAGAACAAAATATATAGGATTCTAGAATGATTTTTAGATGAAGTTATGGAATATGGTCAATGAAGAAGACACTCGGTTATTTCTCTTAGATCGAATGTAAGCCAAACGAGTTTAATTGTTAATGAGCAAACACGTACATATAAAAAATATATGAAAAAAAAAATCATGCATTATTTTTGTAATAAAATGTACAAATAGAACAAAAATAAAAATTATAATAAGTATAAACATAAAGAAAAAATAACAATAAAAATAAATTGTAGTGATGAGTGAACATTCGGATGGGGAAATGAGTCAAGCGGATTCAAACTGTGAAGATAATGAAGAATTACATAAAACGGTTCAGAAGTTACTAATAATAATTGAATTTATGCAGGTTAAACGTAAACATAGTGATAATAATGAAAGAGTAGTGTTGAATACAAATAAATGTGTAAATAGTGTAATGACAAAAGAAAAGTTATTACAAAAAAACAAAGTTTTTTACAAAATGAAAATGAACAGGAGATTTGTAAACCTAATGGATTATAATAGTGATTTTCATACTATAGATGATACTGTAGGTAACACTGAAATGTTTGAGGAATATAATGATCTCAATAACGTTAGTCAAGATAGTGAAAATGACAGAAATAGTGAAGATGATGGTAATCTTTTTACAATAATTAGAAACAAAAATAAAAAACTTTAAAATAAACTAGTAGTATGGAATATTGCTGTGTTAAATGCAAAACTTACCACAAGCCCGGACAATTCAGGAGGACACTAGCACCTCTTTAGATAAGGGCAATGTAATAATAAGCAAAGGAAGTGCAAGAGATTCTACATTCTGTATTAATTGTAAAAATAAGGGACACCTTGCATCTTATAAAGGTTGTCCAATTTATAAATCGTTACTAGAAAAAATAAAAAACAAAAAAGCGGAATTAACTAATAAAAAATAAAACCATCAACAATATAATTCATTTTGCCCGATAATTAATATCTTAAACACTATTATGAATAATAATAATTAAGAAAGATGTCATGTATTAATACATTAACAAACTTAAAAATTATGGCCCTTAACGTTAATTCTATAATAACTGAACTATAGAAACCTGACATACTTTTAATATCTGAAACAAAATTAAACAAAAAATCTAAAATATTAGGGATTTATTAGGGATAATAAAACCAGTCAGTGGTGGTCCTGGCACAGCAGTTATTATAAAAAAAATATTTAATTTTAAAATTTTAAATTCTATCCAACATAAATTAAATGCGATAGAAGTTATGCCCCTAATAGTCTAAACTACAATTTTTTACGGATTGGGAATTCATTTTTAACAAACTAAATTTACAATTTTCAAAGAATTATTACATGCTAGAGGGTGATTTGAATGCAAGCATGGAACAATACAAGAGAAAATGTCAATCATTGATCGAAACGTTTCAAAGAATTAAAAACACGAATCAATAATAATTACTGAGTAATAATTAAATAAAATAAATAAAAACATAAAGCACGCGGAAATTTTTTTTTTTTTTTCATATAAATTTAAAATAGTAGTCCTTATCGAAGAAAAAGTAGTTCGAGAAGCCCAACAACATGGCGGAGCATCTTCGACCACCAAAACAATTAATCATCACAGAAAATATAGCGGATGATTAGAAAGTGTGGATACAACAATTCCAGTTCTATAGCAAAGCAACTAAGCTAGACAAACAAGAGAAAGAAATTAGACCAACTACGCTGATGACGTGTTTAGGAATCGAAGCGGGAAAAATCTTCGAGACATTCCAGCTAAAGGAAGACGAAATTAATTACGACGCAGTGGTAAAAAAGTTTGCCGAGCATTTTACACCAAAGAAGAACATCACGTATGAACGGTATGTGTTTAATAAAATGTCGCAAGCACAGAACGAAAATTTTGATGAATTCTATACAAGAATCAAAAGTCAGTTAATGAAGTGCAATTTTGAAAAATTAGCCGATGAAATGTTACGTGACAAGATAGTTGTAGGTGTATATTCAAACAAAGTAAGAGAACGTTTGTTGGTCGATGCTGAACTACAGCTAGCTAAAGCAATAGATATATGCAAAGCGAGTGAATCAACCAGCAAGCAATTATCTGAAATAAATGAAAATCAAGCATTGCATGTTATAGATATTAAGAAATCAGATAGAATTAATTCAAATGATACAAAAAAGTCGAGAGATGACCAGGTTTCTGACATGACACATAATAATTGTAATCCGAAAATTTTCTTTTGCAATCGTTGCAAAACTAAACACGGTAGAAAAAGTTGTTTGGCATATGGCAAGAAATGTGGAAAATGTGAGAAAGTTGGCCATCTGGCAATAGCATGCAGAATGAAAGATAAAAACATTAATGAATTAAATGAAAATTTCGACGACAAAGCCGAAGAATTGTATCTCAATATGTTGGTCAACGGAGAGGAACGAGAAAAATCGAAAGCGGGGTTTGAAAAAATTAAAATAGGCAACGATGTGATAGAATTCAAGCTTGACACTGAGGCTCAATGTAATGTAATAATTAAAAAGTTGACAGACAGTCTTAATTTAAAAATTGACACGCCGAATACCAAAAGGCTAATTTCATTTGGCGATCACAAAATTAGGGTTATAGGTCAAGCATCCATAAATTGCATAGCAAAAAATAAACCAGTCTGGGTAACGTTAAAAATCGTAGACGAAAGTACAGGCCAGCATAGATTTTGGTCTAGTAAAACGAACGGACGAAATAAACATACAATCGAATGATGAAAGTTTAGCAATCGAAGATCATGTATTCGAAGGACTAGGTTGTTTGAAAAATTACGCCTATGATATTGATCTCAAAGCTAACTCGGATCTTGTAGTTATCCCGCCGAGACGTATCCCGCACGCGATAAGAAATGATGTAAAAAACGAATTAGAGAACATGACTAAGCTAGGAGTCATTAAACCAATCAAAGAACCGAAGCCAATGGTGTCACCAATGGTCATTATAAGAAAAAAAAATAAGATGCGAGTATGTCTAGATCCTTCTAACATAAATAAAAATATTCTTAGACGTCATTATCCACTAAAAACTTTAGAAAAAATATCAGCACAAGTTAAAGGATCAAAATTATTTACGCTTTTAGACTGTAAACGTGGATTCTGGCAAATCAAAGTCACCGAAAGAAAGCAGAAATATCTGGCGTTTTCGACGCCATGGGGTCGTTACACCTGCCTGAAACTACCGTTTGGGTAAGCGTCGGCTCCTGAGGTGTTCCAACAAATAATGTCACAAATGTTAGATAGTTTCGAGAATGTAGAATGTGATTAAAAAACTCACATCAGCTGGCTTGAAGCTAAATAGGGACAAATGCTTGTTCAATAAAAAAAAAATTAAATTCCTAGGGCATATTTTATCATCTGAAGGATGATAAAACCAGATGATGAAAAGATTGAGGTCATCGGAAAAATCGAGACACCCAAAAATACGAAGCAACTACAAAGGTTTCTGGGAATGGTTGCGTATGTAGCCAAATTTATCTCCAATTGTTCTGAAATTACTTCGCCACTCAGGGAATTAGTGAAAAAGAAAGTTAGCTTTGTATGGGATTATGAACAACAGCAAGCATTCGACAAATTAAAACATCTTTTAGCTTCAGCTCCAGTCTTGAGATATTATGATGTCAATGCAGACGTTAAATTGTCAGTGGACGCAAGTCAAAAAACGATGGGTGCAGTATTAATGCAAAATGACCAACCTATAGCATACTATATGCATCAAAAGCTCTAACCCAGGCGCAACAAAACTATCCGCAGATCGAGAAAGAAGCGACAGCCATAAAATTTGCTTGTAATAAGTTCCACGAGTACATATACGGTAAACGCCTGGAAATAGATACAGACCATAAGCCGTTAGAAACAATCTTTAAAAGGACCATCGAGCATGCTCCAGCTAGATTACGTAGAATAATATTCGATGTGCTGCAATATGCACCTAACGTAGTATACAAGAAAGGTACTGAGATACCAATCACGGATACGTTAAGCAGAGATTGCATCACGGAACCGACAATACGGAGGAGGAAGAGTTACAAATACAAATAATCCTGCCTATGTCACCAGAAACGCAGTATAAATTATTAATTAAAATGGACAAAGATCTCAGTCAGGTTGTCTCATATATCATAAATGGGTGGCCTGATAAGGAAAGGGACATCTCGCAAAGTATTAGGCATTTTATTAATTTCAAGGAGGAACTGGCTGTATACGAGGGAATTATCTTTAAAGTTGACAAAATAGTAGTGACAAACACACAAATTGAAAAAATACTAAACACAGCACACACTGGTCACTTGGGCATTATGAGCACACTGAAACGTATAAAACAATTATTCTATTGGAAAAACTTATCCAAGGATGTGATTGACTTCGTACAGAAATGCTCAATATGTCAACAAACACAAAGGAAAAATGTAAAAGAACCAATCTTGAACAAGGAAATTCCAGAATATCCGTGACAAAGAGTAGCAACCGACATATTTACATTCGAATCACAAGACATCTGGTAATAGTGGATAGCTACTCAGGGTATGTGGACTTCGAAAAATTACAAACTAACACGTCTGCGGAAGTAATAAAAATTCTGAAGAAATCGTTCGTTATACACGGAACGCCAGAAGTGCTAGGGAGCGATAACGGCTCTCAATTCTCATCACGTGAGTTTAAAAATTTCGCAGAGAATTGGGAATTTGTTCAGGAAACATCCAGTCCACATTTTCCAAGGGCTAATGGTTTGGCGGAACGAGCCGTTAAAACCGTTAAGTCACTACTAAGAAAATGTTCCAAAGAGAAGACAGACATTTATAAAGCATTGCAAAATCTGAGAAATATGCCAAGGGATAATAGCCTAGAATACAAACAGGACATAGAGAGTGGAAATCAGGTACAGTTATAGGTAAACCAGATGCACCACAGTCACTGATAGTGAAAACAGACGATGAGCGAACATTCCGTAGAAACAAACATCATTTGGCTAATACTATAGCTCACATCAAACCTAAAACGGAGATCACCTCGGACACTTCGGATGACTCAAAAAGAAGTAAATCAACCCGAATAATGACAGAAAATAATGACTGGGAATCTCGAAGAAGTCAACGAAATAATTCAGATACTGAACTAGGAGACCGTAATACAGAAGTAATAACTACAAGATCGGGAAGGGTAATTAAGCCATTGTCAAGGTTGAATCTATAGGTCAGGTGAGAGAAGTAATAAAAGTGCACGGTTCGTTCCTTGACGTTGAACAATAAAAATAAAATAAAATGATTAGTTTGGATTTATATAAAATTAGTTATAATTGAATTATATTTTTATAAGATTACATAAGCTAACCATCCTGAAAAAGATAATAATAAAAATAAAGAAAATTAAATTTAGAATTAAGTAAGACTATGTATATGTAATATAATAATATGTAATAATAGTATGTAAAAAAACAAGGGGATGTAACGATACTATGTAAGCCAACCTTAACCTAGTAATGTAAATCCACCTTAACCTATGTACAACTGTCAGATACATGTGAATACCAATAAAGTTATATCTTAACACCCGACATGAATGGTTGTAATCTTATACACTCAACCATTCAATCCATTCATTCTTGCATTTACTCACCGCCACAGTTTTACATAGACAAATCAAAAATAACAATCCTCACGCGAACACATTCATGACAAAAGAGAACGCACCTATTCAATCCCAGACATACCAACGGAGCGACGACACACGACAAAACAAAAACACAAAAACAAAATACATAAAATTATTTTTCAGTCTCATGGTCTGGTCTCATCTCAATCTCCAAAGCGACGATGCGTCGTTGTCATCCACATTTTTTATGTATAAAAATGGTGGTGAATAAATAAAATAAAATTTATAATTTTAGCATTTATAGGCACATACGTTAACGAATAAAAACAACAATCACAAAATCTGCTTTTCTAGAAGAATTTCAGATCGTCAAATAATGTGCAGTAAACTATTGAGATATGTATTGTAATTTGACGTTTATTTGAGATATATATTTTAATTAGCGGAGATTAAGCCAAAGTGAAACATTTTTAAACTTCTAAAAAAAATATTTGTTGGCCTAAATTTAAAATTTGGCTTATAAAATAGTTTGCTTTATAAAATTTTAAGCTATGAAAGTCGAATTACGTTTGTTTGTTTGTTTTTAAATTTGGTCAGGTCAGATCTTTCAATCCATAGGACCAGTGAGTTATATTTTTCCAGAAAAAACCCACAGAAATTTCTCAAGGGAAATCCTGGGGCACTGAATAGGTTATATTTTTTCACAAAAAGTATTAATTGTTATATTTTTAGTTTTTGTAATCTATATAATATAAAAAGAAGTGTACATTTTGATTGTCACTCCATAACTCGAGAACGGCTCAACCGATTGCCATAATATTTTTAGGGAAGGTGCAGGGAAGAGTGATGATGGTTAGTTGATTGAGATGGTTAGTTGTTGAAATATAAAATCGGTCCAGCCAATCTCGAGTTCTGATTTTTTTCCTGAAATGAACTCGCTCTTTGTAAAACAACAACAAATACACGTAAAATCGAAAAATTGCAAATATCTCGAAAACGGTGCGTCTGAGCGAAAAAATAAGGACACTTTCCCCCCCACACGCCATGCACACATTTTATGATCGATTGGGTGTCCCAGCCCCCCTGTTGAAAAAATGTTAATTCAACATTTGAAAAAAAAAAGTTTAAATTTCGGTCCGACCTAATCAAGTACAACAATTACGAAACGCACGTCGTCATAGAAACGAAAAAAATCGATCCAAACTAATACACAAACTCATAAATACACACATTCATTTGATTGACAGCATACAAATGACAAACAGATGAACCTGTCAAAATGCACATGTTTGCCAATCACTTTCTTTCACTCTTGGATTCTGATACAGCCGGTCATACATTCGCTGCTTTCCAATTGGAATTTTATTACAAGTGATTTTTTTTTGAGTTTCATAAATATTGGTAAGTATTAACAAAATAAAAAGTGATTTTAAGTGTGTTCAGTGCAAAATATTTTCCAAATAAACAATACAAATTTGTTTTACTTTAATGATTTTTTGGGAAAGTTTAATTGGATGCAACGCATAACAGCACTCACACAACAACAATACTTTTTTGAATTATTCTTAAATAAATAATCCTTAATTCATATTGAATTAATTTCATTGATTTAGAAAAAAATGCCACCAACAAGACGATCAACTATAGGTCGACGTTCGCGTAATTCTACCTATAGATTTAATCAAAGAAGAGCGCAAAGTGTAGAGGAACACTCACAACAAAATCAAGTACAACAATTACGAAACGCACGTCGTCATAGATCGGCAGATCCAAATCCATTAAATCCAGCATCGAGACGAACGACACGACTTTCACGTCGTGCTGTGCAAGAGATGGCATATGCTGCTTTCGCTTACAATAGCGAAAATGATTATAGTGAACATGCCGCAATATTGGTGGAATGACGGTGAGATGCCCACATTGTGATGCAGCCAAATTTCAAGGTGAAACGCCTGGCATGTGTTGTGCTAATGGCAAAGTGAGACTACCAGCATTTGAAGCTCCCCTCGATCCACTTCATTCATTCATTTTTGGAAAGTCGCAAACGTCTAAGCATTTTTTGTCGCACATTCAAGAATACAATGCGGCATTTCAAATGACTTCTTTTGGTGCGACCAAAATTGTAAGAGACAATTTCATGCCGACCATTAAGGTGATTACTTCATGCGGAATATCATAAGAAAAATGCGATCTGAGCAGCAATTGTTTTAATGTGTTCAAGAATTCTGACCCAGCATCTAATTACATTTCACAAATATTACAGATTCAAGGTCAGATTTATCATCGAACTGGTTCCTTATTGCCATATCCTGATGCTGCTCAATAATTTTTACAAATCTATTTTATCGGAGATGCAAATGGTGAATTGGATCGGCGTTGTACAATTGCTGCGCGTGCAAGGCGACAAATTGTTTCTAAACTTCAAACATTCTTACATCAGCACAATGAATTAATTCGATTGTTTAAAACCGCTCTCGATCGTATGCCATCTGATGATCACAGAATCGTTATCAGGGCTGACAAAACGCCCTTTGGAGAGCATGCGAGACGATTTAATGCACCAACAATTGATGAAGTGGCCATTGTAATTGTTGGAAACCAGTTTCAATCTCGCGATATTGTGCTACATCGAAGAAATGTAGAATTACGGCGTGTTTCAGAGCTTCACCGTAGCTATTATGCATTACAATATCCATTATTGCACTGGAAAGGTGACGACGGCTATCATTAATATACGAATGATAGATCCACGAACCGGTGAAATATATATGAATTAAATTTATTTATTTCAAAACAAGAAGACATGATTTTAATTTTCTGATGAGGTCGTGAGATAGAAAAAAAAGTTAGTGGGATGAATTATTATTCGTAAAGATTCGAGATTCTCCCACAAGAAGACAACTTTATTATACGATATGGCAAACTTTTCCACCAATACGCTGTAGACATGTATGCGAAAATTGAAGCAGAACGCCTTAATTACCTTCGATTCAATCAAGCCAAATTGCGATCGAAAGAATACATACACTTGCGAGATGCAATAGTGAATTATGGTAATGTTAATGACATCGGACGTTTAACAATATTACAATCGACATATGTTGGCAGTCCGCGCCACATGCACGAATATACGCAAGATGCAATGTCATACGTTCGCAAATATGGTCGTCCCGACCTATTCATAACATTCACATGCAATCCACAGTGGGCTGACATAAAAAACAATTTATTTGATGGTCAGAATCCAACAGATCAACACGATATAACAGCACGTGTATTTAGACAGAAAGTGAAAGCACTGATGGATTTGATTATCAAATTGCGAATTTTTGGAGAGGTGCTTTGCTGGATGTATTCGATTGAATGGCAAAAGAGACGGCTGCCGCACGCGCACATCTTGATATGGCTGGTTCGTAAAATAACACCCGATCAAATTGATAACATTATATCAGCTGAAATTCCAGATGAAATCAGCGATCCAGAATTATTTGAAGTTGTCACAAAAAATATGATCCATGGCTCTTGCGGTTAAATAAATATGAATTCACCATGCATGATCGATGGAAAATGTACAAAACAGTATCCAAGAGCATTAACTTCGGATACAATTACAGGTGACGACGGATACCCGTTGTACCGACGTCGGTCACCGGAGGATAATGGCCATACAACAACAATTAAAATACGCAATCAAGACATTGAAGTTGATAATCGTTGGATTGTGCTTTATTCTCCACTATTATCAAAAGTATTTCAGGCTCACATAAATTTTGAGTACTGTAATTCTGTGAAGTCGATTAAATACATTTGCAAATATGTGAATAATGGCAGTGATATGGCTGTTTTTGGAGTAGCTGGTGACAATAGCAATGATGAAATCGCCCAATATCAAATGGGGCGCTAGATTAGCACTAATGAACCTCTTTGGAGAATTTATTCATTTCCAATTCATGAGCGATATCCTGCTGTTGTTCATTTGGCTGTTCATCTTGAAAATGACCAGCGTGTGTATTTTACCGATGCAAATGTACAGCAGAGAGCAGCACAGCCACCAGCAACAACATTAACTGCATTCTTTCAATTGTGTGAAAGCGATGAATTTGCCAGAACGTTGCTGTATTCAGATGTAACGCATTATTTCACTTGGACTGCAAAGAAATGGCAACGACGTAAACAAGGAACACCTGTTGATGGCCATCCGGGTGTTTTTTTTGCAGATACCATGGGAAGATTATACACAGTTCATCCAAACAATGCAGAATGTTATTATTTGCGGTTGTTATTAGTAAATGTTGTTGGACCACGTTCATTTCAACATTTACGAAGAGTAAATGGTCATTTATGTGTGACGTATCGTGAAGCATGTGAGCAATTAGGTTTACTTGAAAATGATGCGCATTGGGATTTAACGCTTCATGATGCATCGATTGCTTCTTCTCCACATCAAATACGTATGTTATATGCCATAATCATCTCAACATGTTTTCCATCAAATCCACTTGAATTGTGGAATAAATACAAAGATTTTATGGCAGAAGGCTATTTGATTGGAATGCGTCATCACACAATAAACGCTGAATTGCTGATTTCATTGGAAATGTATAATGAGGCAATGATAGCGATTGAAGATATGTGCCTAACGATTGCAAATAAATCATTAGGGCAATTAGGTTTGTCACCACCCAATCGTCCAATGCATGATTTATTTGATCGAGAATTGCAACGTGAACAACAGTATGATCCCAATGAATTGCAAACATTTGTGAGTTTGAATGTTCCCAAATTAAATGACCATCAAAAACATGTCTATGATACCATCATGTAAGCTGTACAAAATGAAGTCGGTGGATTATATTTTTTGGATGCGCCTGGTGGTACGGGAAAAACATTTGTGATATCACTGATTTTGGCAGCAATTCGATCGCAACGAAAAATTGCATTGGCACTTGCTTCGTCGGGAATCGCTGCTACTCTATTGGATGGTGGACGAACAGCGCACTCTGCATTAAAATTGCCGTTGAATGTGCAGGTGTGCTTATATTTATTGATTGATCACTTTAAAATTTAATCGATATTATTGTAAAATATAATTATTCTCAAATTAACAGGTGATTGAACATCCCACGTGCAATATTTCAAGAAATTCTGCGATGGCAAAAGTTTTGCAACAAGCAGCAATTATTCTTTTGGATGAATGTACAATGACGCATAAAAAATCGCTGGAAGCATTACACCGTACAATGCAAGATCTACGTCAGAATCAAGAAATTTTTGGTGGTGCATGGATATTATTGTCAGGCGATTTTCGTCAAATATTGCCTGTGGTTCCACGATCAACACCGGCGGATGAGATAAATGCATGCTTAAAGTCTTCTCTTCTGTGGCAACATGTGCAAAAATTGACATTGAACATAAATATGCGCGTTCAATTGCATAACGACCAATCTGCAGATCGGTTCTCGAAGCAATTGATAGATATTGAAAATGGCAAAGTTCGAGTCGATAATACAAATGGATTGATTACATTGCCGAACAATTTTTGTACCATTCTCCAATTAACAGAAGAGTTGATTGAAAGTGTGTTCCTAAATATTGTTCAAAATTACAGGAATCACAATTGGTTGAGAGAACGCGCAATACTGGCACCAAAAAATATACACGTCAATGCAATCCATTATCAGATTCAAGAAAAATTACCAGGTGCAGTGACATCATATAAATCTGTTAATAGCGCAATGAATGCAGATTATGCAGTGAATTATCCAATTGAATTTTTGAATTCATTGGAACCACCTGGTATGCCACCGCATTGTTGGAATTTAAAGGTTGGCTCATCAATTATTTTACTGCGGAATTTAAATGCACCAAAACTGTGCAATGGCACAAGATTGGCAGTAAAAAAATTGATGCCGAATTTAATTGAAGCCACAATATTAACCGGAACAGCGGAAGGTGAAATTGTGGTGATACCACGTATTCCACTGATTCCAACAGACATGCCATTTGAATTTAAGCGTTTGCAATTCCCAGTGCGTCTATCATTTGCCATGTCCATCAATAAGGCGCAAGGACAAACGCTTCAAATATGCGGATTAAATTTGTAGGAGCCGTGCTTTTCACATGGACAGCTATACGTGGCCTGCTCAAGAGTTGGAACTCCAAATTGTTTGTTTGTGCTCGCTTCAAATGGGCAAACGAAAAATATTGTGTATCCAAATGTTTTGGATTGACATTAATAATTTTGAAATACAATGCATTCATTTCATAAAAAAAATTTAGAATATTTCATTTCTTTTTTTTGGTTGGTTGCAACGAAGTGCATCGGGGTTCGCTATATAATATAATTTTTATCAATTAACATTTTACTAATTTAATTACCAAATTTTAAATCAAACAAATTTTCAAATAAAGAACGTTACAATAAATTTATACGAATTTCATTTCACATAAAATATTTATTACATTTTTTAATCAGGTATCACTGTGCGGCATATAATATGAATCATCTACATTTATCTTTCCATTGTCATCATTTAACAGCAGTTTGCATTCCAATAGCTCATTAACAATATTGCCAAATCAATTTCCCGTTATAATGTTTACACTCTAATACAACGTACTTATTGTACAGATATACGAAAAATGAATTTTCAATAACTAAATGCTGTGACATCTATTTAAATCGAGAGACAATACAAAAGAAAAGGTTTACTTAGAGCCAGCAAGGCGGACCGGGCTCAGCTATTATTTAATAGGTAGTAATTTTTATATTTGTTTGTGTTATAAGTGTGATCACGTTGTAATATGGCGTAGGCTCATATCGTTAGTGCACGATGAATTATGGATCGCATCAATTAATATTGAGCATATCCTGAGTCTTTTTTACAAACGGGTTTTAATTTATACGGGTCGAATTACGTTCTGTGGTCACAAGGCATAACCGCTTAAGTCGACTTAAGACAAAAATAATTTTCAGTGTGTAAAGTTTTGTAGCTCTTTTCCAACTTCACTAAATGATTGACTTAAGTGGTAAAGCCTTGTGGCCAAATGCTGTGGTCGCAAGCCGTAGTAGCTTTAGTCGGCATAAACGAAAATGAATTTAATATTCAACTTTTTCTACGTCTCTAGAAAAATTATCAAATTTGACTTAAGCGGTTACGCCTTGTGACTACAGCGTTATTCTTGAAGAAAAATAAGAAATATTTGAAATTAACAATCAAATATATGGTAAAACGTAAAATAAATGGAAATATTTAAAAATATTTGGTAACATATAGGGCTCATTCGCTTTTATTTATTCTAAAAAGAATAAATATCCAAAAAAATTTTGTTTGGATTTCCCAAAAAAAATATTTTTTTACCTATTAATCTTAAGCCTATTCATCAATATTATAGTTAATATATGCATACCAGAAGTGTGGAAAATATCCAGTCGTTCCAATACTAAAGAGAAGCATAAAGCCTAATAATTGTAATACGAGTAGTTATCGAGCAATAAACTTAGTTCCAAATATTGCAAAAATTTTTGAAAAAAATAATTTTGGATAAGATGAATGACCATGTGAACCAGAATCAGCTGCTATCGAATAGTTAAATTGACATCTGATGAATAAGGTTACAGGGGCACTGTTAATAAATATCGAACGTGCGTTTGATTCAATATGGTTGGATGGACTCGTGTATGTCCTTTAATGAACAGAAATTAAATACATAATTAATCTTTATTCTGATAGACGGTTCTAATTAAATGGAAAATACAAATAAACACAGCAAAATGTAAAACCGCATATTATTTCGACAACCGTTATTTTACACGTTCCGATTCGTGTAAGGAATGAGGATAAGGAAACACTGTAAAAAATTAAAAAGAACAATGAATGGTACGAGCTTAAAACAGCAAAGAATTGTAAGGTACCTTGGTGTTAATTGAGATGAATATCAAATCACATGCAGCTTTAAACATATAGTGCATTTGAACTTTAGTGCATATATATTAAAAAATATAGACTGTTAGAACGAAGATGTTTATGAGCACATACGTCTAAATTCCGAAAGTTAGATAATTAAAAAGAATACATATCGAATAAAAAGTTATACAATTATACGAATATATTACGTATAGATATTATTATCTGTATGAATACCGATAACTCTTTAGTTTACGGCGGTTAAGAATATTAATCTTGAGAGTTGGAAAATCCAGCCATTTTTTAAAGATTAAAATAAAAATAAAATACATAATTAAACTCAAAAATTTTACTTGTAAATGCTAAATAAAAATTTGTATCATTAATTAAAAAGTCTAGATAAAAAAGCTTTCTATATAACATTTGTTCTCACATAAGACATTAAATTTTAAACCGAAGTAGTTTATCATGAATTTCGCTTTAAATATATTTAAATATAGAGAGAAAGCTTTAATTAAGCTTCAGCTCGTTTTCAACTTGATACAAGGTATTTCATGAAATCCATTAAAATTATATTGTTAATACCTAGAAATGAATTCGAATTTTTACCTAATTTTTATGTCACAAATACATTATATTGTCATGTTTAATGCTACAGTTTTCAATTTTTTATCATTCACCCCTCGTTTTTTATTTTTCTGTGTTAGATTTTTCTCGTTAAAATGAAATATAATAAAAATTTAATTTACGAAATAAATAATAGAATTTTTGTATTTTTTTATACTCACGACTTCGTGAGTACATATAGTACATAATATACCACGTTCCATCCTTTCTTATACAGGCAAAGCGGAAAATTCGATTTTACTGTCTACTTCTCTCTCGTATACGATTGACAAGCTTTTCATTTATATGGGCACGATGGTGTATAGGCATTTTATAACTGTGCCATTGTGATTTTCATTTTATTTGTTTATAATGTAATTACATTTTTATTTTTTTGCGGAATAATAAAATGTCTGGATTTGAAAAGTATAGAAAAATGATTTTTTTTTATTTTTCAATTGTCTTTTGTACGTTTTGTGTGTAAATTCATCAAAATGTTTCAAATTTATTGCTACATACTTATTATAAAATTATGATAATTCTAATCGATAGATTAGAGAGGGAATACATTTAGACGTAGAAATAAATATTTAAATAATTTCATTCCAAATAGGCTCATTCAAATCCGAATGTAAACTGAATTTTTAATTTCGTATGTTTCCTTTCAGCACTTCTCCTCCTGTACGATGTAACGAATAAAGTGAGTTACGACAATATACGTGCCTGGTTGGGTGAGATTCGTGAATATGCTCAAGAAGATGTTGTTATAATGCTTTTAGGTATGTATACGAGTTTATTGTTCTAATGATTTAAATTTTAACATTTTTTATGCTTTATTGTGAATTCATTTAAACAAAAATTACAATGCGTTTTCCGAGATATAGTACATGAACTTTGCTACGGAATACTTTGTGGTTAATTATATACTAGTGACCTAAGCCTTATAAAAGATAATATATTTAAAGGTTACAAGATGTAGCATGAACTTAATTTTACTTAAATCTAATTTTAAAATAAATAAATCACTTAACTAATTACAATTATATAAAGGATTATGTAAATTAATTATCAATGTATTTTCAATAAATGGAAGTTTACTATTATACTTGTTGTAATGATCAATTGCAAGCTCTTTTATCATTTTGACATTCGTTTCAGAGTGTAATCTTCTGGTGCGATATCTTTTAGGAACATTCAATATAAGTTTTAAGAACTTATTTTGCATAACTTGTAATTTTTTGATATGAGTGTTGGCCGCATACACCCATAATGGTGAACCATACAAAATTACACTCAGAATTACTGATTTATAAAGTAGCATTTTATTATTAAATGAAAATTTACTTTTTTTATTTAGCAATGGATATAATGTAAAAAATAATTTTGAAATTTTACTGACCATAAAATTTTGGAAAGTGACTTTTTGTCTACGACATAAATTAAAAAACAAGAATTTATTTTATTTTAAACAACTGTAATTTTTATTATGTTTAGTTATTTTAATTTTATTATCTGGTCAACCTTGTTGTTCGACATCAGCAAGTACAATGATTTTTTTTTTTTTTTTGGTTTTAAAATTTAAGAAAATTATATAATGTAATCCACTCTAGTGGCAAATAGTTTAACTATAAATTAAATCAAAATGCAATTTACTCTAGTGACAAATAGTTCAATTGACAAATTACTCAAAAAATATATTTTTTATTGTTATTACTGAAATTAATTTTATATTTAGACATATACATAGTTGCAATAAATTTGCAACTAACATACTCCCCCGCATTAAGGGAATAAGAAATACAATGAATTATTGACTTAATTAGTATTCTCGCTTACTGGTAATTTAATAAATTTAACTACGGGTCGTATCAGCTCATTATGTTTGGTTTTTAATTTTGCCACACGTATTATGCTATCTTTGCCTGGATAAACCGCAATAATACGACCCAACATCCATTTTGTGGGAGGCAAGTTGTCCTCTTTCAATATTACAATGTCATCGATGTTAAATTTTGGACCTTCCTTATCCCATTTTGTACGTTGATTCAACGTGCTTAAATAGTCGATATGCCAACATTTCCAAAATCCTTGGACCCTCTTCTGAATATTTTGCCATATGTTTAATTTGTTGTCTCGTATGGCAGCTAAACTTGGTTCTGGAAGACACACCAATGGTTCACCAATCACAAAATGTCCTGGCGTTAATGCTTGCAGTTCGTCGGTGTTATCGTGGATACGGCAAAGTGGTCGCGAATTCAATATTGCTTCGATTTGTGATGTTACCATTTGAAGTTCTTCGAATGTAAACTTAGAATCCTTCATCACTCTCTTCAAATGAAACTTTGCCGATTTGACGGTGGATTCCCACAACCCTCCAAAATGTGGTCCGCTGGGAGGATTAAACCGGAATTGAATTTGTCTCTGTAAGCAGAAATTATTAACATCTTTAGAATTTTGTTGCAGTAATAATTGTTTATTTAGTATTTTGAGTTCAGAATTAGCGGATACGAAGTTCGATCCATTATCACAGCAAATGAGCGCTGGCAGCCCTCGTATAGCTATGAATCGACGTAAGGCAGCAATGAAAGAATCTGTATCCATGCTGCTGACCACTTCTAAATGCACGGCTTTCACGGCTAAACATACGAAAACCGCGATGTAAGCCTTTGAAACTGGTGCTTTTCGTAATTTACTAGTTCTAATATATATCGGACCGGCATAATCTAAACCGATGTTTAGAAATGGCCGATGTTGTGTAACGCGTTCAGCTGGCAAATCCCCCATTTTCGGATAGGCTGTCACAGCCCGAAATCTTACGCAAGTGATGCAATTTTTGATATAGCTTTTGATACTTTTCCGGGCATCAATCATCCAATATTTTAAACGAATCGTGTTCAAAACGATTGATAATCCACCATGTAACAGCGAATGATGTATTTCCTTAATGATCAAGTAATTCACGGGATGTCCACGCGGCAAGATAACTGGATGTTGAGAAGCATATTCCAAGTTTGAATTTTTTAATCTTCCACCTACCCTGAGAACATTATCTTCATCCAAGAAAATATTTAATGTTTTCAATCTTGATTTCGACCCGATTTCTAGATTCTTACGAAGGTGGTCTATCTCACTACTGAATTCGTTGGATTGAATGGCACGAAACATTACTTTTTCAGCATACATTATTTCGTTAAGTTGTATCGCCCCACGTAGTATTGTGTTGCTACCAATTGACCTTCGCCCAAATCGTAATACGTACACCAATGAACATTTGACCTTCAGAAACGACGAACAGGATGTGACTAATTTATCAATGACAGATAGTTGTGACGGCGAACTGGAACAATGTAGCGCATTAGTCTTTGATTCTAATATTGCAGGATTTAATGGTTTCAATTGAAGTGGGTGGCATGGCCAGTTAGAACTAGCTTGTTCGAGCCACATAGGGCCCTTCCAGCATAATTTCGCTTGCTGCAGTCGTTCAGGATGCACACCTCTTGTTATCAGATCCGCTGGGTTCTGTTTGCTAGGCACGTAGCGGTAGCGCCATTGTTGCGATGGAATGCTTTCTAAAATAAATGAAGTGCGATTCGCAATAAATGTTTTCCAACGACTGGGTATGTCTGCTAGCCAATGTAAAACAATCAATGAATCGCACCACGCGAACACCTCGACTGGCACTTCATGGAATAAAACTTCTTTGATAAAGTTTACAAGTTTGGTTAGAATATAAGCACCGCATAACTCTAGTCTTGGTAGACAAATTTGTTTAATGGGCGCAACCTTACTTTTCGAACAAATAATTTGAGTGCTTATCTTGCCATCAATCCCAACGGCACGTAGGTATAAAACCGCACCGTAAGCCTTCTCCGAGGCGTCACAAAATGCATGAATCTGGATATTGTTCAATTTTGATTTTTCAAACTTATGATAACAGCGTTGAATGTTGATTGTATTTAAATACGTAAGCCCTTTATATATGCCTTGGAACTCATCATTTAACTCTAAGAACACTGGAGTGTCCCAATCTAGTTGTAGAACCCATAATTTTTGTATCATAATTTTAAAAAGTACGACTATTGGTGCAAGCCATCCCAATGGATCGTAGATCTTAGATATTTCCGACAGAATCTTACGTTTCGTCCATTTATTGATTTCGGCTAGTTTGGTTTGGAATGAAAACGTGTCCGTGATAGCGTTCCATTTGATTCCGAGCGTTGCAGCGGCGTGATCTTCCTCAAGTAATTTATGATCCGTGGTAGATTCGTTTTGTGAAACTGATTGAAGTAAGTTTTGTGAATTTGACCGCCATTTACGTAAATGTAAACCATGATGCTCGAGTAGTGAAACAATCTCATCTTTCAATTTTACTACTGCTTCTTCACAATCTGCACCAGATAACAGGTCGTCTATGTAGAAATCCTTTAAGATGGCTTGTGATGCGCTTGGATGTTTATCAGCATTATCAAGAGCTATCTGATGCAGTGTTCGAATTGCTAAAAATGGTGAACAATTCATTCCGTAAGTGACCGTTCGTAATTTATAAATATTGATCACCTTTGACGGATCATCACGCCACAATATTAACTGGTAGTTGCAATCATCATCGTCGATCATAATCTGTCTGTACATCTTTTCTATATCTGCGACAAAGACGATCTGGTGGCTTCGGAAGCGCAGTAGGATTTGAAACAAATCAGTCTGAATTTTTGATCCAACGTGTAAAACATCATTTAGAGAAACCGATTTGGATGTTTTAGAAGATGCGTCGAACACCACACGCAGCTTAGTCGTACTACTACTGTCCTTATACACTCCATGATGTGGTATAAAATATCGACTGTCATCGTCGGTTGGAAGTTCAGACCATTCAACCCGTTCCATGTGGTTTAGTTTAATGTACTCCTGCATAAACTGGACATACTGCTTGTGAAACTCTTCGTTTTTCTTAAATTTTCTTTCCATTGCCAGCAGACGATATTTGGCATTAATGTATGAATTTCCCAAGGTCAATCTTGGAGATAAAAATGGTAATCTTAATTTAAACCGATTATTCTTGGATAATACAGTTGTTGTCGAGTAGAAATTCTCGCAATAACTTTCAGTTTCTTTTTATGTTGATTGTACTAGAGGTTCCTCGACCTCCCAAAATTTTTTCAATAGTTCATTCAAATCCTCGTGTAATACTTCCATTGATTTACCCATCAGTATATTGCTACAAACGATTTTAACATTTGATTCCATACTACCTGCTATTATCCATCCAAATTGTGATTCATGTAGTGGTGGTAGTCCTGGGATATGCATTCTTTGATTTCCCACGATGTCAAAGAAATGCTCTGCTCCTATTAACATATCAACAGGGCGTGCTTGATTAAACGTCGAATCCGCGAGTTCAATTTCTTTCAATTGATTGTGTGATTGCAGGCTAAGTGTATTCTCAGGTAAGTTAGATGATATTGTTTTGATAATCTGAGAAGTTATATTGATGGTGTAAGTTGGGTTATAGCGTGATTGGACAATTAATGTTGTTCTTCCTTTGGTAGATCCGACAGATGATGATGCTAGACCGATAATCTGAATATTTGATTTAAGACGGGGTAGGCCTAGGCGTGTTACCAATGACTCGGTCACAAAAGCGCATTGAGATCCTGAATCAAGAAGAACTCTTGCTTGTACCAATTCACCACTGCGTGCTTTTACATTGACTAGAGCAGTGGGTAATAGAATATAGTTGGATGATTGTGCTATGTAAGAGTTATTACTTAATGATATATAATTTTGTGCTGATGCCGTTTGCTCAATGTGTGATTGTTGACTCGTCACAACTGGTAATGGAAATGCGTTGGACGATTGATCATTCGTTAATGTTAAATGTTGACCCTGTGTTGATGGCTGTTTAATTGTTGATTGCAGGTTTGGTAATGTTTGTTGATTGTGTGTTGATTGAAGATTTGAGGTTGATTGATGATTATATGTTGATTGAAGATTTAAGGTTGGTAAATGATTTTGTGTTGATTTCAGATTTGGTTGTTCAATAAATAATGAATGAGTGGTTGTTGGATGATAAGTATTTGCAGTTGTTTCTGGGTGTAATAGAGAATGATGTCTTTTGTGGCAAATCAAGCATGAACTTTTAGAAAAACATTTTGTTGAGTAGTGTCCTTTTCTGAAACAATTATGACACAAACCTTGCTCGTTCACCAAAGCAAGTCGAGCCTCTAATGTGTTATTACGAAACGATGGGCACCTGAATAATAAATGATCGCCTTTGCAAGATAAACATATAAAATTCAGAGATGATTGTGATGGTTCTTCTATCAAGAAAGATTTTGTTGCGTGGGTTGGATATATTTTCTTATCTTGAATGTTACACGATTCCAGGCTATCACACCGAATATTCAAAAATGTTAAGAAATTCAGAAACGTCGGATGTGCGATTTCTACTGAATCTCTTGCCCATAGTTGTCTTGTTTCATTATCAACCTTTTGTAGTAATAGGTGAATGAGCCATGGGTCACGTGATTCTTCTACTTTCCCTATGCTTCTTAATGCACGAATAATTTCGTCCGAGTGATCGTATAGGCGACGCAGATCTGTGTAATTTGTAACCTTACAGGGCTTTTGTTCAAGAAACGATTGAATAAGCGATGACACGATTGGTTTCGGTTTGTTATAACGAGATTCGAGTTTCTGCCATGCTTCTGCGTAGTTCTGGTCGGTGGTAGTAATGTGCCTAATCAAACCTGCTGCTTCCCCACGTAGCAAACTCTTCAATTGCTGCAACTTCTGTGAACCCGTCAAACTTGGATGATTATGAATTGAATTGACATAGAGGTCTCTGAATGAAGGCCACATCTTATATTCACCGCTGAATGGCTCGACCATGATCTTTGGTAATTTTACACTCGATGTAGTATTAAGAGTTTCGTAAAACGCCTTTTGCTGATCTATAAATGTTTCTAAGGTTTCATTTAGTTCAATGCCAGTTTTCGCCTTTGAAAATGTTACACCCGTACGTTTTACCAAAGCGTCTTCCAATAATGTTCGAGCTTGATAATACTCCGCATCCGTCTTGGTTGTTACAGCCTCATATTCAGCAAATTTTTCAAGTTGCAATTCTATGTCATTAAAATCCCCATGAAGTTTGATTAAATCCTCGAGCCGAGGTCGGATAGCATTTTCCGTTGTGTCTTCTTTAATTTGCTTCGAGAAAGTCGAAATCGCCTCTATTTGACTTATAATACGGTTTCGCACTCTAATTGACCGATCCATCACAAAACGCTCTTGATAATATTTCACTAAGTACCGAAAACTTTGCACTGACACAAGACAATAGAACGCAAATAATATTTTACCCGTTAAGTGGAATATTCTCGCAAAAAATTACACCTGTTATATACTGCAAATAAATTATCACAACCAACGACAACCAACAATAATAAATAAACCGAATTGATAATATATATAATAATTTAACCGTTATAATACAACCGCGTTGTTTCTTTTGTTTATAACAACGAAATCGTCCTTGAAATCAATTATTACTGCCTTATTACAAATTGACATTCTATTTTTCAAAAAACTCAAATTTAGATTAATGTAATAAAATAAAGAAATGCAAGAAAACTGTTTATAAAGTTAGTACTTATCTGTATTAATTGTACATGCAGCAACAGTTGCGTGGATGCAGCTTTTCTAGTTGTATATACTCAAAATGGCTTCCTTGTACACACGCGGCTTTTTCACCACTATAAATACAGCTATTTACAGCCGTTACAGCAATTTATAGTAATTTCCAACAGTTACAGTCAGGGATCGGAAAACCCTAAGATTTCGTTACGTTATTGGAAAAAATTCCCAAATTTTTTTTGATTACGTTATAACGTTATTTAACCTTAAATTATGTGAAACGTTACGTTACTTAACGTTATCTAGCATTAGTTAATGTTTTTAACGGTATAAAACAAATAACGTTATCTAAAGTTAAGTAAGGTTAGTAAGGTTTTAACACTAGAACTACCGACCAGTCAAAATGAGGATTCAAGAATGAGGGAAAAATGTGAATTCAATAAATGTACAATCCGTCATTTTGATGGATCAATAGTTCTAGTGTTAAATAATGCTACCAGGAATAAAAACATTTTTTATAAGGTTATTTTATTTGGTTATATCAAAATTTTATAGAGTTATCTGTTACGGTTACGTTATAACATAACCTAATAGGTTTGGTTACGTTTTCTTGAAAAACTTCGGAATTTTAGCGTTCTTTAACGTTATTCGGGTAACGTTATATAACGTTATCCGTCCCTGGTTACAGTAATTTACACTTTACAGCTTTGCACAGCTTGATAGGTATGCAAACATATAATTTTGATACGAAAATCTTCGAGTAGATAATTTTTTTTTTTTTCTTTATGTTTCACTTCTTACATTCAACTACTTGCACTGTATTGTCCAATTAACTTCACTGTACTGTATATAAACACAATTTTACTACACATACAACAATTTTTGTTTAGGTAATACTCTTCCACTGTACTACAATACAAAATTCTACCGTACTGTATTTTGTAATGCGGTATACGATTTATACCATTTATATACACGTAAATACTCGTATATTGTTTTACGGTAAACACTTTAACACAAATAATACACAAGCTACGCTTAGCTACTAAATATACCAATTATAATCACGGAATAATGTTTGTATTAGAAATAACACTCGATATATTATGTTGAGTAAGAATTAAAATCCCGGGTTTCGGCACCAAATTTATGTCTACGACATAAATTAAAAAACAAGAATTTATTTTATTTTAAACAACTGTAATTTTTATTATGTTTAGTTATTTTAATTTTATTATCTGGTCAACTTTGTTGTTCGACATCAGCAAGTACAATGATTTTTTATTTTTTTTGGTTTTAAAATTTAAGAAAATTATATAATGTAATCCACTCTAGTGGCAAATAGTTTAACTATAAATTAAATTAAAATGCAATTTACTCTAGTGACAAATAGTTCAATTGACAAATTACTCAAAAAATATATTTTTTATTGCTATTACTGAAATTAATTTTATATTTAGACATATACATAGTTGCAATAAATTTGCAACTAACACTTTTTGATCCAAGAGGATACCCAGATATTTAACCTGCTTCTCCCAGTTTAATGAGTGACCATTAATGATTAAATTTGTCTGGGGAAGTTTAGAAGGTAATCTACATCGCGAGAAATAAATAGCTTGAGATTTATTAGCATTAAGCTTAAGACCCCATTTTTTGAAATAAAGTGCAAGCAAATTCAAATATGTGTTTAGTCTAAAAATTATATCGTGAGAGTGAGTATCCGACGTATATGCGGCTGTTTCGTCAGCAAAAAGAGCAATTTCACAACCCTCAATCTGAGGGACATCATTCAAAAAAATACAAAACAAAATGGGACTAATCACAGAACCTTGAGGAACTCCCGAGTAAGTATGCATTAAAGACGAAGTCGAATTCAGAATCTGTACGTAGAATTTTTTATCTTCAAAGTAGGATTTAAGCATTTTGATCAAAAATAACGGAAATTTTAATTGGAATAGTTTATGTGATAGCCCCTTAATCCAAACAGAATCGAAAGCTTTTTCAAAATCCAGAAGCACCATACCTGTGGACTTATTTGACTGTCTTTCATCTTTGACATGTTGAATAATACGGTTAACCTGATGTATTGAGGAATGCTGGTGACGAAAACCAAATTGTTGAGGAATCAGCATTCCATTGGTTTCAATGTGGTCATTGAGCCTGTTTTTGATAACACATTCAAAAATTTTACTTAAACAGTCCAGTAGATTGATAGCTCGGTAGCTATTGACATCTGACGGGGGTTTTTCAGGTTTCAGTACCGCCACCACCTTGGCCGTTTTCCACGAATTGGGAAAATAGGAAAGCTTAAAACAGCTGGAAAATAATTGGGTCAGATAAACATACCCCGATTCCGGGAGATGTTTTATTAGAATGTTTGGAATTTTATCTGGGCCTGTAGCTTTGAATGAGCGACTGGATTTTATAATATATTTAACCTCTTCAATTGATACATTAAACTTAGACACATCAAGTTCAATGGAATCGCTAATACACTGAATATCTTGGCGGATATCATCGGATTCTGTAACACCAGATGAAATTTCATATGATTTTTGGAAAAAATTGGCAAGAATTTTACATTTATCTGAAGTGACAATTATTTTGGTATTGTCTTGGGGATTGTTTAATAGTGGAATCGCAGAATATTCTTTTTTACATGTTTAATTGCTTGCCAGTAAGGTTTAGAACCTTTGACCAGACATTCAAGTTTATGTTGCCATTTAACGTTAACTATTTCATATATTTTTTGCCTTATAACCTGATGTAATAGCTTTACGATATTCTTGAAGAACGGGTCACGTTTTCTCATCCATTGTCTCCGCCTAACATGGCGCGGTTTGATTAAAGATAGCACTTCATCCGAGAGTCTAATTTGATACTTAGATGATGAAGATGTAGTGGGAACAGAGATATCTGCCGCTTGTTGAATACAATCTGTGAATTGATTTATGGATTCATCAATTTTATTTGTATTTAATTCACGGTCGGTCTTCAAAATCAATTGGTATAGAATTTATCTCAATCTGCTAGTTTGTAGTTATGTGTCTTTGAAGTCGCGATGGAGTGCAAAGTTTCTGTATTGATGAAACACAGAACAGGGAGATGGTCAGAGTTCATCTCATTTTTTGTTACAACGAAGCCAACGGGGCACGAGGGGCTAGCCAATTAAAAATCTAGTTAGCTATTGGACCCATTAGAACGATGGAATGTAGGAGTGTCTGGGAAATGTAAGACGCAATTTGACCTGGACTAATAAGAATGACTACAATTAAAATCTCCTCCAAGTAAATAAGGTGAGTTAGAATTGGTAAGCCTACTAAGATCACTTCTGAAGTTTGGATGGTTTGAATACGGAACATAACAGCAACTAATTTTTAATGTTAAATTGGGCGTAGACACCAGAATAGATATATTTTCTATACTTTGCAATGCTAATATAGAGAGAACTGAGTGTTTGATTGAGTTTTTAATGATAATTGCAACTCCACCGCCAATTTGGATCGAACGATCATTTCTATATATCTGAAATCGAGGGATATTAAAAGAATCCCCCGGTTTTAAAAAGGTTTCTGTGATTAGCATAACATCTATATCGTATTTGTCGAGAAAATAAATAAGCTCGTGTTTTTTATGGTTGACGCTATGAGCGTTCCAAATAGAGACTTTTAGATTATTATTTACAGACATATTTAATGGCAGTCTCTAAAATAACTTGAACTTGTTCGGCTGGGCTTTGACACCTCCTGAGACCATTCATTACACTTTCCAAAATTAACAACAATTCACTAGCACTATATAATTTATTACCACTTACATTTCCGGCAGCCAGTTGATGAGATGGTGATGGACTATTGATGAATAAACTGGACATTGGTTGTTGTGATGGAGATGAACTGATAATATTAGGCTGGTCGAAGTTTGAGTTCACGGGAGCCTTTCCAACCAATGCAGGGAAATTATGAGATGAAATTCATTCGTATACTATATTTATGAAGATCTTTTTGATTGGCAAGATCCCTAAGTCGCAGAAATTCATTACGCTTTGGGCATAACACTGAATTGGCTGTGTGATTTCCACTGCAATTGGCACACTTATATTGAGATTCAGGTGTGTAACGCTGCAAAATAATTTACATTTTGGTATCATGTTGCAATTCGAAAATGTGTAACCCAACATGAAGCAATTAAAACATTGGGTGAGTCGCTCCGGTTTTTTGTGAGGTAAGTCCCATGAACACGCAATGTTACCAATATATTTGTGATTTATTAAGTGACTTAATGTAGTACTTTTTGGAAAAGAAACAAAATATAGAGCGCTGTCGTCAGATCTGTTCTTTGAAGTAACCTTAAACAATTTTGACGGAGTGAGCCCCGTATCTTTGATATACTGATGGACTTCATCAACTGGAAGGGATGGTAGACCAAATAGAGTGTATCGAGAAGTTTAATTCTCATCCAAAGTGTATGAGAAGAATTCGGCTTTCTTCTCCTTTAACTTATGCTTCAGTAGGGTGTAGTGGTTTGGATCGTATACCAAAACTTTTAAACCAATTGACATGAGTTTCATCTCGTATTTTGAGATTTTAAGGTCATTCATAATCACCATAATTTCAGAAGATTTTAGCTTTGAAATAACAGGAGGGAATTTCCGAATTTTTTGTGTATTTGTATTTTTATTGCACAAATTAATGGTGTTTTTATTACCCGCTTGGAGTTTGTCTGCGCTGATTGAAATCAACATTTGAACTGATTCGAAGAAATTTAATTGTATTTTGGATTTGGGGTCAGCATAGCTCGTTAATAACACGAATATCATACCAATTAATACACCTCCCTGGGGGCACCCTTTGACCATCTTGACTAAAACTGAGTCCCTTTTTCCATGAGGAGGTTTCCGTTTGGCCAACGATAAACGAAGTCAAGCCTACACTTCATTTTTTGCCAAATTTCTATTAAGTTCCTAGCGATGACAGACATATTGTGGGATCTTAAGACTTTATTTTAGGAAACTATCTTAATCGGATTAAAAATAAGTGGTTTTTACTTTTTTCATTCCGGCTTAGTTTCATAACCTCTTAAGGCCAGATCTCCAAGTATTTTGCTTAATAACAATTGTGGCCCAGACGACAGTGTTCGAGATAGTTTTCATCAAACCCGATGCTTACAATTCATTGTCCTTATGGCTGAACGAATAACAATGGTAAATCAAGTAAGGAGACAAACTCTGAAGGGAATAGCTCCCAATCGGTTAATTACTGATTACGCTGTCTTTGAAGCGGGAGTTTTAATATTAATATTAAAATAGGCGAACTTGTGAGAAAGAGAGGTGAGAAAGCCAGTTCGTCCCGACCTGTTTAACATTAATTTAATATGGTACTGATTTTGTTTGATTCAACGTTATTTTCCGCTTACCGTTGGTCAGTGCTGAATTTTTATTGTTTACTAAATTGACTAAATTTTATTAATTGTGTCATTTCGCGTTCCGCATTTTAAAATCCTGTCTTCGTAGCAACTGGTTGAGTGCACTGTTGCTGTTTTCATTTTGGTACTTTGGTTGTTTGTTTGGAATTTTTACTATCCCCGTCTTGAACTTCTGGTAGCGCGATGTTGTTGGAGTCAGTGTACAAAATATAGGTCAGGCCAACAAACGACTTTCATTTACGAACAGGGAATTTTAATACAAATTTCTTACAAATTTATTCTTTCTGGGCTTCCAAATTTATAAATTGATTTAGACAGACACCACTTCGAAACCCAATTTTTCGGACTCAGGGGACTCCGAACCTTCAAGGTCGAAAAATTTCATATTTCCTATTTACTAATGTAAAAGAAAGTAAAAGTCGTTAGCAGGCTGAAACACATACGATAACTTATTCGTTTCCCGCGAAAAAATAATAAATAATAAAATGATTAATACTAATGAGACCCTAAAAGCAACAAATTTAACAAAATTTAACAAAAGAAATCTTCAATTGTATGTAGGTGTTACAGAAACTAGACTGGCTGCAATTGTCAGATTATTACAATTTTGAAATTTGTTAAGAGGCAGAGTAATATGGTCTTCTTAAAATCAAGCTTATTAGAGTCATCTATAAAGGATTTGAAATGCAATTAAAACTGCCTCCAACTCCAACTCCAATGTAAAAATGTTAAACTCTTTGAAACAGCGAGAAAAATACGAATAGTGGGTCGAATAATTAACAAACAATAAATTTTGGTTGCTCCTTTAAATTTAAATTTGCAAACGAAGGCGACCAAATTCAAAATACTCTAAAATAACACTAAAATATTGTTACAGTGTAATGATTTACGCATTGGTTTTACGTTTTAAAGCGCACGTGATCAGTTTGCCAAAACCACACAGAATGTTTTCATCATAAAACGTAATTGTTTATGGTAATGTGTTTTATGCTATATTCTACGCATACAAATGTTAAATCATTTCGAACAGTTCTAAATACACCCCCCCCCCCCTCCCCCCCATATACACTTGGTATGGATTTTTACCAAGTAATTTTCATAAGCCGTCACAAATCATAAGCCGTACGTTGAATACAGACAACCAACCACTGCTTTGATTATATTACTATGATTATCGTTTCTTATCACATCAAGACATTAAAACGAATATAAAAGAAAAGTGAAAGCTGTTTAACATATGTATGTATGTATGTTTGAACAATGTAGATATATATAAAAAATGTTGCCAACAATAAATTTCCTAGAATTATACTTACAAAATTAGGAGTGCTTTCTTGGTTTATGTAGGTACTCATATACGTGATATTCAAATTTGTGTCTAATTAAATTTTCTGGAAAATCTCGTGTTTATAAAAATAAATTTGCGCGAGTTACGTCCTACGACTACACCACCCACACAATGTAATATAATTATTACGATAATTATTTAGACAAAACAAAATAAATTCAAAATGTTGACTTGCTAAAGTTTTATTTGAAAACATTAAATCACTTCATGATTTTATTATTTGTAAACATGTAAAGATAAAATCTTCTTAGAATTGTAATGTATATATGCCTACATAATACATTGGAACTATAGAAAATGATGAAAAGGAAATTAATAAAGAAAATCATTGGAACTACTTTGGAAGATACTGTTAAAGTTAGCCGAAAGTGAAAAGTCAATAATGCAGAATGTGTTAGTCCAGCCGAAAGAAAAAAAATGGGAATGCAGATTGTATAATCCCAGCCGAAACTAAAAAGTCGATAATGCAGATTATGACATATAATATTCCAGCCGAAAATAAAAAATTTAGTAGTTATCAGCCGAAAGTAAATAGGATACATAGATTTAAATAAAAATTTTTGTAAATAAATTTACGTGTAAAACTTTACTTCGTAGAAAATATCGGAAAATCAGAAGAATATACAAAATTGGAATAAAATCAGCCTCTAGAGTATATATCTGAAGCTGAACGATTTTATTTGATTTGTCAATAGCTATCGAATGAAAAAATTCAGTTCAAGTTTCCCGTGGGAAATCTCGGAAAATTCGATTTTCCAAAAATCATTAGAAAATTTGTATAAAATCAGCCTCTAGAATGCTATGTCTGGAGATGGATTTGCATTGATGTGACTTCTCAATAGCTATCGCAGGACAAAAATTCAGTACAAGTATTCCATGGGAAATCCCGGAAAATTCAAAAAAGTTTCCAGCCGCAAGTAAGAAATGGATGAATAAAATCAGCCTCTAGAGTGTTATGTCTGGAGATGGATTGCATTGATGTGACTTGTCAATAGCTATCGCACGACAAAAATTCAGTTCAAGTTTCCCGTGGGAAATCTCGGAAAATTCGATTTTCCAAAAATTTCCCACGGGAAACTTGAACTGAATTGTTTTCCTGCGATAGCTATTGACAAGTCACATCAATGCAATCCATCTCCAGACATAACACTTTAGAGGCTGATTTTATTCATCCATTTCTTACTTTCGGCTGGAAACTTTTTTGAATTTTCCAAGATTTTCCACGGAAAACTTGAACTGAATTTTTTTCCTACTATAGCTATTGACAAGTCACATCAATGCAATCCATTCCCAGACATAACACTCTAGAGGCTGATTTATTTTCGGCTGGAATGTCAATAACATAATCTGCATTATCGACTTTTCACTTTCGGCTGGAAACTTTCGGCTAACTTTAACAGGGTCTTTAATATCTTTGGAAGCCAAACTATCAAGTCCAAATATATTTGCAACCTAAAATAAATTTTGTTGTACAATTTAAACGCCAAAACCGCAAAAATATAATTGGTACAGTCTGTAGTGAATACTTTTAAATACTCTTAGTTATTCAGTTAATATTACGGTAAAGTTATAGTGTAAAGTAAATTAATATGCTATAGGTATAGTGAAGTGTTATTAACATTAAAATTAAAATTTGTAATATCACAGTTCGGAGTGTTACTACTGATACTGACGGTTTATCAGTATTAAGAGAAGTGTTATACAAAAACATTTTTAAAAGTGAGTGTAAAATGTAAAAAAAGGGAATAAATCTTTTTTAAAAAAACGACGGTATAACAACGGAGACGCAAATCAGGTGTTGAACAAGTATGGAACACCAATAGACTGGAAAATCATTAAAGAAAATTTAATAACTCATTATAGTGATAAACGAAATGATACGAATCTCATAAAATACCTACATACTTTTTATCAATGTTTTTTGTTGAATATTAATTAATTCATGTAATTTCTAATATGCTACCGGTGGTTAGACCATTTTAGTTGTGTTTCGATTAACATGAGAAAAAGTAAAAATTAGCTTACACACCGAGCAGTGTGAATATCGTGAGGAAGAAAAAAATTGTAAGAGAATTCATCTATATTAGTACGATTCGCTAGTACTTAAATCACAGCACATTCTGTATATATAGAATGTAAATTGTGGTATAATCAGTCCAGTCGCCGCGGCCTGATGAGAAAATTGATTTTTTCATAATCATAAGCTCATCAATTCGAAACTGGATTGGATTCTCTTACAATCTTCGAAACATATTAAAATCATTTTAATACCTACATAGTCTAAGTCAGGGCAACGACCCACTTGAAAAGTTTTATTCAAGAGTTATTGATATACATAGTACATTAAATAACCACATAAAAATTCACGAAATAATATGCAGAAATTATCAAATCAAAAAATAAATTAAACATTCAGTTTCTGTATTGCGTGGACCTATTGGTTCTATGATACTATGATAAGAGCCATGAGACCTACTAACTTAACAAAAGCTTTCAAATTTTTTTTAGAGGAACAAAATATATATTGCAAAATTTAAAAAAAAAAAAAAGTTCTATGCACATGGCAGTACATTTTAAAAAACTTACCCACAGTATCTACAATATAATAGATATTCACCAATTCAAAATTTCCAGCCAAGATTACACTTACCTACATTTTATAATCCTATAAATCAGACAAATAGTCAATAATGAACACCACAAACGATGAACTTAACAAATCCACTTAGAAATAATAATAAATATAAAAACGCAACAACTAAAAATAAAAACTGATCTCCAAAGTTCCTTAAATGAAATAAGTAAAGTAATAATACCTTTAATTTTCAAACCTAGCCTCATGTCAAAACCACACACAGTTAATCCACGAAGTAAAATCATAGCTTACTTACACCTGTAGATATGAAAGAAGGAGGTATATACAAATGTGAAAATTGGTATTCTCACCTATAAGTAATCAATTTTTCGGATAACCCCCAAAATTTTACGATAGAAGAACCTTTAAAAGTTCAATCATTACATTCCCACCTCAATATAGAAATTAATCATCATTCAATACAACCCTATTATAATAAATGCATATCAAATATTACCAGTTTAATTAGGACTCAACATTTAAACCCAGAAGACAATAAAAAATTAACGTTTACCAACCAGGTAAAACACGAAATTAATCTCAAAGACGAAATCACTATTTTTAATAAAAGCTACAGGTATCCTTATATCCATAACTAAGAAGTTAAAACCTAAATATAAAATATGTTAAATCAAGGTATTATGAGACCGAGCTATTCGCCCTGGTCAAGGCTGGGCAAATTACATTACACTGAGTAATTAAAATACTTTTACGAATTACACCAAACTCAGTAATTAAAATATTGTACAAATTACAATTACTTTCGAGTGGAGTGATTAAAATACAAATTACAATTACTTTACACTTGTATCAAGATTTGACAAAATTCGTTTAGTGAAAAAAACGTATCATTAGAACAACGATTATTAAGATTAGGTTTTATATTGATGGCTCCGGAAACAGATTTTAACAAGCCTTGTAAAAA
Organism: Tipula vernalis; assembly: GCA_958295665.1. NCBI lineage: Eukaryota > Metazoa > Arthropoda > Insecta > Diptera > Tipulidae > Tipula > Tipula vernalis. Next base: position 115,514,516 of record OY282560.1, on the reverse strand, counting down.
TTTAAATAAGAAATTTCCAAAACTGAGATAACTAAAATACAAATTACAATTACTTAGAATTTAAGTAATTAAAATACAAGATACTGTTACTTGGAAAATGAGTAATTAAACTACCAATTACAAATTGTAACTTGTATTTTAATTACGTAATTCAAATATATGTAATCCGTTACTGCCCAACCTTGGCCCTGGTTAGTCGCAGTGTGTCAACCTCGATTTTAGCTAATCCCTTTGTTTTTACATAGAATACTTAAACTAGTTTAGCTAAATCGGATTTATTAAACCACAGTCTGTCTAGGGTATAACATCAATACTGAAAAGGAATACTTACAAAATCATATAACAAAATACAAAAAATTGACTGACTTAATTTACGAGATAAAATGACTAAAGGAAATCTAATAGAAAAATATAAAGGGCTGAAACCTCATAAGGTGATCAAATCTTCGATCTTCATTAATTCAATTCAACAATCATTTTAAAATCCCATTTCCAACCCATATGTCAAATTTCATCATATTCGGTTGAGAAATAGGCCTGGGCCTAGATTCTGATCAAGTGACAAATGACAAATGACAATTTTTTGTGACTTTGTACTAAAATTTTAACTGCTATAAAATGACAATATAGTTGTGAGTTCTAAAATGCGATTCTGATGAAGTGACTTTTTCAAAATGTCACAAGAAAAAAAATGACAAATTAAACAAAATTGTCATTGATTTGGTTTTCCGTGACAAAAGTCAGCTGCATTTTTAAATAAAATATGTGTGAGTATATTTTGTTAATTTTTAATAATTCTTGTTATAAATTTTAATTGTTTATATTTTAATTAAAATAAAACAATATTTTATCTATTTTTAGATATACATATATAAAAATAGATAAAATATTGTTTTATTTTAATTAAAATATAAACAATTAAAATTTATAACAAGAATTATTAAAAATTAACAAAATATACTCACACATATTTTATTTAAAAATGCAGCTGACTTTTGTTACGGAAAACCAAATTAATGACAATTTTGTAAATGTACATATATGTACATATATACAAAATAAACCTTAAAATATAACTGCGGTAAACTAGAAATGCAACTGCTGTAAACTGCTGTTAATGTCATAACTCATTTCATCAGAATCGCAAATTTTCCGTGACAATATTTTGTACTAATAACCAAATGTCACGACAAATTGTCATTTCATCAGAATCTACCCCCTGTTCCATCATACTTGGCCATATTCCAGAACTTAATCTAAAAATCATACACATATGTTGTACATACATACAACTTAGCCAACTGCTCACTACATATATCTTAATTCATCCTCAACTTAAGTCCAACTCAAATTCAACTGAACCCGCAAATTGACCCCTGACTTAACTTTCAACTCAACCCCAAACTCAATGCCCAACTCAATATTCAAACCAGCATATAGTATATTAAAAATTGGTAAATATTTCTATAACCGGTATTTTTGGTCAATTCGTATGGCAGGTACCCGACCCTCTTGACACACAGATTCCAAAATCGTTTCAAATCTCGGCCTTGACCAAAGGAACAGATTGTCAAAAAAAATTCTAAATCGAACAAGCCGTTCGAAATACCATAACAGACACATAGCAATCCAGACATCCTGACAGACGGACGGATATTTTTTTTTTTTTGTTTGTTTTTTAGACTCAAGGACCATCAAAACGTCGAGAAAAGTTGTTTTGGACCAACCAAATTTTTGATCATTTTTGACAGGATTTCAATACTTTGGTCTTTTTAGACCGAAGTAATTTAAATAAAAAAAGAGTAGACCCCCAGAATTTAAAGAAATTGACATAATTTATGAAGCAGACAATCGACGAGACAAATTAGCAGCAAAATTTAGGAAACAGAAAGTTAGAAAAAATAACAAAATTACATTACTAACAGACAAAAGTAAAGTTCACAAACAAAAGGTCAAATATCCATTACAGGTGGACACAAAAATGTTACAGCCAATCAATGGAAATCATCAACCTTGATGATAATAAAGGAATATTAACATTAAAATTAAGCAACGCAAGAATAATTACTGGATACTCTAGACTACTACACATTGTAAATTTGGAACATTACGATCAAAATTTAGAATCAATACAGACAAACATTAACGCAATAATGAAATTTATAAACAGCGATTTGGACAAAAAAACAGTACACCAAGTACGGATTGAAATATAAATAAGACAATACAAAGAATTGACAGAAAACTTAAAACATATCAAACCCAGATTTAGAGTTAAACGAGGACTGATTGACGGACTCGGTACCATAATAAAATCAATAACAAGTAACCTTGATCACAATGATTACATAGAAATCGGTGAAACAATTTCAAAATTAAATGAAAACCTAATTAGAATCAATAATCAATAAAATAATCAAATTCATATAAATAAAGGAATGATCCAAAGATTTGGAGAAATTCAAAAATATTAATGCTGTGTGCCTCAGACAACTTTTCAAACTAAACTTTTGTAAGAGCCAGTAATTCATGCAATATTTCAATAGATGTCACTCGGTTAAAAGTATTCAATTGTGTCTTATACTCAATTGAACTTTTTAAATGTTATTCAATTTTCATAAACAACTCAAAATATTGTAATATTATAAAAAATTTAACCTGGCATTGTCAAGCACGAAGCATTTTGGAAAATGCATTTGGACGAAAGAAAGCACGATGGTGGGCGATTTTTAAAACCACTGGAATTGAAAATCATAAATTGCTAAAACCGTTTGAAGTAGTCTTAGATGAATACTTCGATAATTTTAATAATGATGATCTTTAGGATTATTGACGTAGATTCAGGAATCTTCCTATAGAAATAAATGTAATATAATAACACAATATGAATTCAGTCTTTTATTGAAAAGTAATTCTTAAAATAGTTCAGCCTTTCAAAATTCAATATATTTCACCACATTACCAGTTTTATTATTAGAAGTAGAAAGTTCCATCAAACCAGACATATATGTACTTAATGTACAGTTTGGTGGTTTTTTTAGTAGCTTATTTTAATTAAATTTTTTTTTTGACATTGAATTGCATTTACATACTGCGTGCATACTACGTATTTTAAACTATACGTCTCACAAATTGAAAAGTCGTCGAAAAGTAACCTCGTAAATTGACTTTTCACCTAGCATCTATGAGGAAGTTGCGGAAGCTTCAAAATTTGAAAAGTCTACTGAGGCACACACCATTAGAAATTAATCCAGGAAAATAAATTTCGAAATTAACTTATTAAATAATAAACCAGAAAACAAGCAGCAACAAGAAGGTATCGACTTTGCAAAATTAGGAATAATTTCTAAACATATATTACACAATAAGGAAATAAATTATATTCATGATATTTTAAATAAAGATAAAGAAATTAAGTCCGATGAAAATGTATACGAATTATTAGATCTACAAGCTTACTATAATAAATCCAATATAATTTTTAACAGAAAAATTCCATCATTTTATCCTGAAACCCTAACCTGTTACAATTTAAAACCTTTACCAATAAATAATTCCCTCATACTCGAAATTGAATCCACATCCTACTACTCAATGAAAATGTATATCAATTTCTTAACAAACCATGTAATAATGTCGAGCAAACAAGATATTACACCGTTGTGAAGTTAGCACGTAAAGTTAGCACGAAAAATTTCAAAATGTATGCACGGCAATACTTTTAATCAAAGACTTAAACCAGTTTTTTTTTTATACGGATAGTTCTAAAAACAGCCTTACAAAATTTAAAAATAAAAAAATGTACAACAACTTATCGTAATAACCTAAATTAAAAAGTTTTACCCAAAAAAAAAAATTCTTAGCAAAGCGCTAAGTCGACTGCAACACGAACAGAAAAACTGAAGTTAGTTCTTCCAATACAATTCCAAAATTATTGCATTATTTTGTTTTTATTTTCTTGACCGAATGTATAGTATTTTCAATTTCGACAAATAAAAAATAGTATATTGTATAACAAATTAAGAAGCCAAGTCATTGCAATACAAAAGGGAAATTTGCAGCCTGAGCGATAGAGAGGGCTGCAATCAGTTGAGTATTGCAATTATGCGTTTACACACGAGTTACAAACGCTATTTTTTCTACGATACAATAGTCCTGTAATAATTATAAATAATTAGCAACATAAAAAATTAAAAATTTGTAAGAATCAAGAAAATTAATAACTGAAACGTTCAGAATATAATTAAAACATTTGGGTTTTCATCACAAATCGTGTGGCAATTGAGAAATCGTTGTGCAATGAAATTACAACACGATTTGTGCAAAGCATCCTTTTCTTGTATAATTAAATTTCAAAAATCATCAACGAAAGCTTAGGTTACTTCATTATGGTAGAAAAATATATTTAATTGGCTGATAAAATGAAAATTTGATTGTTTTCATTGGAAAAAATTATTTGGCACAGAAAAAATTAGATTTTTTTATTCTCAGCCAATTAAATAAGATTTTAAATGAAATAATGGAATATTTTCAGGATTATAGAGAAACAACAGTTAAATTTTCAATTAAAGTAGAATCATTAACGAGTTATTTGAGAAAATTTTGTAAATTTTGTATGGTTAGGAAGAGAGTACTAACGGTCCGTGCTGGACCCTTCCTCACATTTGTCGGACATGAATTTAATATTCAATTAAAGTAGAATCATTAACGAGTTATTTGAGTGAATTTTGTTAATTTTGTATGGTTAGGAAGAGAGTACTAACGGTCCGTGCTGGACCCTTCCTCACATTTGTCGGACATGAATTTAATCTTCAATTAAAGTAGAATCATTAACGAGTTATTTGAGTAAATTTTGTAAATTTTGTATGGTTAGGAAGAGAGTACTAACGGTCCGTGCTGGACCCTTCCTCACATTTGTCGGACATGAATTTAATCTTCAATTAAAGTAGAATCATTAACGAGTTATTTGAGTAAATTTTGTAAATTTTGTATGGTTAGGAAGAGAGTACTAACGGTCCGTGCTGGACCCTTCCTCACATTTGTCGGACATGAATTTAATTTTCAATTAAAGTAGAATCATTAACGAGTTATTTGAGTAAATTTTGTAAATTTTGTATGGTTAGGAAGCGAGTACTAACGGTCCGTACTGGACCCTTCCTCACATTTGTCGGACATGAATTTAATTTTCAATTAAAATAGAATCATTAACGAGCTATTTGAGAAAATTTTGTAAATTTTGTATGGTTAGGAAGAGAGTACTAACGGTCCGTGCTGGACCCTTCCTCACATTTGTCGGACATGAATTTAATCTTCAATTAAAGTAGAATCATTAACGAGTTATTTGAGTAAATTTTGTAAATTTTGTATGGTTAGGAAGAGAGTACTAACGGTCCGTGCTGGACCCTTCCTCACATTTGTCGGACATGAATTTAATTTTCAATTAAAGTAGAATCATTAACGAGTTATTTGAGTAAATTTTGTAAATTTTGTATGGTTAGGAAGCGAGTACTAACGGTCCGTACTGGACCCTTCCTCACATTTGTCGGACATGAATTTAATTTTCAATTAAAATAGAATCATTAACGAGCTATTTGAGAAAATTTTGTAAATTTTGTATGGTTAGGAAGAGAGTACTAACGGTCCGTGCTAGACCCTTCCTCACATTTGTCGGACATGAATTTAATATTCAATTAAAGTAGAATCATTAACGAGTTATTTGAGTAAATTTTGTTAATTTTGTATGGTTAGGAAGAGAGTACTAACGGTCCGTGCTAGACCCTTCCTCACATTTGTCGGACATGAATTTAATTTTCAATTAAAATAGAATCATTAACGAGCTATTTGAGAAAATTTTGTAAATTTTGTATGGTTAGGAAGAGAGTACTAACGGTCCGTGCTAGACCCTTCCTCACATTTGTCGGACATGAATTTAATATTCAATTAAAGTAGAATCATTAACGAGTTATTTGAGTAAATTTTGTAAATTTTGTATGGTTAGGAAGAGAGTACTAACGGTCCGTGCTGGACCCTTCCTCACATTTGTCGGACATGAATTTAATCTTCAATTAAAGTAGAATCATTAACGAGTTATTTGAGTAAATTTTGTAAATTTTGTATGGTTAGGAAGCGAGTACTAACGGTCCGTACTGGACCCTTCCTCACATTTGTCGGACATGAATTTAATTTTCAATTAAAATAGAATCATTAACGAGTTATTTGAGTAAATTTTGTAAATTTTGTATGGTTAGTAAGAGAGTACAAACGGTCCGTGCTGGACCCTTCCTCACATTTGTCGGACATGAATTTAATTTTCAATTAAAGTAGAATCGTTAACGAGTTTTTTGAGTAAATTTTGTAAATTTTGTATGGTTAGGAAGAGAGTACTAACGGTCCGTGCTGGACCCTTCCTCACATTTGTCGGACATGAATTTAATTTTCAATTAAAATAGAATCATTAACGAGCTATTTGAGTAAATTTTGTAAATTTTGTATGTTTAGGAAGAAAGTACTAACGGTCCGTGCTAGACCCTTCCTCACATTTGTCGGACATGAATTTAATTTTGAATTAAAATAGAATCATTAACGAGCGATTTGAGAAAATTTTGTAAATTTTGTATGGTTAGGAAGAGAGTACTAACGGTCCGTGCTGGACCCTTCCTCACATTTGTCGGACATGAATTTAATTTTCAATTAAAATAGAATCATAAACGAGCTATTTGAGTAAATTTTGTAAATTTTGTATGGTTAGGAAGAGATTACTAACGGTCCGTGCTGGACCCTTCCTCACATTTGTCGAACATGAATTTAATCTTCAATTAAAGTAGAATCATTAACGAGTTATTTGAGTAAATTTTGTAAATTTTGTATGGTTAGGAAGAGAGTACTAACGGTCCGTGCTGGACCCTTCCTCACATTTGTCGGACATGAATTTAATATTCAATTAAAGTAGAATCATTAACGAGTTATTTGAGTAAATTTTGTTAATTTTGTATGGTTAGGAAGAGAGTACTAACGGTCCGTGCTGGACCCTTCCTCACATTTGTCGGACATGAATTTAATCTTCAATTAAAGTAGAATCATTAACGAGTTATTTGAGTAAATTTTGTAAATTTTGTATGGTTAGGAAGAGAGTACTAACGGTCCGTGCTGGACCCTTCCTCACATTTGTCGGACATGAATTTAATTTTCAATTAAAGTAGAATCATTAACGAGTTATTTGAGTAAATTTTGTAAATTTTGTATGGATAGGAAGAGAGTACTAACGGTCCGTGCTGGACCCTTCCTCACATTTGTCGGACATGAATTTAATTTTCAATTAAAATAGAATCATTAACGAGCTATTTGAGTAAATTTTGGTATGGTTAGGAAGAGAGTACTAACGGTCCGTGCTGGACCCTTCCTCACATTTGTCGGACATGAATTTAATTTTCAATTAAAATAGAATCATTAACGAGCTATTTGAGAAAATTTTGTAAATTTTGTATGGTTAGGAAGAGAGTACTAACGGTCCGTGCTGGACCCTTCCTCACATTTGTCGGACATGAATTTAATTTTCAATTAAAATAGAATCATTAACGAGCTATTTGAGTAAATTTTGTAAATTTTGTATGGTTAGTAAGAGAATACTAACGGTCCGTGCTGGACCCTTCCTGACATTTGTCGGACATGAATTTAATTTTCAATTAAAATAGAATCATAAACGAGCTATTTGAGAAAATTTTGTAAATTTTGTATGGTTAGGAAGAGAGTACTATACAAAATATAATATAATAAATACAAAATAATTGCGCGACCCGTCAAACGGTTTTTATGAATTTTTCAAAATTACTTTACTCAAAAAAATGTTGAATGTGTGCGTTTGGTGGCCTTTGATACGCAATCGTAGAAATTACTACGCATATCTTAGTGTACCATCGTATTGTATGTGCCTTTGGGGATGTGTTGGGTTAAACAAAATTTACTCAACTAACTCCTTAATGATTCTATTTTAATTGAAAATTAAATTCATGTCCGACAAATGTAAGGAAGGGTCCAGCAAGGAAGTACTCTCTTCCTAACCATACAAAATTTACAAAATTTACTCAAATAACTCGTTAATGATTCTACTTTAAATTGAAGATTAAATTCATGTCCGACAAATGTGAGGAAGGGTCCAGCACGGACCGTTAGTACTCTCTTCCTAACCATACAAAATTTACCAAATTTACTCAAATAACTCGTTAATGATTCTATTTTAAATGAAATTTAAATTCATGTCCGACAAATGTGAGGAAGGGTCCAGCACGGACCGTTAGTACTCTCTTCCTAACCATACAAAATTTACAAAATTTACTCAAATAACTCGTTAATGATTCTATTTTAATTTAAAATTAAATTCATGTCCGACAAATGTGAGGAAGGGTCCAGCACAGACCGTTAGTATTCTCTTCCTAACCATACAAAATTTACAAAATTTACTCGAATAATTCGTTAATGATTATACTTTAATAGAAAATTTAATTCATGTCCGACAAATGTGAGGAAGGGTCCAGCACGGACCGTTAGTACTCTCTTCCTAACCATACAAAATTTACAAAATTTTCTCAAATAACTCGTTAATGATTCTACTTTAATTGAAAATAAAATTCATGTCCGACAAATGTGAAGAAGGGTCCAGCACGGATCGTTAGTACTCTCTTCCTAACCATACAAAATTTACAAAATTTACTCAAATAACTCGTTAATGATTCTATTTTAATTGAAAATTAAATTCATGTCCGACAAATGTGAGGAAGGGTCCAGCACGGACCGTTAGTACTCTCTTCCTAACCATACAAAATTTACAAAATTTACTCAAATAACTCGTTAATGATTCTATTTTAATTGAAAATTAAATTCATGTCCGACAAATGTGAGGAAGGGTCCAGCACAGACCGTTAGTATTCTCTTCCTAACCATACAAAATTTACAAAATTTACTCGAATAACTCGTTAATGATTCTACTTTAATTGAAAATTAAATTCATGTCCGACAAATGTGAGGAAGGGTCCAGCACGGACCGTTAATACTCTCTTCCTAACCATACAAAATTTACAAAATTTACTCAAATAACTCGTTAATGATTCTATCTTAATTGAAAATTAAATTCATGTCCGACAAATGTGAGGAAGGGTCCATTAAGGTATTCTAATTATCGGTACAAGAAAACAAAAGAGCTGGTTTTAATATTTTCCGTGCTAACTTTGCTTGATTTCAACTATTTATACACGAGTAAATATGAATATTCCATTTGCAATTTTGTTATTCTTTGATTTTCTCTTTTTTTGTGCTAACTTTATTCCGGGCTATCGAATATTACATTTTTCGTGCTAACTTTTTAGTACAAATGTGTCTTTGATTTGTTTGTACTAAAAGTGTTGCCATTGCGTTTTACGTGCTAACTTTTCGTGCCAGCTTCACAGACATGATATTACCACAGAGAAAATATACAATCTACCAATAATCAATGTATATACCAAGTCTTATATTAAATAAAGAAGCCCGTTTCAACGCATCCAAAGTAATCATACAAGATAAAGATTTAAAAATTTAAGAGGTTTTTATGCCTAATGGAAACAACTTCTTTTTTCTTTTTTTGTTTCGATTGCTTTGTTTCAATGTGTGCTTTTCCTCTTAATACTAAATTATTTATAAATACTATAAATAAATAAATAAATAAGATGAAATAGAACATCTGTTAAGAGACATCTGTACCTTTCATCAAAAGAAGAAATCCAATTTTATTCAACGTGTAATCAAAAATAACGTACAATTAAAGGAATCAAGATGATCAAATTTTTAAAAATTGCACTATAATAATTAATAATATCGAGTATAACGATAATATAATTTTTTTTCAACAATGCAGAATTGGACAATATAAAACAACAAAGCAATAGAACTCCTACAAATAGATAATACTAATCATTACATTCAGAAATTTGTATTTGTAGTTCTGTTTTCAGTAGTATATTATTATTATTAACAGTAACAATTATCTATCTTAGTCAAAAGATATAGTCACAAAATTAAAGCAGCCATCAGCATCCAAATTACAAAGGAAACCATACCGGCATCATGAGTCCAAAAACGAAGATTTTGGTTTTCACTTAGAGGGAAGAGTTACGTCCCACGACTACACCATCCACATAATGTAATATAATTATCACGATAATTATTTAGACAAAACAAAATAAATTCAAAATGTTAACTTGCTAAAATTTTAGTTGAAAACATTAAATCACTTCATGTTTTTATTATTTGTAAACATGTAAAGATAAAATCATTCTTAGAATTGTAATGTATACAGCACACATATTACATTGTAACTATAGAAAATGATCAAAAAGAAATTAGTAAAGAAAATCATTGGAAGGCAAACTATCAAGTCCAAATGTATTTGCTGTGACAGTATGAACCACCCTATTCTATACTAACACATACTTATGTAAAACCACTCTTATAAAGTCAGTCATTAAAGATCATTCAATCGATACACACGTACCTATTATCATTTTATATCACGGCTCTCTCAATATTAGATACTCATAAGTATTACATGGTGTCAGAAGTGGTTTTAATGCGTGAACACAATTAGTAAAATTGAAAAGTAGTAAATCGGAAATAAGAAAAAAATTAATAATATTTCTCGCCGAATAAACTCGTCAATATTACACACAACGAGGTAAAAGAAGTACAACGGTAAAAGTGACGCGTCATCAACAGAACATTCGATACCGTATCATTATTGCGTCATTTTTTTTTTTTATTGTGACAATGTCCGGAATTAAACCACCGAAGAATTTTGTGATAAATTCAGAGCTAGATATGGCTCACGAGTGGACGGCATGGATCGAATTATTTACCCATTACAGTAATTCGATGGAATTAACAAAAAAGGCAGCCGAAATTCAAGCATCAACATAAATTTCGTGCCTTGGTCGCCCCGCATTGAAAGTATTAAATAATTTGGGCGCCACAGATGACGAAAAGAAGAAATGTACGAGCGGTACCAATTTCATCGTATTATTTAAGCAAGAAGAATGTGAATCATTCGAAGATTTTTTGCAACGATTGAAACCGCAAGTTACGCGTTGTGGATAGAGCACAAAAGAAGATGAATTCGTGATGGATCAAATCTTTGTAGGAATTCGCAACGAAAATACCCGTCAAAAAATGTGGGTCGAAGATGATATCGTGCTGCAGAACGTGCTGAGAAACAAATAAAGTCACTGAGTGATCTATCGACGCCTGCACATTCGTCATCAAGTGTAAACAAAATAAATAAAAAAGATGATGACGAATTTGATTGTAAGCTCTGCGGCACACGACACGGTAAGAAACATTGTCCAGCATTCAACAAAAAATGTGAACAGTGCGCTAATAAGGGTCATTTTAAAAAAATGTATCGTTCCAAAAAGAAATCATTCATCGATTTCTTTTTGGAGCGACACATTTTTCCGTAAAAAATTTATTCCGAAATTTTCAGATTTGACAGAACCATTGAGAAGATTAATAGTGAAGGACACCGCATCGGTATGGGATGTTGACCAACAAACAGCTTTTGAGAAATTAAAAGAGGTCATCACAACAACGCCAGTTCTGGGTTATTATGACGTAAATCAAAGCGTTAAAATTTCCTGCGATGCAAGCTCCGTAGCTCTTGGAGCTTGTCTGCTCCAAAATAATAAGCCGATCGCAGATGCCAGCATGGCATTGACGAAAGCCGAGAAAAATTATCCGCCAGAGAAGCAGCCGCCATAAGGTTTGCGTGCAGCAAATTTCACCATTATGCGTTTTGATGTTTTGCCATATTCGCCAACAGTACAATACAAGAAAGGTGTGGACATGAAAGTAGCGGACACACTCAGCCGCGATTGCAAAGCTGAACCAATTGACAAAAAATGGACAGAAAGCGAAAAATACAAAATCAACGCAGTATTCGCTATGTCGGATGTGACGAAAAATCACTTAGCAAAATTGACAGAAGAAGATTTAGAACTACAATTGCTACGTACAGTTGTCGAAAGAGGATGGCCAACGGATGACAGCAAGTTGCCAGAAGCAGTCAAGCCATACGCAAGCTTCAAGGAGGAAATTTGGTATGATGGTCAATTACTAACCGCCCAAAAGAGTTAGCTGATATACACAAAGCTCATCCAGGTGTGTCGAAATCATTGGCAAGAGCGCGAAGCAGCCTCTACTGGCCTAGATAAACAAAGGAAATCAAGGGATTTGTCGAAAAGTGCTCTACATGTCAACGCACTCAAAGATCAAAAACAAAGGAACCATTACTACAGAAGGTTTTGCCGGAATATCCATTTCAACTAGTTTCTACGGACATGTTTACGTTTAAGGGCAAAGACTACATCGTTATTGCCGATCATTATTCCGGTTTTATGGATTTTCAAGAAGTAAAGTCAACAACATCGGCAGCACTCATTTTGCAATTTAAAAAATGGTTTGCTATTCACGGAATACCGGAAACGTTGGAATCAGATGGTGGTCCACAGTTCGCATCGAAAGAATTCAAAATTTTCGCATTGCGTTGGCAATTCAACCATCGCATCTCATCACCACATTACAATCGGTCAAATGGATTCGCTGAACGCAATGTTCAGACTGCAAAAAATATACTCCGCAAATGCTGGCATAACGATTCAGACATCTATGAAGCATTGTTATTGTTGCGAAATACACCACGCAATGATGTTTTGGGTTCTCAATGCCAACGATTGTTTAGCCGTCGCACAAGGAGATTTATTCCTATCAGTCAAGACGATTTGAAACCGAAAATCATCAGCGGTGTCACCAAAGCGCCAAATTGGCAAAATTACGCTTTCAACAAAAAACGTAAGCCGATCGTGTTTCATCACCATTCAAGCAGTTAGAATTGAACGAAAAAGTTCGATTACAAAAAGGCCACCGTGATTGGGTATCAGCAAAAGTCGTGGAGAAGTCAGATAACCCACGGTCGGTGATTGTGGAAACAACAACGGGTAAGAGATACCGACGATATACAATTCATATACAGCACTCATCAGCTAATATACAAGATGTGCCGGAAGTTAATATCTATCAGGATATCAATGAGAATACAGACAACAATTTAACATCGACTCAGGTATCAAATGAATTGAAAATTGGTTCCGAAGCCATTCCACAACCGAAGAGACCTTTCTTTAGGTGTCAAATTCGAACAGGCACCTGACATTCATATCAGCAATCAACAGGACAATCAACAAAAAACAACTAGAAGTGGTCGTGTGATTAAAACATATTTTCATATTTTATACTAATTTAGTTGATATATAAAACTAGTAAATTAAATAGTTCAAAATTAACATTTTTGTTAAAAATGGGGGGATGTGACAGTATGAACCACCCTATTCTATATTAACACATACTTATGTAAAACCACTCTTATAAAGTCAATCATTAAAGATCATTCAATCGATACACACGTATTATCATTTTAAATCACGGCTCTCTCAATATTAGATACTCCTAAGTATTACATTTGCAACCTAAAATAAATTTTGTTATCCAATTTAAACGCAACAACCGCAAAAGTATAACTCGCGCGAGTGTATATGTAGTGTATTATTTATAAATGGTTATATTTACCATCATTGATGGGGGGGAGGGGAGTAAAAAGTTTAGTTACAGTACTTGTTTATAGTTGAATAGTTAGTTTTATATGAGCTCTTTTCCTCTTCAAAAAAAGTCAAGTGGTTTTTACAATTTTTTTTCGCTATAATTTATAATTTTTATTTTTAATTTAATAAATTATTTTTCATAGTTTTGATGTTACCTAGGGTACAACAAGAGGCAAAACATATACGACACTTGTACAATTTTTATTTATAGAAAGTATATAAGACTGTATTAAAGGTATACAGTAAATTTTATCTATTGCTATAGTTATAAATAGATGAATCTATGGCAACAAGTAAAATAATTAAATTGGCTAGATACGAATCGTATCATGTGCATAAAGTTTCAATTTTATTAATTTTTTTTTTTTGTTACCTTATCATTTCCAAATGAAGCTAAGCATAGTTATAAAATGAAATGGGATTTGAGTTGTAATTATTATTATTAGTTTTACGTTGTCTGGTGGACAAAAGGGAACAAAATTTAATGTTACAATTAGCTACACATGTAAAATTAACATAAGACTGGGAAATTAATTTGAAAGGCAGAAGTGATAGCCTGTAACAAAGTGGTATACACGAAAACTAAATTAAAGCGCAAAGACAATTACATTTAATGGGTGTCAGACGAATACTTTTAAAATTAAGCCGAAATTTGCCAGCCGAAAGTGAAATGATGTGTGCTAATGAATGCAGATTGTGTTAGTCCAGCAGAAAGTAAAAAAATGGTAATGCAGATTGTCTAATCCAGCCGGAATAAAAAGTCGATAATGCAGATTATGATATTAACATTCCAACCGAAAATAAAAAATTTTGTAGTTATCAGCCGAAAGTAAATAGGATACATGGATTTAAATAAAAAATTTTGTAAATAGTTTTATGTGTAAAACTTTGCTTAACCTATTCGTAGAAAATATCGGAAAATCAGAAGAATCCATAAAATTGGAATAAAATCAGCCTCTGGAGTGTATATCTGAAGTTGAATCGTTTTTATGTGATTTGTCAATAGCTATCAAATGAAAAAATTCAGTTCAAGTTTCTCGAGGGAAATCTCGGAATTTATGAATTTTGGGGAATTTGGATTTTTGGATTTTGGAAAATCGAATTTTCCGAGATTTTCCCGAGGGAAACTTAAACTGAATTTTTTTCCTGCGATAGCTATTCACAAGTCACATCAATGCAATCCATCTTCAGACATAAAACTCTAGAGGCTGATTTTATACAAATTTTCTAATGATTTTCGGAAAATCGAATTTTCCGTAATTTCCCACGGCAAACTTGAACTGAATTTTTTTCCTGCGATAGCTATGTGACAAGTCACATCAATCCAATCCATCTCCAGGCATAACACCCTAGAGGATGATTTTATACAAATTTTCTAATGATTTTCGGAAAATCGAATTTTCCGAGATTTCCCACGGCAAACTTAAACTGAATTTTTTCTTGCGATAGCTATGTGACAAGTCACATCAGTGCAATCCATCTCCAGGCATAACACTCTAGAGGCTGATTTTATACAAATTTTCTAATGATTTTTGGAAAATCGAATTTTCCGAGATTTCCGACTGGAAACTTGAACTGAACTTTTTTTCCTGCGATAGCTATTGACAAGTCATATCAATGCAATCCATCTCCAGGTATAAAACTCTAGAGGCTGATTTTATACAAATTTTCTAATAATTCTTGGGAAATCGAATTTTCCGAGATTTCCCACGGCAAACTTGAACTGAATTTTGTTCCTGCGATAGCTATTTGTCGAGTCCCATCAATGCAATCCATCTCCAGATATAACACTCTAGAGGCTGATTTTATACAAATTTTCTAATACTTTTTGGAAAATCGAATTTTCCGAGATTTCCCATGAGAATGTTAGGTTAGGTTAGGTTAGAGCGGCTGCCAAAACGCACACTTAAACCGATGCCGGTCCGTTGTGATACCGAGGGATCCTACTCCTTTTCCACCTTCACTGGAACCAATTTGAGCTACTTATGTAGCTTCACATCAATGCAATCCATTTTCAGATATAACACTCTAAAGGCTGGCTATATACAAATTTTCTAATGGTTTTTGGAAAAACGAATTTTCCGAGATTTTCCACGGGAAACTAAAACTGAAATTTTTTCTCGCGATAGCTATTGACAAGTCACATCAATGCAATCTATCTCCAGGCATAACACTCGCACAAAAAAATTAATTAAAAAAAAAAAAAAAAAAAAAAATTTCAGAGGCTGATTTTATACAAATTTTCTAATAATTTTTGGAAAATCGAATTTTCCGAGATTTCCCACGAGAAACTTAAACTTAATTGTTTTCCTGCGATAGCTATTGACAAGTCGCATCAATGCAATCCATCTTCAGACATAACACTCTAGAGGCTGGTTTTATACAAATTTTCTAATCATTTTTGGAAAATCGAATTTTCCGAGATTTTCCACGGGAAACTAAAACTGAAATTTTTTCTCGCAATAGCTATTGACAAGTCAGATCAATGCAATCCATCTCCAGGCATAACACTCTAGAGGCTGATTTTATACAAATTTTCTAATAATTTTTGGAAAATCGAATTTTCCGAGATTTCCCACGAGAAACTTAAACTAACTAAAGAAACTTTTTCCTGCGATAGCTATTGACAAGTCGCATCAATGCAATCTATCTTCAGACATAACACTCTAGAGGCTGATTTTATACAAATTTTCTAATCATTTTTGGAAAATCGAATTTTCCGAGATTTCCTCCGGGAAACTTGAACTGATTTTTTTTTCCTGCGATAGCTATTTGACAAGTCACATCAATGCAATCCATCTCCAGGCGTAACACTCTAGAGGCTGATTTTATACAAATTTTCTAATAATTTTTGGAAAATCGAATTTTCCGAGATTTCCCACGAGAAACTTAAACTAACTAAAGAAACTTTTTCCTGCGATAGCTATTGACAAGTCGCATCAATGCAATCTATCTTCAGACATAACACTCTAGAGGCTGATTTTATACAAATTTTCTAATCATTTTTGGAAAATCGAATTTTCCGAGATTTCCTCCGGGAAACTTGAACTGATTTTTTTTTCCTGCGATAGCTATTTGACAAGTCACATCAATGCAATCCATCTCCAGGCGTAACACTCTAGAGGCTGATTTTATACAAATTTTCTAATAATTTTTGGAAAATCGAATTTTCCGAGATTTCCCACGAAAAACTTGAACTGAATTTTTTTCCTGCGATAGCTATTGAAAAGTCAAATCAATGCAATCCATCTCCAGATATAACACTTTAGAGGCTGATTTATTTTCGGCTGGAATGTCAATAACATAATCTGCATTATCGACTTTTTACTTTCGGCTGGAAACTTTCGGCTAACTTTAACAAGGTGTCAGACGATATGATTGTTAAACCGTGAAAACATTGCTTCATCTAAAAACAATTCTTATCAAAATCTTGTCTTTTGCACTTAGGCAACGAAAATGCGAAAAACTGGCCCAATTACTTACATATGGTAGACACTAAACAAGAAAATACATACAAACAAATTTCAGTCGCAATATAATTTTTCTCACTACTGTTACCCGACATAATATGATAATACAAAAATTTCATCCTGATTGATGATATTCCCGAATATCATTCGCATGGAATCGGCCGACTTTTTACCATCTAAAATCGTCAATTCACACATATTTAAGCCTATTTGTTTATCACTCTACATTTCTCCTAGACTGAGTCGAATTTAGCGTTATACTTGTCAGCGGTTCGAAACTGCCTAAATGACTTAATGCTGTTTCCTTAGGTTATAATGTTTCAAATATTGATCAAATGATTTGCGGGTTAATTCTCCGCCACTTTACTATTTTTCACTCGGACATAGCAATATATAACTTCCAATCTCAATTGCGCGTTCCATCGCCTTCTATCGTCCAAATCCATTCGATTTTGAATTCATTTCATTTTGACTTTGTCTACTTCCTGAACTAAAACTGCGCCAATTCCCATATCCGATGCATCCGCCTGAATGGTAAAAGTGTTTGTGAAATTTGGTCTTACAAAGATCGGAGAGGATACCAGCAAGCCTTCTAATTGGATGACAGCGGCGTTAGCTGTGCAGATCCACTAAAACTTCTTGTTTACCAGATTCACTTAATAGGTTTATGGTGGGTGCTGTCACTGTAGAATTGGCGATAAACCACCAATACCAGCCAACCATTCCTATTAATCTTCCAGCCTCTTTAACTGTTTTGGGTGTAGGAAAGTTCAGAAGCCCATGTATCCGAAATGCTTGATCTCCTTGAGATAGAACCGGAATTCTCTAAACTAATCGAAACATTAGCCTTCCGCAGACCTTTGGATATACCCTTATCCATTCGCAATCTTTTAGGTCGAATTTGCCTACCCATTCGATTTGAAAATGAACTTTTCGTCACGCAGACCTTCCTCCTCCATAACCTAAGGATTCAACAAATTCTCTACCATTAGTTCGCCTGCTCAGCTGCCACTCCTTCCTTGCCTTAATACCAACGAAAAAATAACTCAAACAGTCGAAGTGCCTCGGCAAAATCGGCTTTTCAAACCCCCTATAAATGCATTCCAGCGATTCCAATTGATCTCATAACACTTCAATGCTACACCCTTCAAGCAGCTTGACGTCATCTCCCCTAACATACATCTCTATTCGTAACAAAAAATCCGTTAGAGAAACATTGCTCTCTCCGTTGAATTGTATTGATGATTCGTGACAAAAAGAAGTTTTTGTTAGCTTGGTTTTATTTTGAACAGCTACTGCGATAATAAAATGAAGAAGTTGTTGAGTTTATTGAGGACCGACAGGGTGCCTCAAAAGTACTAGGTATTCCAGGTCATCCAAAATCACCAATTAAATTTGCTTCTTTCGCCTGACAACTTTGATAAGGTGTATATTTTCTCCGTATAAAGACATCTAACCATTTTCGAGAAAAGTAATGGGTACCTTTTCCCAGGGTACACTTCCCAGTAAAAAAGGGTACACTTTTTATTTCTGCTATAACTGTTTTCGGGAGTTACGCTTACAATGTCAAAGGATGCCGTTTTTTTTGCTACTCACGTATACCCTATAAGGCAGGGTTAAACCTCATTCGAAACCACCATTTTTAAATTTCTCAAACCTATTCGATTGAGTTTAAGTCCGAACTATTTGCCGGCCATCTCATGACATTGTTATTCTGACTCCTAATAAAATTTTGGGTGCCTGCTCCGCTGTGAGCATTAGCATTATCTTGCATCAAAATTAAACCTGCATCATAGTTTTCTGAAAAAACCTTGAAGTGGAACCTTAAGATTTGATTCACATACCCCTCGTCTCTAAACTCTAACTCGTAGTTAAATAAGACCATGATCATCCGTAAACAGAACAGGCCCTCCAATTGCTAGTTTTGCTCTTTACAAAATAATAATCTTGCTAAGCTATATTTAGGCAGTAAAATCGGACGAATAGCTTTTCTATGTGATAATTCCATGCTTTCGGAGACGGCTACGAATGGTTCAATCAGAAATTTTGAATGGATTTGGATGTTTTTTTTCTGATCCCGAACAGAAAGAAGCCACGCTATCCGCCGATCTTCATGTGATATTGCAGCTCTTTTTTTACCCGATTCAAACTTTATGCCGTTAGATAATAAAATTGACACAATAATTGCTCTGATTAAATTAGATGTTCTCTCGCTGCAGTGATCTCAAACCTTGTTAAATCGCATTGTTAAATCAGTATGCGATAATATTACTACGTGACAGTCAAATTTTTTAACTGTATTTGATTCATTTCCCGATAACTTAGAGATCGGCACACTCAGGGTTGGTGACAAGGCAATTTCATGGAAAGTTGTCTAACATTTGACACCAACTCTCAAAAATTTAAAGTATGTTTTTTAAAAGAATTATATGGCAAAATCAGCGCTGTGGAATTCACACCCGTGGCGAAATAATTTTTAAGTCTAGAAAAACGGCACCACGATGAACTAAAATTTGAGGGTCGAAAAATCCCATTTTTGAAATTTAAGAAAATTAAAATAATTTTTCGTTTTAAATCGGTTGCACTCTCCCAATTAAATAAAGGGGCCTCTAAAGATCGAAACGCCCCTAATTTGCTCAATTAAAAATAAATAAAAAATTTAGAATATCAAAAGGTCGGATATAGTTAAAAAAAATCATTTTTCTCCACAAAAACGGACGATCTCCCACCAAGCAACTGTTAAATTTATACTCAGAATTCTTAAAGTGTTAAGTAACATTTATATACATATAAGGAAAATAAAATACGTCGAAAGAAACACGATCAAGCATCAGACAAAAGGAACCAAAATTTCCAAGGATACGTAAATATACATCAAAAGAATACATCAGTAAAGAAAGACAAGAAGTAGCAAAATATATATTCCAAAACAAAATATATCTGATCCAAACGACCCAACAATCCATTGATAACTGTTCAGTTCTCTCTCCTCTAGACACAGACGAATCTTTCCATTGGCCTTGCGCACCTGAATAACGGGAGAACAACAGGAACTTTGTGACTCCTCGGTACTCCACAAAGGCAACATCCGGTCCAAATCCTAGTACATCGTACGAGCCTTCGCAGCCCCAACATCAATAGCGTGCACTAGTAACTCAGTTTTGCCCAACCCTAATTTGGAGCTGTACGGGAAGCAGTATTTGATTTCCTCCAATCGCATAACCCTTCGTCGTTTCCAATACTGTTTGGAGCGTTTTGCTGTTTCCACCTTGCAAATTTGTAATGACTTGAAAAAAGGATTTCTACGTCTAATGTTTCCTGCGAGCTAATTACAGTTCGGTATTACTCGCAGAACCATTCTCGCATCGTTGCGCCCTCTTATTTTCAGCAACAACTGACTTCCAACTCTCCAGGTACTACTCTACCTTCCGCGAAATTAATTCATTTTATATTATGGATTATGCGGATTTAACTCAGTTTTTAAAAATTGATGTTACGGAATTAATTCATATTGAAAATGAATTAATTTCCGCACACAGACATTTTCCTCCTTGGACCTAGTTCGATCCTCCTTTTGAAATATAGATCATGTAAAACCTTTTACCGGTTGTTGTCACTTTGCTAACCAACAAAACTATGTATGTTTTGTAAGTGTTTAGTTGCAGGTTTTGATAATTTGTTTATTTTGTTATATTTTCAAAGATTTAAATTTTTGTTTGTTCGATACTGACCGCTAATTTTTCCCAAGATTTAGGAGAATATCGCTTTGACCGCCATTAAATTGTTATACTAAGAAAGATAAATTTAATTGGGATTTGATGACGTCCAGGCAAATCTTAGTAAAGTATATGACATTATACTATTTGAGTTTCATTAATTATAAATGCCAAATGAAATTCCATACCTCCATTTTTCAAAAAACAATTCAACGGATTTGTGAGAGGTTTTAACAAGTAATGTTTGAATGTCTACCGAAATTTTAGTAAGCTGTCCTATAGAGAGTTTGGTGAGAGCCATTAAGTATTATGGCTATTATGGTTTTTAAAAAACAACGAAGCGGTTTTTTTAATTCACTTGATGTTCAAGCTGCAAGATATTTTCTGATTAGAGAAAATGCAAAAGAAGTAATTTGTATGGTTTTACACTTCCCCTCCAGTTTTTATCATCGTTCAGGTCCAACTGAAGTAATTAAAATATGTAAATTCTTTGATGAAGATGTTCTGCAACATTAATTTGTCAAATTCCATTTATTTTAGACCAAAAAAGTAAGTTGATGAAATATGTATTTAATGCAGGATTTCGAACGGACCTGAACGAGAACCTGAGCCCACCCCAGGGACCCAGTTCAGAGATTTTTTCAGATTACGATATCTGTATGGCTGCTAATGCTGTATTGGCTGTATTGGCACTGCTTTTCCCATTGGATTGGATACTTATACCTATACGCTAATCATTCGGCTTCTGGATGACTGATCTAACCACCCCGTTGACTTTATACGGCCAAATAAAGCAATGCCTCGGTGATTTTGAATGCCGGATGATATATAAAACCATAAAGGTAGTTACGACGGCTAGTTCGACTAGTCCCATTGGACTGAAATTTCGGGACCGAAGATCACCAACCCAAGTAGTACTGTTACTGTTGGTAGTACTGTTCATTCGATCAATTCTCTTTAGTGAAAATTCCGTGATCTATACTTTATATACTAGGTTAGGTTAGGTTAGGTTGGAGTGGCTGCTTACGCACATTTAGACCGGTGACGGTCCATTGTGATACCACAGGATGTATCCCCTTTTACCCCTATTGGAACCATTTCGAGCTACTTATGTAGCGTAAGACGTCCCGCACTTTAATGTTTTCGAGATCCGAGAGGCAGTCCATCCTGAACTTACCTAAGTGTTTGTGCCTTCTGAGAGCCAATGCTGGACACGAGCAAAGGAAGTGGACCAACGTCTCTTCCTCCTCTTCGTCCAAGCAGCTTCTGCAGAAGTCATTAGTCTCCAGACCCAGCCTTCTTGCATGTTCTCCAAAAAGGCAGTGGCCCCTGAGAATTCCTACGACCGTTCTTAATTCACGTCTGCGTAAGGATATTATAGCCCTAGTGCGCCCCAAGTCCAGCTTTGGCCAAACTTGTCTTGCAACTCTACAGGTGAGGGTGTTAGACCACCTTTCCCCCGCTGAGGATAGCGCCTGCTTCCCAAGTGCTTGTCTCAGCGCTGTGATAGGCCTCCCCAGACTTGCCCTTTCCGGTTGCAGCTGGAGAGTCGTACCATGCCTAGCAAGTTCATCTGCCCTGCAGTTCCCCATGACGCCCGAGTGACCTGGGACCCAGACTACCTGGATGTTGAAATGCTCACCCATCTCATTTAGAGATGAGTGACAACTCAACGCCACTAATAACAACGCCTTTATATACTAGGTGACAATAAAATACGGAGACTGCTTTTAAATTTTAATTTTTTTTTCCATCTAGCTACTGTACGAAGCTGGAAATTCGGCAAAATAAAATAACTTATTCGCCTTCCACGTTCAACAATCTTTAAAGCGATAATACGACACCTGGGTTAGGTTGTTCTTCGGATCGTCCAGGTCGTTCGCGCATCGTAAACTCTCTACGGCTCCATAACATTATCAAATGTCGGATTCATCGAAATCCGCAAATCAAGATCTGTAATGTAGCCCTTAGTCTTCAAGTAAACCGCGAAACAGTTCAAAAAATAGCCAAAAAAGCTTAAGAACTATCCGTACAAACTCCAAAAAGTCCATCTTCTTAAGAAAAAAATTAAGGTCACGAGATTTGAAAGATGCAAAGTGTTCTGAAGCGGTTCTGGGGCAAAAAATTCAGAATTATTCTTTTTACTTTAAAATAAAAGGTTTTTGGTCAAAAATACCTCACTGAGAAGCTCGAATTTTTGCCAGAAGCCAAAAAACTAAATCTGTTATGGTTTTGCCTGGACTTACCCCTGTGGGGAAGCTACCGCTTAAATTCATCAATGAAGGAGTTAAACTGAACCAAGAAATTTATCGCCTCTGTGAGCATTATCCAAACAATTATTGGACCTTCGATTTGCTCCGTCTCACAAAGTGACATTGACTCGACTATAAATTCCAGAGCATTTCCGAACTTTATCGACGTTATGAAATGGCCACCGAATTCTTCGGATTTAAAATTGTTTCGACAATTTTGTTTGGACATACTTGGAGACTAAAGCGTAGGTATGGCTACGGGACATACAAAATTAGAGGCATTACGTGTTGCCATTATCAAGATCTGGGATGAAATGCCTCTAGAAATGTTTCGAACTGTTGCTGATTATTTTAGAAAACGTTTAAAGTTATGAATTGATTTCTATTAATCTTTAAAAGTATTTGGAATTGAAGCAGTCTCCATATTTTATTGTCAGTCGGTATACCTTGTGTTCATTTGAAAAGTTACCACCCGAATTATCTCGGAAACTAACCGTTTCTGAGAAATATACGTGACATACAAAAGCTGTCTATAGTTTCGAGGGGGAACGTGTGGAAAGAATTTTTAAATATAAAAAACGAAGAAAGCGAATTCAATTAAGCGGATTTAATTGATATGGATACAATTGAGGACACTTATTTTGATTTGAAATATCAGTTAATCAAATGGGAAAAATTAATCGAAGAAATATATGCTTCACAAAACAATATTTCAATGAAAGATATAATAATAAATCAAAATAATTGTCTTCTAGACAAAGATGATGTGAGACATTATTTTCCAACCTAAATAATCAACCGCGGCTGCGATATCATTAAATCAAAATCCACCCAGAGATTTATTTAATAACCCATCATCATCAGACGAAAATGATCGAGGTATTAATCAAATAAAAACAGGTAATGCAACCGAAGTAGTGAAGAAACATGCTAAGCAACCAACTGTTCAGTCGCAGCGTATGTCATAGAACTTGAAAAAATATTCTTCGTTACTAATCGAAATATTGATGATGTTGGAGCAGTGAATGCCATTGAACTAACCGCGTCAACAGTACGTCATAAAATTACAATCCTTTTCGAGGTTGCACTAGATTTATTCATTGACTCGAACATTTCGACTAGTCCAAAATAACAAATCTATTTGTAGCTGGCAATAGAATGAACGAGGGACTTAGGGACGACGCCTACACAAATTGCGAAGGTCACGGTTTACAGAGAAACGGTGAAAATAGTGATAAATCTACTTGCAGATCAAGATAAAAATTTCGACAATTTTGATAAAACTGCAAAGAAGCGAGATCATAGCACATCTTTTAATTCAAAGTTAAACGAAACAAATAGTACTGGTGAAGCGGCTGAACAAGAGCAAAATATTTTGGTGAAGTTAAAAAATATTAGTGATTATAAAACTGAAAATAGTGACACTGAAAATGAAAGTAAATTTGAGGCAAGAATGAATCATTCTAGAAGTGATAGAGTAATGGCAAAATTTCTGGAAAATACAACAACAGAGAACGTGAAAATCCTAATGAGCCATCAAATCCTCATGAAAGAAGAAAAACATCAACAATCAAACCGATAACAGTGAAATTGAGTTAATAATATCATCTAAATCTGCAACTGAACGTATAGCGACAAAGAAAATACATCATCAATAGGCGAGCGCAATTTAAGGGAAACCGGTATGTCCACTGAAATCAAAACAACTGATTTGAAAGCATTAAGTCCAAAATATGGCAAGGTGATTAGAGCGAAAGCTGTTACTCACACACTAACTCTGGACATAATATGTTTTGGCGATGTTACGACGAGTTCGGGTAATAATGCAACAAAATGTTTTACACATCTGCATCGTAATAAGGTCAACATTAGTATGATATCACTCGAAAGAGCAAAAACTGATTTAGCACTATCGAAAAGTTCAATCGTTCCAGCTATTACAAAATCAAAATGCATAAAAAATCAAATTATTTGCCAATGGTAGTGATCGTTCAAAAAATCGAGTTCGTGCACCATCGTCATCGAAGTGGTTACGCAAATACGAAAGCGATAGAAACCATAAACGTGATATTCCATCATTCGCAAAAATTCGAGAAGAAAGAGTGAGACAACGGCTGATTGAACGGAGACATCAGTTACGTGAATGCATTTGGCAATGTGTTTTGAATTTTTTCTTAAAACACTGCCATCAACTGTTTCTACAATGTATGACCTTGGTGCATTTGACAAACTATTGATTTTACCCGATAGCCATTTTCTGTGATCTAACTGGATTCTAACTGCATCATCTGGTTTAAATTCTTCTGATGATTTGCTGTTTTGGTCGGCATACTGCTTCTGAACTTTACGAAGGATGGTGAGACGTTCGGATACATTCTTTACCATCACTGGTTTTAGTAATTCTTTTGACGTTGGTATAGTTGATCTGGTAATACGACTAAACAATCTATGGTTTGGTGATTGTAAGTGTTCATCTCGAGGCATGTTTCTGTACTTCAATAAGGCTAGATACACATATGTATCATCTTTACTGCACTTTGTTACTAAATTCTTCGCTGTCTCTACAAATCTTTCTGCTAGACCATTTGAGCATGCGTATTTTGGACTAGAAAATTGGTGTGATATCGACCATTCTCTCGTGAACTTTTGGAATTTTTCAGACGTATATTGTGTTCCATTGTCCGACGCTAGTATTTCAGGAATACCATACACCGAAAACCATGACTTTAACACTTTGATAACTTCCTCTGACTTTATGCTGCTCAACAACTTGAAATCAAAAAATCCCGAATAACTATCAACTAACAGCAGATATTCCTTTACTTGAAAGTGAAATAAATCGGTTGCTACGATTTCAAACGGATACTCTGGTACTTGTTTATTTATTAGCGGTTCTTTCTGTTTCGAGGTTTGATTTTGTTGGCACACTGCACAACTATTCACGTAATTTTCAATGTCTTTAGATATTCCACGCCAGTAGAACATTTGTCTAGCTCTACTGCAACATCTTGTTATACCAAAATGTCCGAGATGAATTGCTTTCAGCATTTTTTTTATTTGTGATTTTGGAACAATTATTTTCATTCCTTTAAAGGCAATACCATTATAATACGCAATTTCTTCTCTGAAATTATGGTACGGTTTAATTACCTCACTCAACCCTTTTGTATCATCTGGCCATCCTGATTGTGAAATTTTAATCAATTCTTGGATTTCTTGATCATTTCTTGTTGCTTTTACCAGTTCAGCTTTTGCACTGTTCGACATGTTCAGCACTAAATACACTTGAAATTCTTCTTCTTCTTCAACACTATCATTTTTACAGTCTCTACTGAGTGTATCGGCTAGATCCATGTTGTTCCTTTTTTATAAATTATCGTTGGTGAATACTGTTTTACGTCAAATAGTATTCTCTGCAACTTGGCGGTTGCTGAAGTCAACGATTTCTTGAAGATGATTTCCAACGGTTTATGATCGCTTTGTACTGTAAGTTTTTTTCCATATACATACTCATGGAATTTTGAACAAGCCCATCTTACTGCTGCTACTTCTAATTCAATTGGTGGATATCTTTGCTGGGCTTTGGTCAACGATTTGGACGCAAATGCTATCGGCTGATCGTTTTGTAATAACGCGGCTCTAAAACTTTTATAACTTGCATCGACCTGTATTGTTACATCTTGATTGGTATCAAAAAATTTTAACACTGATGGCGACGAAAATGCTTCTTTAAGATTTCGAAAAGCTTCATCGTGTTGATCAATCCATATCCACTGCGAATTTTTTTCGAGTAGAAGTCTGAGTGGTTACGTTATTCCTGACAAGTTTGGAACGAATTTTTGCAAATATGTTGCCATTCCTAGCAACCGTTGTAGTTCATTCACGTTGTTTGGTTTATTTAACTGTCGGATCGCTTTTGTCTTTTCCGGATCTACTAATAAACCATTAACACTAAAAATATGGCCCAGAAACTTTACTTTTTGAGAATTAAATACGCATTTGTCTTTGTTCAGTTTCACTCCACATTCCATCAACTTTTTGATTACCCTGGACGTAAGTCTTTCGAGTTGTTCCAACGTTTCAGCATGAATCAGTATGTAATCCATAGAGCTCTCTACATTCTCCAATGACGATAGGATTTGACCCATTACATCCTGGAAGGCTTCCGGAGCAGACGCTAATCCGAACGGCAATCGTTTAAATGAATATCGTCCCATTCTTGGTGACACCTGTATCTGCCAAAAACCTCTTTTGCAAACCATTATTGTAAAATACTTAGACTTATGGATTTTCAACATAATCTCCTCAGCAGTTTTTAATGGATGATATATTCGGATTATATTTTTATTTACGTCTGTAGAATCACTACAAACTCGTAGTTTATCATTTTTCTTCACTATAACCATAGGCGATACCACTTGAGTAACCTCGTGTGTTTTCTCTAGCCCCCTAATTCTACCATACTGTCTATTTCATTTTCACTTGTAGTTTTATTGCCAAAGGTACTTTGCGAACCGGTTGAATTTCAAACTTTGGATCTTCCACAACATCGATATCGTAGATGTAATTTTTTATACACCCTAAACCGTCGAAGATTTCTTCCTGAACCTTCAGTTCCTGTACTCTAAGCACTAATTTTAAATTTTCGAAAGCTTGTTTTCCCAAAATCGGTAACACATTTGCATTCACTACTAGAAATTTGACCTGATGATTTTCATCTCGTACAACACACTTCGTTTTAATTTCACTTTAACCCGAGGTCAATACAAAGTGTATCGACTCCAAAAATGAAAACTTTCCTTGAGCTTTCTCTGTGGTAGTTTGGTTTCGTACTGATAAGTTCAGACAAACAAAAAGTTCGGTCTACTCATCAGGTAGCTACGACCAAACTACAAAATCAAATTCTAACTTCATACATTATGTGTGAGGCAATAACTCATTGACTTAGCGAATTATAAAATTCACCAAATCAAAAACTTAAGGAAAACTATCATTTCTGTGTGTTTAATGCCCACACAAATAATAGAAAGAGAAAATTTGATTTGGTGAATTTTATAATTCGCTAAGTCAATGAGTTCTTGCCTCATACATAATGTATGAAGTTAGAATTTTATTTTTGTAGTTTAGTCGTAGCTACCTGATGAGTAGACCGAACTTTTTGTTTGTACGATCTTATCAGTACGAAACCAAACTACCACAGAGAAAGCTCAAGGAAAGTTTTCATTTTTGGAGTCGATACACTTTGTATTGACCTCGGGTTAAAGTACGGGTGTGATTTTGATATTTTTACTTTTTCTGGTAGATATATTTATAAATGATTGGCCTCTTCATTTTTTCTTATTAACAAGTCGAAATTGTTGTGAATGCCTTTATTTTTAATATATTTTGTCTATAAAAAGCCGAAAGAATCTTATTGATTTTCCTTTGGTTAGGAATTCATCAAAAGTTTCCCCTTCGACTTGGCATAACTTATTAAATACATAACGCCCAAACGTTATTGATATTTTTGGTGCGAAATATTTTTCGAAGTGTTCTTTTATTTTTCCTAAATCCTTGATGTCATCCTCGGATCAATTAAACGTATTAAATATTTCGATGGCTTCATAACCTATACTCGACATAAACGTGGCAACTTGTATTTCGTTGTCCTTTTTGTTTAGCTGTGTGGCAATCGAAAACCATTCGAATTGTTGTTTAAATTATTTCCATCCTTTCGACATGTCTACACTATTGAACAGCAATGGTGGTGGTGGTCTCACACACGATGATGACGATGATGGCGTCGTTTCGGCCATTTTACGAGAAAAAATAAATAAATTTGTTTTTTCGTACTTCACTAGACTTTTTTGTTCAAGTAAATATAAATTATATATTTTATTATATTTGCACCTTCTTTTTTACAGTTTTTATTTATATAGTTTCAATTTTATAAATACTTTTTGCTTTTTACTCTGACACCATGTAATAAAAGACATGTGTTGTGTTAGAATGTTACATCGGTAGTGACGTGTCTTTATTATGCACACTAATTATAATTGAGTTACCCTACAAACCATACATTCATTATACGTTACACACGAAAAGAAAATAAGAAACCGCCCCTGAAAAAGCTTTAACTTATGTTTTAAGTAGAATTCATGATAAAATTTAACTTGTGTAGTAAAGTAATGACGTCTGTCTGGTTAGGTCTAAAAAAAATTATAAACTAATATTTCTTATCTCGAACACAAGCTTTCTTGTCGTTTAACATTTAATAAGCAACGGTTTAAGATATGAAATTGTCGATTTTGCTTTAATTTTAACTATATAAAAATTTGGATATCGAATGATCGATTTATAAAATTCCCAATTCAACCAAAAAATTACGGCAGACCCCCTCTCAAATTAAAAAAAAAAAATTAATTTATACATTTCATTTCTATTCATAATTGCAGGCAACAAAGCCGATTGCGGTTCAGATCGTCAAGTGAAACGTGAAGATGGTGAACGGCTAGCACGCGAATATAATGTAGCATTTATGGAAACATCAGCCAAAACGGGACTAAATGTAGAGCTAGCATTTTTGGCTGTGGCCCGCCAGCTAAAAAGTAAAAAATCCGATTCGGCAGACGACGCAAAATTCAACGTACAAGAATATGTGCGCGAGCATACAAGAAAACCGACATGTCCGCCATGTACCATGTGAATAGCGGAGACCTTTTCATCATTTACGCAAAATATTAGATGAAATTTTAACGAACATTTTTAATTATCACAAAAAAAAAAATGATAATTAAAAATTAAATAAGCAAAAAAAAAATAATTACAAAATTGAATTTTAATTTTAATCTTTATTGGTTTTATAAATTTATATTAGTTGATAAATAATTAATTTAATAATATTTTATTAATTGGAAATTATTTACAAAATGTGGTGGGATTTAAATTAATTTATTAATTAAATTATATATTTTTAGTAAATTATATTATGTATTATGAAATGTTGTTGGAACATTTTGGTCAATAAATTATTCAAACAAGCTCTTCACAGCTAAGACTGTGACATAATCAATAATTATTATTAATTATATAAAATGAATAAATAATTGAGAAACCTATAACAATAAATAGTAATTAAAATTTAATTTCTTTTCAGATTTTTTAAATTTATACTTTGCCGATTAATTTTTATTCAGTAAATTAACTAAAAGTTGCCAAATCAACTTTTATTGATATCTAAATATTTATTGTTGTTTGAACTTCAAAACTATCTATTATTTTACATATCAATTGCCGCTTTGAGATAGCCAAATTAGGGTTACGTGTTCTATAGTTCAAATAAAACATTTTGCAAGTTTTTTTTCTTGTGTTAACCTTGATAAAATACGAGTATCCAATTGTCCACGTTTTAATCCAAATATTTTAAGATTGAGTATTTTATGGCTTTTAAGGGTATTCTTGAACTTAAATTTCATGTAAGAAGATTCATTGAACTGCTTAGAAATCAATATTTTTCAATTTGCCTTTACTTCATTCTGTTTTTTCCATTTGAGAACTATTTCGATGATTTTTACTTTTGCTTCTAATGTTGTGTGCCTCAGGTCGATTTTGTTTTGACTTTTCGTTTCGAAACCATATTACGCTATTCATGGCCAGACGTTTAACGAAAAGTTGACTCACAAGGCTACCCTTCAATTTAGTTATCATTTATAAAGAGGATGCTTGGATTATGAATTATGTAAAATTTAAATTTGCCCCACGACTGTTTTGCGGTACACTAAAGTAATAATGGGATAATAGCTGTCTTCCAATAGGATAAATTTGGTAATTGCAAGTGTTTATGAGTTAAGATATCCAATGGAACGGAAATTTAAATAACTCATGTAAAAACATCTACATTGTCAATTTACTATGAGTAGCTGCGAGTAAATACATGTAAGTACTTAGTTTGCTAATGTCAATGGGAGACAGTTAATAGCTGTGTTTAATTAACGAAGAAACAGAGAAATGCGAACAGATGCGTCATCATGGTACAATCGAAATGAGTTGTTTCAAACAGCGTATTACTTCCAGTTCGTACTCCTTATTTATCGTACGACCTAGTGGTAATGACTAATGGTAAACTAAGTCGTTGAAATCAAAGAAAACAGTGAGCATAACTTTCACATTCGATCGAACTTGTTGAGTTTTGAATCATCGTTGACTTCATTAAGCAACTTCTGAGCAATGTCCATTCGGGACTGTTTTTGATTGAAATCGAACAGTTTCGGGGCCAATTTTGCTGTCACCCCCGCATCATGCCGAAAATATTCGAAAAAGTGTTTGATATGAACCAAATGATATACCAACGTCATAAGCAACTTTTCTGCTAGTGATTCGGCAATTGTCCAAAGACATTTTCTACACTTTCCGTTTTGGCTCTCTTTTGAACGCTTGTACCACTGGAAAATACTTGTTTTATCCAAAGAAAACTTGTCAAAACATTTAATATTCCAATACAGTTATGCACTCCATTCCATTCCAGCACACCAAACAACATATAAAAAAAGAAACAAACCTCGTACTTTCATCATTTAAAACCTATTTTTGTTAGATATCGAAATGTCTCAAACCAAGCATTGGTTCAGAGTTTGTTTCAGACAAACAAAGAAGCACGTTTGCTGGTTTGGTTAAAAAAGTTTCAAAACACGCCACCTTAATTAATCATTTGGATGTGCCGCAACTAATTAATTTATCATCAAATATGTTGCTTAAGTCAGATACCAAATTTCAATGTAATTGGTGCATAATCGAAGTAGTTCCATTTGGTGCAGAGATGGAGTCTCTTGAATAAAACATGGCCAAACATGGTACTTTG
Source organism: Tipula vernalis (assembly GCA_958295665.1). Taxonomy (NCBI): domain Eukaryota; kingdom Metazoa; phylum Arthropoda; class Insecta; order Diptera; family Tipulidae; genus Tipula; species Tipula vernalis. Next base: position 115,482,566 of record OY282560.1, on the reverse strand, counting down.
ACACATAAATTCAAACGAGAAAATTTGACTTGCGAAAGAGAAATTTGGTTTTTAAATACATAACTAATCCAGCCCTTTTCTACAATTCCAGCACCAAATGGAACACTAACGTTTGTCAACAAATTTTAGTGAAATTATATATCTAATTTGTTAAGCCGATTCTGTCATTAGTTCCTAATATGAAATTGAATTATTCACGCTCTGAAGAATTCCTTGAGTCATATCAATTGTTTCACCAATTTTTTTTTACATGAACAACCAATTCAGTCCGTTTTCTAAGTCCTAAGTAGCATGTTTATGGATGGATTTTAATAAAATTTTACATCGGAGATTTGAGATGTTAACTGAAAACTTTAAGTAGTTCCTAATATAAAATTAATGAATTGCAGCTCTGAAGAATTTTTTCGGCTACATCATCTGGAGTCGGATTTTTTAATTAAATTTGATGTCTCAAATATTTTGTAGATGTTATAAATAGTTCCTGATATAAAAACTATTATTTCATGGCATAAAGGATTTTTTCTCTCCCCTAAGGTTGGACTGGGATCAGAATTTCTAGATTAAAACATGGCACAAGGGCAAGAAATATTTTAGAACACTACCGATACCATAAATCAAAAATTAGATTTTCAATTTTGGTTTTCCTTACCCAGGCAGAACGTCTGGTCAACCTAATCGCTTCTTATGTTTTTTATTCGTCTTCTTTCTATAAAAATTTGCATTGAAGACCAAAACTAAAAATTTGGCGTATTCTGAGCCCGATTCTGACTGATCCTTAATTTACTTAAAATAATTTTAAAAAAAAAATTATTTTACGGAATTTGTTTGAAACGCCAATAACCAGCTACTTGCGGACACTGTTATAGACGATCCACTTTCCATCGCCTGCTATCATACGTTTCAAACAAGGATCGTTTTCTTCACGATTCAAGGGAGAATCGCAGATTTCAATGCGCTTAGTGAGATGAATTTCTTTAAGCTAATGTGGTACCCAAATATCGAGCTTGCTAACGTATCCAAGTTGTGTTAAATGGGTTTTCAGAAAATCTCTCGTGTCATTAAATGCCGATTGGATTCGATCAATACCTTTATTTTGTCGTCATCAACTTCGATTGGTCTTCCTGAACTTGGTGCGCCTATAACGTCAGAAGCGCCAGACCGAAAGTTAGCAAACCCATTCTGACATTGCCGTAGTTTTAAGGCATCTTCACCATATACATCACATATTTTTTTTATGAGCATCCACAGCGCTTTTTACTTTTCGGTAGTAGTTCAGCAAAATATGACGAAAATGTTGGTTTTTCATTTTGAAAGCGATGCCAAACAAACAATTGTTAACAAAGTCGTGCACTATCTTTTTCTAAAGCAAGTTTGATTTGTCAGCTGTCAAGTTACATAATGAATTGCAGTTTAAAATTAAGTTAGTTACATTTCAAGACATGTACATATATCCATCTAGTAGAAAAAAAAACGCAATTACTTTTATTGGTTAGCCCAATATTGACGATCGGAGCATCACAGATTCCACCTACTTTTTTCATACGACAGCTCTCGATAGCAGCTGCGAATAGCGAAAACAAAAAAACGCACAAAATATAAAGTTTTTCTCCGTTCCTCTGTAATCATTTTTCAGTGTTGTATCTCAACTGTTTTTGAGACAATTTTATCTTCAAGATTAGTTGAATGTAACACAACCATAAGCCAGAGTATCTTGCGTTTTCTTGTCAGCGCAGCCTCTAGATTTTGAACAATAGTTTTCACCAAAGAACAACTTGTTCTTTAATAACAAGTAGAAATTATGAAAGTCTTATTTATCCTCTATCCATCGATTATAGTCACTAGTAAAATTTTGACGTCTGGACAAAAGAGGAACAGCTACTTGATCTGCATTTAAACATAATACTGTGATCAAACAGTAGTAAGACTTTTTAAATAAAATGCAAACGGCTTATTATGAATTCTATCAAATTTATTTCATCCTCTTCAAAGTAACACCCCTCGGATATAGGATACACTTATGCCAACGTTTTTTCCAACCTTCGAAACAGTTGTTAAAGTAGATTTCCGGAATACCCTTCAAAACCTTCTTCGATTCGGCTTGTATCGTTCCAACCGGTTTTTTTAGTTTCGGGAATAGCCAAAAGTAAGTCGGAGCTAAATCAGGCGAAAAGAGCGGTTGCGGAACGATATGAGTCGAATTTTTGGCCAAATAGTCATGTACAACCAAGGCAGCGCGCGACGGCGCATTATCTATCGTGATGGAAAAACCAAGAGTTGTCTGCCCAAAATTGTCGTGGTGTCAACAAACTGACTTCCTTGAAGTTCTGCAAGCGAATATGAATATATAGCTTAACTACGCAGGAATAACTTGATATTCGTTATCCCAATTTGAACGTTCGATCTCGACAATTTGAAGTTATGCAAAATGTGCAATAATTTTCCTTCATGCTATTCTCCTTCATGCTATATCTGCTGAAAGGTGAAGTAGAACACACTCCATCCCACTAAATCTCAGCACAGAGCTGCTCACTTGCAACCAGAAATGGTCGTGAATAAAATTCACTTCAAACATTGTAATGCGCCAAAGACTCAATCATACTTACTGTTGATGCTCATTTAGCAATTGGAGCTAGGTCACAGTGAACAATTTTAACTTTTATCCAAAACGATTCGCTTAGGAGATCATAGGTGCCATCATAACTGACAGCACTTTCTCTTCGATAGCCAGCGCCTACTATCGTCTACTATATCTAAAACAAGAAAAGAGAACCTGAAACGAGATTACAAAGAATTCCATCGTGTTTGTACAGGCATTTAAGCTTAATGTACTGGGATTTGTGATCGCCCTGCTGTATGCGCTCGAATGTAACATGCAAATTGTGCTAGTTTTTTTATTTCCATCCATGCGACTGAAGATTTCAATCACCCATACTCGTTAATATAGGGATAACTTTTATTCAGTGGCGTAACTAGGTACCCGCAGCACTCGCGCGTCAAGCTCAGATAAATGGTAGCTCAGATTAAGCTTAAATCAGACCACCTTTTCAAATTTGCAAAAACGGGACATTTATGGAAAATTTTTAAGAAAAGGCGGTGGCTTAGCTTTTAGAGAAAGAAGATATCATTCCTTTTGCTATTAAATAGTTTCTTATGACAGGCCCAACAATTTTTTTTCTCGGTTACTGAAGTGACATAATAAAGTAATAGTAATAAAAATAGCTTTAGGTTCTGACAGATATTTAGATTTAGAAGAAACTTTGCTAAACTCGTTTGAAATCAAAGCTTTCGACATCTAACGTTAACGATTTTAGTGTTTACTGGGTTGATGTATTTGTAATATACGTGTTGCACTCAAACTTTACATCGTTTGCACTTTAAACTCAACCTTTTACAGATCAAATTAAGCCTTTTGCTAAACAAATTCACCTTTTACAAATCATGTTTTCGTTAGAAATGAATTTGATTGATATAGTTTCTCACTTACTGATCTATATACTTAATTTACTGGTAAAACCTGGTAAAATTGGTTTATTTTGCAAAGTGAAAATTCTCCTGTTTCATATTCCCTTGTTTTGAATTTCATCTTTTGATCAGTTTTTAAAATTTCTCGAGATTTTAGTCAGCTGTTTATGAAATTATCCGATACTATTTGAGGGTTCCTTTATTATTGCATATCGTTTTAGTGAGCTTAGCAGTAGCCTTAACTTGCTTAGTAGCATTTTGCTTAGTACTAATTAGTAACATTAAATTACTTCACAAATAATTCTATAATTAGACGAATTTTCCGAAATTTTCGAAAACCCCTGAAATTTTCTAGATTTTTACAGGCTTCCCTGAATTATTAATTAATATCCAGATTTTTCGGTTTTATTGAAAGTGTTCGAGATCAATCGAGATTCGTATAATAAGAGATTATTCGAATTTTTCTAGGTTAATCGAGATTATTCTGCGGTTTGTTCGAATTTTTATTCGATTATTCGAATTTTGTATGGCATTGTTCTGCGCTTAGCTTTGAGTTGTCGGAACTTGCAGAGTTACACTTATAAATCTGAATCGTGATATTTAATTAATTTTTCGATATTTCTCCAATTTCCTAGGTTATTCGGAATTATTCAAAAATGTCCAGGTTATTTACATTTTACATGGCGGTAATTAACGTGTAGGTATAGGATTTACTTTGGGTTTACATACTTACGGATAAAATTCGTTATTTTTGAGACTATTTCGAAATTCTTGCTATTTTTCTTATAACTAAAATTTGTGATGCTTCATCGATATATTTAGAAATTGTCATAGCATTCAGTTGATTGCAAGAAATTTCGTTTTGTTTGAGGCGATTGAACAGAATCACGTGCTGTTTCGTACTCTCGAAATGCGACGCTTGACAATAACCAGAAATAAGATTTTAACTAAAAACTTTACTTATTCATAAGTACAAGATGCATTTTTAGGGGCCCAAGAAAAGTTTTGCGGGGTTGCCCGAAATTTGTAGTTACACCACTGCTTTTGTTAACCTTTTTTCGGGCCGCTTTTATGTTCGCTCCATTGTCAGTAATAAGTCCAATAAATTTATAAATCCCCATAGCCAAGCCATATGACGATTTTCCTTAGTGTGAGTAGATTTATAGGAAATGGGCTAAATGTATTGATGATATGATTTGTTAAGGAGCCCACGAGTATGTTCGACCAAGCATCGGTCTACAAAGTCAGAAAAGATACGCCGGCAATTTGTGCTAAGACTCGCTCATCGACGCGATGATATTCAAGGCCCAACAATGGATTGGAAAATTGGTATCGTAAAGGAAGTTTACAGGACAGTCGCAATTTCTTGAACCAATCAATACAAGCCGAATTTGTGGTAAAGCTTAGTGGAGCACCAGAAACGAATGCTCGAACTAATAGCTCATCGACTATCTGTTGCTCCTTTAGTCTCATGTTGTTAACGAAGTTCCAGCATATAAAAGTTTTTCATCGACACTATTGCGTGTTTGTCAAATGAATATGTAAATGAAACATGAAGAGGGTGAAGGTTATTATATTTTTTGCACCAAAATATGGTGTTCAGTTGTTTGGAAAAAACGTTTTTAATTTATGTTACCGATATTACCACGATAACACCACTTTGGGTAATATTATCCAAAATTATTTACTTTACCGGTAATATTAGCAACGAGAATCTTACCATTTACATCACTACCTGAGGTACACAGCAGAAATGAAATTGTCATTTTCAAATTTTTAGATTTAATCTAAAATAGTAGAATCAATCAGAATCGTAGAAGTATTTCGCATAGGGACCCTTATTTAATAAATTTACTCATTTTATTGAGGTTTCCAGCTTACATTTACCAGGTAAATTATGTAGTTGGCTCTATGACCTATATGGATTTAGTATAGGACCTTATCTTAAATCTGGTGCTTATGGATTTCAAACTTGATTTTTAAAGCATTAAGCTGCACAGTTTTATACCATATAGATGCAGGATGTATAAGAAGGTGGCTATAAAAGAAGAATTGGCAATTTTTCTTTGAACTACAGAAAACTATAAAACCTGTTACTGAGGGCTAAACTTTAAAAAAAAATGTAAAAATACTCAACATAAAAACAACAAAAATATTATTTTGTATAAAATTAAAAACAAAAACAAATATTTTTATCAAACATAAAACAAAAAATATGTAAATGATTTATAAAACTAAAAAATTAAATAAAAAACAAATAAAAATTAATAATGGACCAGAAAAACAAAAAAAAAATTAATTTATGTAAAATACTGCAAACAAAATAATATTAAATACATTATATAAAATATTAAATAAAAATAAACTATTTAAAGAGGATTATAATATAAATATTTAAAATATATAATATTTTAATTAAATGTAGGTGAAAAAAGTAATTTAATTATCAAGAAAAAAAAACACTTAGTAGAAATTATAATTATAATTTATAATATACTTTTACACAAAATTAGGTAAAGTTTGATTTTGTACGCACTAATTAAACCACCGCCGCACAGCAATCAAACATTTACCTACTCGTACATGTAAATGACGCTCAAAAATTATCGTATTAGTTTGGCTCAAAATTTTATGTTTTGGTGCACAAATCGAAAAAAAAAACAATTAATAAATAAATTAGTGTTTTTAATTATAATTTAAATTAAATAAATTTTATATTTTATGTGGAGATAAATTTAATTCATCATTATTAACAGATATTTACAGGACAGGAGCTTTTTTGGTTGAAAAGCTGATTTAAAATAATTGTATAATTGTTTTTTATAATATTGTTAAAATGTCGATTTTGCAATTTATTTGTGAAATTTAAAAGAATCTCCTCCACAAACCTATCATATTAAACCCGAGCAAAAGTTGCAACTCATATACTTGTAGCTTTTTAATCAAAATTTCAAGAAATCAGAGCCGCTGTTTAATTTATTAGATAGAGGAATCTTGTTATTTCCTTAACACACAATACACCCATTTTGTTGACGTATACCTTCGAGATGGCAACATGAAATTTGTCTACGAGCCAATGGCAACTTTTCGAAGTGAAAAATATATAGAAAAACAAAATTTGAAAAGAGAAATTTTCGCACTGGCTTATCGCCAAATTTTGTACTGCCACCTTCAATCTATGAAACTCTACGTAATGAGCTATAGAGCTGATGTTTTATCGCAAAATACCGTTAAAAATAATAATAGCCTTATGATTCAAAGAGTGTGTAATGATATTTATTGACTTATAATTTACATATCGCCCGCTTCGTGGCAATACCTCCTATCTACAATTTTGGCATAAGTGGGATTAAATGTAAAAATACGGGAATGTAGCGTACGTACCTTTACATGTAAGATGTAACCTAAAACAAGGGATAAAACATAAAAATTGAGAGATAAAACAATTTCTTCTATAAAGGCAGTCCATATTAATAAGGAACAGTTTTTCTCGTTTTCTGAAAAATACAATTTTTTCAGATAGGAGTTATTGTCACGAAGCGGGCGATATATTTTGGTACACCCTATTTTGAGCGTATGAGCTCATTCACAATAAAGTGTACCAAAAGTGGTGGGTATTTGAAATAATTAAAAAATTGGATTGTTAGTTCAGCAATTTTGGTTAACGCCAATTCCGGAACATCACCATTCAACTGATTCTCTTTCAGAAGCCCAAAATTACCAGAAAACATCATTCACACAAAGAAAATTTTATTAATCGGCTGCAAATTAGCTCGTAAATATAAAAATATTGGAGTACATCCTCGACTTTTGCACAAATCAATAAAATTCACAAATCAATAAAATTTTGAAACCTCAATAAACCTCGAAAATTTGCCGAATACCAGTTCTCAAATTTAAATTCTTCAATCAGCCCCTAACAATCAGCCCTCATCCAGAAAAGCTGCATGCCTTTTACGTTTTTTCCAAGGGTTGTTTCTATCCTTCATTTTATTCGGTTGAGCAGCACCACGATCATTGATTGGTTCGGTTGTAGCATTTCGCCATTTTAGTAAAAAAAAAAAAAATTAAAAAAAATTTCAGAGAAATTATGATAGCTACTGGCCATGAGGATAAAGTTTGCGACGCGAGTGATAGCGAGTAAAATGGTGAAATCCGCATTCATAGGATATAAATAAAGTACACTGGCGTATTAGTAATTTAGTACTATATCACAGTGTACATACACGATATAAAATAAATATTCGTGTTGAACACGCCCACATAAGATAGTGTACATTTTAATAATGGTGTCTGTCCTATGAGCGGAAAGCGCGGCTTGTACAGGGATTTGTGTTGGTTTTGTACGCTACGTGCTACAAAATACTACTTGTAGCTTGTTTATAAAATATTTGTATGTGTATGTTTAAAACAATTGCATTTGTATGTTTATGTTGTTTTCAATCATTCTTTAAGGGATTCGTTAGCAATATAGTAAATTATTTAACAGAACTTCCAAAAGTGAAAAGTCTACATCATGAGTATTAGGAAGAGCATCAGCATTAGTAATCCCGGTTGCTTAATTTGCCCCGTTGCATGTCAGACTATTTGTGAGCATATACTACAATAGTGAAGAAAGAAGACCTCTCACCAAGAAAATTTTCCAAGTTTGTTTTAATGAAAACCACTCGAGAGGAACGCGACACTTCGAAACAGGATCAAATAATATGCCATATAATGAGCCATAAGCATATCAAAACAGTCTGCCTAACTTTGTTGAATTATTGCAAAAGCACCAACTGCTCCCAGAGACTTGTTTAAGTTAGAATTGCATGTATTAGCCTACGATTAATTCTTTACTTAATACCTCTTGATTAATTCTTTGTCGTACTTTAAATACCAAAGAATTTAAAGATTTGAATTGCAAATTAAATATAATTTTGGTGCTAAAATTTTCTGCAACAGAAAAAACTCGTTCACTTGCCGTGGATGTTGGTCTTATGGTAATTATCTCATTGTCTGGTTTCTTCAGTCTGGTGTTTCTCTATTTGGATTTGCTTGATCAAATAATGAAAATGAAGAATCGCTGTATGCGGCTTTGGCTTCCTCGGTTTAAATACCCATTTTCGCATAATTGCATTTTTGTTTCTTATGCCAGAACATCTTTTTTTGCACTAAATGTAAAATCATTAAGAAGTTAACATTGTCTGTTAAATGGGGCCAAATACTCACTAACAAAAGTAGAAATATCATTCTGCCTCCCTCCCCGTCCGTACTTTACCTAAGAGTTATACGAATGTATCTACTCTTTAAAAAATGAGAAGCCTTCTTGAGTTCCTATGTGGATAGTTTAGTTTCGTACTGAAAATTTGGTCTACTCATCAGGTAGCTACGATCAAACTACAAAAATACAATTCTCGTTTAATACATTTATCTAGCCAGAACGTACTGATCTAGTGAATTATATTCATTAAATCAAAAACCCAAGGAGAAACCACATTTAGAATAATTAAGAAGTTAAAATTGGCTGTACTTTTGTTATATTATGAGTGATTGCCGTTCGTTTATCCTGTTTTTTAAAAACTCTATAATTTCACAACTAAAATTTGTATTAGCAGCTCTTAAACTACCTAACATAAATTTATAAATCCCTTCGCACGTTAAAATATTTGCATTTTCTTTACTTAATTCTTTTACTGCTAATTCAAGAGATTTTACGATTATAAACAATTCTTCTAAAATACAAATATTTTTCTCAAAATCGTATATGATGATCAAAAGCCTGTTTAATACAATTATTCAATACGATAAATCATTTTAGCATAGGAACTAACGAATTCCATCTCATCCAACAGTAATCTTAAATTTCATTTCTATAATTTTCTTTTTTCTAATGAATTTCTTAGATTATGGTTGCATTGCAGGATCCTTGAATATCTGGAAGAAGCAAAACATGATGTGACACCGTATTATTTAATGTAATGTTTAAATATTTATTTCTTCTGATATCACTCCATTCATCCACCGTAATATTAAAAATTGTTCCGTGTTTTAAATCGATCGCTATCCTGCACTTAAGCTCACCAATTTTTTCATCGAAAAATAAATGTATTTGATTCCAAACGGAAATTTCACTTTTAGGCATTGCATAATCTTGATTTGCTGCAAAACCAACGATTGCATCACACGATATTATTTGATGGATAGAAATTTAGTTTTTAGCTGAACATTTCGCTTTTCCAGGTATTTTAGATTTTTCGAAATATGTATGACCAAACGGACGTGGCTATCCGGACAGATAGTACGTGTAAGAGTACGTTGAGTACGTGTAAGAGTACGTCGAGTACGTGTAAGAGTATGTCGAGTACGTGTAAGAGTACGTTGAGTATGTCTAGGAATACGTCGAGTATGTCTAAAAGTACGGATAGTATCTCGTAAAAGTATATATAGCTGAATAGTTTTTATAGAATCTATAATTGAATAGTTTTTATACAATGTCGAAGGTAGGGGGGGGGGGGATTATGTTTAAAAATTCTAATAGCATTTCTAAGAGGAGGAAGTGTATTTCCATTTCGGCTAAAGTTTACTTTACGTATACATCGGGAAACTCAGGTAAGGAGTATATATTTTGAAAATTTTTGAATGTAGGATTGTGCATCTTAGGAGGGAGAAGCCAAATTTCCCCGGAAAACTACCTTATCAGTACACGTACTATCTGTCCGAATAGACACTTCCATGACCAAACTGCTGATCTCTTAGACATTATTAAGAGTAGGACTGGAATAAATTTGTTTGGTTTAAAAATGTACGAGAAAAATAGAAAATAATTTTCTTTACCTTAAATGAAAATTCCATAATTATTGTTTAGTTTTCTTGTAACAGACAAATCCCACTTTCAGCTTTTCAATTATTATTATTGATAATGTATGAACGACATTCAACAATTGACTATTTATAATTTCTAAACTATGAAACAATTACAAAATCACAATTCAAACATGAACAAGACGTGTTTATTTCATATTTTAAATTTGTTTCTATTTATTTTGAAGTTTCTTCTTCTGTGCCTTTAAGAGCCAACCAACGAACATTTAACAGAATTTAACGAAAGTTTTTTCTTACGGAAAATTTGACAGGTTGGCTAGCGAAACTGTAACACAACTTGTAAATTGCTTTGATGGTGACGGTAGCTCGTATTAATATTTTTTAAAATTTGTGTAGAATTTTGAAATGGCGATGGAATTGGAGGAACTTCGAAAATTATTTCAATTATTAAAAAGCCTTAAATTCTCAAAGGACATAAACATAAATAATAAAAGACACTGATCTTGTGGCGTAACCAAAAAAAAAAAGAAAATAAATAAATTTGAAAATAAATAATTTAATGTTACAATTTATAAGTCTATCTAAGTCTTTAATAATTCGTTTTCAATTTACCTACATGAACATAAATAAATAATTTTGAATTTAAGCTTAAAATGTACAATGAGCTCCCTCAAGAATGGATTTTTGACATTTCCTTCAGTTTTGCGCGATAATTTTCGCTCTGTTAAGTTGATATTTCAATTTAACGAAACTGAACGAACATTTCTTAAAGGTTCGCTGGACAGTAACATGTAAACTCCAAATACCGCACTGTTACGTTAAATGTCTTAAATGTTGGCTGGTTCTCTCTTTACCGTTTATACAAAAAAAAATTTGTTTTCAAATAAGAATTGCTCTCATCTCAAAAAAAAGAGAAAATTAAGGATAGTTACCTGTTGTCTCTTTCGAATAATAATGGAGTTACAATAGTTATGAAATATTTTTAGTTGGTTAAAATATAATTTTATCGATTCATCGATTATTCTTTATTGATCTTTATTGATAATGGATACCCTAGTAATTATTGTGAAATGGACAGCTTCCCATGATCAATAGAATATCACCTTTGCAAAATTCTGGCAAAACAAATATGTACCTTAAATGTATTTTCCGTGTTATCGTATTTATTCCCATACAATGAGAGAAAAAACGAGTGTGTTGCTTCTAAGCGCGACACGCAAAACTTTTTAAGCATAAATTTTTAAAGTTTCATGAAATGAGAGTCGATAATTGAGATTCGAATGATAGGCGAAGTTTAATATTAAGGCTGCTTCCGCAGACAATACTTATTTGATACTTGAGGCCTTTATTTTCAAAATGGCCACTCGGCATTTTAAGAAAATGGCAAAAAAGCTTCTCATTTAAAATTCTGCAGTCGAAAATTAATTAATGTTGCTGAAATCTCTTAAATTTTGAATAATAAACTCAATAAAAGCAATAAAATTTTAAATGTGACCAGTTTTGAAAATAAATTATTACGCAAAGTAATGCTAATTCTGTTCGTTTACGAGTATTTTATGGCGTCTTTTGTAAATAAAACAACGTAATCTTGTTATCTTAAAGTAGTTACTTTTCACAAAGATTTATTTATTTAATATCAAGTTTTAACTTAAAATATAAAAAAAAAGTAAACAGTGTCCGATAAATAATGATACCTACCCTTCTTCTTATCACTGACATAGTTATCTTCCGAATAGTGCCAATATTATCAATAAAACCTAAAGATTTCCTAAACCAGCCTATTTATACCAAAAAGTTAGCCGGAGCCTATCGACCTCGTTCAATTTTCCTTTCTTGAAAAATTTGTCGAATTATTATTCCATTATAAAAGAGTTAATTTTGAAGTGCCAAGTGAATTTTAAACCAATTTAAAGGTAACATTAGCCATGCTCATCCAAACAAAAATTTCGCTTTCATTTTGACCAATAAATGGATTATGGGAAAATAATCGGGTTCTTCTCTTTGATATTTTCAGTAACAGCAATTAGTTATAATCTTCCCGATAAACTACGATGTAGATGAAATTTGATTTGAACGTTTAGGGGAGACTGTTTATTTCCATGAATAAAATTAAAGTGTTTCCTGGGTATTGGCCAATTTTGATGATCATGACTGAGTATTTTGAAATTGTCGATGTGGAGTTGCTATGAATAATATGACGCCTGATGGGGTAGTTTAGGAGCGGGTAGATAGTAGAAAACATCCGTTAGTGCTGAAATTAGTCAGGGGTAAATTTGAAATATTAAATATGAACCCCTATTTTTGATACCGGATTCGAAAGAGTGGAAAGTGTTACGTTCGAATATGTATTTTCCATGCCCTCCCAAGGTCCCGTGAAGGAATATAGTTTAGTTATAATGCTTATGATTTCCTAAAAAAATTAAATAAAATTTATTTTTTCCAAAATATGTTATTAATTAATTTTTCCGGATATTGGTTTTCAATTAATGTATGTTTTAGAATTTTTAAATTTTTATGGTGGAACTTAGTAACGGAAAGTTTTAGAATTTTTTGGGTCAAAATTTTTCCACTTTTAATTTTGTAAGTGGTGGGAAGGCAAGAATGAAAATTTAGACCAGACCAATTAGTTTTATGGCACCAATCACACGAAATTTGGCCGGAACCAAACATGAATCAAAAGAATGTCCAAAAAAGAAAGTTTATTCTCTACTTGTTGTTTATGGAATTAAAAGCTTGTCGGAAATATTCAATCTTATCTATTGGTTCGGCTGTCATTAGTAAAATAATGGTTAAAAATCTAAAGAGTTTATAACTTCACTGTTTAAATTTACCGTTAGTAAATTTGCAATGTTGGGAACCCATTGGTGAGCCAAAAATTTGTTTTATGTAAGTAATGTTTATGCACTTTAAGAACAAATTAGATTATAATCGATTAACCAATTTTAGTCTTCTAACAATCTAACCGCAATTTTCCCATAAGTTTACAACAATAGCTAAACTTTCCTCATCGCCGGCGAAAATCAGGTTTTATTTTTGCCTTTGTTACCATTTGTTAATTATTGCTGTATGTTCTTGAACTAGCACTAATTTTTTCCAAAGAGCTCCGATTATTACAAATTCTTATCGAACTGTATGAGAAGTTTTCCTGCTGCTGTTACCTGTGTCGTGAACATTTGACCGTGACTGTAAATATTTGTGAATATTAATGCTTTATGTATGTAAATGTGATTCACGAAAAAAATTGTTTTGTTATATGTACTGTGAATATTTATCTCCACACAAAACCACAAAGAAAATTAAATTGAAAGCAGAAATAAATTAGATTTTAATATAGGTATGTCTGTCTGATAATTTAACCTTTGGTTGAGAAAAGCTTTAACTAAATAATTTATTATTAAATAATCAACAAAGGGTTAAAATATATAACTGTTTAACTTTATATGTAGATTTCATAATAAACTTAGATCCACAAACCAAATTGTAGTCTGAAACTGTTTGCATGTCTCATGCCAACCTGTTTGATAATCCTTTACAAATATACCTATTTACTAATAAACAATTAAATAATTTTAAACAAAAAAAAAAATCAATGGAAACGACAAAATTAGAAAACTAACCCATGTTTAGTATTTAAGGTGAACTATAAACAAATAACTGTTGAGACCCAAAACTATATAAATTTATAATTAAAACGTTTCTTATAAACGAATATCATGTCAATAAATAACACAAATAATATATAAATCATTAAAAAAAAAAAAAATTTTTTTTTGATAAAAACGAATATTAAAATTATATTTAACAAAATAAATTATTTAGATTTCATGTTAAATTAACTATAAATTATAATATAAAAAACAAAATATTTGTAGTATATAAATTATATAAAAATGATAAAATAATTTTTATAAAAAAAACCAAAATAATATATTTTGAATAAAAACACAAAAATGAAAACTTGTTGGAATATAAACCAAACCAAAAAAATATGTTATCAAATAACAAATACTGAAAATACAATATATTGTATTATTATTGTAAATTATATATTAATAAATATATAAATAATAAAAAGTTATATAAATAAATAGAGAAATATAGTCTCAAAATTTGGTCGTTTTATTTTAAGGGCTCAAGAGAATACTGTGACTAGGGTATCCAATACCGTTGATCGAGTACCCCGGGAACTCGGATATTTTGGTCCGTTTTCCAAATATTCGACTACCAAGGAAATAACTCCACGGGAATTTATTCCTCCGAAAACTGTTGTATGGCGAAATTAATCCCATTTTTAATATTAATTAAATCCGCGACATCTAACTTTTTTAAAATGAAATAATTTCGCGCGGATTTAATTCAGTTTTAAAGTTAAATGTCGCGGATTTATCGGCGAATTCAATTCATTTCTAAATGAGTTTAACTCCGCCGATATATATGAATTTATTCCACCATAAACATTAGTAGGTTAAAATATAAATAATGTCACTGAAAATGAAAGGAATTTACGCTTAAAAGGAATTTAAAACGCTTAACGTCTTGAATTGAAATTGTATATTATTAAAAAAAAATTATTCGATTACAAAACATTGAAATAAATTTAACATCTCCAAATGAGATTGCAAATCTCACATATTTTACACCTACACCTTCATAAAAAAATTAATTGATTGATTGATTGATTTATATGTACGGCCAAGCATTGAGCAGTAACTCCCGGACTCCCGGGCATACACCTTACACCCGTTTTACATACTACAAAACCAAAGGAGAGGATAGGATAGTTAGTTGTGACAGACTCGACCTGGTTACAGACACCTAAGCGATCGATAAGTTTGTACTTTTATGACAACACAAGAATTATAATTAATTTTTACTTAAATTTAAATTTAATCTCGTGCTTTATTTCTGAAAATCAAAATCAAGATTAATCACACCGCTTAACCAACCCAAAAATTATTTCAAATTCAATGTTTATCTCAAGTATATAACTATAGAGGTACATAATCATATCAGTATACAAGTATATAAATACATAATTGCATAAACAAAATAACAGAAACAAGAGAATACAAAAACTCAAAGAATTTAAAATACACAATTCAAAACAAAATTAAATACGGAACTTTATAAATTAGCCCTAAATCTTCCCTTTAACCCCTAAACCCATTATAATCCAAACAAAACCATCGCCACACCTCACTCCATAATAACAGAAGAAGAAAGCTACAAGCGACGCCATTCTTTCTACCAATTGTCACATCATTGGATCACGCTATAACTAACATCTCAAAAAATAAACCATCAACCAAATATTACTCTACATCATGGACATCCAAATATTTCTCCCCCATTGACCAAAAAAAGCAAACTTACTAACCCAACTTTCAAACATGACATCTACATCAACATTTTAGGTATTTCAATTTCCCACTAACTCGCTATCCTCTCAATAGATGTCACCTATCATCACTCATGTAGACAACGTATCATCAAAATTTATTCACCACTAAAGTTTTGACAATTTGACATTCCCATCAAAACTTTGATTCTGTCACAAGCTAAAAGTTAATTAAATAAAAGCGATCTAATCATAATTTAACGAAATGCACGCTAGTTTCCCTATCAATAAAATAAAATGGAAGTGCACTCCATTTCTCCAGATGGGAACTGCCCTTTTAATACAGCCATACATCAATTGGGAACAATAAAACCACTACATCATGCCTATTTTCATCATGAACTCCGTTTAGAGGTAGTTCAAGCGAAAAACCGAAATAAATATGTATAAATCATTACTCTGCTTCTACCTCAATGTTACCAAATATTGAAGCATCGTTGTACTAATAAATCCACGACACCATTTCCAGATATCTTTCCAATCTTCAGATGGATGGCTTCTGGGGCGGCACCGAAGGCTTATCGGCTATATGCAGATTAGAAGGTATCAAAACAATCGTTCATAATACTGCTACCCAACGACAAACAATCTTCATTCCGGACGGCGGTATCTATATAAATGAAATTAACCAATTATACAATGGAACCCACTACGACAGTCTAATACTCCTTACCGCACTCTACTTCCACCATACAATAATCCTTCGACAGTCTAATACCCCAGCCAAACTCGTTGCAGCAATCTACTTGGAAGACAGTGGCTTCAAGGTAGTTGCCTATGCGGATTGTGTTGGTATTGGTGTCCGTGGCAAATATCCTGGCACCCTTAGTAGAAGCCAATGGTTGTGAGTTGAATGTGAACCCGCACAAAACCGAAGTAGTTCTCTTCTCTAGGAAATATAAACTTCCTCATATTGAACCTCTCACTTTAAATGTGTTCAGCTTGACTTTTACAGATGAAACGAAGTTTCTGGGTCTCGTTGTGGATAGCAAATTAAATTGGAAACCTAATATTCTGGAAAGGGTAAAGAAAGCTTCGATAGCGCTATACTTTTGCAAAAATGCCATTGGGGAAGGATGGGGCTAAAGCTCGGCATTGTACATTGGTTTTAGACTGCAGTAGTCAGACCCACACTTTTGTATGGGGTAACAGTCTGGTGGCCTGCTCTGGACAAAACTGTTCAGAGAATAATCTCTCAGTGGATTAGTGGTGCTACCTCAGTGCATTCACTCAGGCACTGGAGACTCTGTTATTTTTGACTCCTCTAGAAATTTTGGGAAAACAGTTGGCAGCTTTTACTGCCATACAACTGAAATCAACCTTAATATGGACCTGCAACAATACAGGGCACTCATATATATTGCGTAACAAAGACGACCCGGAGTTATAAACTTCTTCACTGATGGTTCAAAACGGGATGGAAAAGTCGGGGCTGAGGTGTTCTGCGATGAACTTATGTTAACCCTCTCCTTCCGTCTCCCCGACTACTGTAGCATTTTTCAAGCTGAAGTAACTGCGATAAAGAAAGTCGTGGACTGTTTGAGATATAATGTTATATCAGCTTGTGATGGACGTCAGGAGAATCCGTTAATAGGTCAAAATGGTTTCAATGAGTTGGAGGATAAACAATAAATCGTGGAATGGCTACGGACCATTTTTGTGTATATACCTGGTCCTAATGGACCGCCACCTAAACCTAACCTAACCTAACACCTTCCAAAATTGTACTAACCCTACCATCCATTTTTGAACCATCCGTGAAGAAGCAAAACTTCAGAGTTCAAAAGCTATTTACTTTGCCAATCATCCCTAGAGGAAATATCAGTCCGAAATCTGTCCTCAAAAGATGGTGATGGAATCATGTTGTCGGTAGTATCAGGCATGTCTGTATTATACAGAATAAATGGGATCGGTACATAATTCTGTTTTAAAAAATTCTGTTTTTACAAAATTCTGTTTTTTCGAAATCTTAGTTTCTCGAAAAATTCTGCTTTGAAAAATTCCGTTTTGCAAAATTCTGTTTTATAAAATTCTGTTTAACAAAATTCTGTTTTTTTTTTTAAATAATTTTGATCATTAAGTTAACCATCTATTGTCTACTCAGATAAAATAATTGCCGTTCGGTGTTGGGTCCATTGTTATGGAATATTATGTACAGTGGTGTGCTTATACTTTGCATACCTACAGAAGCAACAGCGAGGGGTGTTGCGGTTTTTGTTGGCCAAATTTAAGAGCGAATAAGAAAATGAGATCGGTACTTAATTCCGTTTTAAAAAATTCTGTTTTTACAAAATACTATTTTAGAACGATACGGAATTTCCATACAGTTTTTTCATCCCCTCCTTTTGGATTCTACGTCATAAAATTTGCCCGAAGTGGAACAAGCATCCTTTTACATTTGCGTTTGGAAAAAAATGTTGCCGATGAAAAAATGGCTTTTTCAAAATCACACACGATTCTTTGTGGATTTGGTTCAATTTCGAATTTTAAAAAAAGTTTTTTTAATTCAAAAAAGAAATGGTCGTACAATTTTAAAGTTTTTTGGCTCATTAAACAAAAAATTAATGGTATAACTTCACTTTCAATCAGGTCATGGATAGAAGGTACCACATCAAAAGTACCATCCATTATCCAGCATGTTGACTCTGCTTGGAGTTGTAGAGATGATCTGATACCCATTATTATGATCTTTTCTCCATCGACCTTAGACTCACACAAGACAAATAATTCTCCTTCCAATTGACGTAATTCTTCAGGGATATCAATAAGGGCAAGGTTTTGTGGCTCAGCAATTATGTTTTTTCTTATCCGATGGATGTTCATTTTTTGAGCTTCTTTTGTTGGTAAGAAAACTCTAAACTTCCAGATCACTGGCCACTGGTGGATGGGTATGCTCCTCCCATTGATCTTTCTTAATTTTGTGTATCCCATCTTCCATTATGGTGGTAACTCTGCCATAACAGAGCGAGGATATTCTTTTAACGCAAGCCCAACTAAAAGTTCCTTTCTTGTGCTTTCTTTCAAAATAATAAAAATAACTGTTAACATTAAGTTTGTTTTGACCTTTGTTATTTTTAACGATGTTAATGTCCATTTTGAATTTATTTTTAACTTTGTTTTTGAGTTCGTGCTCAGTATAATATGTATCAAGGAAAGAATATATGTTTCGTAAAATTCTGCTAAAAATTAATTCTGCAATTAATTTTTTTGCGGCAAAAAAATTAATTGCAGAATTAATTTTTAGCAGAATTTTATGAAACAGAATTTTGTGAACCAGAATTTTGTGAAACAGAATTATGTAAACCAGAATTTTGTAAAACAGAATTATAAAAAGCAGAATTTCGTACCCAACCCAGAATATATGAGTGTCGTGAATTATTACAGGTGAATTAACATAGCTGTGCTCGCTGCCATCCAGGCGTATGAAAAAAAAAAAGCATCTCCAAACCTGGGTGGGTAAACTCCTGAGTGCATTACTAATACACACGGTGGAATTTCTCAGATATTCATCAGAAACTTTTCGTTGGTCATGCTGTTTAAGGCTGGCCAACAGACAATAATCCCATATAATAGTATGAGCCTTATCACTGAGATATAGAGCCAATGTACGGTGTGGGGCTCAAGAGCCCATGTTTTCCTAATAGAGTTTTTATACAACAGTATAGCGCTATATAGCTTTCTTTACCTTTCTAAAATATAGGCTTCCAGCTAAGTTTGCTGTCCAAAATAAAACCCATGTATTTCGCTTTATCAGTAATACCGTTTAAAATGAGAGGATCGATCTGAGGAAGTTTGCATTTCCTAGAGAAGAGGACCACGTCAGTTTTATTTGAATTAATATTTAGTCCACAACGGTTTTCCCATTATAAAGAATGAGAAGCGTGCTTTGCATGTACTCTCTTAGGCTACAAGGATATATTTACCATAAATACCAATGGTAATCTCATCCGCAAGAGCAACCACCATATAGCCTTACCCCTCCAGGTTTAGTAACAGCTCATTATTGACCAAGTTCCAAAAAAGTTCCCCATTATTGACCAGGCAAGACCCCAGTTGAGGCGTACACACACCTACAAATCTACTAATGGAAGACCCGCCAAACTTAGCCGTCACGATCCTGCCTCTTAGCATTTCATCTATCCAGCCACCGAGCAATTCATCCGAGCCATTCAGCTCCCTCCTTATTCAGAAAGGTTACAAAGGAGAATTGCTTATATTCTAGGGATTTCTCAATAGAATAAATCAGGGAGTGTAGAGCGGTTTCCACTGATCTCCCTTTACGGTACACATGTTGAGATGTTGACCACCTAACCGGTTCTATTGATCCTCTAATATGCCTTCTATTTGTCTTTCCAGAATTTTTAATAGAAACGAGCATAAGCTTAAAGGTCTAAGGTCTTTGGGATGGCAATGAGAGCTTTCCCGCCTTAGGTATAAATATTACGTTTACCTCAGTCCATTTCCTGGGAATATGGCTAAGTTTCAGGTTACATCTGACAATAACTTAACTGCTTATTATTTGACTTGCAACGTCTGAACAACTATTAGTACTAGGCATTTCAGGCGCAAGTTCGAAGCACCCCGGAAATTGGGTTATCAGTAGTAACTAGAACGGAAGGACTTGAAGCGAAGACTCCTGGCTTTCGGGAACTTATTTTGGCCTTTCTTATTTCATAATTAGATGTTTTGAGGACTTTTGAAAAATCTCTTGCGTTTCTGACGAAAGCTTTGGAGCTGATTCGACCACCAAGGTGGCCGTGATTTGCCCAAAGATCTACTCAGAGGAGACGCTCCCAGCATAGCTACCTAAAAGGCATCAGATATAGCTTTTCTACTAAGCCATCCAACTCCTGTGGTGATACAGGCGATTTGGAACCCTTTTTTTAAAATAGTTCTGATGGTATCCCTTTCGGCTTTCCTCTTGTTTCTAAAGATTACTTTGTTGTGGTTTCTGTAACCAATTCATACTGAGTATAGTCCAGTTCAGCAAACTATCTTTAATAAAATCTGAGACAAGTGAGATATCTAGTGCATACCTCTTGTCTGTTCCTAGTAATAAAAGTTGGCTTACATCCAAAATTACTTATTTGTAGGTTAGTACCAAGAATAAAAACAAGAAGTAACTCACCTCGCCCTTTTGCATCCGTACCTCCTCATATTATGTAGTGTGAGTTCTCATCACTACCCATGATGACCTCAAATTTTCGCTTTTAAGCATCCATCAAGGATGATAGGCTGATACAAGGCAGAGATTTAAACTGCCAATCTCAATGGCAGCCCTAACTAAATCTGAGTTACTGTAAGTTTACTGTAATTATTAGGTCTTCTTTTTTCTTTCCTTAGAATAGGGACAGTATCTACACCGTTCTTGTTTTATGGCACTAGGTTCAGACCTGTCAGGCTCATTGGGCGTTCTGAGGATGCCATTTATCTGAATGCCAATTTTTTCTATCTTCCAAATATGGTGTTATCAGACTTATAGACAGAGTCTTCAAATAAGCCCGTCTATTGGCTATCTTTTATCATTAAGTTGATGCCGACTATGTTCAGTAGTCCGTAGAATATACATAAGGGCCAGCGACGTGTTTTTTGTGACACTGAATAAGTTTGACATAATAGTTGATTGAATGTGTCGATTGCTCCTTTAGTTTTGTTGTAAAAATCAATCATTTCTGGCAAACTCACAGTTTTATCTTTGTTAGGAAGAATGTGCATTGTTGATAGTAAATCTTACTGTAAGCAAACTTGGCGGAATTTTTCTCAAAAGTATAGATTTGTCTTTCATCTCAGTAGATATTTCTGTTTTATTTTCTCTTAGAGTGCCAACTAAAGTTACATTTTTTTTCTAGTAATGCTGAAGCTGATGGCATCGAAGTGAACCAATTGTCACAAGTGAGGTTTCTTTTGGTTCCATGTATAAGAAATGTCAGAGACTGCAGACAGTGATCTGCAATTTGTTGATTCCTTGACGAGCTTAAAAGAGGGAAAGGCTACATTGAAGACAAAGAAAGGATTAGCCGACATCTTACGACAAGTGAAAATGACAAGGGAACACCAATATATCCCAGTATTGTATCGTTACAGGAACAAGAAGTTCAACTCCAATCCGGAAATCGCCAAAACGATTACCTGTAGTCAAACAACAAGAAACCGACGATTTATTCCCTACTGCAGAGAACAAGCCATTCCAATTGTTAGTGATATCGTTTGGAGTACACAACGTCTCTGCTACGTTTAAGCGATCTATGGAGCATATTCTAAGAGGCCCTAATTGGAGAATATGTTTGGTGTATTTGTTTGACATTAACGTGCTGGAATGCACATTCACACAACACGTAAAGAATCTTCAGTAAGTCTTAAAAACTATTAAGGCAGCCGGTTTGAAGTTGAGCGCAACAAAATCTAGTATCTTTAACAACTGTCGAAATTATTTGGGACTCATTGTTAGAGTCAAGGTAAACGATCTGATCCAAAAGTATAAGCCGAGCTGAGTGGTAGAATTACACAAAGTGAGGAGTTTTCTAGTACAAGTTCGCAAGTATTGTAAGACATTTGCATTGTTGATGTTCAGTGCTCAATTAAGAAATCAAAAGGGCAGAGTTTTAAACTCGCATATTGCTGTTCATTCGTTTAGTTAAACTTTTATTCTCAGTAAGAATATAATGCCAAAAATTTAACTGGACGAATGAACACCAATATGCGAGCTTAAAACTCTGCCCTTTTGATCTCTAAATTGAGCACCGAAAAGATTTAAAATATCAAGTTCTATCAAGAGCAAATATGGAATCGATTCCATATTTGCTCTTGGTAGAGCTTGATATTTTAAGTATTTTCGGTGCTCAATTTAGAGATCAAAAGGGCAGAGTTTTCACGACACCACCTGCTTCATGCTCAGCATGGCTGGTTGATTTTATCTGCACAGTTTTCCTTCTGCTGTCCATGTAAGCTTAAACAATACCCTAGACACAGTGCAACATTTTCATAGAGGATTTTTGGAAAATTGAATTTTTTAGAAGGTATCTCTGAACATAAAATAGGAATACCTCCTTTATGGGTTGCAGTGGATCATTTCCAAATCCATTTCGACAATAACTTTATGGCAAGCGACATCGGTTGAAGTGATCAAGTTTCTAGAAAATCGGCACAGAACCACAGACCAGAACTGAACAGTTTATGCACTAAATATGATGTTGATCGTAAATTTACTGCTAAATATTCTCCTCAAGTGAACTCCGCCGATAGAGATGCACCTGAAATGTCATCAAAATTTTATAGCAAATGTTTTATCATTTTCATCAGACACTTCAACAAAATTTCGTGCCATCGGTAGGGTTTTAGTCTTCAATTTAAAAAATTACCTACTAGAAAACTATTAAATACAAATGTTCACCACCAGATGACATGTTTTCGAACGGCATGATTCGGATTAAAAAAGTTGTCTCTGCTATTAAGTACTTATATAATCCGTCAATAGATGACACGACTACAGCAATTAATTTCGACCAACAAAAATTACAAATTTGGAAAAAAATATTTTTATTTGATAGAATCTTGCACGAATTCAAAATTTAACAAACTTTTAATATAAATACTAAATTTCATATCTCTATTCTTCCATCATGGCCACCTCAGATTTCCAGCGCTCTTCATTTTGTTTCCCAGTCACAAGGCATTCTTCATAGTTCCATTTTGGAAACACACGCTTATACAAATACATGAAAACGGTATCGAATGACTTGAGCTGCTGATCAAAACGACATTTCATATGGCCGTGTGTACCTAGCGATTCAATAATATGTCCAACTCGGCCCGCTCTTGTTCGTAGCCTTATCGGCTTGAAATAGTCAACATCTTCCTTATTGAAAAACATGTATCGGACGGTAGCACTGCGACGATTAATTTTAAAAGGATGTCCACTTAGCAGCGATCGTTTTAGAATAATTCGATCAGGTGTGCACGAAAGCAAAGATCCGGTGCCTACTAGCGCTAAAGTTGAATCGAGATTTTCACGGAAACATAGAATTGGTGCTGGCGGGAATTGTATTGGGGCATAGAATGTTGCTACGACAATCGAATTCTCCTGGAAGTATCTCTCATACTTGTGTTTGCTACCATTTGTGTGCTGGCTGAAGATTGGATTAACGGCAAACCGTCGGTATCCACACTGAAATATTAATCGCTCTTTTGATTTTATAGGGATGTTTGAGTCTGGGGTTCGTCTTAAAACCACATTCATCACCGACATTTGATGTTCATGCGGTAGCATTCCATATACAACAAGAGTTTCACCTCCATTCTGTTGCTTGTATAAATTCCATAAGTCGATTCGAACATCTTTAATGTGAACTGTAATAAACCAACCGGGTTGGGCTCCCTCATTTTCAGTCGATTCTTTTATAATACGACGTTTGGTGCGATCAAAATTTTGAAATTGGAAAATGCGAGCATAGTCGTACGGAAGATTTTCTTTTTTATCCCAAGGCGATGTGCGGAACGATTCAAGTCCACGATATTTTTGGAATCGTTCACGAACCGTCATATCGGATGGTGTATCAACTTGATCCGGCCACTGAGCATCGGTGCGAGCGGCTTTGAGTTTCTGCAAAGTTTCTTGCTCCTCATTCAAATCCATTTCTTGATCATATTTTTCAGCATTCACGGGCGCTTCAGACACGGTAACCGTATCAAATTCTTCATCATTTTGTCCTTCCTGCGCATCTTCCATATCTTCGTCAGATTTACACGACATGAAATCTTCATCCGCTTCAGCCTCCTCATCATCATCATCATCACTATCATCCTCATCATCGTCCTCATTGTCAACCTCAATTTCAGGAATCCATGCAGCTTGATAATCGCTCATTCCTTTTGGAATACGCTTTACTCTTTTCTTGTTCTCCTTTTTCGACTGCTCAATTTCTTCTTCGGTTGGAAAATTTTGTTCGCCTTCCATCTCGTCCGGAACATTCTCCCGAATTATTTGCGTTTGTTTTTCGGGATCGGCACGATCCAAGACACGAGCATGAGCTGCTTCTGTATTTTCATCAAAATTTTTATTTGGATCTGGACTCAAATCAATCTGTGCCATTTGGAAATCACCCAAACCAGGAATATGTACCAATTGGTTTACATTTAAATTTTGTCCTCTCAAGTAACCCGATACTCGGAGTGTGCCATGCTCTACCGATTCATCGGTTAGGAATTCGACATTCTCGCCAAATAAATGAGGCCGATTAGCCTTATTGTGGATTACGTTCTTCTTTTGGCCTCCGATTCGACGTAACAGCGTTAGGCCATCGCTAGCCGTGTCCAAAACCATCGGTTTCTCATCGGGAATCAATTTTTGGATAATTTTTGTGGTATCCGCCTTCAATTGAATCCTTTTTTTAGGATTGATTGATTCTAAATCCATAAGGGTGAATATTGGTGTCGGTAATCCTTGTGCGGTTGCCATATTGAACACTTTTTTACCCCAACGATCCACGATTTCTTCATCAGCACTTGTTGCCGTCACTAGAAGAATGGTTGTGTCACACACCTTTAAGTAATCGAGTAAATTAACTTCTTTGCCCCGACCAATTGGTGGCACGACAAAAGCAAATCGTTGCTTAAATCTTGGAAATCTGCGAATAGTGAAAACGAGATTAAAAATTATATGTTTACCACATACTAAAATAAACTTACGATATATGAGTAACTCCAGCTGCTGTTTTATTTATAACCGCTTCTGGATCACACGTCTCAATAATTGAAAGTGCCGAGTTTGGATCGACGGACAAATTGAGCGGCACGATAGCAACCAAAAAGGGTGACGAATCAGTTCCACCAAGTAAACGTTTTTTCGAAAATACATCCTCACGCTTCTGTTTACGTATCTGATTTGCCTGATGTCTACGCTGTTCCTTTTTCATTAAATTTCGGTGCCGCTTCGATATCGTCTTAACCGAAATCTTGCCTTTCACTGCATTATCAATAGTCCCTTTGGAACGATGTCGCCCCGTTTTATGCGACTTATTAGTTTGTTTTAAGGAACCGGAACGGTGCCCCTTTTGTGTTAAAGCCATACTTTGCACGTTATTTATTCGCACCAAAATTAATCCAAATTAAATTCACTTTACATCCAGCAATATTTTGATTCGACAGCACCACATGTCGGAAAAGAAATTTGACAAGTAAATTGAAATGAAGTTTGATGTAATTCATTTTCAATTTTCAAAATATCCATCTATGATCGGAAATCGGAACTATTTGTTCTTCGAAAAATGAACTCATCCAATTTTTATTCGCACTTCGAACGAAAAAAATAACAAAACGAAAATAAAAAAAAATTCTTCAAGCAAGTCAAGCGTCAGAATTCGTATTTTGATGTTCTTTTCTTATGTTTTTTTCATTCGGAACAAAAAAATTTAAAAGAAAAAATAGTTTTATTCATAATTAAAGTATGTATATATAAAGTGTACCTGTAATTTATCTAAGTGTACCTATAGTTTATGTAATTTTTTTTTTTTATTGTGTTTGTGCTTCTTCGAGCAAGAAATTATGTGCTAGCCAGTGAAAATTTGAATGAAAAAATTTTCGTATTTAGTTTATTTTTTATTGTTTTGTGTTTAATTTTCAGTGTGAAATTATTATAATATTGTTATATAAAATTGAAAATGTTTTTTTTTATAATTTTGTGTGTTACAAAATAATTAAAATCGAGTTAGAAAACAACACAAAAATTGAGACCAAGAAATTTTCTTTAGTGCAAAACATTCACCGCCCATAACAAAAAAAAAAAAAAAAAAACTGAAAAAGACGAGAAAAGAAATTTCTTTCAACTTCTCATTTGGATTAACAAAAAAAATAGAGACACAAATTTATTATTTGTTGTTTTGGATACCTAAATAAAGACAAGCAGACAAATTTTGGATATAAAATACTATAAAAAAATTGTAAGTTTTATTTGATAAAGTTTAACAAATTTTTATAAATTTCTTCCGAATTTTCATACAAGAAAAAAAAACGATAAATTTCTTGTCTTTAGTGCTCGTCTCGCTCTTGTTATTGTTGTTGTTATGCTATGCGAGTGTGTAGTGTAGTGTAATGAATCGAAATATGGCGGATTTGTAATTGAAAGTTTATTGAGTATAAAATTTCCACATATTAAAGTAAGTTTACTTCATAATAGTGGAAAAGTTAATACTTAAATATTAAATTAAAATAAATTTCGAAATTATTTGTATCACCTATGTTAAGATATTGGCCATCGGTTTTAGAAATGCATTTTTTTTTTTGACAGCTGATTGCACTTGGAATGGAAAATTCTCAATAACTCCCCGTGTCCCAATTTTTCTATTTTGACTTTTTTTGGTACTTCCTGCCTGTACTTAAAAAATTTCTAATTAGAATTAAAGGTTTCTTGGAATCCATCGGATTTTTTCCTTGGATTTGCAAAAAAAAAATGCTGGTGCAAAAAAATCAGGTCAATTATGCAAACGAAATTGGAAAAATTGATTTTGTCTGCTTTATGGTAATAAACACAAATTTACAAAGGATTGATCCATGGATAGTGTTATTCAAGATATAGTGATGCAAG
This sequence comes from Tipula vernalis, assembly GCA_958295665.1. NCBI lineage: Eukaryota > Metazoa > Arthropoda > Insecta > Diptera > Tipulidae > Tipula > Tipula vernalis. The sequence goes on along the minus strand of OY282560.1, from coordinate 115,455,324 downwards.
TTATGCCAATAACATAAGAAAATTTTTTAATTTTTCTAATCGATTTTAATTATTAATGCATTATCATTCATACAAGTTGAGAGGATTTATTGTAACCGGTTATAAACTGTTTTGTATCAAACCTCTTTAAATATGTCGCATATGTATATCTCCCCAACAACCTACACAGTTTTAATGTGAATATTTTTAAACATTTTTAATCTGGTGTGTTCCAATTGGCCTAATTTAAAGCTATTACTGGAACAAGTTAAAATAAAACCTAAATAAAACCTAGCTTACAAAGTATGTCGATATGCTTCATTTATTCTGCTGACAATTTTTTCCCTAAGTAAAGAGTCTACTACTGGTTCGCTTACTGCTCATTTCTTAATCATTGGTGACCTTTGGTTTTTTTCTTTTTCAGAATCATCACTCTTGAAAAAATGAACTTATCATCTTGTAGTAATAAAGGCTAAGAGGGGAAGAAACTTTAAAATTACGAGTATTGAAATTTTGAGACTAGGTAAGGGTTACACTGTGGACTTGTTGCTTAATTCTCACCGGTGCGGTGAAGCTACAATTTTTGTGTTTCTCACCAATAAGTAGAAATCAAATCAAAAGTGGCACGGTGGCAAACCAGCCTAGTGATTCCTTTGATCGGGAATTCCTGTTTCGGAAATTCAACCAATTATGTATTTCTCACTTCTCAAGAAAATTAGTTTATTGATACAGCTTTATGATCCAGTTTATTTAACAAGCTTCAAATTGAAATTGGTAAGCGGCGAAACGTATCACTGGTTTCGCGTTTTAAATGTTTAAATAACCCTCATATTAGGCCCGATTCTGTCTTCCTAAATTGTATGTTATGTTATTTGATTTTGTATTGAAAAAACAAAAATAACTAGTTAGAATCGTAGTTATTTACACTAAAACATCTAGAGATGATACAAGTCACAATACGAATAATTTTTATTCTGTCGTTTTTTATTTTTTTATTAAATACATATCACAAAAAGGAAAATATTAATGTGTTTGTCCCTATTCCATTAATATTTATGTTGTTTTTATTTCCTGTGACTTCGTTCTCGCCGGTAATTGCCGCTACATACCCTCCAACAAGTAAGGATCTTCCCGAAAGAAAAATTAGAAATATTCACGAGTGCCCGCAAAGGTGATTTTTCGGGTTTCAGTCTGTCTATAGTAGGGTATTCAATACTTACCAATTATCGAGTAACCGGGTAATCGTATATTTTATCCCTACACCAATGCCACTCCTACACGGGTATTTGATCGATTATCAGGGTAATTTAATTTATGGTACAAATTAACTCCGCGAGAATTTATTCCGCCGAAAATTTTTGTGTGGCGTGATTAATCCCATTTTGCGCCGATTTAATTCAGTTTTTAAAAGTTAAATCTTGCGGATTTAATGATTTAATTCATATTTATCGGCAAAATTAATTCATTTCCGAATTTAACTCCGCCGATAAATATGAATTTATTCCGCCACAACAAAACTTAGGTATTTTGTTGAAAAATGGCGAATTTACTTCGGGGGACGGAGGAGCCGGGATCAGCAAACATGTCGCAGTATGTGCTGCACGTAGGAGCGGATTATATAGGATCTATTAATGACGTATTAGCAGGGTTGGCTCCCCACTGGGTGACCCAAAAAAACCCACCCGGGTTTAATTAATTTGGACTACGTTTGTAAAAAAATAGTCAAAAAAATTCATTTTCTTTATAATATTCGTAAAAATATTTCAATGAATACTGCAATTAATATATATAATGTTATGATTAAACCACATTTTGAATATTGTACTTCAATTTTATTTATGTGTAATAAAGAAATGATGAATAGACTACAGAAATTGCAAAATAAGGAAATGCGGTGTATCCTTAAAGTAAATAAATATACGTCAATCAATTTGATGCTGCAAACTCTAAATTGGTTAAGTGTTGAACAAAGAATAAAAATGAATATATTAATCTTCATTTTTAAGATGAAGCAAAAGATATTACCTAAATATTTGTAAGATAAGTTAGTTTTTGGTAGTGATGTTCATGATTATGGGCTAAGCAACAGATATGATTTTAGAATAAAAATGTATAACAATGAGAAAACCAAAAACATGATATTTTGTAATGGTTTGTCACTATTTAATAAGCTACCAAGTATGTAACTTAAAAAATAAAACTAGTTTAAAAGTATTTAAGAGGAGTTTAATTGATTATTGTAAAGAAGAGTTTTAAATTATGTATTTGTAATTAGGGAAAAAATGTAAAATTTAATAGTATTTGTTATATACTAAATAAAGCTTATAAATAAATAAATAACTTTGCAATTTACCAATCTTGTGGTTCAGATCTTAAGTGTCGATAAATTTTGACTAGAGATAACGCCTTTTCGAAACCAACTCGGTTTCTCAGTTTATTCCAAATTAAATCGTAGGTTGAGAAAATTCTTTCAATTGAAGCCGAGCTTGCTGGGCAGTTCATTAGTGACACAAAAAAATTGCAAAAATTTTCAGGCAACTTTGAAGATTTTCGTTTTTGACGTGTAATATTTTCCACCATTTTTTTTCGCATAATTTTTCGAGCACCTCCGGTTTGAACATAGATTCCGGGAAGTATTCTCCATCGTTAATTTTAAATGTCAAACAGCGTGCCAAAAAGGTAGGGTGTTTTTGGCTTTTCCAGTCTTCTGCTGCGCTCTCTGCTTCTTCACTATGCAGTTTGCCCATATATTTTGGATACATCATGTTTGCTAAATAGTGAGCCGGAGTGAGTACACTTTTCATTCGTTTTTCAATTAAAGCCCTTTTTGTTAATACGATCTCGTTATTCAGTAAATTATACCAGATTTCGACAGCTGTGGCAATTGAAGTGGAATCACCTTGCAGACCATCTAATGCTATTTTTATTTGAGATAACATTTGTTGAAGATTTAAGGCCTCGTTGTACAATTGTACATTATTTAAAATTTTGTGGATATCGTTATGAAATTCATTTAAATGCTCTGATCTTATTTGTGAATAGAGGTGAAAATTAGCAATAAATGTTGTTAAGCAATCATCATAAGAATTCCACCTTACATCATTTGGTAGTTGAGGCATAACTCCATGTTTTTCTTTTAACCATCCATGTGGCTGGTGGTGATTTCTAAAGTATTTCTGTACACTTATTCTTTGTTTGGTAACTTCTACTGGAATTATTCTTTGTATAGAAAATAGAAGATTGATCATGTGTGCTGAGCACCCATAAGAAAAAATCCCTTGATGTTCCTCTAAAATATCCTTCATTTTTTCATCTTGTTTTCGTTATCCGTGCAACAGGCGAATATTTCTTTATTGTATTTAGTTTTTATGAAGTCAATTGATGTTTCTGCCACAGCAACACAATATTCAGCAGTGTTTTTTTTTCGGACCTGGTGTCCTCTGCACTTATTAAAAAACTATTACAACCGGTATGGACTGAACACGCGATAAGTGGAGCATTTGAAGTGTTCGTCCATCCATCTAAAATGAGTGTCAAACTGGAATCCTTCAATTCAGTTATTAAATGATCGGTTATTTTTTCATCAATTTCAAGAAGGCGCTTATCAGCTAGTTGTTTTCTGCTAGGGGCAGAATATCCAGGTCGTAGAGATTCTATCATTTCTTTAAAATATTTGTTATCAGCCAAGGTTAAAAGCAATGTTATTCGCGAAAAAAAATGTTGCCACAATTTTGTCCAACTTTTCTTTTTGATTTAAAGTAGTTTTAACTGAAAATTCTATCATAGATGATTGAGTACAATGTCTGGTTTTTTGTTTCTTCTGCTGAAGACTACTAGTGGCAGTAAGAGACGTATTTCGAATTGAAATGTCAGTATCAGTATCCGTATCGCTATCGCATGTTGTAACTTTTTTGTTACAATTTAATAAATGTGATCTTATGCGCTCTACTTTGTTGCTAATTTCACGATCACAGTGCTTACACTTTAACTTTTGTAGAATTTTCGATATGGACTTCGTTATTCCACTCAGCAGCATTTTTACGTCCACTTTCTCGAGGCATTCTATATTTCTATGGGGAATATTTCAAAATTCAATCCTGTATTTTACTACTAAATATTTATTTGTTTTAATTAGATGTACATACTTACGTTTTACTTAGTTTTAAAATATAAGATTCAATAAACTCACAACATTCCTCACTAAAATTCACTTTAATAATGATTGGAGTATTTTCCTTTTCAAGACACGATTAAACATGATTTCTAAAAAATTGAACTAACACTAGAAAACGGAAAGATCATTTACATATATAGGTTGGAGTGGCTGCTTACGCACACTTAGACCGGTGACGGTCCATTGTGATGTTTACATATATAAATGAAACACAAATAGTTTTTCCTCTACCATAGCTTATAAGCCAGAAACGAGAAGATGATGTTGTAACTTTTAACTACATACTGTATGAACAGGCACAAATATTGTTTCGATATTCAAAATATTCCTGATTCCTGCGCAATCGTGTTTTATCGTGCAAAATCAAACTGAAAATTTTTATAATATAATTAATAAACTTGTTTCTGATTACATATTGGTTTCTTCTTGCCTACATGCTAGACGAATTACCTTTGTTAGCGAATTTTTCAGATTTTTGAATACATCTTTACACTGTTCCTTCCAAGTGTGAATGAATAGCAACAAGCACCTCAGAAGGTTTAGGTATAAATCGGTTGTAGTAGTTTACCGTTCAGATAAATTGCTGGGGGCGTTTAATTGAAATAGGCACTGCGAGATTTTATGGCTGAGGAAATCCAGAATTTGATTCTAAAAATACATTTTGAGTTCTTGACATTGACACCAAACTAAGTCTCTGACAATAGGATACACTAACTAAGTCTCTGACAATAGGATTGATAAATATCTGGAATCGTTGAGCGGCATTGCATAGGCCAAAACGCATTCGAGTGTAAATTCGAATAACCCAAATGGTGTTGTTATAGCCGTTTTATAAACATCATCAGGAGCAGAATAGATTATTCAAAAGAAAATATAAGGCATAATAATTCTGTCCGTTTGCATTTGCAAAGTGTCAGTTATATTTCAATAACTTTGAAAGAATGGTTTACCATTCGGTCTACTTCAACCCAAAATGAGCGAAATTTTTCGACATCAGGGTTCATATTCTTGAATTAAATCTACTGCAACTTTAGTATATATAAGTAAGTAGCCATTTAAATTTTGTATTGAAATAATGTAAAGGCCCTACACGCGATCCAGTATAGTATGGTCGAGCCGTGGTTGCAATTTGGTCGGAAATTGACGGGTTGCATGGAAATTTCCATCCGACCAGCCGACCAACCAACCAAATTTCTTGTAAATTGTTGTCGGTCGTTGTTTTTTTAGTTTACAGTGAAATTTCATAGATAGCCGAGGTAGAAAAAAAATTATATAAAATGATTGTGTTGTCTGTTGCGTAGGTTTTTCAAACAAATTGTATTGTCTGTACCCGACATACCAACCAAATTCAATCGTGTTTAGGGATACCAATTTGGTTGAACCGACCAACTTGAATTATATGTAGGGCCTTTTATTTTACTAGAAGGTCACCGATGACTTTTTTCGGGTGAACATGAAAATTGAATTTACGAAAATACAATAGTATTTTGTTTAATTTGCAATTAATTGGTTAATTAATTTATCTTTATTTTAATTCTGCCCTCGTATATCATGCTGGAGGTGACAATACAAATTTGCTACAAAACTCGTATATTACCATAACTCTTTGCTCATAAAACAAAAGAGTACAACTCTAAAATTAGCATTTTTCAGGAAATCCTGTTAAAAACTAAGAATCTTCAGTACGGTTGATTGTACCATATTTGCCGGAATATTACAAAAACTTGTTATTATTTGAAATCAACTACGGAGAATTCGAATTTTAATTAATACTTATAAGGGTGCATCTCGACTTGTGCCCCTTTGATTACTTAAAAGGGTACATCTCGACTTGTGCCCCTTTGACTAGTCAACACATAACTTTTACAAAGGTAATAATGAGGAGTACAACAAAAACTTTAAACTTACTAATGTATATTCAACCAGACAAGTAACAACTTTGAAAAAAATCGGGTTCAAAAGGCTAATATTACATAAGTACTTACAATTAATATTATTTATATACATAAATACTTACTTGTTTAAATAAAATCCTGGTACAAACCGGAACTTGCAGTAAATCAGTGTATTACACTATTACTTTGCATATAACCTCTCTGATATGATTGGATGTCATCGACATGGACTGAAAAGTTCCCTAATAAGTAACTACTGATAAAAAACGCAACTGTTTATTTAATCTTTTAACGCAATACACTTCATTCAACGACCTGTACTGTAAAGCAATTTTTCAAATATTTCAAAATAAGCGTTTGTTTCGGCTATTACTTTTTCATTCGACGGAAATCTCCTTCCCAGCAGCCATCTTTTTTTCATGATCATCTTTTTAATTTGGGGAAACAGAAAATAGTTGCTTGGTGCCAAATCCCGATAATAAGGTGGATGGCAAAGCAATTCGAAGTGTTATTGAAGCAATTTTGCCAGCCCCATTGTTAATTTGTGAGCAAAAACAATTTTTTTGTTGAAAGTGAAAGACAATTTTTTTCTTTGCCAAATATGTTCGTTTTGCATTGATTGCATCGTTCAATTTGTCCAATAACGCACTATAATACTCGCCAGTAATTGGTTTTCTTATTCCATGCGTGTCCAAAAAATAGTGGACATAACTTTTCCAGCTGATTGTTACCAGATCGTCTTGAAAATGTAAATGGCGCCTAATATAAGATTCTATTTTCAAATTTTAATAATCATATTCATAACTCATACAGCGCCATCTATCTACTAATAAAGGAAACATTTCAGCTCTTGTAATAAGATGAGACTTGCGAGCTTCGATTTTCACCTAAATACTACTTAGGTGTAAATTAGCATTACAATAAAATCAAGCAAGAATAAGATTTGCTGTCGTAAACCTAGTTCGTAAGTGAAAGTCGTAATTCCGAAGTCCGATTTTACGGCCAAAATTCATGCTCCGATGTTTGGTGTTTTAAGCATCCACAACAAAATTCGAACAAAAATGATTATTTTTTTGACATACTTCAATTGAGTAAACGTGGAAATTCCTCTATTAACGGCTAACTTCACGACGCTGTGTAGAATATCTGCAGAAAAATTTACGTAAAGTTACCATAAAGCGAATGCATTATATAGTACGTGGCCATTATTTTAACTCTGACAGTAGAGAAACGTAAAAAACCATTACTTCATTTTCCAAAATGCTAGAAATCCCCGAAACAAATTGAAAAACTCGCAATAATTTCTCTTTTTATAAACAAACGATTAACACAGACACTCTCAGCCCTGATTGTTCAACCCCATGATTTAAGTGAAATAATCAAATATCTTTAATGTTTCGTTAATCATTTCACCAAGTTTGTGCCAGTGCAGCTTTCCATCACTTCCAGACACATTTTCTTGATGGTAGTTTGTGAATTCAAAAATCGTTGGTCAGTTTTTTTTTTTTTTGCAAAAATGCTCGACCCAGTGAATTTTGATAAAACTCACTTTTTCATGGTCTGTTTAGCATTTTCAAAAACTTCGCCGTTACACCCCATTTTTGATGTGGGGAATGACTGTTGTAACATGACTGTTTTTCCCGTCGAAATAAGGTCATGACTTTTTAAATGGGTTAGGCGTTTCCTCGCGGTTCTGTTAAAACGAATCTTACAATTGAAATGTTTGTTTTCACTTACTTCGGCCATTGTTAGATTGGGTATCAAACTGTACCGGTAATTGAGTATCGTGCGCCTGATATCCAACCACGATTTTCGTCAAGTCGACACTGACATAGTTGCTTCTCGTAATCTGAAAAATTACTTTCTTAGGAGTAGAGCCTTATTGTTTTGAAGAGCATCGTCCTCATTAGTTTTTTTATTGTTGATATCCTTAAAATTATAGACTTTGTTTTAAGAAAAGAAGGTTCTAATTGAAACCGGAGGTCGCCTGGTATCCGGAGTGCTAGTGACCAAAATATTCTTACGGCCATTCATCTCTCGGTACACGTTTCTTACCTTGGATTGGAGATTATTTATGAGGTTTACTCCTTTATATCCGTTATATTCTGTTAGACAGAGCCACCTCGGGAACGATGTGATCGTTCATCATGTATAACGATTTTGAAATGGGAGAGGCTGTGTTGCACGTTGTATGCACTGTTTTCTAATCCGAAGACCTCAGCTCCATTTAGGACTTGAAAATCAACTAAGAATTTTCTAAAATTTGTTCCTATAAATAATTTCGTATTTTCAGTTTAGAATTTCTAACAATATTTTTTTCCATAAGGTTTATATTTACGTTTAAAGGTCGGTATTCACGTACAATTAAATTGCGCAATATACTTGTGTGACGTCAGAACATTGCACGATATACTCAAATTTTATTCAAGATTTTTAAATTTTATTGTGCAATATTGACGTCACACAATTAAGTATATTGCGCAATTTAATTGCGTCTTAATTGCGTAAACAAGTCTTAATTATATCAATCAACCGTTTTTGAACTTTGAAATTATTAAACTACTAAGTAAAATCAATTGAATATCGAATCAACCGTCTTAAAAATTCAACCTTGCAGAAAGAAACATGTGCATTAGTGTCGACTGATAAAGTTTGTTATCATATTGGTTTGTGCGGTTTCCACTTTGATTGTCTGTAGCAGATCTTATTTTGATGAAATGTGTTCATGAAATATACCGTTTTTTTAAAATAAGAACCCCCTGTTAGTTGTAATAAAACATGTAGAGTTTCCCAATCGTATATTCAAATACTTACTTAAAAATTATTCGAATTTAAATTGGTTTTTATTAATTGGAACTCTGATTTATTCATAGATTTAAGCTTTAGTAAATTACCATTTTATAGTAAACGGAAGTGTTTCTAGTTCATGATATGAAGGATACATTTTCTAGAAAAATTAAGAGCAGATTAATGAATCGATATTACCAAATTACATAAACTCCACTTCAACTTCGATTTAGATTTTAACTCTACTCAATTTGTTAACATTTAAATTTAGTTCAAGTAATTGAAAGAAACCGAGTGTGTAAAACTTCGACGTTTGGGTCGTGAGGTACTGGGTTCGAATCACAATACTGCCGTGCTAAGCATATTTTCCTTAACTACATTTTTGGCCAAATTGAGTTATTAATGCCAATCGATAGCTAATAACAAACTTTATCAATAAAATTAAAAAAAATAATTAAAACTAAATTGAGAAACACGTGATAAGAAAAATAGTTTTCATTTTTAATACAAAATTCACTGATTTCAAAACTTTAACATCAATTTTCTCAAAATGCGTTTTTTGTAGTTAAGTAAAACATGCTTAGCACGGCAGAAGGGGAGACCTATCGTATTAGTACTATAGGCTAGCATAAAGCAATGTAACGGTGGTCTTCGCAAAATGGGCCTATAACCGTACGTCCTCGATTTGGCTACTGCGTAAAGTATCACGTTAAAAGCGAACTGTGAAAAAGTTGAGGTGCCTTGATCACCAGAAAAGATTACAAAGTTGGAAACAAATAACACAAAAATGGAAATTCAATCCATTTTTTCTAAAGTGGGAGATCCTTTTATAATTTCGCGTTGACATGGATATTTTAAGGCAACCATTTATCTGAATTAAAATTATTTCTCTAATTTTTGGAATTTTACTTTTATGTTTCTTAATTTTATATTATCGTTGTCACAATTTTGGATTAGCTTAGTCTGCTAATTACAGTATAATACAATTAAAACTAAGTACTTAGAGTACAAAGATTAAAAGCTCTACTTATAAAATTTAGCGCTTACCTGTGCTGCCATTATTAACTCAAAAAACGTGTAGCGTACTTTAAATATGTATGCATACGTTGACATTGATTTGATTTCATATTTTCATGTGTATTGATAAAAATTTGTTATCATAACATTTCTTTGCCATATGTAAGTACTTATGATTTTCTATGGCATTTTATTGCTTTTATCAAAAAACATTTCCGCTATTTCATGATAACATACTATATATGTCTCATACGGAATTCCCTTTTCAAAAAATCATCATGAATTTATTAATATTCCAGTAAATCACAAAAATATTACCAAATATATTAGTTGCGTTTTGATTTAGCAATTTTTCATATTTTTGTAAGCAATCGACCATAACCATTGATATAAATTTAAATATTAGGAAAAATGTAATGAAGAGCGGAATAATGATTCACATGTTTCCTGTAATAAAAATAGATTCATATCTTTTGAAGCATGGACACTTAATTTGTAAATTGAAGTTTAATAATCTTAAATAAATAAATAAATTTTCATAACACACCGAAACACAGATATTATGCATTTCACTAATTTATAAAAAACCAAAATCATCTTAATTGTTTGTTGGAGAAGATCTGGAAAGATAAACAAAATGAATTATAAATCTTAGATAAGATAATATTACGGTTCAATCAATATATGTAGTTAGTTGTGATGTAGAATTCCCCGACTACGATAAATGAACTTTTTTGAATTCTCTTCAAAATAAATTTAAATTTAGATTATTTTCTACAACATATGGCTTTTGGAGAGGATAACAAGTTGCCAACTAATTTAAATTGTATGTATATGAAAAACAGGAGAATTTAAGAGGTTTGGTATCATCACTTTACCTTATACAAAAGTTCCTGATTTTATAGCCTACTAACTTAATATAAATTTTCCGTTATCATAATTAAATAAGTAGATAAAACTACATATCAAAAACTATATTCTGGTTAAATAAATATATTTTGGGTTATCTAATTCAATTGAACACAATTGAATTTAATTAATTCTAGAATGTCTAGGATTTTGGTTTTCTGTTTTTTAGTTACAATACAATAAATAATTTAACCACAATAATATAAGTAAGTACGTATTCTCTTATAAGTAAGTACTTACAGTTCAGTAAGTAGATAAAAATAACTTTTCAACCACAAAATAGGGGGGTACCTTTATTATTAAAAAATCGTACGTTATGTACAGTATGTTGCTCGACGATTTTTAAAAATATTTCGGCCTTCGTATGCCTTCGATCAAACTAGTTCAAACCAACTCTTCTTCCTGACATGTAGGGTGCTTTCATGAGTTCAGAAACTGTGCAGATTTTAAAATTTTATGAATAACTGCATAAAATATATCGACACGGCTTGTCTGAACGCGGCTCAACCCAAAAGTGCTTGCACTTCTGTTTTTTTTATGGCATCATGTTCCCTAAGGTCTAATGAATAAGATAAAAGTTTTGTTTTTGAAATCATCCACCGACCAGTTTTCATTTTCGCGCCAAAATTCGAAAATTGGAACCAACAAAATGATTTTTTGGTCTGAAAAAGTGAAATATCTTATGTTTTATGAAAAATCTCAGGAAGAGAATGCAGTAGGCAGGTTACAAGAAAAGAATGCAGTAGGTAGGTTACAAGAAAAGCAGAAAACTTTTCTTCCTCGCCTCGATCAGTTCATTTCAGTTTTCCATAATGTCGAAAATTTTTAATCCTCCAAAAGTTGCCCGCGCACTTTCACACGAAGAGAACCGGAGTAAAATTTGTTTGTTGTGCTTAAAAAAGAATAATGTCATGTTCAAGATAGAAGCCTCGCTGCAATCAAATCTAGAAAAATTACTGAAACATCGTGTGGACAATATCTTGTGTGAAGAAAGACTGCCGAATGTTCTTTGTGCCGGATGCAAACGGAACGTCTACCGACAACTTCCCAGTGCCGATCCAGGAATCGTTCTCTCCAAGACTGTCGAGCTACCCGATTATTCTAAGTTTTTGAGTGTAAGTTTAACTATGAGATCTAGGACTCAAAATCCCTGTCAGTGCTATTTGTGCCAGATTGCTCGAAGTAATGTGATATCCATGCAACTTCTTAACAAAAAAAAAATTGGCTGACGGGAAATGCATCAAACGTTGTTCCAAACGTTTTATCGATCCCAAACGAGGAACACCTCATAAATGCACCAAAACTGCCCAAGTTGATAATGTATGCAATTATATAAATACAACGGGGGAGAAAGTAATGGAACAAGTGGCGTCAACATTAATCAGTAAAATTGCAATTCAACAACATGACATTGATGACAAAGTAAACAAAAAAGATTCGGCGGTCTCCCTTACTTAGGCACGTGGAGGAAACTCCATGAAATTATTCATAAATCCTCACGAGAAAAATGACGAGGAACCAGCTTCGAATATATCCACAGCCGATTTCTTGAAAATCAAAACAAAATTTAATCTTAGTACAAAGACTACTCTTGATATAGCGACCGCTTTGAGAGTTGCTACCAAAAAGCGGGCGATAATTGAGCCAGGATTGAAAAAAAGCCTGGAACAGAAGAATGGCGAGGTAAAAAGTTTCTTTTGTGCTAAGACAATAGATTGTGTAACCATCAAAGCTCGAATGAGCACGCCAATCCAATGTCCCATAGTTTACTGCCATACTCTTGAAGATTTTCTTTCTCATATCGAGAAACAGCGGAATATTAGAAATCAGCACTTAAAATTTGAAATTGACGGTGGCGTTGGTTTTTTAAAGGTGTGCCTGTCTATTCAAGATAATTTAACTGAAATTTGTGAACAGGAGAAAAAACGCCAAAAGTATGATGATGGCGTATTTGCTAAAGCTTTTGCTGACTCAGGCGTTAAGAAAATCTTTATTCTTGCTGTTGTGAAATCGGCTCAAGAGAATTATGAAAACGTGTCAGCAATATGGAAATTATTGAAAATTGAGGATTTTTCTGGTACGATAGCGACTGATCTCAAATTAGCCAATATTCTGACATGGATTATGTCTCATTCATCGACGTACCCTTGTACATGGTGCCTTTGTGAAAGCACAAATTTGGACCACGTCGGACCTCGGCAAACTGTGGGAAACTCAACCTCATATTTTGAAGCTTTGAGAAACCGCTGGCGGATCGATAATGGAAAATGCGAAAAATTTCAAAAACTGTATCAATCCTCCATTTTTTTCAGCTGATGACGATAAAAAGATTCTTGACATTATTCCTCCTCCAGAACTACATCAAATGCTTGGTGTGGTTAATAAAATAGTCAGCCATGTGCAAGATGAATTTGTTACTGAAACAACAGAATGGATCAACCTATGCAATGTTCAACGAGAATTTACTCAAGGAGGTACCAAATTCAATGGCAATTCATGTAGAATATTATTGAAAAAAGTGGATAGTCTCCGATCGTTTTGCTCCATTGGTTGTTTGAAATATGTGACTGAAGGATTTTGATCGTGTAGTTCACAATTGTTTTGGAATCGAATTAAATGATTGTTACAAAGAATCTATCGCTCAATTCAAGACTAGCTATTTGGCCCTAGGGCTATCAGTCACACCAACAGTACATGCAGTATTTTATCATATAGAAGATTTTTGTGAAGGCCATAGAAGAGGGTTGGGGTTTTACAGTGAACAGGCCATGGAGACAGTGCATTCTGAAAACCACCCAGATTATAATAATAAATTAATGAGAGCTGTAATTGAATATAATAGTTACCACATATAATTAATTGAATCAAACTTGAATTAATGTTACTGAAATAAAGGTTTTTGTTCTTCTCGACTTTCATGAGATTTGATTTGTTTGAAATAATGCATTATATCCCCACGTATGTGTTTAAAAGACATCTGTCCACAAAGAGAGAAATAATTCGCAAATTAGCAACCTTTTGACCTGTACTTTTCCGCATTCTCTTCCTGAGACTTTCCTCTTTCGATCTTTGTATGCTGGAATCCTCCGGTAGGACATACAAAATAAGATATTTCACTTTTTCAGACCAAAAAACCGTTTTTTTTGGTTCCAATTTTCGAATTTTGGCGCGAAAATGTAAACGGGCCGGTGGATGATTTCAAAAAAACTTTTATCTTATTTGTTAGATCTTAGGGAACATGATGCCATAAAAAAAACAGAAATGCAAGCTCTTTTGGGTTGAGCCGCGTTCAGACGAGCCGTATGCCCTTCTAGATAGGTTTTAACGACTCTTGCAGTACTTATATGGTTTTGCTTTGTCATCTGCAAAATCAGTTTATTGTCTATTGTCCCATTCTGGCCGATTATCTTGGACAGCTCGCTTCAAACGTATTAATTGCCGTCGGTAGACTTCGCACTTAATAGTTTCAGAAGGTTTCAGTAGCTCGTAACATACAACGTCTTTCATATACCACCAAATACCAAGCATAACCTTATTACAATGAATATTTCGCTTTGGCTGTGATGAACCAGTTTCAACAGGCTTCACCCAAGCTTTTTTACGTTTAGGATTCTCATAGTAATTACATTTTTCATCTCCATTCACAAGTCGATGCAGCAAACCCTTTCTTTGTACTCTTTGCAGAAGCATTTCAGAAGTGATTTTTCGACATGCCATCTCACTTTCTTAATTCTTGTGGTATCCAATTCTCAAATTTTTGAACCATCCCCATTCCATGTAGACATCTACTGACGACGGATTGATCAACATTCAATGCTTCTGCCAATTTTTGCTGTGTTTGTGTGTTGTCTTCATCCAATAATGCTTGCAATTTTTCATCTTCCAATTTTTTCGGTCTATCTTCACGTTGTGCATCTGCAACATCAAATAAACCTTCTTAAGGTAAAAGAAAAACCATGTTCACCGTAAGCTTTTATTATGAAGAGACTTTGCAAAAAATGTATTACCCGATTCACACAATACATATAGTTAAGAACAATTACACCATCTATTAGAAAAACGGAACTTACTTTTACATATACCCCCAATATTTAAAAATTTCCAGAGGTGTAAAAATTTAAATTAGAAACTAACAACTTTCAAATGCAACTAGTTTCAAAAGTAGATCAACAAAACAAACGAAGTGAGCATTTTGGGCAAATTTCAAACTTTGAGGCAGTGGTTTTGGCACGAGAAGGTTCAGAAAAATATTAAGCCTAACGATTTGGAAAGTGCATTTGGAGCATTGTAAGGTGGGTTCCAAAAAATTTGAAGCGGAGCTATTGTAAATTTAAAAGTACTTATTCTAGGTTTTTCCACAATATCTAAAATATTCTTTTCGACTTAACCGTATGACATACACTTGGGTGCCAAAAAATCGCACATGGCTCAATTTTCCACAAAAGTGCAAAAATATCAAAAAAATCCAATATTTGTTTAATTTTTTTTAATGCAGATTCAAAGTCTATTTCAATACCTATCCAGTGGTACCTTTTTTTTATTTATACGTGCCGTCAAACTGATTTTTGGGGGGTAAACATCTGAGGTATACGTTTTTGTGAATTTGTCAGCATGAAAATTAGTAGTAAAAATCGAATTAAAACATGGAAATCAGAAAAAAATATTTTTTATTAATAACGAGTATTCCCTCCTCTGGCCCGAATGACAGCTTCCATTCGATGAAGCATTGATTTCACCAAAGTTTTCACAAAATCTTCAGATATCGCCTCCCATTCCTCTACGATCGCCTGTTGCCGCTCCTGGAGACTCGTTGGAGCTACATCTCTGGCTCGAACCCCTCTTTTCAACTCGTCCCATATTTGTTCGATGGGATTGAGGTCCGGGCTTCGAGCTGGTCACTCCATAACAGGCACATCCACCTCTTGAAGGTACTGGTATACTACACCAGCCGTATGCCGGCTCGCATTATCCTGCATGAACAGAAAATATTCACCAATAAACCCGGCAAAAGGTACCACATACTCCACGAGTACTTCCTCAATGTACCGTTGAGAAGTCATTCCTCTTGACCGACCGCCAGTATTGGCTCGGGTGATGAATACAAGATCTGTATTCGCCTCTAGTGATATGCCTCCCCAGAACATGCACGATCCACCGCCATACGAGACACGTTCTTGGATGCAACATTGTGCATATCGCTCTCCTTGTCTTCTGTATACTCTTCCGCGTCCATCGGTGCCATATAAACACATCCTGCACTCGTCAGAGAACAGGACTTTACTCCATTCTTCTTCTGTCCAATTCAAATGCTCTCGAGCGAACTCACGACGGGCTCGTCGGTGGGATGCGGTCAATTTCGGCCCGTTTGCTGGTCTTTGTGCAGTCAGATTAACTTATCGAAGTCGTCTTCTAACTGTCCACCGACTGACTTCGACTTCACGAACTTCTTGGAGCCGCCGTCCCAGTTGAACCGCATTCATAGGACGATTTCGCAACGAAGTTGTTAAAGAAAGTGGTCATCACGCTGTGCTGTAGCACGAGGTCGACCAGATCCTTGTCGCCGTCTGAAGCCACCAGCTTCCTGATTTCCCTGCCATACTCGACGAACGGAGAATCGGCTCAAATTTAGTTGTCGGGCCACTTTACTTTGGTTCTGCTCCGCATCAATTAGTGCAACCACTTGTGCGGCTACCTCTTTTGTGGTATCCATTTCTTTGCTCCGGTTGAAGACGTAATTAATAGAGGACCGTTCAGACTAAGCGTCGATATGCGAATGATAAGCGTATTTTGTTGACCAAAATTTAATTTGAATTATTTTGGGTTAATTTGTTTTCCAAGAAAATAGCCAATTTGATTTAATTGACAAAAGCCAACCTTTCGAAATAAAATATAAATTTACTATGTATTTTGACTCTGGTGGCAGATATCATAACCAAGAATTAGAATTATGTTTAATTAAACCCAATTTTTTTTTTGGGTTAATGTTATTCTTGCGGGGATTTATTATATGCAATTGTTGTTGTAAATTTGTCAAGGAAATACGCTAGATGACAATTTCGAGCGAGATAGCATGGCGTGCTATTGTATTGATCTTGTTGAATTATTTTTAGAATTTAATTCGAAAGCCTGCTGTATGCATTTGACAAAAAATCACTTTTGGCATGGTACAAGTACAAAAAAGGTACCACTGGATAGGTATTGGAATAGACTTTGAATCTGCATTAAAAAAAATTAAACAAATATTGGATTTTTTTGATATTTTTGAACTTTTGTGGAAAATTGAGCAATGTGCGATTATTTTGCACCCAAGTGTATATACTTGATTTTGGGATCTTCCAATGCTTTGTGGAACATTATGATTCAGTTTCCCAGACGCATCCACATATCCACAGCAATAAAAGTTCCGCCGAACGAATAAATTACTAACTTTACTGCTAAGAACGTGTCCGATTTCTGTGCGAAATAATTTTTTTGTGATAAATTAATGTTAAACTGTACGCAACCAAATTATCACAGCACCGGTGTGTTATAATTTTGACATGTCCATAATAATTCTTGTTTCTGTGCCGGTGAAACAAACAAAATAAGTTTTATATACTTAATTTAATTTAATTTTATTTATATAATATAATAAGTTCCAGCATTTTCTAGTGTCCAGCATTTTGGAACACTATCACAAACTTTGGATCTTGACATGTTCATTGCTGCACCTACAATTCTATAACTAGTCCTACTTGCCAGCCACAGCAAAAATATCATTAGTTCCATTTTCGGCCCCCAACCATGGGTTTTATTGGGCAAGAATTTGCTAATAGCGATGAAAGTGTTATATAATATCCTTAAATGCATTCTCGTCACAGGATCATCATAACTAAATATTGAATTAACAATACTGTTTGTTGAGGGAAATATGTACATTATTGGTCGCTGCAAAGAATGAATTTTGTTAATATTTCTAAATACTAGAGAGCAATACCTAACATACTGTGGTGGCCAGAAAATTAGGGACAGCGGAAAAAAAACATGAAAAACAATATTTTAATATATTTATAATACTATATTTAATTTCATGTGTTGGGTGCATGCATTAAAAACCGGAATTTTTTATGAAATTTGAGCCTTTATTATGGAAAAAATGTTACAAGATTTTTTTTTCAAAGTATTGCTCATCGCTACCCACTACTTTTCCCCGTCTTTCTGGCAATTTATGGATTCCATCCCAGAAAAACTGCGCTGGCTTGGCGGCCAAAAACGAATCGAGCCTATTTTCGATACCTTAAACTGAAGTGAAGCGTATTCCTGATAGGACATTCTGCATGGATCGAAATAGGTGGTAGTCGGAAGGAGCAAGGTCTGGGCTATAAGGCGGGTGAGGCAGAATTTCCCATCCGTTATTCTTCAGGTAATTTTTTACCGGCGCCGCAATATGTTGCCGAGCATTTTCGTGGTGGAAAATGATTGACTCGTGTCTGCATACGTTGGCCGCTCTGCCTGGATTTTCTGCTTCAATCGGATCAATTGTTGACGATAGAGTTGGGCATTGATGGTTTGGCCACTTGGCAACAGCTCATAGTGGATCACACCTAGCTGGTCCCACCAAATGCACAGCAGGCCCCGTGAATATTCGGCTTTGGTGTCGATGGGCCGGCCTCGCCTTTCTTGGCATACGCTTTTTTGCGCTTGGGATTATCATAATGGATCCATTTTTCATCGCCAGTGACAATACGATGCAAAAACGATTTCTTTTTGTGGCGCTCGAGCAGCATTTCGGACATGCAAAATCGTCTTTCCACGTCTCTTGGCTTCAACTCGTATGGCACCCAATTTCCCATCTTTTGGATGAATCCCAAGGCTTTCAAACGTCTGGAAATTGGTGCTTGATCAACTCCCAATGATTCTGCAAGTTCTTCTTGCGTTTGACATGAATCTTGAGCGAGTAATGCCTCCAATTCTTCATCCTCAAACTTTTTCGGCTGACCAGGACGCTCTTTGTCCTTGATGTCAAAATCATCACTTTTGTAGCGACTAAGCCACTCAAAGCACTGTGTTTTTGCAAGAGCATGCTCACCATACAAATCCACGAGCAAACGATGACTTTCAGCTGCAGTTTTGTTTGCGAAAAAGTGACTCAACAAAACTTCCCGCAAATGCTGTTTTTTCGCAAATTTGATAAATTTTCCATCATTGAAATCGGTTGGATGTGCACAATCAAAACAAAAACTTTTAGCTGATTTTGACAGGTATTGAATATGCCTTTCAAATGACATATATGTCCCTGATGTACTATAACGCATAAACAAGTAATGACATCTAGTATCAAATTCCGGTTTTTAATGCATACACCCAATACTATTTTGATTAGTACGTTTGCAGTTTGTTATAAAAAATAAATAAGGTCGTTTTTCTAACCCACTGGTTTCTATTTTTATTTCATAAATGTAATAAAGTTCTGGTCACAAAATTAGGGACAATTCAATAATGTTAAAAAAATTTAAATTCTAAGTGCTATTTATAAGAAAATTCATAAGTAAATCTTTAGTACTTAGTAGCCTGCCCTTTATTTTCAATGACTCCCTGGCATCTACGTGGCATAGAGTCGATTAAGGCCCGACATCTTTGAATTGGTATCGCCTTCCAGGCTTCTTTAACTGCCAACCATAATTCGCGCTGATTTTTGGTTTTTTTGGAGGCCACAGCAACTTTGAGGTCTTTCCATAGATGCTCAATAGGATTGAGATCGGGTGACTGCGCTGGCCAAGTCATGACATTGATTTTTTTGTCCACAAAAAACTGTTTAGCCTTCCTCGAGGTATGTTTCGGGTCGTTATCTTGCATATACACCCACCGTAGAGGCATATTATATTCAGCATATGGGTACATTACATTTTGTAGGATATTATCAACGTAGATGTGCTGGTCCATGATCCCCTTAATCCAATAAATAGGCCCAACACTTGTTGCCTCCACCATGCTTTACCGTTTCCTTAGTATATTGCGGGGAAAATTCTTTACTTTTTGGTCTTCGGACGTATTGTTTGCCATCAGAACCAAAAAGATTTATTTTCGTTTCATCGCTCCACAATATGTTTTGCCATTTTTGTATGCCATGGTCACCTTTCCAATCTGTATGATTTTTTGCAAAACTCTTTCTTAATGGTCAAAGATGTCAAAAAAGGGTCTTTCTTGACGATTTTTGAAATACGACGATCGGTTTGAGGCGTTGTTTTTCGCTTTACGCCCCGTTTATTCTGAGATTTTTTTTCCTTTATTGTGTAAGTGACCATATTTTTCGAACATTGCATTATTGAAGCAATTTCGCGGTACGATTTTCCTTCCTTACGCAAGTTTAAAATTAATCGTTTCTCTTCAGGTGAACAATCAACACCTCATTCTGGCGTACAATCAACACCTCCCGTTTTTATAAAATAAAAATAGTTTATTGATAAATTTCAATAAATGCGGTATTATCTATTTAATAAATGCGAATTTTGTATTTTAAACAATAAAAATTTAAGAAAATTTGAAGAAATACAACGTGTCCCTAATTATTTGTCCACTCTTATTTTGACGTTTGTAACTATTTAGGGGAATTACATAAATATGTGATTAATGAAGTTCCTTACAATGATACTTTTTTAATGCTAGGGCTAAATATAACTAGTAAACAATAGATGTCAGTTTAATAAAATGAAGGGCATCTTTAAGCAGAGGGTTATAAATATATTAAAGCCGCTGTCCCTAATTTTCTGGCCACCACAGTATATACCTGTAAGTTTAAATGTATCATACCTGGGAGTTTAGGAGATCCATTATTAAAGGTCGCGCAAAGTTCCGTGTTCTTCTCATTAAACACATGTAACCCGAAATTAATAGAAATAATACTATATTTGGATCAAATTCTGCCTCTATCATTTTTATATATATGTACACTTTTAAATAACTCTCTACGTACAATTTGTCGTTTCTTGTATTTCCAAATATCAATTTTATTATGTCAAAATTATTTCAGTATTCGGATAGCAAATGAACTTATTTCGAATATGGAAGAGAAAATTATTTCACTAATGTCAAATTTATCACAAAAAAATTATTTCGCAAAGAAATCGGATACGTCCTAAGTAACAATTTGTAAAATTGAAACACATGTTTACAACAATTTGTAAGAAAAATTATTTTCGTTATCCATTTTCGTACCAACTTCGAAGAAGCAGATTTATTCTGGGCCAAAATCCATATTAATATGTACTTAATCTATTTTTTACAGAAAATCTATTTTCTTCATGAAAATAGCGAATTTTACATCTGTCTTAGTTCTAAAAGTTATAACGGGTTTTCATTAAAAAATTCAATCGATTTACGATTAGTGAACACAGTTATTTGATTAATTTTTGTATAATAGTTTTCCAGTTATGAGTGAAATTCAAAATACCTGATTTTATTTCGATTATCCCACACTTCCGAAATAGGAAAAAAAACTTTAACAAACAAAAAAATTTAAAGTTATTTTTGAGTCACAATTTAAGGCACTCAAAACTCGAATTAAAAAACAAGTTTTTGAGTAAAATTCAGATTAAAGCTATATACGAGTAGCTAAGCTTACCGAAATAAACTACCACAATCCCTTTGAGACGGATGTTCTCGATTAGATTAACAGCATATCAGTCATTCCACCACAAATAAATTCTTAATGATTTTAACCAGCAGACTTCACTTTTCCGCTTTAAGTGTCTAAATGAAGAGCCAACAATAACACGGTCGAAAATCTTCAAAGTAAAAATTGAGTTTTTTTTTTTATACAAAAGTGTTTTATTTATTTATAGTTTTGTGTTTTATAGTGATTTTCTTAGAAATTTCTTTCAAAGTACAAAGTAAGTATAAACAAAAGAGTTCATTTGCCTCTTTATATATCGCGAAACACTAAAACCTAGTGCCTGCCATATTAACACAAATTAAAAATTACTTAATAAGAAGTTATTTGAGAAGAAAAGAAAACTCGTGAGTTGAGGAAGTTAAATAACTATAAAGTTTTTTTTTATTTTTATTCTTATTAACTGTACATACATATACAGACATACAATATAAATAAACATGTAAAATTTATACAAATCAACCTACAATTTTTGCGTTTATTTACATAACATACATTACCCACAAAAAAAAAAAAACGCGGCGGCGTCGTCGAATCCATACACCAAAAATAAATACAAACAGAAATTCGCGAACATTTTTTGTCATTAATTTTATTCATAAAAAATAAAACAAAATTATTTATTTTTTTTTTGTACATATGCACGATATTAATATGATAGGAATAAAGGACGCTTCTTCGAAAATTGCTTAGAAATGACTTCAAATTTTATTCTCATATTATAAGTGAGTACACACACACATATAAATAATATAGAAACTTCAAAGAAATGCCATTAAATTATTATTTTTTTTAAATCGCGCCGCTTTTCTCTGCATGACATAAGAATATCATAACTTTTGGCTAAATTTTCTGCTTCGGGCTGCGAAAAATATGATTTATATGTCATTTTGTAAATTTACGGCGTGAAAATCGCTCGACATATTTTATGGAAATATATTATGACGTTTGTGTATTAAAATTAAAATGTTTGCGCGCGTTAAAGGCGGGGGTGCTGTGTGCCAAAATTTTTTTTTGCTTTTTTTTTTTTTTGGAAATTATTTTAGAATGTGACGTTATATTTTTGGATCGTGAGTTATGTAAATCGTCGAAATTGTGCTATTTCTATATTTATTTATTTATTTTTTATTTTTTTGCTAATGTCTAGTGCTAAACTGCTAATTTAATGTGTCAACCGCGCCTATCTAAGACGAAAAACTAATTCTATTTCTAATGTAGAACTGAGGTAACAATTCTCAAAATATAAAAGTCCGGATCGATTATTTGATAAGTCTATATAATTTAATTATCGCATTACTATTTAAAGATAAGTTTAAATATTTATTTATTTTATAATAAATTTTGTACATCACACAAGTTTGCATCGTAGTAAAGTTGTCAGGCGTCGTTTTTTGTTTTGCTGTTGGAGAGGTTAAAGACAGAGGAGAATGGAAGGTCCGCAAATTTTGAGGATAGTTTAATTATAGTTTTGGACTCTGGCAACATCCTCTTTAGTGACAATATGAAAAAATCTTTGAAATTCTTGTTAATTGGCTTGGTTCTAGCAGTAGTGTTTAATGGAATTTAACTAAGCAGAGCTGAAAACTTGAAAATAAAACACGGATGATTCCAGATTAATTTTTATTTTAGAAACCTTTTATTTTGCTTCTTTTAGGTTGTGTCACATATTGGCATATCATGCAATATTGGCATGTAACAATACATTTGTCGATGTAATCCTTGACAAATGCCTCTCGAACATCAATATGTTTGGTACGTGACGACAATTTCTCCTCCTTAATGAATTTCAAACAACTTTGATTGTCTTCGATAATTGTTGTCGGTTTTTCAATGTGTTGATCGAAATCATTGAGTAAACGACGAATTCAATTCGCCTCTTGACATGCTTCAGAAAACGCAATAAATTCTGCTTCCGTTGATGATAACGCAATGAAATGCTCTCTTCGACTGCACCAACTGAGAATACCGTTACAATACTTGAATATGTAACCAGATTGTGACTTTCTGCTTGCACGATCATCAGCCCAACTTGCATCTGCATATCCGATTAACTGATCCATACCATCACTCTTGCCAAGTGACAATTGCAAACCCGCAGTACCCTTGAGATACTTTAATACTCATTTCAATTCGTTCCAATCCTCCTGGTTTGGACTGGACATCTTTTGTGCTAGAATTGAAACTGCTGCCGATATGTCAGGTCTCGTGTTGACTGATATGTACAGTAAGAAACCGAGCAACTTTTGATATTTGCCGTTGCCTAACAACAAATCCGTATCTCCTCTTTTACCATATCCAACTGATAATGGAACTGAGGACTCCTTTGCATCAGACATTTGGAAATCCTTTAGTAATTTTCCAATGTAAGCAGTCTGATTCAACGTGTAATAGCCATCAGCTTCTTTCTTGACTTGAAGACTCAAGAAATCCTTAATCTCTACCAAGTTCTTAATCTTGAATTTCGAACTTAAAAACGTTTCGCACTTGGAGATTATCTCGTTGTTTTCACCAGCAACGACCACATCGTCAACGTAGATTAATACGTAACATATTTTTCCATCATGTTTGTAGGTGTACAAGCATGGATCATTCTTGCTTTGAACAAAACCGAAATCGATGAGAATTTGATGAATTATTTTGTTCCAATTGCGCGCTGATTGATTTAGACCATATAAACTTCGTTTTAGTAGACACACTAAATCTTCGCCGCCTTCAACTTTGAATCCTGGAGGTTGGCTCATGTAAATTGTTTCAGACAATTCACTGTTGAGAAAAGCCGTTTTCGCATCTAGATGATAAACCTTCATCTCCTTGTTTGCTGCCACTGTAAGCAATGTTCGAAACGTAGTTTGACGAATAACTGGAGCAAACACCTGATCATAGTCAGTACCGTATTTTTGCGAAAAACCTTGAGCAACAAGCCTTGCCTTGTGTCTGACTACTTTTCCATCTGAATTGCACTTTAGCTTGTAAATCCACTTGCAGCCAACTAGATTTGCACCTTCTGGAATTTTCACAAGCTCCCATGTTTGATTCTCCATCAATGACTTCATCTCATCTGTCATTGCTTGAATTCACAGCCTCTTTTGATCACCCTTGGTAGCTTCTACGTAGCACTTGGTTCTTGAATGACTGAACTCACCACGTTCATTTCTTCAATAAGTTTCTTTG
This sequence comes from Tipula vernalis, assembly GCA_958295665.1. NCBI lineage: Eukaryota > Metazoa > Arthropoda > Insecta > Diptera > Tipulidae > Tipula > Tipula vernalis. The sequence continues at coordinate 115,430,744 of OY282560.1, read as the reverse complement.
GTGGAATTCCTTTGTTAGCACGTTGTGATCGTCTAACAGTTTGCTCTTCATCTTCATTCTGAATGTGATCTTGTATTGGATTCTGTTCCTGAACTTCCTCATCGACTAATTCCTGTGCAAACACCTGATCGTTTTCTGCATCTTCAAAGTTGTTCAACTCTGAATTGTCGATAGTTTGTTCTTCACTGGACTTGATAGGTAACAAATGGCCCCTTTCGACGAACTGAACATCTCGACTAACTGTAACTCGATCGGTTTCCGGACTGTAACAACGATATGCCTTTGATTCGTAATCATAACCGACCAGCACTGGTTTCACACTCTTTGAATCGAATTTGCGCCTTGTTTGTTTTGGTACATGCTTATAACATTCTGATCCGAATTTTCTGAAGTATTGCACATTCGGACTTTTCTGGAACCAGCCTTCATATGGCGTTGTTTCTGTACCCTTTGTTGGCAAACGATTCTGGACATAGTTAGCCATCATTACAGCTTCGCCCCAAAACTTTTTCTCTAGACCTGCGTCAATTAGCATGCAGTGAGCCATTTCTACCAACGTTCTGTTTTTGCGTTCCGCTGTTCCGTTTAGTTGAGGTGTGTACGCAGTAGTTCTCTGGATTTGAATTCCGCTCGACTTTAAATAATTCACGAATTCATTACTGATGTACTCTCCTCCTCGATCTGTACGGATGCATTTAGGTTTCTTTCCGAATTGAACCTTTACCATCGCAATATATTCCTTGAATTTGCTGTAAACTGATGATTTATTTGCGATTAGGTAGCTGACTGTAAATTTTGAGTAATCATCTATGAATGTCACAATGTAACGATTACCTGATGGTGTGGTCGTTTGCATCGGATCACAAACATCCGAATGAATCAGATCCATGACTGCAACTGCTTTATTATTCGACTTGACCGGAAACTTGATTCGAGTAATTTTTCCTTCGAGACACACTCTGCACTTGGAGTTGATTTCGCAATCCGCTGTACACTCGCTAAAGTTGATGCCTTTAACCAAATTTCGTTTCGCCAATGATTTCACAACTTTGATGTCTCTATGTCCTAGAACTTTATGCCAATAATGTATGCAGCCATTGGATTCCTTTTCGACCGGGTAAACTTTGTGAGGTTTAGTCTGTAAAGTTTACCGCTGATTTCGCCAACTGCAATTTGCCGGCTGTTTTCCCTTATTTCACACTTGTTGCCCTTGAAATTTACTTAAAAACCTTTTTCCATTAGCTTTTTGACTGAAAGTAAATTTCCCTTGATATCTGGCATTAGCAACACGTCTGTGATTCTTACTGGAACACTTTGATTTTCCTCATTCAGAAAATCAACTTTAATTGTGCCTTTACCCGCAGCTGTTAATTGTTGACCACTTGCAACGCTTACTTTATCACTACAATTCATGTCGATATTGACGAAAATATCCTTAGAACTGGCAATGTGACATGTGGCACCTGAATCGACAATCCAGCCATCACCATTTATAAAATTGGTAATTTTTGGGAAATTTTAACCAAATATGTTGAGAATGCCTTACTTATTGATCATCTATATTCCTTCTCTGAGATTTGTGTTAATTTGGCGTAGCGCATCACCACGCATTTAGATGTAAAAGTGGCTCTTTCTAAAAGCCAGTGTTTTGTGTCTGTAAACCCCATTTTTCTGTTAATTTGTGTAACCACAGTTTTCAACTAACGTTAAGAACTTCACCCCGCTTTAAAAAAACTACATTTTCGCTTTCAATCCGATTTTTTTGCGAAGACACAATTGTTAAATGCTACTATTCAATTAGTCGAATATATTTCAAAGTTTCCAATTCAGGAATTCCAAAATGTTTTTTTTAATTACTTAACAAAAACAAACTTTCAAAATTAAAATAATATTTGTTGAAGTATTTCATATTTCAATATTGCAAGATTCATATTAAATTGAGCAAATCAAACTAAATAATAAAAGCTTTGTTTGAACCGCTGTGAGGTCATCAAATGAATATTCAACGTCATTCAATTCCGTGTCAGAAATATATTTTTGTTTCTAGCGAAGTTTCTTGGTAGTAGGAAAAAGGTATAGAACAAAAATATATTTCTGCTAGGGAATTAAATGACAATGAATATTACTTTTATTTGATGACCCTCTGCTGTAAAGATGTATCTGGATTGAATTCTCTTACAATCTTCGAAACATATTAAAAATCATTTAATTAAATAAATAGAATTAAGTCTATTAGTCGGTTTCGTTGAATTACTGTTCGTAAATACTAATATACTTCTCGTGTTAATCGAAACACAATTAAAATGGTCTAACCACCGGTAGCATATTAGATATTACATGAATTAATAAACATTCAACAAAAAAAAAAAAAAAATTAATAAAAAGTAAAAATTAGCTTACACACAGAGCAGTGTGAATATCGCGAAGAAGAAACAATTGTAAGAGAATTCATCTGTATTAGTACGATTCGCTAGTACTTAAAGCACAGCACATTCTGTATATATAGAATGTAATTTGTGGTATAATCAGTCCAGTCGCCGCGGCCTGATGAGAAGATTGATTTTTTCATAATCATAAGCTCATCAGTTCGAAACTGGATTGAATTCTCTTACAATCTTCGAAACATATTAAAAATCATTTACTTCATATCTTCCTCGTTGAAAATTTTCGTTTAGGCTCGACCCCTAGTTAGCATTGTGAGGTTGCGGTTAGAGATTTTTTGAACTGGCAAATTACCAGAGAAAGATTTGTCAAACATTTGTTTCATGCTTTTTGTATCGTTATTTTCAGACAATATATTCATCACAATACAGGTTTTACACTTCAAATTTAACCTTTTACAATTCAAATTCAACATTTTGCGAATTATATTTGTATGATTTCAATAAAACTTTTTCCAAAACTAACCTTTTCCAACTTTTTCGGTCTTCAAACCAAATAAATTTTTTTTTTTGAAACCAAACAAAACATTTTCAATATCAAAAGAAACTAAAAAAAATTGGTTTGTTTTATTGTACACTATTTGAAACGCCTCGCTTATCACTTTTACAAATAGCTAATTTCACCTGTAAAGAAGTATTTGTATTTATTGTACAAGTATTGAGGGATTTAGCAACGAGGAATAAGGAGACAGAAAAACAAGTTCAGCGGATCTTAAATTTGCAATCCATGACTTTTGCATTCCAGGCGGGCTCATGCTAGACCATGTATAGCAACGAGTACAAATGTTGTTGTTTCTGCAGTATATGTAATGAACACAACGATAATCGCTGCTTCAAGTGTTTCAAACTATTAACAAGTACTTAAATGGTCTCACCGAACATAAAGATACTGATTACTCTCTTTGGAAAGCAACAAAGGGATTAAAAAGAACCAAAACGCATGTGCCGCCTATTAAAAATGGGGAAGGAACCTGGGCCAAAAGCGACAAGCAAAAAGCTATTTTATTTGCAGCTCACTTGGAAGACACCTTTCAACCGTTACCTAGGCAAACAGCAGATGAAAACATAATAACAGTTAACAAAATTGATGAATATAATATTCGATGTGTAACATTACAGGAATTAAAAAATGAGATCAAGTGTAATTTGAACGCAAAAAAAGCTCGAGGATATGATTTAATTATTGGACAAGTCGTAAAAGCCATTCCCGAGAAGGGACTACGAAAATTGGTTCAAATTATCAATGCTGTCTTCAGACTAAAATATGTCCCACGGCAATGGAAGGTTGCTGAAGTAATTATGATCCCTAAACCAGGCAAACCAGCGAACGATAAAAAGTCGTACAGACCGATTTCACTACTTCCTGTAATTTCAAAATTATTTGAAAAATTACTGCTCAAGAGACTCAAGCCAATAATAGAAGAGAGAAATTTGATTCCACCACACCAATTTGGATTTAGAGAAAATCACTCTACGATAGAACAAGTTCACAGAATAACGGATATAATCGAAGACTCACTTGAGAATAAGAAGATATGCTCCAGCATCTTCTTAGATGTAGCCCAAGCTTTCGACAAAGTTTGGCACAAAGGACTTGAATTTAAATTGCATCGAGATCTACCAAAGCAATTCTATCAAATTCTTAAATCTTATATCGCAGACCGACATTTCCGTGTAAAATATAACCGAGAGTACTCTGAATTAAAGAGAATATCAGCAGGCATACCACAGGGTAGCGTACTGGGTCCTATATTGTACATCCTGTACACCAGAGATATGCCAAATACAGAAGGTGCCACTATAGCAACATTTGCAGACGATACAGCTATTCTGGCGACTGGAAAGTGTATATCAGAAGCAACGACCAAACTTCAAATGGCAACCGACACAGTAGTAGCTGGACAAAGAAATGGCGCATTAGCCTAAACGAAGCAAAATCGGTTCATGTAAACTTCACAAACCAGAAAGTTAACTGGATTCCAGTGAAACTTAATTCAAGGCCTGTTCCAAATGCAAATACAGCCAAATACCTCGGCATGACTCTCGATTGCAAGCTTAGATGGAATGAGCATGTTAAAAAGAAAAAAGAAGAATTGAACATTAAATATAGGAAAATGTATTGGCTAATAGGTAGAAACTCTGAGCTTACAATACATAACAAATTGCTATTATATCAGCAAATACTTAAACCAGTATGGACCTACGGTATTCAACTTTGGAGTTGTACCAAGAAGACAAATGTACAAATGATTCAATGTTTTCAAAACAAAGTGCTGCGTGGCATTGTAAACGCACCATGGTACATTAGAAATGATAACCTCCATAGGGACTTAAACATGGAATATGTAAGTGAAGAAATACAAAATCATGCGAAGAAACACATTCAGCGGATATCTCGGCACCAAAATGCAGACATACGAAGTTTGTTGGATACCACCAATGCAGTAAGAAGACTTCAAAGGCAGAAACCTTTGGAATTGGACAGTTGTATTTAATTAGGATAGAGAAAAATAATTACTATGTAAATTCAAACAGGAGTAACCATTGGGCTACTGCCCGTCAAATGTGAATCTTCATTTAAGAAAGATAAATTACTAAATGATTTGTAAATCAGTTGTAATATTAAATAAAGGGAAAAAAAAAAAAAAAGTGTTTCAGGTGTAATACATCATAATATCATTGCAAAATCAAACTGCAAAAGAGCAAAATTTAGTTGTTTTCTGCGCGAAAAACATCAGCCACCTAGATATGGAATCGAAAAAGTTTTATTTGAAGTTTAAATTGAAATTGAAATCCTACTATATTACTGAAATTCATAACTGCATTTTGAAAAGAATTACAGTACCAATAATCAAATGAAACAAACAATCAAGTCAAAGGAGCCAGAACTCGTTCGGCTGCGGCTGGGGAGCAAAACTTAGAATTAAGCTCAGAATGATTTTTAGATGAAAATTTGGATCTTAGTGAAGTTTGTTTAGAGCACAATCAGAGAACTTAAGTCGCAGTATAGATGGCCGTGCAGCTTCAGTTATTGGGTTAAGTCAATCTTACAGGCACGTAAGCTGAATTCCTTGCGCAAAATTCGCCATAGTGACGTTTGGGAGAAGCGTAATTCCTGTGCTGCAATATTCTCAGCATTCCTTGCATTTCTTTGTCCTATTAGCACGGCAACATTATAAAGTGAATATGTTCGTTCGAATTTTTCCACAAGACGTTCAATGTTTCGTCTAATTGGATGGTAGACATATTAAAAAAAAAAATCCAGTACAAAAATGGGTTGCACTGGTGGAATTTGAACTGTAAAAGTTGAATTTGAAGTCTAAAAGGTTGAATATGAATAGTAAAAGGTTCAATTTGAACTGTAAAACCTGTACATTCATTAAAACTCCATTGTTAGTCAACTTAGAAGCTCTGTTACTATTTTTATCATTATTTGTTTAGAGGCGACAGGGGTGGCTGAACAATCTATTAATCTTAAATTAACTTCCGTTATGCAAATATTGGTGTGTCCCCGAGAGAACTGTACGTCGTTCTTCGATTTGCTTTACCAGAGCTGCGTCGACCTTAAGAAGGTTGGCGGCATAAAGCTTGTACAGCCAGTCTGGTATAGAAATATTTGATTTAACGTCGATTAATGTTCTTTAGATACTAATGTGAAGTTTATGACAAATTGACCAAAAACCTTACAACAGCAAAAAAGTGTAGAAGCAATTATTATACACTAATAAACTGCGGATCTCAAATAGTTTTTAGTGACAGAACCAACAATTTAGCTTTTCACCATTATTCAACCTACTTCCCTACTATACTACATAAAATTTTAATTTTAGAATACAAATTTGTATGAATTTGAATCAATTTTATAAGTACTTCTTAAAAAGTGTAGGCTAACATTGGGTAATCATTCAGACTTCTAAGTAAATGTGGGCAATCAGTCTAATTGTTTGTCCCAATGAACACCTTTGTAAAAAGCGGTATATTAGCGCGATTTTGAGGGTCAAATAGAGAGTTATCGAATTTACAAAAAAAAAACACTTGTAAAAAAGTTTAGGTGGAAGTTCGATGGCCAATGACAGGCAATCGCAGAGATGGCTAAGTAAATCTGAATATGTCACCATGTTGTATGTCCCAATGTGAATATTTGCTATATAGATTATATTAGCGCGACCCTCAGAGCGCAAGTTATCGAATTTACGAGAAAACATTTCTAAAAAATATTCACATTGGGACATACAACATGGTGGCATATTCAGATTTACTTAGCCATCTCTGCGATTGCCTGTCATTGGCCATCGAACTTCCACCTACACTTTTTTAGAAGTGTTTTCTTGTAAATTCGATAACTTGCGCTCTGAGGGTCGCGCTAATATAATCTATATAGCAAATATTCACATTGGGACATACAACATGGTGACATATTCAGATTTACTTAGCCATCTCTGCGATTGCCTGTCATTGGCCATCGAACTTCCACCTACACTTTTTTTGGAAGTGTTTTCTTGTAAATTCGATAACTCTCTATTTGACCCTAAAAATTGCGCTAATATACCGCTTTTTACAAATGTGTTTATTGGGACAAACAATTAGACTGATTACCCACATTTACATATAAGTCTGAATGATTACCCAATGTTAGCCTACACTTTTTAAGAAGTACTTATAAAATTGATTCAAATTCATACAAATTTGTATTCTAAAATTAAAATTTTATGTAGTATAGTAGGGAAGTAGGTTGAATAATGGTGAAAATTTAAATTGTTGGTTCTGTCACTAAAAACTATTTGAGATTCGCAGTTTATTAGTGTATAATAATTGCTTCTACACTTTTTTGCTGTTGTAAGGTTTTTGGTCAATTTGTCATAAACTTCACACTAACTCTTTAGATTCAATTTTTAATTTTTAAAAATCGTTCGGACATATTCAAAACGCTTGTTTTATTAATAGAAAAATTCGTGATGATCCTCCAACCTTTTGAAATTTTGTAATATATCGTTTTTTAAAGGCGATTGACGAAAAGGTTTGCATATTTTTTTGGTGTACCTTATCTCTGATCAGACATCTTCACAGATATTGGCTATCAAGCCGAATATGGCTATCTAAATTCAAATTGATGAGATCTCCAGTTTTAATCGTAATTTTTTTATTACGTCACTGATACCAAAGTGAACAGCATGAACCAAATACAGTTGTTGCTCTAAGAGGGAGAGAGACCCAACTTTGTTCTTAACAGCGGCTCCATCCGTTGTAATTGAATTGCTGTCTTTTTGTAAATTTATACCATATTTCTGCAGAGTAGCTTGCGGCAACTCGACATTTTTATCATCTGGTTAAGATCCATGAATTCTTTCTCGAACCTAGATATAAAAAAACCGTCTACATAGTCTAAGAATTGTATAAAAAAAAACCGCCTACAATCTTACGAATTGTATTGAGTGATAGAGGAACGTCTTGAAAACCTCGAACCAGCTTTCAATGTACAGAAAGCTCGAATGGAAACCCAACTAAAGATACCATTCTTGATATTACTGCTGGCAGAGTATTATCGATTTCGTTTGTAAAATAATTTAAAACAGTGGTAGTTTCTGGAGTCATCTTATTTTTTGGTTTTGGCCACTATTCATCCATGGACTTCAAAAGAGTCATTGATTCGACGTTTTAACAAATGGATTTTGTATTTGTGTGCATTGGCGATGCCGTTTCTCCTAATGTTTTCAAAAATTTGATTACATGACATACGCAACTGATGTTCCATAACGTCATGTCAAAGATAGTGCCACACAGAATTTCGACTCCCTTATCCGCCCTCCTCCCCCCTCTTCATTATGACATTGCTTATTTAACTTAATCCATATTCTTTTGTAACCGGTAACCGCCATAATGGCATAAGCAAAACTTAAAATAAAATTTCCGGAATTGGTATTAACGATTTTGGGGTAGGAGAAAGAGACTTCATTTTTATATTCGCCAACGCCAGATTTTGTTTGTATAATTGCGGTAGACGTCTGCGGGTATATAGACGACTATAAGAAAGGTATGCGCACTGCTTTGTAAAAAGTGCTTTCTTTAGCGGTGGTTTAGAAATGGTGTGGCATTTTTTGCGACCTGCACATAAATACCCTGATACCCTGGATTATGATCAATACAGCACTAGATGAACAAACGGTTCTGTTTTGTCCCTTGGATGTCACGCTAAAAAAACTGTTCTTCTTTTGAGGTAAACCAGTTATCGAGTCATTTTCGTATATTTTCATAGGAAGTGAAGTGCTCCTCAGCAAGCCCGTGCCTTATCGATGCAAATATGTGATAATCGGACGGAGCCAAGTCTGGTGAGTAAGCCACATGTGAAAATATTTCCAAATTAAGTGCTTCCAACATTTCCTTGACCGGTTTTGCTTTGTGTGATGGTGCATTATCATTGGTTGCCTTTTATAATATTCTGGTTGTTTTTCTCACAAAGCTCGATTCAAATTGATCATTTGTTGTTCGTAGCGTTTAGTATTTACGGTTTCACCAGGTTTTAGCAGCTCAAAATAAATCACACTCTTCTGATTCCACCAAAAGCATTGTTTTCAGAGAGAAATGACTTTCTTTTCTATCTGGCGAGCAATATTACGCATGTGGTTTTTCAATTTTCCTGTTGCCTTTCATTCAGTTTATGCGGAACCTATTTTCCCAGCTTTTGGATCGTTCCCATGGCTTTTAAATGTATGGAGACGGTTTCTCGTAACACATTCAATTGATCCGCGAGTTGTTTTTGCGTATGCGCATCATCCTCATTCAACAATGTTTGCAATTCACTGTCTTCAAACTTTTTGGTGTTTTTCCACGCTCTTTGTTTCTCATGTCAAAATCACCACTTTTGAATTTACTAAACCACTCGTAGCATTGTGATGAGTTTCAACAAGCATTCGATGTGATTCTGCAGCAGGTTTCTTCAAATGATAACAAAAAATCAATGATGTCCGCAAATCGTAATATGTAGGCACAAAACTCAACATTTTTAACACGTAAAAAACATGCGTTATTGTATGAAACTTGTATGATTATGAATTGGATGTTGTGGAAAGATGCCAAAAGACCTGATATATCGAACAAGATTTTCTTTTAACGCAGGACAAAGGAAGACTGCACACCGCTTGAAATCTTTGGCAATTTTTTACAGAGTCGGGATTCAAACAGCCTAGGTCCAGAACTCCTGAGCACTTTTAGAACACTCTTGGTAGGGTTTACGAGATCTACGGATGCACCACCATCTGATCCGGAATTTAGACATAAGGCTAATGAAATTTGGACTACATTTGGCCAAAAAGGCATCAGAATTCTTATTTTAAGCATGACACATCAACACCGACCTGTGGAGAGCGAGGCGGAATACTCGATATTGAAGCCGCGGCCAAACGATTGCAAATAGTAGACGAATATGACGTTTGCGATATTGGACAAATATGAATTTGGCTGTCTACTACGATCGCCTGTATAGCGAATAAAGCACAAATATGTATATTTGTATTTGTTTTCTGTCCACACGATTTGTCATTTCACAAATAGATAGCATCATATTTGTGTATTATTTGCAATTGTCTGGCCGCGGCTTGAATGGTTGCCCGTTCGTTTTATTCGCAATTGAAGCAACTTCCCTTTCATTTTTTTTTTGCTTTTTCTTCATAATATTGTAAATCAGGGCTGGTCTTTGTGAAATTTGTGTTTTAGCTTAAAATTTTGTTCTGTTTAATTCATTAAAATGAATTTTAATTTTTGTTTTTGAAGCTTTCAACTGGTTTGGTAAATTCTGGTCGATAAGTGACAAATTATTGGAAAATTAACATAGTTTGAGTGATTCGAAATGAGGTTTGATGTCAATCAAAAATAATTGTCAATTTTACATTGTACTGCAATTCAATTATTTAAATGTTGCAGCTGCCTACGCACTGCACTTTTGTATTTCAACTTTAAACATGGTTCTAGAAAAATTTTAAAATATACTCGAATCTAAAGGCATTGCCACAGCTATTTTTCGCGTGACGCGATTTTTTTTCTATTTTCAAATTTTACTGGAATTAAAACAAATTTGACTGTAAATGTTTGAAGAAACTATCAAATTCAATTTCAATCTATAACATCTTTTAATCATTTTTTTGGAAAATAACAATTATTCAAAATCCCCGCGCGAAATTTTAATATTCGCGCGACAAAATTTAAAATTTATAATTTATCAATAAAAATTATTAATTTACAAAAATATTAATAAAACGTTTTATAGAATGCAATTTAATTTGATAGTTTCAATCATTTAGAATCAAATTTGTTTTATTTCCAAATTGTTTGCGCGAAAAATAGCTGTGGCAATGCCTTTACGCCGTAACAGGTGCATTCAAAATATTCATGTAGATATAAAAAAGCTATAAAGCGTACTTTTCTTAAACAATTTAAATTTATAAACAAATTTTTGCAGTAAATAACTTTTTAAACCAAGAAGGCGAACGGAAATTACAATCGTAATTAAAACAAAAGCTAGGTCAAAATGCAAATGCAAAAACAACAAAACTGTTTATACAAGTCGTACTACTATTGCGATACAAACAGAAAATAAAACCTACTATTTCTGTAAGTATTAGTGTCGTGACCCAGGATAACCAGGATAATCTTTAGATACATCGATTTTATATTGCAGTTTGTATCAAAAATAGTATAAACATTTTTGTTGGTTTTAAAGGGACGGAAAATGAGGTATTTCGGAGACTACAGCACCAGCAGAGAAGCGAACCCGGCTAACTTCTTTCAAAAAAAAATATTAACCCAATTAAATCGGATAATAATAGGATGGTGTAAGTGTTTTATCATTTTCATTTCTTTGGGGCAGTGATGCGTAATACCTACATATCATTTTCGAAAAGTCTTTCAAAGTTAAAATGGCGTGAAATGTTTATTTGTAAATATTTATCTCATTTATATTCGGTTATTGATTGAATTTTTGTGGAAAATCGCTGTGTTTAGTTTAAAATGAATGCAACACCAAAAAAAAAAAAAAACATAACATCCAGTTCATCACTACAAACAAAAATAAATGGGTCAAACCTAAAATGACTTCACGCAAGAAAAAATTTTATAACCATAATAAACTGTAGCGAACCAAAACGAAATTTTCTATTTTGCGATTAGTTTCAAATTATTGATCTAAAAAAAATAACAAGAAATACATAAATGCTGCATACTTAATAATTTTTATGCTATAATATTTTCATTAATGAAAATTTATATATTTATTTACTTATAACAGCTCATTTCCGTTTTATGATTATCAATCAATTTTATGTTTAATTTAGCGTTAATTTTTGTGTGTTGTTTTTGTAATTCTTAAAATATTTGTTCATTTCTTCTTCGTGTCTTACCATCTTTTCAGAGAGAGTACTTAACACAAGAAATGTATGTTAATTTTTTTTATGTGATTCGTTTTATATGCTAAATTTTTCTAAAACATGCAGCGACAAACACACAACATATTAGCATAAATATTTACAAACGATTTAAAGACGCAGAAGAAATATGAGATTGGTGGTTACGACGGGTTTGGAATTTGCTTTTAATTAAAGTTAAATGAAAAATAATTCAATAAGCATCCCAAACATTTACATACCTAACGGGCTAATATAATTTTAATATATGTATGTATTTCAAGTCAACAAACTTAAAAATCCAAATTCTTCAAACACCATACTTATATTCAATATCAATATCATTTTTATTGATTTACTATACGATAACACTTTTGATTTTGAATGAGACAATTAAATTTCCGTGTATATGTTTGCAGGGGAATCATCGTGGCTTATTTACTATTATTGTTATTATTATATCGTATCACCTTATCGCGCATCAAATCTTTTCATAATTACGTAACCTTATCAAAAAAATAAACTTTTATATATGTTTGTTGTATTTTTGATTATAAATAGAAAAGTGTTTCTAGTAATATTATGTTTGTAAATGTGACAAAGTTGACACTAATCGTAGGCTACTAGTCAAATAAACGTCAACAACCGATAATCGACAAATACACATCTTATCTAGATTTTTTTTTAAACATACTAATTCGTTTTAAAATATTAATCAATCAAAACGTTCGTCACCGTCATCGAAATTGAGCACCGTCATCTAAACTGTAATTCAACAGACAACAACCTACTTGACGTATTTGGGAATTTTTTATTAAATCGATAAAAAATTTGCTTTGTCTATCAATTTGCAAATTATAAACTTCCAAATAGTCCAATCAAATTGTGACGATCACAACTCGTAGGAGTAGGGATCGCCCTTAAAAATGCAAAAAAAAAACTTTTGACCAATTTATTTCTTTTAAAAGCCTGATTTATGTTTAATTCGGCTGGGCTATAACTGTAAACGAACCGAAACTGTATAAAACAAAACAAAAATGCAAGGTCATTTCAAGGACAAATTGGTTTTTTTACCCGTATTTTTTTAACGAATTCTTATTTTATGCAAAAACATCCAAATTTTACCTGAAACATTCCCTCTATTTTCCAAGGTAGGTTTGTACTGTATCTGCAACGTTAAACTAGGTAGCTTGTTTCTCCCAAAGCCATCTAAACTAATTTGGTAGTGATTCCCCTCAACACCAAGCAACTTTCTTCTTAAATATATTTTCTTTGTAATAGATGGACGATTTGTATTAGAAAAGTGTAAGTTTTTAACAGGAAAACAATCTACATTACCGTCATAAGTGCGTTATTAAGAGACCGTCATACAAAATAAGAGTGCACACCTCATCGGTATCACAAACCATCAGCTAATCGCACATATTTTAATGGCCTAACCGATATGAGGAAACCATGACATAAACCAAAACTTTATCGAAATTCAAATCAAAATTTCATCTTTCTTTCAAGAAACTTTAATAAGTATTTGAATATTTATTTATTTATTTATTAAAAATTAACAATTTTGAACACTAAACTAAAACTAAAAGTTTTGAGGAGAGCGGATAGCTAATGGATTTATGGTCCTTTAAAAGCTAATCAGCTCTCCTCTAAAACAAAAATTAGACAGAAATAATGTACAAGGTATTAAATAACAATTTAGTAATAAACTCCAAGTTAAATATATAATAATAATAAAAATATAAAATAATGAAAATAAAATAATAAAATAAGGTGAATAAAGAAATTTAAAAGATACAGATAATATGTCACGTTAAAGATAATATTCAACCAGTTCAGCCAAATACGTCTTTAAAGTTTTCTTGAAATTGTAAACATTCACAGATCTAGTAATAACAGTCGGTAAATGGTTATATACATATGGACCAAAGTACGATATGGATTTTCTACCAAATTCAGTTTTGATTTTATAACATTTTAAAAGATTAGAACGACGGGTTGTATGGCTATGATTTACATACTGAAACTCAATGTTTGATAGCGTTGACGATAACCGCAAACATTTATACATATATAGTGAAACATGAAATTGGAATAATGCGTTTATTGGCAGGATTCCTTCAGTTACATTCTTCTACAGCTCGACGGAGGGAAACAAGTGTGGAAGCCTACAGATAGCATTGCAGCTTTTGTTTTGTAAAATTTATCACCTTTTTATCTTTGATTTTCCAATATGACCAAAACAAGCAATCGCAAAATAGAATCTTGTGTGAATAAATGAAGAATAAATCATTTTTAGAATATGTTGTGGAACAAAAGAAACAAGCTTCTTAATCAAATAAATAAACGAACTGACTTTTAAACTCAACGTATGAATGTGTTCATTCCAAGACATATGCTTATCAAGTAAAACTCCAAGATATTTGAGTTTATCAACTCCCTCGATAATACCATTTGAAACTTGCAAGGGTTGGAAATCACAATGAGGGAGGAATGGGGATTGAAAGATAATAAATTTGGTTTTGTTGAGGTTTACACATATTTTATTTACATTGAAATATTCTATAAGTACAGTAACGTCGTTTTCCATGTGTGTCATGGCTTGGAAGCAATCTTTGGAATTATAGAATATTGCGGTATCATCAGCAAACATTCTAATTTTCCCAGCCAGAGGTAGGTGTGATATATCATTTATGAAAATCAGAAATAGAATAGGGCCAAGTATACACTACCCTGAGGGTAGTATTAAATGTAAACTTATGACATCAATATTCCAAAGTAAATAAAAAAAAACGCATTTCTTGACGATTGGCGTTTATTTTTTGGTTTATTTCCCTTTACCAATCACTTAATACAAAATTATTGTTTATCTATGTTTTAGCACCTGAACTGGATCAAATGTTGTTGGTGTTGCTTCACATGTAAATTATTATCTCATTCGGATCATTATGAGTCAAGAAATGCAAATATTGCCATTACCCGCATAAATAAAGTTTTATTTACGATCAATACCAGTTGCGCAAATAAATATTCGCTTACTAGTACATTTTAAAGTATGTGTATAAAAATCTTTGTTCCATTTCTAAAATTGTATTGGAAATAAGCATCTGCGACGCAGGTTAGTGCAGCGCGGAATTTGTTTGTACTGAATCTCATGTTGGCCAATTGCCCACCTAATTTTTTTTGGTAATAGCTAGTAAAATATAAATTATTTTTGCTTTTGTAAATCAGTTTTGAACCGGTTTCGAATCCAATTCGTAACCGGAGCATAAAATTAATAAAAACTGATACTGAACCGGGGCAAAAATTAAAATTAGGAGGAATGTCACCGCAAACCGGAACGAAACCAATTTCGGCTTAACTCTCTTGTTGTTTTATTATAAAATTAATAATTATGTATAAAATTGGTTAGTTATATCCTATGAGCGAAAGATATTAAATCTTTTTTAATTCATTTCCAACTATTTAGGCCGGAGCTGGAACGAAACGATGGTCACATTTTGAACAAAAATTGGGTTGAAATTCGAGTTTCGAAATACCCCCTCTTCTTTTGTTGTCTTTTCCGAAGCCTCGATATTTCTAACAACCCTGTTTGAAGAAATTCTTCGAAAATGACCTAATGCTGAAATCATTGTGGCGAGTCATTTCAATGTCCTTAAGGAGAACGACATTGATTCATTGAACGATGGCCTAAGGGCTAAGGCACAAACAATAAAGCAGAGTTACGTCTGCTCATAAAGGAGCCTCTTATATACTTATGTGTATTTATTTTAATTACTCGACTCCTGAAAACTTAGCAACATTCAGGTAGCTCGAAAGCTTGCGACAGCACTGCGCCAAGCACAAAAAAAACGAGGAAAATTGAAGTTCGGCAAATTTGGTTAGTCGATGGCTCCAAAAAAAGAGAACTTTCTGGACATTTTTATTTCTGTCCAGGAAAAGTCAAACTTTCTTACAACTAAATTTTCCTTATCTCTGATCTTTTTCTTACACCGCCAAATGTTTATCATGCTAATTGATTGATGCATCGAATTAAATGAATACCTCAAATACGAGTATTTGCTAAATTTCTTGCAGACATTAACGCTAAAAAAGCAGCTTGTCAGGACGGTATCTCCCAATTGTTCTCAAAAAATGCTGGCAGTCTCCATCTGGAAAACAGTTTTTGAGCATCCTTTAGCCTCTGAAAGGGAGCAAATCGAGTTCTAGAGTCGTAAAGTACTAGATTCAATTTTAACTTTCAAATGAAAAAAAATACTTGGAGGAGCATCACTCGTATCGATTTTGTCATGGGCAATGATGTCAATTAATGGTAAAATCTAAATTTACGCCGGACCTGTCAGAAGGTTCAACCTACACTATTGTGACGAATCCAAACGGCAACTCGTCATCTAATTTACAACCTCCGGTCCAGGGTATTATTTGTACTGGACGGGCTGTCTATGAGCTATAGGTATAATAATTCCGGGTTTGTGTCTGAGGTCACAAAACAAAGCGGCACAAGTCAAGTTGTACCCTTTTCCATTATTTGAAATTCGAATTCTCCATATTCGGTTTCATATACTTACCTAGTATCAATTTTTTGTAATAATCCGGTACCAACAAACAACCGTATTTACTGTTTACAAATACTAAAATTCAAAAAACTCATGCGATTTTCAATGTTTCTTAGTTTTAAAAACGATTTCCTGAAAAATGCGAATTTTCGAGTTGTGCCCCTTTGTTGTATGAGCACATATTTATAGCAAGAAGTACCTATTTGTTAACCTATGTATATGGAAGCAATTTTAGCAAGTGGAATGCCTCACTTGATTTCATGTCTTTTAAGATTGAATTAATCCGGCTAATTTAAAAAAAGCATCACCATATTTAGATATGTCGATCAATTCAACACTACGTTTGTTATTAGTACACCAATGTCTTAAGACAACTCTTAAGATGTATTTTCATAGCTCGAGTGGTACTTATAAGCTCTAAATCAAAAAACTTATATTTGTGGTTTCTTCAGAAGGATTACGTACGATGTTACTTGTTTAGGCAAGACGTGGCTAACAGTTAAGTTCAAAACTGAGGAGTACTTCCCATCATCATACATTGTTCATCGTCGAGATAGATATCTTACGCTAAGGATGGGGGTGTATTATTTGGTGTTGCTGACAAATTTTCATGTGTTCTATACCAATGGCGGATTGCAACTTGGATGTTTTTGTAATGCGAATTAGATATTAGCCATTTTCATTAATTGTAATTAATTCATTCATAATACAAACTTCAGTAAGTCAGTTCTCTATGAGAAATTTATTAATGGTCCTGAGGACTGCTTATATATTCTGGGTGACTTCAACATACCAAAATATGGATTGATTTTGAATTAATGGTTTTTTGACACCGGTGAGCTTAGACACAAACCTCCAAAATTGTATTTCCGAGTTACTATCGTCGGGTGTGAAACAATGCGTAGACGTTGTGAACAAATGCGGAAACGTTTTAGACCTCCTGACAATTTAGCAGCGTCGTCCGAATAGACGTGAAACCGTAAACAAGGAAATCTGTGTTGTGAATTTTAACTTTAAAGCTCTGGATTACGTTTCCTTATGCACTTCTTGACAATTGATTTTGCAATTTACTTGAGATTGAACGAAGCGATGATTTAGACAAAATTTTGGAAGAGTTCTCTCTCGCATTAAATGAAGGAATTTAAAAAGTTAATTCCCAATTTTTTTGTCTTTTTGGGATAATAGAACCGTGGCATGTTAAACGTAATTTTGCCTGTTTTTAGAAGTTCATTGAAACAGAAGCGTTAAAGCCATCTTCAATTCAAAGTTCTGGATCAGCGCGTTGGAGAGAACTTACAAGATATTTGTAATTAATGTATTTGTTTTTAATGTTTGTTTTTCACAGATTACCGAGGGACAATAATCTTCCTTCGTTTGTTCTCCCTCCTTATAGGCAGAGACGTAAATTATTAATAATACAACATTTGTTCCTTGCTTCAAGAATTGATTGCATTGAGATTCTTCAATTACTATTTATTTACGTTCCGTCTCGCTGGCTTCGTTCTAGCGGTGATTTTGTTCTTGAGTTGCTAATACATATGTAAGAATAATTTGGAAATTTTGGTAGAACTGAGCCTCAAATTCGGCCGACTTTCTTTCTAATTGTTGGTAATTTTTTATTATGTTTATAAAGGTTGGTAATAAATAAATAAATAATCTATGAATATGATCAATTCGGTCACCGAACCGGTGCATTCACCAGTCTGGTGAATCCTAGATTATTGCACTTCATATCTGCAAAGTATTCGATTCGAGTTCGCACTTAGATTTAGTAAGAGCATTTTACTGAACCAAAATCCAAGAGGTGGTGGATAATTGGTACGACAATGTCTCCTGATTTATTAAATACTGGTTTCGCCCAAGAGCTCGTCTCCTATGTTTTTTTTTTAATTTTTATTAAAATCTTCTATCTTTAGCCTTTTACGACGTTCTCGTGAAGGGCATTATCTCCAATTATATATTTTTACAAAGGTAGAACTGGCGAATATATACCATCATTTCGGATTGGACACTCAAATGTGAGTGGTTGGACTGAAGATAATAAAGTTGTCTAGGGCCGATCAAATAACCAAGTTGGCAAAGGGTGCGCCAAGACTTTGCAAAGTTTACTTTAATTTAGCTTAACTCGTAAAAATCAGCCCATATTTAGGCTGGTGATCCGAAGACTCACTTCGCTGCACTCGACCGTATTGAAAGACCGATAGTTTGGTAGTAGTAAGATCTCCACTAACATTGTTCTCTCCAAACATTTTCATTGCAGGTGCTGTGAAAAATAAAAATTTACAAATAAATTTTTAAAATCCGAAACTATTGTAAATTAAATCAATTCTATAAGCCTTAACTTAGACGTCACACTAATTAACACATTTATTCAATAATTATACAAATTTGCATTTTATAACAGTAACAATCAACATCTACATATCATATACATATAGTTTTGTTTCTAAATTTATTTTACAATTTATAAATAAACCGCACTTTGAGTCTACTATCAGAGATTACAATCTTAAGTTAAGGGCATTTTTTGACATAAACAGCAATACAAATCTTATCAAGAAAATCAATTTATAAAAAAATTTGACACCGTCGTTAAATAAGAGTAAAACATTTTTGGTTTTGACCCGTATTAAATATCTCAAATGTGGTTTACTAAAGGAATATTAATTTTGATTTAAAATCGGTTTCTTTATTATATGAATAAAATTATAGCAACGCGGCGGAGAAGTGATTGGGTTGGTGCCAAATACAGATTTTTTTTTTTTTTGGTCAACTCTAGAATAAATACGTAGGCAATTGAAGTTATTTGGTTTATACTGCATTATAATTAAAATACATGATTTCGCCCGTATCTTTTATTTGTATATCAATATTTATTTTTCAGATTTATCTAAGAATTCCTGCTATCTATTATGCCTACATGCAGGTAGCGGTATAAATTGACACAAATTCAGAAATTTTATTAGTTCAAATTGCCGTGTCCACAAATATATACATAATTCGAAATATTTTTTCTACTTTTGTACACAAATGTTCAAAATGTATCGATTTTTAATGTGAAAAATGTGCCAAACGTATAACATATACGATTTCTTAATTACCTATATATTCATGAGCGCGTTAAGAGAATTATCAAGACGACGACAATGGAAATTATTTAATTTAATTATGCAAAACAATAACAATATAAAACAAAAATGTGCATGGTGACATTTTACACTTCATAAATTATAAATTTGTCACACTTTTGTCATATTACGCGATTCTCTTCAACCGTATTTTGAATTGTTTTAGTTAACGCTGTATAAAAACAAAAATCAGCGGATTTTTGTTTGTTTACAATTTAAATTTGTAATTTATATGTTTCTAATACATCCGCGTATAATATATGCAAATTTACGTCTTAAAAGCAAAATTTTATCGCATTTTGTATATCTCACAGAAACAACTTTATATGTATAATATGAAAGTAGATTAGTTTGTTGAACTTATTTTGCGTATCTTTAACTCACTGCTCTTTATGGATAATTTTATACTGCTTCGATTGTTACAAATAGTTTTAAAAAAACCTAAATTTATGGTATTTTAAGATACATACATGTCTGTGTATTTATTGTGTGTGTCCGCGAATATAAGAATGGTAATTTAGTTCCGCTTAAAACTATTAGAGTAATAGGTCTTTAGTTTAATATAGAAAGACACGTATAGTTATAAAATCAAATTGGAGTTAATATTTTAATGATTTAACAATAAAAATAAAAAAATTAGGTTTCGGTGTGATAGCTTTAATGGAAGTTTAGTTGTGTATTGTTTGGCTGAAGGTTGTTTCAAAATTATAGTAGGTTACGAAAACTTCTTATGCATTTTGTATGAAATTTTCAAATAATGAACATCCGCCGCTTACATTCAAAAAAAGACTGGCTTGAAAGGTGTGTTGGAGGGTAATAAATGTTACGGTCATTTGACCGATTCCGAAATGGTCGAAAACAAAATACGACTTGCAATTCAAAATTTCCGGAATTCCCAAAAAAATATGAACAAAATCGTAAATTCTGGAAAAGGTAGAAACAAAAATTCGATATTTTTGCAAATCGATATATTTGATTTGTCGCATTTGGTATGTCGTGATTCTGACGACCGTGAATCCTTTTGACTGTTCTTTCATTTATGGAGTGCAATGATGTTTGCAGAATACTACAAAAACTCACCTTGTTTGCGCTAGAACATGACCAAAAACTGCTTTGAAATGATGGCGTGATTCCTTTTTGGTTAATTGGTAGCCATCACGTTACGGAAATATAGATGTTGGCAACAGGTTGTGTAAAATCAAATGTTGCCTTTTTAAAGCTTTTAAATTTCATGGTAACTTGGTAATTTAAATGTTTGTTTTATATTAGTAAATTTTCAAAGCCAACATGTTGGAGACCTGAAAGCGTCCTTTATCTTCAACTTGCTGACCATTTTTCTTCAGTTAAAAGCTCTTTTGGACATCCTTTCTCCTTTGTTATATTTCGTTTGCAATATTTCCTTACTATCAGCTTCCTCATTTCTGATGTAGAGTTTTTGTTTTTGCCCAATTTTTCAACTAAATGAAATACCTCTGAACTATCAAAATCAATATTTCAATTTAAAAAATATCTTACCGTTAAAATTGAAAATGATTGAATGATGTTTTATTTATTGAGCTATTTGTAATTAAATAGCCACACTTTTTGTTAGCAATTTTTGACAATACAATATGCAACCAATCAACATTTAATAATTTTATTTCAAAAAATTATTCAAAAATGTAAAACAGTTCGGGGTTTTAAAAATTTAACAAAACAAAATATTGCAAACTATTGTTGAAAGTATCTAGAATTCGATTTTATCGTTGGGCCTACTTGTTTTTTAGTAAGGCCTCACTTCGCTGGATGCATTCATTGTTTCTAATTTTGTGGCCACCAAGTAAGTGCAAGAGAGTTATTGTTGTGTTCAATCGATAACACTGACAATTAAAATCATTTAGTTTCACGGAGCTAAGTGAAACGTGCGACTAAGGGCCAACCAATGCGGAAAAGCAGGTGTTTGGGACATGGAAAACCAGACGTTTTGATCATGGAAAACAGATAAGCCTATTTTCACGTTTTTTTGTACACACTTACTCACAAAAAAATATTGCTTATGTAATGTAAATTACATTAAATATAGGTCCATTGGAAGACTGTATTACAAAATAATAGAAAGCTTGCATTAAAAAGGATTTAATACAATTTGCATTAACTTGAAATACAGAAATTACATTAAATTTTAGTGCAACATTCCATTAGAATGTAAATCAAGTTGTAGAAGAACCGTCAATCAACTAAGTAGAAGTATTAAATTTTAAAGCAAGTTGCATTAAAAGTTTTGTAAGTTTAGCCCTATTTTTTCTGGGGTTTGGTCTTTGTTTTTGGTGCCTTGAGGGTCGAAATCTCAGAGATCAGTTTACTTTAAAGAACCAAACATTCATTTTTCCATTGGCGGGCTACTTCACTTTGTAGTCGCCTAAGGTAATAAATTATAAATTAAGAACTGAAAAACTTACCTTTAACATAATAGACGTTTTCGGATTCCAATTATTTTATTTGTCATTTAGTCGGTTTGATTTAGCGAATTTTATATCAGTAAAGTAAAACACGTGCATGATTCATATGTACATTTAAGTCTGCTTATTTTAGCGAATTTTATGTTGGTATAATTTTTAAATTTGAGCAGGTTGCTTTAAAATGTTTAATAATTTTATTAAAAATATTTTCTAATGCAAATACTGCTTTAGAAATCTTCATAATTGCATTAAAAATTAAAGTTAGTTTTTTAAGTGTGTAGGAAAAGGAAATTTTGCTTCTGGAAACGAAAGCTTGCTTAGGGCGCAAATGTTTCTATTATTTTGCGGGACCCAAAAACAAACGAAAGGCGGCCAAATCTCTTCATGGGATGTAAGGCCAGAGAAGGAAGAAGGATACGAACCCTTGCCTAGGGCCCGCATTTTCCTTAATCCACCACTAATATTGCAGCTTTAAAAATGCGTGAGAATCGCAAAAAGTGGGTTCGTGATGGATGTGATTGCCGATCATATTCAAAATTTATTAGAATGTTTTTGAATTTAAAAATATACCTCCCCGCCATAGATGCATTTGGCATAATCAGCCGGCATATTGGCATTTTGTAATATTTTCGATCTAGGGGTTTGGCTAGTTACCAAAAATTTTAACGTGCAACTCGCGTAAATTCGGTTCTTCGAAAATTCGGTAATCACATTTTTTCTTTTACAGATGATCGTAGGGGTCCAGTAATTTCATAGGGGAAATTGTATGTACTAATTCAAAAATAACAATCCAAAAATATCTAGGCATTAGTACTTTTTGATGGTAATTTTGAATGTTTTTTTTTTTTATTTAGAATAAAGATGTGAAAAATCCATTTTATTTATGTTTTGTTTAGTTGTGTAGGTTACAAATTTTATATCGATACACATTTTTTGTGTGTATGTATAATAACCGTGTAAGGTGCATTGTAAACATACCAACAAAGTTTTCTGGTGAAACGTATTCTAAGTCCCTAAAATCTATTTTTCAAACGATCTACTTCCAATTTCCAAACGTCCAATTTATATTTTTTCCGATCAGTATATGAACTTATTATGGTGACTTTACGTAATTTTTCTGCAGAAACATTTTCAGCAGGACAAAATTTAATTCAATCGACATAAGACTATTTCGTAAACAAATATCCCCTCCCGATTAAAATATTTTTAAATTGCAGAAAAATGTTCAGAAAAGGTACAAAATTAAACAAATAAAATTGGACAAATTTTCAAAAGGAGTACCAAACTGACAAAATAAATATTGCTGATATTTTTGCTCATTCTGCCACTTTTGCTAATTTATATTTTGGTTCCTTATTAATTTATATACCCTGTGAAAATGAAAAAAATGCGAAATGTCCAATGTCATAATTAAAGAAGAAACCAAAAAAATGACAAGGAAACTAGGTTTTTACGTCTTGAAAGGTTTATTAGTCGTAATTTTGATTGTTAAGACATACATAATAATGTATAATTATTTTGTAGTTATTTTATAAATGGCAGTGCATCAGCCTCTTTAATAAGTCTCGTTTGGATTTTATAAATTTAACGCATCAATCGTACGATTGCCAAAAAGCTGGCCAAAATTAAAAATAAAATTATTTAGATTTATTTTACATTGGGTTGGCTTTATTTAGCGTATTTCCTTGGCAAATTTACAACAACGATTGCATAGGCTAAATCGCTGCAAGAATAATATTAACCCAACAAAAAATTGGGTTTAATTAAACGTAATTCTAATTCTTGGTTATGATACCTGCCACCAGAGTCAGATTACAAGGTTGGCTTTTGTCAATTAAATCAAATTGGCTATTTTCTTGGAAAAAAAGTAAACCCAAAATAATTCGAATTAAATTTTGGTCAACAAAATACGCTTATTAATATCCTAATACCCTAGACACACTGCAATTTAATAAAACTTATTTAGTGAATTTTTCGAGATTAGTCGCAGTGTGCCAACCTCGATTTTAGCTAATCCCTTTATTTTTGCATATAATACTTAACTAGTTTAGCTAAATCGGATTTATTAAACCACAGTCTATCTAGCGTATAAGGGTCTTAAAACAATCATAAGAGGATCGAAATCCCAGCAATGAACCTTCGCTCAAGCTGCAGTCGTTGTGTTGAATTACTTCATAAAAGACATGTATGCAAAAAACATACGTAGAAGTTTAAAAATACAACTAATTTTAATCAAACAAAATGGAATCAAACTCCTGGAGGTCTGTGGAATATAATAATACGTTTTAAAATATTAGTATTTAAACAATAAATCTTAAGAAAACAATGATTGTTTTTGGTTTTTTTAAATATATTTTTAAAAAAACTGTTTTTAATGAAAAAGTTATATAGTTTGGTAGAGTTCAGTCATAAGTACATACATATAAGGTTGCAGTTAATAGTATTACCTATAAAATAAAATAAAAATCAGCTGCTCCTAGGTTCCTCTCGATTTTTTATGCACATTTTAAAATGAAAAATATTTGACATTTAAGAAATGAACAAAACGAGAAGGAAATCAAAATTTCATAAAATTTAGGTTATTTACCAAAAAAAGGGTTAGTAAGGTATGAAGAGTGTGAAAGTTTGTAAATGTAACAAGAGATTCGTAATCGGACCCGAAAACCATGAAAATGATATGCATCTTGATTGGAATATGATATATTATGTGTACCGAATGAAATTTGTGATTGGTAAATGAAGAATTAAAATTAAACGGCAATATATAATCATTATTTTTCTTTAATTGTTCTATTGCACATATCGTACAGTTTTTAAATAATAGTATTCATTCAAACTTTTTGTTTATTTGACGGCGAACATTCACTTTTTCCCGTATGGAAGCCATTAGGTTCTGGATGGTGCCTTCGGTGACTCTGACGAATGCCCGTTTCCATCTGTGCTGGAATTCTTGGTCATTTTTCGCAGCTTTAGGTTCTTTTTCAATTCCTTTTTCACTAGAGCCCAATATTTTTCGATTGGACGGTCTTCCGGCACGACAGGCGGATTGTAATCCTTTGAAAAAAATTCGATGTTATTGGCTGTCATAAAATCCATTGTTCCTGTAGCATAATGAATCGAGGCAAGATCGGGCCAAAAAATAGTAGGGCTATTGCGTTTTTTTTAGAAACGGCAACAAACGTTTCTGAAGGCATTCCTTGATGTAGATTTCGCCATTCATAATCCCATTTATTATGTATGGACGTGATCTTAAGCCGCATTGGCAAATTGCTTGCCAAATCATACGTTTTTGCCAAATTTTTCAACAGCTACGGTAGTAATTGCTTTGTCCAGTTCTTCACCTTTCTTTTTGATGTAATATTGGGGACTTGGAAGGGTCGAGAAATCCATTTTGACGTAGGTCTCGTCATCTATTATGATACAAGAATCTTTTCTTTCGTTCAACAATTTGTTAAGATTCTTTGCTCGATCGATCCCTCTATTAAATTGTTCAACACTTCTTTTGGGGTTTTTTGACTTCTTGTATGTCCGTAGATTATTTCTGGTTTTAGCTCGTTCCACCATCGATTTGGTTGTTTTGGTTTTTCTGGCCAAATCCCCACAGACATCGAGGGATGTTTGAAAATGACTTACAATTTTTTGATCCAACATTTTATTTCGAGCACCTTTTTTTGCTCCGGATCCGGGCTTGCGTGATACAGAAAGATTGATTTGACATTTTTTTTTACATTTGTTACCATATTATTGGAAACACCGGCCAATTTAGCCATTTTTTTACTGGTATACTCTGGATGATCATTGCACGATCGTATTAAATCACGTTTTTCTCCTTCTAATGCGTCCATTTCGAAATAAATGAAACAAATGCCCAATTTGACGTTTATTCGTTTTTTAAAATGGTTTTTCTACAAAATAACGGTACCAGTTTTTCTCTTTTGCGTAGTAATCTACGAGATAATATAAATTGGGGAATTAAAAATTTTATTCGGTACACATAATATACGGTATTTTATGCAAAGGTGTTGTTAATAAGTGAAGATCGGTAAGATCGGTGTCGTAATCGGTGACCCAAAAAACCATGAAAATGACATGCATCAGCTTTTCGACAATCGGCCTCACTATGTACGTCGTCTTAAATTGTTTTCGATATTTTTTCAGTGTTATTTATTACATTTTACATCATAAATAAACATTAGCATTCTAATCTATCTATAGCCAACGAATTGATCGTTGGTAGCCACAAAATGATTTTTTTTTCTGACACTTGAATTGAACAAAAGATATTTATTTTTTTTTTTTTTAAAAAAACATCTTTATTGATATGGCTACTACAATCTTAAACATTATTAATTCATTAGTAAGGTTGACATTAGTACTTATGAGATAAGCATAAACTTGTGTGGGTCTGCTGGACCAGTATCCAGTTCCCTTAAGATATAATATTCATACGGTTAGCTCATGTGGTTTGATTCGTTTGAGCCGCCTTATTTCGTTTGTACTGTCCAGTAGTTGTACGGCCTCAACGTTGGTGTGGTTAAGAAGCCTCTTCTCATGTTTAATGGCACATTCACGGATGACGTCGTCTATCAATTGTATTTTTAGATCATTGTGTATTTCTCTGTTAGTCACAAATCGGTAAGCGTTGGTGACCATTCGAAGAAATTTATTTTGGCTACGTTGTATAATGTCTCTATTGGATTTATGAGAACAACCCCATAGCTGCGCACCATACATCCATATTGGTTTGAAGATAGTCTGGTAGACTAGTCTTTTGCAATACAGGTTCATTTTGGAATGATGCCCAATTAACCAGTACATTTGACGTTGTTTTAATCGTATCTGTTCAGCTTTTTGTCTCACATGATGTTTCCAGTTGAGCCTTGAATCTAAATGCAGACCAAGGTATTTAGCCGATTCAGCCTGCGGCACTTGCACCCCATTGAGGTATATGTGTAGACTGTTATTTTTGTGTCGGAGCGTAAATGTCACATGGGTTGATTTGAGCTCATTAAGCACTATTTTCCAGTCAATTGTCCATTTAGTAACGTCGTTCATTGCTCGTTGAAAATTTTCCACTGCCCTTGGTTGTGATTCGTCTACTGACATAATTACAGTGTCGTCAGCGAACGTGCCGATGAACGTTTTATTCGTTGTAGGTATGTCCGCAGTGTAGATAAGGTAGAGGAGGGGTCCCAATACGCTTCCCTGCGGAACTCCCGCTAGAGTTGGATAAAAGTCAGAACATGTTTCTTCATGGATGACTCTGAATTGGCGATCAGAGAGGTATGATTCAAGCAGCTGGCAATAGTTTTGTGGTAGCATTTTGCTCATCTTGAATGTCAATCCCTCGTGCCAAACCCTATCAAAGGCCTGAGATACATCCAGAAATACGGCGGGGCAATATTTCTTTTCTTCTAACGCTTGCTCTATTACCGTAGTTATTCGATGGACTTGATCTATTGTGGAGTGGTTATTCCTGAATCCAAATTGAAAATCAGGAACGTTTACCATTGGCTTTAGACGTTTTAGTAGTAGTTTTTCAAACAGCTTTGATAAGGTCGGAAGCAGTGAAATTGGTCTGTATGATGTTACTTCTTCATCTGGTTTACCTGGTTTCTTCAACATAATTATTTGAGCCGTTTTGAAGCATTTGGGTATATACTTCAATCTCATACAGGCATTAAATAAGTATGTGATCATGATGATTGCTTTGCATGGAAGTTCCTTGAATAGACCCGGTGATATTTCATCAATTCCTGGTGCCTTTTTTTGACTAAGACTTTTGTCGATTTCTTCAGCAATTTCCATTGGCGTGACCCTTTTAAAATCCTGATTTGGTTGATAGACAGGTGTTACGTCAATGTTGGATTGAATGTCATGGGGTTGAAACACTGTTGCTAGGTGTTGAGCAAAGAGTTCCGCTTTTTCTTTGTCATGTCGAACCCAATTGCCTTGAGCATTTCTTATAGGTGGTACTCGAACTACAGGTCGTTTAAATTTTCTGGTTGCTTTCCATAACGAGTAGTCCTTATCCATTTCTGGACCTAGCCCGCTTAAGTAGTTGTCGAAGCAATCCTGTTTGAAGCTTTTGATTAGCCTATTGACTTTGTTACTTATTCGATTGAAGGTGGTTTTGTCAGCGGGATTTCTGGTGAGATGCCATATTCTCCTTGCCTTTCTCCTTTCCTTGACTTGTTCCCTGATTTCAGCCGGGTATTTGACTTCAATCTCCACTTTGTCCTTTAATTCTGGAGTAGCTAGACTGGCGGCCATACGAGTGTATTCAATGAAATTGTTTGTTTGTTGTTCCAATTCTTCATTACTTTTAATACTAACTTTTAATTCAACTAGCTCTTCCAGATTTTCTCTGAAGAGGTCCCAATCCGTGAATCTATTAGTAAGGTTTTGCTTCTTTTTTTTCTTGATGACTATAGCGCTTACTGACAACAGTACAGGAATGTGATCAGATGTTAAGTCGTTAATTCCTTCGATTATAGTGTAATTGGATGAAATACCTTTTATGATGAAGAAATCAAGCAAATCTGGTATTTTTCCTGCATCCGTTGGCCAATACGTTGGCCTCCTTGGAGACAGATATTCACATTTGTTTTCATGAATGGCATTGAACAAAGCATTTCCTTTCCCATGAGAAATTAGCCTGGAACCCCAAGCTGTATGTTTTATATTATAGTCCCCTCCAATAATAAATCTTGGACCGAGCTTATTAAAGACGTTATTAAATTGTAACTTCGTTGGTGTATACCGTGGAGGACAGTATGCTGCCGCAATATTTAGATCTGCGCCATTATATTGGATTGAGATAACAGTTGCTTGCATGTAGCTTTCTCGAATATCCTTTTGTTGATTATGTTTGATATTATTTTTAATTAGTACAGCTGAACCACCTCTGGCTCTTTCACTAGGATGGGTTGTCCAGTAGGAATTAAATCCCTTTATTCTAAAAAAGCTTTTGTTGGAGAAGTGCGTTTATGAAATAAGTGCAATATCTATGTTGTTTGTATGGAGAAATATTTCCAGTTCTTGGGCTCGTTGGTTGAGCCCATTAGCGTTCCAAGTTACAATGCGTATGAACGAGTTAATCATTTGTGTGTATGCTGACTTTTTTTGCTAGGCGGATAGAAATTAATTTCTAGTTTTGCCACCCTTTCTGTTAAGTGACCAAGTGTCTGTTGAATTTGACTAAGCTTTTTAATAATTTCAAAGTTATTAGACTCGTTATTAACTTCTATATGTTTGTTGTTTTGGTTCGATTCATCAGCAGATAACTTGGTGATTTGGGCATAGGATAATCCAACTGTGGATGGTGTGATTGTTGTTTGTGGTTTAGCAGCTTTGGTTTGTAATCGCTGTACTACTCTTGTTCTATTATTCTGTTGACTTTTAATTTTGTTCTGATATACACAGCATCCTTTATAATTTGCAGTATGCCCTTGTTGTTGACAAAGAGCACATGAAGGCGCGATATCTGGTTATTTTTTGCATTTTGTCGTGTGATGATCTCCAGCACATTTAACGCATTTGGTTTGACGATAGCAAAAACTCTTGGTATGTCCAAGTTGTTGACAATTCGTACATTGTGGAATGTCCCTTGTCTTGTTAGGTGGCTCAATTTTAACTATACAGTACGCAAGTTTCTTGATGTTGTATACTTCTTTATTGTTGTCTTTTTGTTTTAAGTCGATGTAAAACAATGGAAAGTGTTTCTTGTCTTTTACACCATTAGTTGTGACCATTTTGTATATGTTAGTAATACCTGCGACTTCATGTCCCATTTTTTCTAAGTCTGCTTTAATTACATCGTGACTAATGGAAGATGGTAAGCCTCTGATAACTACTCTATAAGCCTTTTCGCTCTTCAGCTGGTAGGTGTGATATTCTATATTTTCGGATTGGTTGCTGGGTTCTTTTTTTAATTCTTCCAGTAATTTTTTGACATTTCTGTAATCATTTTCATTTTGAAATGTAATTTTAATGTCACTATTTGAAAGCGCCTTAAAATTAGTTGATTCACTAGTGATTTTTATTACTTTTTGTCGAAAAAGTTCGAAATTTTTGATATTGCTCACGTTAATGGGTGGAGGCAGTGGTATTTTTGGGGTTTTCTGTTCAGTGTTATTGATCACAATTTGTGTAATATTTTTTGGAGGAGTTTTCGTTTTTGTACGCCTGCGTTTCCTAGCATTTCTGTTATCAGCACCGGAAACTTCTTTTTCCAGTTCTTCCTCATCTGTGCAAGAATCCTCTTGACTCAGAGCACTGAATCTATTATTCTGTTGAAAAACTGGAAATTGCCGCAGCAACCAGTTGGAATTATTTGAATGTTCATGTTGACTGGCTGATGGCTGAATATGGTTTGAAGAAAGATTGTTAACTCGTGCTGAATCCTTAGCTATGCTATTTTTAACCTTTTCTTTTAGTGTAGAGTTTTCTCTCTTAAGTTCAGCAACTTCATTGCTCAGCTGCGCGATTAGTTTCTCCATTTTTTGAAATTTATTTAACAGCTCCTCGCTATTTATAATATTTGTTGATGCACTCGGCATTTGTTCTGATAATGAAGTTACTTTTTCAGTGGAGATTGCGTTGTTTGCAAATATTTTTTTTATTGGTGATCTGATTGTAATGGAGCCCTTTCGGAATGAAAGTTCTTCCTCGTTACTCTTTTGAGCGTTGATATCGCTTAGCTTATTTTTGGTATCATTTGAATTATGTAGCAATGTTTGGTCCCCCCTAGAATCCATGGGACCGACCTCCGGAGAGAGTGGATTTTCCTGAACATCAGGTCTGCCACCTAGGGTATTAGTTTCCTTGTTTGTTTTATCCATTGCTTTTGTTTTTATAGTGTTATTACACTCGCCTCTAGAAGTTCAGCCGTTGTGATACATTAAAAACGCAAAACAAACGTTGCCCAGGTGCTACCGCGTGGAGGTAAACTAGAGACAGTTAATGGTTTCTACATAGTTGCAACGTTGGAGTATAAACCAATTTATAATTGGCTATAAACGGTCAACGCCTACCCTATTGAATCCCACCCAGCACAACAAAAGATGAAAATTTTTCCATTAACGGCTAACTTTACGATGTCGTGCAGAATATTTTTCTGCAGAAAAATTGCATATGTAAAAAAAGGAACCGACGAAGATATTCCAAAATAAATAAAAATAAAACAATTTTCGGTACAATCTTCAACGTGTTTTGCTCGTAAAATTTATATTATTCAGATTTTATTAGGTCTTCAACAATTTTTATAATTTTAATATTTAAGTATTGTTCATTATTAGACACCCAAACTGAGTATTTTATAAAATAATTGAATCTATAATTATGTATTTTCTTTTTTGGGTCGGTAGGAAATTGATGATTAGTTTTAAGTTAAATTTTATGTTTAAATGGTTTAATGTTTATGTTAATTCTTGTTGCAGTAAGTAATAATTATTTAATTGGATATAAAAGGAACATGAATAAGGAAATTAAGTGTTGTTATTTTAAATTTTTCTTAAATATTTTATCAGGTAAATTAATGAAATGCGGACAGCATTAATTACAAAATTAATAATAATTGTTTTTAAGTCCTGTTGTAAATTTAGGGAGTCCTGAGTATCCGGCCCTGGATTCCAGAGAAATGATCACCTAATAATGTAGTTAGATTGTATTGTCTTGTGCTAATCTATTTATTATTTATTGTATTAATAATTTACTAACTATCGATCGCATTGGTGTCTGTAAAAGGGTCGAGTCTATCCCAACTAATAATCCTATCCTATCCTTCGTACCCTACACGGTGTGGGCCCGGGAGTCCGGGAGATCCTGCTATAATGCTTGACCGTACACTCATAATCAATCAATTATTAGACGCCCAAACTGAGTAGTATTTGTATTTGTCCGTACATCCCAACAACAATTTTTCAGTTTCCACAAAACCAGAAGCATTTTGAAGACACCAACCAGTCGATCTTAGGAAGAATTTAAATTGTTTTATCTTTCAGATCGTTTTGAGCCTCTTCCTTAAAAAACATACAAATGCATTATAACTGGCTTACTTTCGAAAATACAAATGTGATATGACTGGATTATCTGATCACAAAAGTGTTCAGTAACACATCAATAGAAAATATATTTACCATAATTACATCATTACTAATCATGTCATAAATTTAATTGCAAATTTTCAATAGCTGTTATTAAATAACGTGATCACTTTCAATCTTATTATACCGGAACTACTCTCGTAAATAGCTAAGCATACAACATAAAGTAATACAAATAGATAAATATATAAACAAAATTGTTTATTTTTTTTTATTTGTATCAATTATTCAACAAAAATTAATAAACTAATTAAAAGTAATAAAACAACGTAAAATGGATTATACTCGTATAACTGGAGAATGGATTTATACCAAAAATGAATACTGAATGGAAATTTAATTAAATTATTAAATAAATTTAATTACGTTTGAAGTTTGATGCACATATATTTTGTGCTCAATCTAATTTTCTAATCTATATTATAATCACAATAAGGAAGAGGAATGAGTTTCGACGTCACAAAAATCATCGGTATATGTTCAAACAATTTAATAAAAATGCAAAATACATAATTATAAATTGATAATTGTCAGAGATAAAATGTTTAATATTTTGTACTAAAAATTAATCAATAAAAATTGTATATCTTAATTATTCATAAATTTTGTAATATCCCTATATACAATGATTTATATGCTATATATCCTTTATATCCTTTATATCCTTTAACCCTTTTTTACAATTTATTGATGCTATTTTTAGTAGGGAGAGTTTACTATACCATATTTATAAACTAACTATATTTTAAATTTCAATATTTTTTGTTATCATTTTATATTATCTAATTTTTCATTTTATAAAATATTTGCCTCCGCGCTCGGCAAAACAAAAGCTGTATAAATTATAGTTCTGTTTTTTTTTTAATTAATAAATACTTACACTATCAGTTTATTTTTATTTATGTGAATTATTAAATATGGTGGAACCCAAGATATTTATATTTAAAATTGTAAAAAATTAATTTTAGTTGGGTTATAAAAACCTTTCATTCGGATATTGTATTATTTGTAATATGATAT
Source organism: Tipula vernalis (assembly GCA_958295665.1). Classification (NCBI taxonomy): domain Eukaryota; kingdom Metazoa; phylum Arthropoda; class Insecta; order Diptera; family Tipulidae; genus Tipula; species Tipula vernalis. Next base: position 115,397,660 of record OY282560.1, on the reverse strand, counting down.
TTGAGGTGGTATGGCGAGGAGGAGGAGCAGTGAAATACTCGTATATAAACCATAAGTACTACGTATTTTTGCTTTTATTGTAAAGTAATTTACCTTTGGAAGTTTTGAACTGATCTGACCTCTTTGTCCATCAATATTCTAGGCGAGATCTCAATTCAATATAATTTCGAATTTTTGTATAGAATCACTTAAACAAAACAAATAGTAACTGCTAACTGCATTATAATTGCCCTCATTTGAGCGACTACAAATATAAAAAGTAGAGAATTTTGATTTAAAAAACTTTTCAGCATCAATTATAGAATGTTTCGAGATGATCCCTGTCCCTTACTTTCTTTGCCAGCTTCAAGCGTTATCGTTTCGATGGATGGATAATTTATAATTTATTTCAATAAATGTTGATTTTATGTAGGATGCCATTTTCGTATTCTTGGCATTTCTCAGTTTGGCTAATTTTTTTGTGAAATGCAGACGTGTAATTTGTTACGGAGCGGTATAGTCCAAAAGAGTGCTAAATGCTTAAAACGAAACCCCGCGCGTCTTTTGCGACAAGAAGTAAACCAACTTGTGTGGAAGGCCTTTACTTTCAACAGGATGGTGTCACATGTCACATACGTCAAATGTTTCGAGGATGTATCATCGATGCCCGCAACACCACCAGACATTTCTTTGTGAAGCTACCTGAAAAGCAAAGTGTACATCAATTGTCCGCATTCTCTTGTCGGTATGAAAACAACCATTCGATAAGAAATTTTCAACATTTCGACCGAAACACTTGGCCACTACGTATTGGTGGACACTTATCAGACATAATTTTTCATATCTATATAAAACGAATTGTAATGATGACAATAAAAATATTAATTGTAATTTAGAAGAATTTGGTTTTAGTTGCTGAGTTAGTCAACAAATAAATCGTTCATTTAATTATGGGTCATCCTAGAGCTAATAGTTTAGTTTCAACAATAAACTAAAAAAAAATAATAATAACGAGTTGATTCACGCTCATCTCGCTAAGGATTTATTGAGAGCACTGTCGAAGAGAATTCGCTGGAAGTCGGCGTGGATTGTCATAGCACGTCAATTTTTAAATTGAAGTCCATTTTGAAGTCTCCCGAAGGAAGCATTAGTCTAATTGGTAAGACTCGTCCTCGAACCACATGTGTTTAGAAGCACAAAGAAATTTAAAAATTTTATAACATCGATAACTTTTTGGTGCGAAGTGATGAAACGACGATCGGTTTCACTGTACCTTAAATCCGATCGTTCTTTCCACAGGAGTTCCGAATGTGGTATGACCAGGATTTTTTTTTCAAACTTTCATATGGTACTACTCAGAGTAGTCAAACTTTCGAAGGCTTAAGGCTCAACCGGCGAAAAATTATAAACTTAAAAAGTTTAGTGGAACGATTGCATTATTGATTGCATTATTTTTCGACATTTGATTTCCACCAAACTTTTTTCCTTCTAATGAAATAAACTTTATTAATAATATAATTAATAATTTATAAACATATTTTAAACTATTTTATTGTAACAAAATAAAATAAAAATTGAATTACAAATTATGTATTATCAAAATGGCAATGAAAATGGGGCTTTGTAATTCATAAACATGAAACACAAAATTTTTCCATTTTTCCATTTACAAAAAAATCGGCTGAAAAATGTTGACAAATTAGCAAATATGTAAATTAATACCACAGTAAAACCTATAAAAATAAAATGTAAATTTATAAATATAAATAAAATCGAATGAAATAAAAATCTTTGCATCTACCGCATCAAAAAATTATTTGGATTTGAATTTTTTTTTCTTAAGTTTGGACGCAAATTATAATTTAACGAAGCTTCGTTAAATTTCTTAAGTGACGTTCATTTTTCGCTAGGTGAGAATACAGAAATCCCATCTACCGCATTTTTCTGTTTTGTTAATTCTTTATTTTTAAGTCACCATTTTAGTTTCCCTAAATGAAAATAGCTATCATAAAATAATTAAAAATGAACATTTCAAGTGACAGTTTAATCATTTTATAAAATTAAAATTTTTCGATTTTTGGTTTAGATTTTTTACACCAAAACTGTCGATTCGTCATACATAATCTTGGAAATATGCTGGAAACAACTCAAAGTGGTTCGTTCAGTTCAGAACTTTTCGATTAGTTCAGCTGTCACTAATGTAGAATTCGATTGTTTTTTTACCCGTCATTAACAGAGTATTCCAATTGTTTTACGTCAATCGAATGAAAATATTATTATGACACTATAATTGCGTTTTTTTATGTGTGTGTTTGTGTGTCACGCTGACAAATTTTTTGTTGACAAATAAATATCTTAAAATATCCTCCACATTCTCGATATTGAAACGGAAATTTTTATAATTTTATTTTTATTTTTAAATATAATTTATTTTTTCATGTAAATCACAAGGTCATTTTAGACATAAATTACAGAGGAAATAATTTAAGGCGTCAAATCTAAAATGTCATCATAATAATATACACCGTATTTGTTGGCGTGTGTAAAAAGAGAGGTTACTCGACCAAAAAAGCTAGAGTAGCACAAAATGCACCAGTGCAAACAAATGTTTACCCTCAGTGCATTTTTTTTCTTCAATGAGACAGTTTGACAGCCAAAAGAGAGTACTATTTTTACTCTTCGAGTGAAAATTTTTCTACAATCGAATTCGACATTAAAGGGGTAACCAGCGAATCAGTACGAAACCTTACAGAATTTAACGAAACTATTTTCTTACGGAATATTTGACATATTGGCCATTGAAACCGTAACAGTTGACAAATACAGTATTAAAATTGTAATGTGAATAGGAAAATTTATTATTTTTAAGAAAACTGTGCTTTGAAAATTTTAATGTATTTGACATATCCTTCAGTTTGCGCGTTAATTTTCGCTCTGTTTAGTGATGGCTGAAATGAACGAAAAGTTCTTAAAAATTCGCTGGTCAGTAACATGCACTTTCTGTATATCGCATTCTTACTTAAAGTTGTTACAGACTCGCTGGTTCCCACATAATAAAGCGAAAATTAACGCGCGAACTGAAGGATATGTCAGAATACACCAAAATTTCCATAGCACATTTTTCTTCAAAATAAAAAATTTTGTTATTCACATTAACAATTTTAATACTAGGTATATCTGTCAGTTATGTGGCCAATATGTCAAGTATTCTGTAAAGATATAATTTCGTTAAATTCTGTGTCTGCAAGTTAATAAATTTGACAACTTGATTAATTTTACAAATCATATTTTAATTTCGAGCTTCTCTTGTTTGCTAGGCACTCGGTTATACAGGGTGTTCCACATGGATCAATATCATGAAAAAAAGCCCACTACGCATATGCCCGGAAATGAACCGTTACCCACTTCAATTGCATTTTAAAATGTTTAGCATGGTACACTGCCTTGAATGATGCAGATGCCAATAACTCTTCTAAAAATTAAGATAACTCAATTGTTTTTCTATAATTTTAAAGGCACAGAGTGCTTCTTTCTTGTCTGAAAGTAGGAATATCATGCATGATATTTTCCATAAAGAAAACATTGGTGGAATTAAAAAAATTGTGCGAGAAATAACAAAAAAATTCATTAAATTCATTTTTTCTCGAAAAACTCAATAATTTTTGTTTTTTATTTCAAATTTAAATTTAATAGACTATTTAATACAAAATTGCTTCCACGTTTTTTATCCAATCATGTATAGTTTTTGAGATATTAACATTTCAATGTAGTACTTGTTAGTAAACGTATAGCTAAAATCGTTGTTAATCTTTTGAAAATAATTTTTTTGCGCGTTTGTAATCAGAAATAATAAAATGCTACGCAACACATTCAAAGAAATCGCCGACATCCATTTTATTTATAGTTTATGTAACGGAAATGGACGAGCTGCAGAACGTGAAAATCGTTATCCAGAGGTAAGCCGGTGCCAGATCATAGAATATTTGAAATCACATACGATTACGAGAACGAGGAACATTGGTCCCCTATGAATACGAAAATGTTAGCCGAATTCAATATGAAGTCAATACCGACGAACAAGTTTTGAATTCAGTACAAAGAGATCCCACCATTAGCACGAGACGTCTTTCGATACAACTTGGTATTAGCAAAAATAAAGTCTGGAGAGTACTTCGAAGAAACCATCTACACCCATTCCACTACACTCCAGTGCAAGAATTATTACCAGTCGATTTACCAAACAGAACAAATTTCTTTCGTTTATTGTTAAATAACGAGGAACATAATCCTTCATATTTGTCATCCATTTTATGGACAGACGAATCGACATTTACGAGGGATGGAATAACAAATTTCCACAATCTTCATGAGTGGCAACCAGAAAACCCACACGTTAAGCGAGAATCATTATTTCAAAGACGTTATAGTGTTAATGTATGGTGTGCTATAATTGGAAATAATTTTATTGGGCCAATTTTACTACCTGAAAGATTGAACTCACAAAACTATCTTGAATATTTGAATAAAACAGTTCCCACTGTGCTAGATTCAATTCCACTCATGATGAGAAATACTTTCTTGTATCAACAAGATGGAGCTCCTGCCCACCATGGAAGACAAGTTGGAAATTGGTTTAAAATAAATTCGGCGGCGGACCTATAGCTTGGCCGGCTAGATCTCCAGATTTAACACCATTAGACTTTTATGTATGGAGATACTTTAAAGGAGAAGTCTACAAAACAAACATTCAGACTAGGGAGCAGTTGGTTGATCGAATCAATAATGCCGGCAACAAAATAAAAAAAAATTTAGTAAATTTCAACATGGCTGCTGCCATTAAAAGACGACTGCAACTATGCTTGTTACGAAATGGAAATCATTTTGAAAATTGTTTGTGAAGTTGAAAACTTGGAAATTCATACAATAAATTATTAAGTACTACATTGAAATGTTAATATCTCAAAAACTATACATGATTAGATAAAAAACGATAAAGCAATTTTGTATTAAATAGTCTATTAAATTTAAATTTGAAATAAAAAACAAAAATTATTAAGTGAGTTTTTCGAGAAAAAATGAGTTTAATGAATTTTTTTGTTATTTCTCGCACAATTTTTTTAATTCCACCAATGTTTTCTTTATGGAAAATACCATGCATGGTATTCCTACTTTCAGACAAGAAAGAAGCACTCTGTGCCTTTAAAATTATAGAAAAACAATTGAGTTATCTATCTTAATTTTTAGAAGAGTTATTGGCATCTACATCATTCAAGGCAGTGTACCATGCTAACAATTTTGAAATGACTTGAAGTGGGTAACGGTTCATTTCCGGGCATATGCGTAGTGGACTTTTTTTCATGCTATTGATCCAGCTACACGCCCTACTCGTTTGGACTCGTACCTGTGGGACACCCTATATAAACAGAATCCTTTAGGCTACACTAATAATTTACTATTATTTGACGGCATTTTGACATTTAAAAATCAAGGAAATGGGGATTGTGTTGTTAAAAAATCGAAAATATATTAAAAATTAAAAAAACCTTTATAAAAATTTGTATTTCATAATTTTTTGTGTGAATTGGTTGACATAATATAAATGTGAAAGGTGGCTTTTTACCCCTATTTCCTTGGTCGTGCCACTTCATTCGACATGACAATTGTGTCACTTCAACTTTAAATTGGTATTCTCAACCTGCGAGAGACATTCACAACCTGCATTGGTGTAGGTCTGCATCCATTAAGGGTTCCGTCGCGATAACTCTTATAAAATTCATAAACCTAATAATTGTTACTTTCCACATTGGTATTGGAATTTGGCGATCAGACTTTACGAATTTAATTTTTAAAATATTTTCATATTTTGCTGCTTAGATATGTCGGCTAGATGATCGCCTATCGTGCTATATAGAATGGAATATTGTCTATCAAACTTTTTATTATTATCAGTAAAACTTTATCTATAAAGAGACACTAATCCTTTTCCATTGTTAAAATTCACCACAGTTTAATCTACCGTCTATATGTACATAGAGATAAACAAAATGTTCATCAATTCAATTTATGACAATTTCGTCCAACAAAAGTTAATAATAATTTACGGAGCTTAAATTTTATCTTTGAAAATAATAATGATTGTATTACATAATTCTATTTTGCTGGCTTTATTAGTCGATAGATGATTAAAATGTGTGCTTTGCAGTATTTTGTACGGTTTCTATATAAAATCGTTAAAAATGTAAACGCTGCGAGCTGCGTATAAAATTCAATATTCCAAACGAACAAAAATTCCAAATATGTATAAACACAAGTGTTGTAAATAGAAATACAGAGCACGATATTTTAACAACAAATTGTTAATGAAATTTTTTTTTCGAGAGCAAGAACAAATGACCAATGAATATTATAAATATTCTGCGTCGCGCCTACACATTTCAATGGTCTATATTTATTATGATAAATATTTTGACGACAATTACGTTATTTTGAAATATATATTTTTGGTGGAAATTTCGACCTTTAAAATTATTTTTATACTTTTAATTTTTTCGCGATTACACACAGTATTTTGTAAAAATAAATAAATACATAAAAAAAGAAACGTTCGGCGATGAGCGATACCAATGGGAATTTCATGTACGCGGCTATATATCACCTGTAAACACTATGACCAAGTCTCTCATGTGTTGAATATTGTTAATTATAGAAACGATATTCAACGGCCACATGTTGGCCAAATATTATATGAAAATGCATTATTTTTAGCGCTTATAATTATGATTCAGATAATTTTCTTTTTATAAAATGTTTACTTATATTTATTTTGTTTATTAAATAATTGGCGTTAACGAACTTGAAATTTAAATACATAAAAATATTAATAGATGGGTGGTTTATAAACTGACTACACATATGTACATATACAAGACTCATCAAAGTGATTCATTGAATTTGGTTGTGAAAAACGTGGGAGATGCATTAAAAATAATTGAACTGGTACATTGACAACTTTGGTGGTATACACATAAATAACAACGATTAAATCATTTTTAACCATTGTAATCGATTCTAGATAACCACAAATAATTAGTTAAGACGATTCCTGGTGAGAGTTTCAGCTATGTGCCTGTTGAACGGTTGCTCTAAAATCGAAAGGAATGAGCTTTGTTTGATCGAAATTCCATAAGAATAATTAATTTAAATCTCTTGATAACTCGAATTGGTGGTGTATTCAAATTGTAACTTGCTACTCTTAAGTCAACTTTGGCACAAAGTTATTTCATCAATTCCTTTTTTTACACATCATATCCATCCTATCCGCTGTATAGATAGCGTCGCCCATAATTTCTTCAACATTTTTTTTTTAAGTCAAAATGGTTGCACCATAATACATTTTTAAAACTGACGCCCACTTAAACCTCCTCCCTCTACCCCCTTTCCTTGTATAATGCCTGCAGAAGATTGAGAGACGTTTCAAGAAGGGGCATAAATGGTGTACAAGACTGAAAAATTATTTTGAGTTATAAAGAATTTGAACAACAGCCATTTGGAGCAATTTGATTCTGACACTAGGTTTCATTTATATATGGTTTCTTCCCATTGGTATTAGTATTCGATAGTGCCTGATAAGGTTAAATAAACCACATCTTTATAGTGAATTTTAGATCAGCATTCTGTTGGATGTCATTTGAAACTAAGTCTACTTTAAGGTCCCTATGTGGACGTGGTTCCTGATATACCAGGGTATACTAACAATGTTTCTTACGTTGCTTTAACTGATACAACCTCAAACGGTCCAGTCAAAATGTACAAAGAAGTCGAAAGTTCAGTTTCTTTACCTAACCTATTTATCCTACATTTTAAGTATAAAATTACATTTGGATATACAAATTTATTTTAAAAGAGATCGAGTGATTTCAGCTCAAAAAGAATAGCAAAGTCACCAAAAGAAATTAAAAATTTAAAATAATTATGTCCGGTTTCACAAAAAATAGAAAATCTTCAGTTAAATAATAGGTATGCAATTTTCAGTGCAAGTTGATTATATTTTTTAACATAGAAATATTTGACCTTCAGCTAAATATTTAGCCAGACGAAATGGGGCAGTCAAATATTTTGCTCCATTTTTAAAATGTTCATTAAAATAGAAATAAAATTAGCTTGCATTTAATTTGTACATGAAACAAACACGTACATATATGAAACATTATTTAACTGGCATTAATACAATACAATTTATAAAAAATGTTGGTTCAATTTTTTTTTTTTTGTTTTGAAGAAATTCTGTCAATTCCATCTTGTAATAAAATTGCTTCATGCGTATTTGCAATGATTTTGAAGATCTTTAGGTCATCAGCAAAGAGAAGTAAAGATGAGTTGACAATAATATTGACGACACTTGAAAGTGTCATTAACAACATTAGGAAAATCCAAGCGGCTACATGTAATCCTTGGGAACTCCTGATGAATCTTTTACTAGGTTTTCGATAAATTGTGATCTATCGTAAAGGTATGAATAAACCCAGGTTGAAAAATCACTTGAACAGCCCAAGGAATGCAGGCTTCCAGCGCTTCGCAGTGGCTGTGGAATCAAAAGCTTGATGGCTTACAATATCAGTGGTGAATTCAACTAAATTTGTTGTGGTCCATCTATATGTACCGACAAAAACCTATGTTGACAGTTAAAAGATGACGCGGGATGATAGATTTAAAGCTTTTGCATAAAACCATTTCAAACAATTTTGGGATCATTGATGTGGTTGCAATACCTTTGTTACACGAGATATCATTATTTTCCCTGATTTAAATATGGGTGCAATCTTTCGGGTTTTCCATTTAGTAGGAAAATTGCCTGTGGTGAATAACATGTTGAAGAAGATACAAAGGAGAAAACAAGTAAACTGAACCAAAATGATCGGTCGAGAGAAAGTTGTAGGTGCTTTCGTGATCCCTTAACTTCCCGTTTGATAGCAAAATATTTCCGTATTTTGGATCAGATTTAATCGCATCTTGATCATTTTTTGATGTAATTTTGTTGTCTGATAATTGTTGTTCATTAATGCAACTTTATCTTCTTCAGAATTTCTTTTTTTTTTTTTTCATTTTTCGTAAACCTTGTTTTGTGTTGTAACAAATTCCCGTTCAATATAAATATGGTAAATTAAAGAAACCAAATACAAAAACCAGGGTCCCTATTTCTGAATACTAAACGAATTTGCGTACGAAGCAAAAATGCTATTCGATCCAAAATACATTGGTATTTCTGAATACGAATGTACAACATATTTTAATTTGTATAGTTAGGTATAGGGACATTTTAACAAATGCTGCTTGAATTCGTAGTGCGAAATAGGGAAAATTTCGTAACGAATCATGCAAATATGACATTGTATCAGAATTACACGTATTCGTGTATTCAAAAATACCAATGACACGAGTACGGGCATTTTTCCTTCATATTTATATTCAGAAATAGGAGCTCAGATCTGAAGGTTTTGCAGCTTTGGAAATCTCTCCAATTGCATCACATCATAACATGCAGCTCGCTTCTGAACAGTGGTCAAATAAAGGCCATTAATATGTAGATACTTTGTCTTCTTGTCATAGTTTTTTAACACATACCTGTTAAACAGTAGTTGAAGATAATTTAACTTATACATTGCTAATTGATATATGTCTTAATAATATGATGAAGAGAGTTGAATGGTATTATAAAGGTTTGGAATAGACGAAAATTCACTCTGATGTTATATGTTATGATAATAGTATAATAACATACGTTTTATTAATACTCAAATTTATTATTTAATATACGTTATAATTATTTCTTATATCAGACATATATCAGTTTTAATGTTACACACTCAAAAGTATTTTGACAACGCTACACATTGTTACGAATTACTCGACAGGCCACACATTCGTGTGTTCGCTGGGCGTTTTGGCATTACGCCATGTCAGTTGTCGACATCGCCTACTAACATCCGCCCGCGATGAAGACACATCATTCTCAGAAATTTCTCATGCAGTTGCTTGTCCAGTGTTTTTGTGAAAATATCGGCCAGCTGGTCCTGCGAACTTACATGTTCCAATTTGATGATTCCATCCCATGTCAATTCTCGAAGAAAGTGGAACTTAATGTCAATATGTTTACTGCGACGAGTTTCAGGATTCTTGGAAATCATAATCGTGCCCAAATTGTCCTCGAATATTTTAATTGGGAGAGGCAACTCTAATTTCATATCACAAATTACCTTTTTCATCCACAATGCTTCACTTACTGCTGTACAAGCAGCAACAAATTCCGCCTCACACGTTGAGAGTGTTACTACACCTTGTTTCCTGGTTCCCCAATTTACTACGTTACCAAAAACTTTGAGTACATATCCACTAGTTGACTTTCGATCAGTACTATCATTCGCCCAGTCAGCGTCGGCGTACCCAATCCAAACTACTTCATTATTTCTTGAAAATTTTAACTTAAAATCGGAGGTGCCTTTTAAGTATCGAAGCAGCCTTTTCAAGTGTTGATAATGTTCATCGGTTGCACAATCCTGGAAACGACTTAGGTAGCAAGTGCAAAGCAAATATCGGGTCTACTTCCCAACATTAAGTACATCAGACTGCCCAATAATTCACGGTAAGGCAGATTTGTTAATTGTTGGTCAGTACCCTTGGTGAGTTTTAAATTTTTGATCATTGGTGTAGGCGATGAATTACAATCAGACATTCCGAAACGTTCGAGTATGGCATCAATGTAGTGCGATTGATCAATTGAAAGATTTCCATTTATATCAACTTCAACATTCAGTCCCATGAACTGCTTGACAATACCAAGATCCTTCATATCGAATTCCTCGAACAACCTTCTTTTAATATCAGCGATCTGCTCTTCATCGTCCCCAGTAATTATCATGTCATCAACGTAGATAATTAGATAGATTGTAGACCTATTATTCGTGCGAGTGTACAGACAGTAGTCAGCGGTTGATCGTTCAAATTTCTGCTTAGTAATGAATGAATGAAAACGGTCATTCCAGCACTTCGGCGACTGCTTCAGACCGTACAAGGATTTCTTTAATTTCAGTACATTACCTTCGGGAATGTTAATACCTTCAGGTACTCTCATAAACACCTCTTCAGAGAGATTTCCATGAAGAAAAGCAGTGACAACATCTAAATGATGCATTTTGTATTTGAATTTAACAGCCACAGACATCAATAGACGTATAGTAGCAAGTCTGGCTACGGGTGAATAAGTATGCTCATAATCTTGGCCTTGACGTTGCATGTAGCCTTTTGCTACCAATCTGGCTCTGTATCGTGTTGAATTTCCAGTAACATCCGGTTTTTTTTTGAATATCCATCTTGAGCTTATCATTTTTGCACCTCGTTCAGGCTTAACAACATCCCAAGTCTCATTTTTCTCTAATGAAACGATCTCTTCCTGAATTGCTCTGCGCCACTCTGTCTCATCATCTCGTCCGGATACATCTTGAAATTTCTTTGGAATCTGTGGCATTCCAGTGAAAAATGCCATATGACCTTCACATTCATAATCCTTGAGATATACCGGTCTTCGAGATTGCCGTTTGTTCATGACTATTATTTAACCCAATAGTTTCATTTGTTTCTTCATCTGCTGTAACACAGCCGTTTGTGTTAGGGGTTACACACGACGGATTTTCTACGGTGATCTGATCTTCCTGATTCGTGTTCTCATTGATATTCTCGATATCTCTCGACTCATTGTTTGTAGACTCTTCATAGTGAAACGTTGTGTGTTGTAGATTTGTAGTTAGAATTCCGCCCTGCATCGATTCATCGAAGACTACATGACGTTTTGCAACTATGCGACCGGTTTCCTTATCAAATAATCGATAGCAAGTATTAGTATATCCAATCATGATATATTCGGAACTTCTATCTGATAGCTTTCCTCGTCTATCCTGCTTCGGAATATGTGCGAAGGCTCTCGATCCAAAAACTCTAAGATGTGACAGGACTGGTGATCGATCATACCACATTTCAAACGGAGTTTTGTCTTTTACCGCTTCTGTTGGTGAACGATTTGTTAGATACATTGCTGTTAATACAGCTTCACCCCACATCGATCGATCAAGCTTACTGTCATTCAACATGGTTCGAACTTTTTCACACAGAGTCCAGTTTAATCGTTCGGCAACACCATTTAGCTCAGGATTGTACGCTGCTGTATATTCTAATGTTATACCATTTTTAACAGCATAATTTCTCAAATGGGTTGATGTGTATTCACCTCCTTGATCACATCGAAGGTATTCAATTTTACGATTAAATCTTGTATTGACCATTGCATTATATTGTTTAAATATATTATTTAACTCACTCTTAAACTTCAATAAGAAAACCACGGAGAAGTGAGTATAGTCATCCATAAAGGTTGCGAAGTATCTGTATCCATCATATGTATCAACTTCAAACGGGCCACATAAATCAGAGTGTACACGTTCCAACGGACGTTTCGTTGGTGGTCTGGTTCCACTAAACGGTTGTCTTGTTTGTTTCGATCTAATACAGCATTCACAAACCACAGGAATCTCGGAAATATCAGTTGGCATTCCTTTAACCATTCCTTTCGACATTTTGCAAACATTTGACATTCCAAGGTGGGTCAAACGACGGTGCCATAAAAAACTTGCTTCCTTCTTAGCAATTGTAGCGTTTGCATAGTGCTCGCGACCACTGAATGTCACGGGGTACATGCCGGCTCTTTTTTTCGATTTAAAAACAACGATTTCATTCTTAATAGCACGCAGCGTACCATTTTCAATGACAATCTTAAAACCGGCATCATCGAGTTTGCTAACTGACAATAGATTATGCGTTAACTCTGGTGCGTGACATACGTTGTTGATATCTAGTTCGTGTACTTTCCGCCCCTCGCCAAACGATAACACGGGTAAAGTGCCAGCTGTTGAGACCTTTAATGTTTCACCCTGTTTGGCGACTTGAATCTCAAATGGAAATATATCCTTCTTGTCCGACAATAATTTTTTATCATTGATTAAATGATCAGTGCAGGCACAATCAACTAGAAAGTTTATTTGACGTGCATCGAAGGTTTGGCTGCAACTTTCTCTTTGACTGACACAGGCTTGTCTATGTAATGATTCATCAGCAGACTTCTTGATTTTTGATGGTTTTGGACACTTATTGGCCTTGTGTCCAATCTGATTACAATTGTAACATCGAATTTTTACGAATTGTTTCTGATCATGTCTGGTTTGTGTCTTAAATGCATCTTGTATTGATGGATCGTTGTGCTTTTTATCGTCATTCTTCTTAAGTTCTTCTTCAAGTAATCGGCTACGAACTTTATCAATCGTAAGGTTAGCTTCATTTAACGTAGATAATGCAACAACCGCTGATTCGTACTTGTTAGGTACTTTAGACAATAAAAACGTCAATATTTCGTCATTTGACATTGTACCACCAGCACTCTTATATTCGCGAACGGTGCAATCGAACTCTCGGAAAAACGTCTGCAGGTTTTTATTTTCACCACATTCTAACTTGATTAGCTTTTTAAACGTATAAATCCTTTTTGTCAAGCTTTTACTCTCAAAAGTATCGCACAAATTTTTCCACATATGATATGCTGTTTCTTTTCCTTTAACATATTCGGTATAAGGAGAATCAAGGCATTTGACAATAACGTTACGGGCAGCTACATCATGTTTTACATAATCACTTTTCTTCTTAGCTTCATCAGTGGGTTCGGTTCTAATACACCCAAGTAATTCCTTTTCTTCCAGTAATAGTTCAACTCTGAACTTCCAGTCATCGAAATCAGTCCCTTTGAAAATGGGAATTGCGATTGATTCACGTGGTGAGTCCATAACCTCTTAATAATATGATGAAGAGAGTTGAATGGTATTATAAAGGTTTGGAATAGACGAAGATTCACTCTGATGTTGTATGTTATTATAATAGTATAATAACATACGTTTTATTAATACTCAAATTTATTATTTAATATACGTTATAATTATTTCTTATATCAGACATATATCAGTTTTAATGTTACACACTCAAAAGTATTTTGACAACTCTACACATTGTTACGAATTACCCGACAGGCCACACATTCGTGTGTTGTCGACATTCGTGTGTTGTCATGTCAGTTGTCGACATCGCCTACTAACAATATGAATGGCTAAGAGAACACCTCCTGATTTTTTCGCTAGTTATGCCCGATCGATCACATCTATAAATGGCATAGTCATTTGAAAAAAATGCAGATCTATGGATACCTGAATCAAACGAAGTTTTGCAAATCAAATAAAAAAGATGTTTTGTTTTTAAAACAAAATTGGGAAATTTTATCGCTAGTTGCCATTTTGTTGACGTTTTGAGGTGTATCGAACAAGATTTATATTTCTTGTTGAACATTTCCTACTAAAAGTTTTCTAAGTGGATCTATCTAAGCTTTGATTTGGTTTAGTTAAATTGGCGTAAATACTGCTTTGGTGTTTCGTAAAAAAGTAATCTTCTTCTTCTTCTTCCTCTTTTCTTCCTCATGGAGTTGGATATTTAATAGTATGATCCATTACTAATGCTAAGGCGGTAGTTATGAAAGGTTAGGAATCATTCTGATGGCATCCCTGAAGAACCTTTTAAACTGTTCATCAGCAACGGACGAATCAATACTACTAAAAAAATCCATCGACTAGGTTTTACCCTACTAATAATTCAGCTTGCTGAGATTCGCGAGGGCCTTTCGAAGACTGTCTGTTGTTGATGTGGATGCTGGTATTTTTTCAAAATCTGTTGTCACTATTATTGTTGGATGTGTATGACTGTTATGCTACAATTGCACTCTGGCGTCGATAATAAGAATGAAGATAAGTACATTGATTACATCTAATTATTGGGTTTTACCAGGAATTTTAGGATTTTGCAGGAACTTTACGGCCGTTAATGAGACAAAAAACGTTTCACGCGGCTCGGCGAGAGTTACTTAAGAAAAATATTTTTAGTTGTAAAAACTGCCAGCGTTAAGGTTAAATGGGAAAAACGGAATGAAATGTTCGGTTTTTCCTTATACGACTAATTATTTCTATTTTAAAGTTTTTAAAAAGTGGTCAACTTTAGTTACGATTTCCTAGCCTTAGGATTACTTTGACAAATGTAATTTTTTTTTGAGAAATTTTCGCTTTTTTCACTTGGAGAAATATGTTTTTTAATGTGTTGCAGTTGTAGAGTTATTAGCGAAAAACTACACCTACATTTCGATTTACCTGCCTGCCCACTGTCGCTCTTCGTGGCCTAGGGGTCGATTATGTTTCTGTCAAAAAAATTAAATCAAAATAGTTCTGTATAAGCCAAACTCCAATTTGAATTCATTTTTCGGCTTGTGCTTGCTCTGCAATTTAAATAAATAAATTTTATAATGAAGGAACAGTAAACGCCAAACAATTCTTCGTTTACACCGGCCACTTATTTATCGACATTTGTAACAAGAGTCTGATATTTACAGCTGCAGTAATTTTTGCATCTCACTTATATATGTGCGTTTGTTGGTAGGTTAAGGTGTCCTATCTTAATTAACTTTTAATTAAGACTTTACCCGAAAATAGACACCGATGACAAGCAAGAATAGTAAATGTTACACTATCGTTGCTTTTTCTTCCTTTGCTTAGCAAAGGCGAACGATAGCATTCGAAAATGAACGTCGACAAGCTGGATAGAAAATTGCAGCAATAATTGGATTCATATTGATTTTATCATCACTGATTAGTCTTCATTAGCCATCTATTGTAAAAAACACCACAAACTTTTTCCTTGACCCAATATTACTTAGCTTTCATTTTTTTCCTAAATTTTGAAAGCTTTTATACTTAGGTATGCGAATTTTATTATTCAAAAATTATCCAAATATTTTTTTCCTTGAATATCTGGAACATGATTATTGAATTCTATAAAACACTTTAAGATTTTTGTTTCTAAATAAAACTGCACGTGAAACACAGAAAGGCGACATAGTAGCACTCTCCAACTGAAGGGTCGCGAATTAAAACAAAAATTTACCAAACAAATTAATTACACTAACAGTCATGCCAAAAACTTGTGCGAAATGTAATAATCACCAGCGAAGCAAGAAATTTCTCCGCTGTTTTGGCCTTTACAATTAGGATTTTTACGTCGATTGTCTGGACTGTATGTCCGCTACATTTAATGAGGAGAGGCGAACGAATTTACTGGAAATCAAATCCTCTGTTGCAAATATTGAATTGAAGATCGCTCAGTTGTCAGGCAATGTAACAGATTCTGCGTCGAATACTGATCGGAAGGCCGAGACTATTGTGAGCTCATGTGCTCTATCTAGGTCCTCTGTTTGCACCAAAATAGGGGAACTGGGGTGCTATTCTTAAACCATTACGAAAATTTTCATATTGCGAGTTAGTGTAAAAGTATTTCGAAAGCTAGGATTTTTGTAATACATACTTTTACACTAACTAGCAATACGCAAATTTTCGTAATGGTTCAAGAATAGCACCCCTGATTGCGGAGCAAATACGTGCTGGTTTCAATGACGAGTATTTTTCATCAGCGTTATCATCGGAAATATTGAACCTCTCTCTCGTCATTGCCATCGAGCCAGTTTTAAGTGTCAACCCACAACCATCTTATCCTTCAATATGTGGCACGAAGGTGTTAAATTTGCACATCTCGATAAGGAGAATCAAGCCGAAGTTTTGGTTCCATTTACCTCAGTTTAAGCCTTCTGTCACGGAAACTTCTATTAAGGATTTTGTCAGAGATAGCCTGGGAATCCCTAATGGCAAAGCAACGAAACTGATACCGAAAGGTCGGAAATTGGAGGAAATGACTTATATTTGTTTTAAAGAGGGAGTGGATTTCCACCTGAACTCCAAAGTTTTATCCATGAACAATTCGAAAACTCAAATTTTAAGACCTTTCGAAAACTTAAATTTTCGTCAGGGTCGTGTACATCAGCACATATAGCGTCATCCTCGATCAACGTCAACGAACATTTCAACAGCGATCAAAATCAGGAAACCTCCTCGATCACCCCTACATCATCAACAGAGGGTCACTTGTCATTCGAACCTATAAGCACAGGACTAACCACATATACTTCTTTGTACTACCACAATGGTTCAAGTATTCGTGGTAAATCAAGCATTCTTGATACCGATTATGATATTTTTGTTATTTCTGAAACTTGGCTTTCCAAAAGTTTCTACTCAGCGGAATACTTCCAACCAGATTACGTGGTATACCGTAAAGATAGTTACAAAAACATATGCACCAATCTCAAGGGTAAAAGGGTATTAATTGCAGTCAAGAACTCAATATTTAATGAACTTATTGCATGTCACTCCTATTACGACATTATTGCTTCTATAGGATCAAAACTTTCTCATAGCTGTGTATATTCTGATTGAATTAATCCTTGATCTTTATATCGATAATAATTAACAATAAAATAGCATGGTTTCTTTACTTAACGAGAGACTCAGGGCTTGTGTAGAAAAGTTCGTCCCATTAATAAAAAGCAAGCAATATTTTCGTGAGTAATGGTACAATCAGGAATTAATCAGAGCGAAGTCGTAATGAACTACATTCACTTTAGCGAGAAAGGAGTTTAAGACCTAAAATTGATTTTTATATAATAATTATATTTTGCAGATTGAAGAGAAATTGACTTCTAATCCGACAAAATTTTGGAGTTTTATGAACGGTAAAATAAAAGTATGTGGGATTTCCTTCACGAATAACTTTTCAGAGTTGTTTAGCCAGCCAGTTATCGGATATTTGCAATCTATTTGCTCTATCTAATTTTTTTAAATCGGTTTACGAGCTCTTCCTGTCATTCCGTGCTAGGTTCCGCAACTGTCAAAATAAAATGGAATTTAACCAGATTATTTTTACAATGGAAGATGTTTGCGAGGGTCTGTCCTTCCTGGATGTTAACAAGGGTGCTGAACATGATGCGATTCCAGCCAGCATTCAAAAAAATTGTGCGGCAAGCTAAGGTGTTTCTCTAGCTTTCATCTTTACCGAAAGCCTACAAACAGGGTTTTTAACAAAACAAAAACTAGATGAAGTGTACACGGATTTCGTCAAGGCCTTTGACAAAATTGATATTTCAATCAAGTTGAATGGTTCATTCATATCTTTCTGATCGCTGGCAATATGTCAAGATAAAGGATTCGTCTTAACGTACGTTTCCTGTTACCTCGTGTGTCCCACAAGGGAATCATTTTGTTTTCATTATTTATTAATGATGTAATCGAGTGTTTTGAGTTGGCTTATTGTCTCTTGTTTGCGAACAATATGAAAATCTTCGCACCTGTTGACAGGTTGCAATGTGACTTGAATAGATTTTGTAAGTGGTCAATTGAGAACAAATTTATGTTGAATGTGAGCAAATGTAAGATGCTTTCAATTTTTTCGGAAACGCTCACCAGTAATTCAGCAATATTTTCTTAACGATACAGTTGTTGATAGAGTCGACTTCATACAAGACTTGTAGGGGAAGGGTATCTTTTCAATCGATCTTACCGTCACGAACCATATTGATTATATTATTTCTAAATCTTACATTATGTTGGAATTTATTAAAAGGAACTGTAAAGAATTTTATGACCTGCTAATATTAAAATCGCCGATTGTAAGCCACGGTCATTTTACTTTAGAATATGCCTCTCAGGTTTGGTCACCATTTTATCAGTGTCATTCTGCCAAAATAGAAAGTGTTCAAAAGCAATTCGTGATTTATGCACTTCGAAATTTACCATGTAAACGAATCAATGAGTTCGTCCTTCCAAAATATCGCCGGTGACGATGCAAAAGTGTTTATCTACAAAATTCCTCAAAATCTTTTTATTGATTAATTAGTAAGAAAATTAGTGTTTGCTGCCTTTTACATTAAATTTGTGACAGCAACACTTTCAGAGTATCTATACTAAGTTAAATTCGCTCGTTTTTCTCGCTTCTTCACCAGCGATATCTAGATCGCTGTGCTTAACTAGGTTTACAAAGATTAGATCATCGACGGGCCATAGCGGTATCGAATTCTGGAATAGATTACGTTGGTTTGCTTGCCAGATTTAATTTGTATGCTCTCGTGCGTCCTCGGGTTGGTCTTTTGCATGTCGGTTCAGCATCTACTAATTACCGACTTTCTGAACTAGTCCTGAGAATATCGCAACTTTTTAATTCGGTTTTTAATTTATTCGATTTTAATATAATGAGAAATTCGTTCAGGAATGAGTTGCTAAAATGTTACTCCAATCAATTTTAAAAATATTGAATATTTGATTTTTGCACGGTAGCATTGGTACCCAAGGACTTCGAGAGGGCAGTCCCACTCCCGTATATTCCTACTCCTGCCCCATCTTCGGTTTTGATTTTACTCTTATGAGTTGCTGAGAATAGAAAGTCGCCTGTGGGTCACCCAGCTTTACTATAGGAATGCTGAATACAACTGGAGGCTGTCTGATATCCAGACTCCGCATACATAGGGCAGATTAACCTATCAGCCGTTCATTCATCGGCATGTGTGCTGTTCTATCTTAGATTAGGATTTTTTGTCAAGGATTTCTCCTTTAGCGCCGTGTCAAATGGCCAAAATGTGCCAAATGGCATCAGTTACCAGTGGTTGCCACGAGGAGGCAACACATACACTGACGAAGTGTGGACAAGTTACCCCTTAGACAATTGTATCCATTACGCAGCTGCCTTATACATGACCAGAACAGCTCACGTGATCCGCAATCTACCGGAAGGTTACGGCGCCGGTATATTAATCTACTCAACTTTGGCCCCCCCCCTCTCTTCCAATAGACGCCAACCACCGCTTTTAGATACTGCAGGTAATAAAATAAATAATAATTCAGAGAATTTTGGAATCATAACTTTATTTAATTACTACTGAAAATTTAAACGACAATTGTGAAGTAAATTAAATTTCAAAAATCACTTGACTTAAATAAACTTAATTGAAAAATCTTGTATTTTAGGTATGTATATTTCGAAGTTTTATGCACATTTAATGAATTTTGTGCATATTAAAAATCTCAATTTCAAGCCAACATGTTTCATGAGAGTCAGTTTTACCAAAATTCCCCTAGTTATTTTTCTTATTTAGTTCTTATATTCTATTAAATTCTATTTACCAAATAAAATTGTATTTTTAAAATTAAAAATGTATTTAGTTAGTCGCACTTCAAGCACACGCTATCAATTTAAAGACTGATTCCCACCAATTCATACAAATTTAGGTGGAATTATAAATTTAATAAGGTTAAAATTCAAGCGGCGTCCAATATATTTTATTGATCAAATCCACAGATACGAGTAACTTATTTATATTTTATATTATTTCTACAAATTTCTAAACATCAGCATTCACAATTAATACGTACACATACTTCATTAGTACATACAGAAGCTTCAATCGAAACAATAAAATTGATGTTAAACGAGTAAAACAGTTAAATTATAATGAAACTAAAGAGGTCATCTCGAATTATAAATTGACTAATAATATCACATTCAGTTAATGATATTAAAACAGTTAAAAATATTTCTAATCAGGCACGAAGCATGTAAATAGTAGTAGTAGAAGTAGTGGTGTATCTATGTACAAGTCCTATAAAAAAAATCATTTAATTCCGTTTATTACATACACACTTGTGTCAGTAAGTCAAACTATATATTTATATTCAGTTGCAATATGTATTGCAATTATATTCCGAATGAAAGTAGTTTTAGTTTTACTATAGTTTCTTCGCCTTGTATTCTTATTGTTGGCTTTAGTTATTTTTATAACAATTTTCTTCACCGTTAAAAGCAATTTAAATACCCATTTTTTTTTTTTTTTTTTTGTAATGAAAATTTAACGATACATTTAGAAAAAATTGCGTGTGTTTTACTTTCGCTTGTCTTAAGAAGAAAACAAGTCTAGTGAATTTCTAAAACGTTTTTTATTATGTTTTATTGATTCAGGCTTTAATTCTTAATAATTGGTGTGCGAATATTGGTACGGTTTAATCGATCAATCAATCATTTATAATTAATTGACGTTATCTTTTATTAAAATCGGCATCCACCAATAAAATTCTGATGAGCACATTAACATGTGATGATCAAATGATCTTATTAATAATAAATTTGAATTTGAATATTTTTAATGATAATCAAACAGAAATAGTTTTATAAATGTAATCAGCAAAACGATGTAACTATTAAAGCAATTACAAATTTATTCGTTTGTCTTTGATTAAATAGTAAATGACAAGTTAGTTTAGTTTAAGCGCCCGCAGCTTGTGGACCATTTTTTCCGCTTATTTTGTATATAAACAAATCTATATTATTACATCATATGTTGGGGACGCCAAACTATCGTGACATTCAAGAGTTCACAAATTTCGCGCAATATAATACAAAACGACTAATTTAGAGCTTTGTGTCAATACAAAATTAGAACAAAAGTTTAATATTAAAAGTGTGTACAAACAGTAGTCAAGGAACATTGTACGAGTATGTAGCGAAAATGCAGACGTCGGGTCAAACAATTTGTTTTTTTTTTTTTTTTTCTTGATTTCTATTATTATTTCAATTTAGCTCATTTTTGGCTATTAGTCAAGAAATTTCTTTTTCCCGGTGTACCAAACAACACAGTTCAACGGAATATAATTGGTCTAGATTTTTTTCTCGACAAAATTACAAAAAAAAATTAATTTAAATATTTGTCTTAATATAGGACTACGTGTATATATGTATGTATGCACGTATTACGCACATGATGTTATGTCTGTCTGGTCATATACTACCGTGTCCGTGTTATTTGTGTTTTGCTAAAATTACAGATAATATGATTTAATTATTAAAAAATTGTTGGTGGTATATGGTAAATCTCGAACAGGAATATGAGATTATTTAATCGTTGTCATGTTTGCGCTGTAGTTTGGCTCTCAGCCAATATTTTGTATATTAAATATTAAATAATATTGCTTTTTCTGTTAGGTTTAAGTTTGTATACAATATTTTAGCTGGTATAGCCGCAAGAATTATAATAGCCAATATTTCGTTATATCGACATATAGCTGCGTATTTAAATTGGAAGAGTGCAATCGCGAATGTAAACCTGAACTTTGAAATTGTATTATTCGTTTTATATAGAAAACACTCAAAAATAAAGTTTACATTAAGACCACTTTTCCTGCTAATCTAACCCGGCATGGCAGCAAGCTTTTAAGGGACTGCGATTAACTTGTTTAACGTTCTACCTTTCCAGTAGACAAATCGAGGACGCACACGGCTAAATCCTGATGCATGCATTGATGGAGGGGTGGATTTTTTTTTTGTTTGTTGGTGTGATCTTGCCTACCAAATTTTGATGGTCGGGATATTATGCGGGCAGGAATAGTGCGCACAAAATTTCTTTATTTTGAATTAATTTTTAATCAAATTGACAAACTCTGACAAAATATAGGTTGTTTTTTATTTGCTTATTGAGAACGTCCTGAAAACAAAGAACCAAATGTTCAACAAAAAGGTTGGAACTGGGTCCGTGTCTCCTGTTTGAGGTTCGTTAATTTTTTAAGCCAAGTGATTAATTATCATCAGCAATTGGGGATTTTTAAAAATCAGTTCCAACCTTTTTTGCTGAAGATTTGAACTCTTCTAAGACTATACCAACACATAAAAAAATTCTTGAACTAAAAAGATCGACTCACCAAAAAAAATTGGAGACAGCCCCACATCGATTAAAAATTCCATAAAGATTTAATTATAATTTTAATTATTTATGAGTCTGAAAAGTATAAATTATCAAAAGAAAATTAATGGGCTATTAGAAAAATTAAATTCAATGTTTTTCACGTAAAATTTTCAGCTCTCAGAGAACGGTTTGGTTGCATATTGTGTAATAAAATTCACATGGGTTTTAGCTGTGCCTTTGTGCAATAAAACAGGGCCTTGTTGAGACCCATTGTATTGTTGATTGATTATGTTACAGTTTTAAGGTTTTCGCTCTAAAAAAGCTGTACCACAATAAATGGTACCTAAGAGGCTCCCTTTATAACAGTTGTATTTCTTATCGATTATTCGCATTAATTATTGAGCGTAAAGAATACAAATTTTTAACGGAATTTGATGAAATTTAAATAGTTTTAGAGGCAAACAATCGGAAACCTTGGTGGTAATAATCCAATTTTTTCAATTTTTATGCGAAATGAGATCTAGTAGATTTTTCAAGAATTTTCCCAGTAAAGAGATGAGTTTAATAGGCCTGTATGATTTAAAAAAAAAAATCGAATCTTTGTTGCCTGACTTCATGTAACTATCATATTTCCTGTTTTCCACTCCTTCGAAAAATACTTGGACCCAGTCAATTATTTGGAGTGTGTTGAATGACTAATTTCTGTGACAATGTTCGTTTACCATCTTAATGGTACTCATATTGTTTGATGATTTTACTTTATAACGTCTTCCACCGTAAACAACACCTTATCATTTTAAACGAATAGTACGCTTACTAGACATTTTATTGAAATAGAGCACCTTAGGCATTATATTTGATAAACACTTATAATAACAATGATTTTTTGAAAAAATCAACAATTTTTTTTTGGCTTTAAATAAGTAAAATCGGTTTCTAAATCATTTGATGATTCGTTCAAAAATTTCTGCGCAACAAATATCTTTTGGAATTCGATGCCCATAACAAGCAATTTTTTTTTTGGTTTGGACTAAACTTCTCTATATACGGTCAACCTCTCTTTGTCATGAATTTTGTTGAAGTTTAACATGAATTGGCTGGTTGGTAGGCGTTTGCTATTTTAAAATGCGTTTGCCGTGTTGCTGCAGCTTCGTCTAACTCTTCTTGTGTTCTAGAAAATTTTATGCAGTCACGAGATTTTTCGTACTATGCTAGGTTAGCTCGCGAAGACACAAAATAGAATGGAAAGGTGATCCATGGTTTTCCTAACATGTACGTTATTCCTTAATTTAGGGTTCGGTTGTAACAACAAATTTTCAAATACATATTACCAAAATATCGGAATACACACCTATGTGGTACAACCTTAAATTATGGAATAACACGTACAGATTACGAAACCTTGATGTATCTTCTTTCCATTCTGCCTGGGGTCTATGCGAGTCAATTTCTGAGATTCGTGTTGCTTAACATACTGGAGGATCTTGCTCCTTATACGTGAATATTTTCATGAATGTACACTCGCTTAAAATGCATTTAAAACTTCATAGCTTTCGCATAATTGGCTAAGTCTTAAGATTTCTCTACTTTCATTACCAAAAACTGCGTTTAAATGGATATCCTAAACTTGTCGGAGTAACTGGTCGAGTTGAGCTATTCTATAAATGTTATTGAAGGGATTGGAAGAAATAAATTTACACCATTTTGTTCAAATTTCCTAACCCAATTTCTACACCTGAAAAATTGTATTGTTGTTTTAACGTTTTCTTGCCAGATTAGTTCGTTTTCTGAACTTTTTTCTTAAATAAATAAAACTTTTAATAAAAAATGAGGAGGTCAGTAGCCATAAAAGTTAGACAAAATAGATTTTTACTATTACCAATCAGGGGAGGACGTAAGCCATGATATTTAGTAATTTGATTTATCTGATTTATTTTTCTGGAATCAAATGAAGTATTCCTATCTTAACAAGATTTTTTATTCTCATGAAATTTCGGCAGAGATCTTTAAAATTCTTCATATATACCTGGTGAACCATTTATGTTAATGCATCTAAATTGTTTAAATTATTTTTAATGACCTTGAAATTGCATATCAAGGTCAAGTTCAATTTTTGAATCCAACACCTTGTTTTTTGAACAAAATCTTATTTTATGCAAACCATTTTTGTCTGAAACATTTTTTACCCGCTCTATACTTTCTAAGATAGTTTTAATGAGAAAAATAAAGTTTAAAGGGTCATTCAATATCATTCAAAATAATTTAGTTATGTTTCCTCTCAAAAACAAACAACTTTCAACTGAAACATTTTTTTTTCCCTATAAGTACAAACCATTATTTTCGAGATATATTTACATATGTTTGAAATATTTAGGTGGGAAAATTTAAATGGTTCAGCCGTAGCGACGAAATAAGTTTTACCATGAAAAATATTCGATTTATAATGTAGCCTAGGCAATAAAAATATGTACCCAGTTCCTAATAAATAACTTTATGTGGAAAAATATAACGTTATTGAGGTATGAGTAAAATAAACAATGTCGGAAATCAAAATTAAAATGTTGTATCCGGTGAAATTCTATTCCCATATGCAACTATAATATTCATATATTCATCGTAAATATAAAGTGTAATGCAATTCCTGTTCCTTGTTTCAAATTTAATTGCTGTTGTACTAAAATATATTAAATTTCCTGCGATAGTTGAAAAATCAACTGCATTGCAGAAAATTTTCATTTGTGCTAATTTTTTATTTCTGTCTAGCGATGATTTCGTTATATACGAGAAACAAAAAAATATAAAAATTTGCCATTGTTTTATGACTTTATGTATATAAAGGAGAAGAGAGCCTTGGTGGGGGAACCCAAACGAGGCACTCGGATTGTATTATATAATATGTATAACTGTTTTATTTTATGATTAAATGCTATTTTTCATTTATAGTTTTTCATAATGGTTTTTCACCGTCTTCGCATCTGGTGTGAAAATTGTTTTTGTTATAAATAAATGTTTTTCGACGCTGTATGTGCGCACAAATTAATAAAATAACATTTTTTTTATCTTAAGATTAAACATGTGATTCATTACTGTGTTCAAAGTATGTACGTACATACATACGTGCTTATATTATATAACATATTACTGCAATTTCTTGTTTTTAATGATTTTCTGCTACTTAATAAATTTTATAGTATTATGTCAAGTTACATGTTGCAATCTGCTCATGCCTTGAATTTATCGAACAAAAAAAAATTGTTATAAAATTATTTTGGACCAATTCCATCAGACTGTGTGACGACCAAGTAATTTTCTTTTTCTTTTTATCTTGATTCAGATGAGCCTAACAATCTGCGAATTATCTTAATTATATCTTCGAGTATGTATATTAATATATAATTTTTTTTTGTTTGTTTATATATTTGCAGATCGCGACTGGTGGAAAATGATTTAAATTCGCTTTTATAAATGTTTATAATAATTAATGGAATGTGTTTTACAAACACAAAATTCCATTATTGATACGACACGGACGGCGACGAATCGACAAAACGCGAGGCAGCTGAAAGGTATGTATATTTATAAATTTTTTATAGACACAATTAAATTGTTACTTATTAAGAAGTTACGTATGCGAGAAAATTTTCAATTATTGAACTATTTACTTAAATTAATCGCACAGATAATTGGCATCATGCATTAGGCAATAAAATCTAATTATAACAAAATGGTGACACAAATATCGTATTATTATGTCTAAATGACATAATTTTCTTAATTCTCTCGTTTGAGTAAATTGATTGTGAAACGAATTAAAACTTTAGAAATTTTAATTTCACTTAAAACCTTTTGTTATAGATCAATGAAGAATTTGACTTGAATTTATATAAATTTTATTTCTATTTGTACATATTTTTAATGAAACTTTAAAATAGAAAGTTAAAATTTAAATTTTTTTTTCTAATATTTACCGAATTAAGATCAAAACACAAAGACTTAGTCTGTCGAATAAGAACTTCAGAGCGAATATTACAATAAACCATGTACTGATTCAATTCGATTTCCTGTTGTAAAAGCAAACTATTTATTCATCTCTACGTTAAATCCAGCTCTCAATTGTTTAGGGCTCCTCAAAATCATGTAATTTGTAAGTTTGAAAATATCTAATCTTTACCTCAGAATTATCGACTGGCTACCAGAAATATAGTGCGAGGCAGAAAAATACCAAGAGGCAAAACACATAAGATTATCAAAATTTTTTGAAAAACCGAGTCCATGTTGTAGTGAAAAGTTAAAATTCGACTCGTTAAGTTTAGAGAAATTGTATCTGTAAATATAGCAAAATAAAAAAATTTGACTCAAATCTTGCCTTTTTAGGGTAGTTAATAAGAAAAAAACACAAAATATAATAAAATGTATTAGTCAAGTTTTTGAGTTAAAAATGACCAACCAAGTCAACTGTGGGTATTCTAAATCAAAATTCAATACTAAAGGTACCTTTAATAGTATATTATTCAACAAGCATATAATGATAGCTGTTATTCACGAAGATGAAGTTTACCGACACGAGCCGATAGGCGAGGGTCGTAAATCATCTGACTGAATAACAGCCATTATATGCGAGTAGAATACGATACTTTGTCCACGACCGATAAAAAATTGTGTTTTATTATCAAATCCTTTAAATAAACCTAAAATAATTTCCGTCGACATTTTGACGTCTCAGTTTAATAATAATGAAAATGGCAAGAGACTATTAGATAAAATTCCCAAAAATGAAATTTTTATTTGGTAGTAGTGAATAATAGAAGAAGGGACTACTAGATAAACTAGCAGTGAATAATGGATATCATTATAATTGTAGAAACACACGTATAATGAGTATATTATACGTTAGTCGTGGACAAACAGTTTCGACTCATACCCAAAATTTATTTCACGTGATTCATAGTAACAAGTCCCAAAATGCAACGTTGAAAATTTTAAAATTTCACTCAAAAATAATATTTCAAGTTTAATCCAAAGTTTCACTCAGAAAAATTTAAGTAAAAGTTTAGATTGATTTTAACGATAT
The DNA here is from genome assembly GCA_958295665.1 of Tipula vernalis. Classification (NCBI taxonomy): domain Eukaryota; kingdom Metazoa; phylum Arthropoda; class Insecta; order Diptera; family Tipulidae; genus Tipula; species Tipula vernalis. Next base: position 115,369,872 of record OY282560.1, on the reverse strand, counting down.
TTTTATTACAACTTGGTTGCTGTGCAAGTTAGTTCGAATGTGCTAATAAGTAATCAACGAGTCGCCACCATATTACCATTTCGAAAATTTTGCAACTCCGTTCAGCATTAACACTAGAACTGTCAACCGGTCAAAATGACCGGTTTATATTTATTGAATTCATTTTTTATAATTATTATGTTAGAATTGTTTTCGAAATTTTTGATGATTTTTAATATACATAACTTTATTGTCATTTCAAAAGTCATCATAAATTTCTAAAATAATTCTTACATAATAATAAAAAAAAAATGAATTCAATAAATGTAAATCCGTCATTTTGACGGGTCGGTAGTTCTAGTGTTAATGTCACCGAACCAGAATTTTCTCTGCTCGATGCGAAAATATAATAAAATAGTCTGACCCCGCACAAGGACTCTAAATCACCGTGAAATGGGCTGCATTGCGAGATGATTTCTCAACAAATACCTAGAATTTTTCAACAATGATTCCGTGCAATCAAACATTTACGAGTATGTTGCTCGAAATTGTGAGTCGCTCCGCCACAAAGAGCAACTTCAAAATTGTGAGTCGCTCCGCCACAAAGGGTAACTTTATCGGTTCTCTACGTGTTCAAGCGAAAATAAGGCCTCACCGTTAATTCTCTGTTGGTGTTGATGATGATCAAACAGCTGACATCCTGAAAACAATAAAAAACCACAGAGAATCATCGAAACACAAAAAAAAAAACTATAAATTACACTTATCTAATTTACCGGCTGATGTATCGCCGTTTTTTAATCCCATAATCAATCAATTATTAAAAAAAAATCAATTATTGTAACGTTACATTTAAATAATTTTCATTCTTGTTTTATATTCTACTTACTAAACAAGTCTGACATTTTTATTAACATAAATCACAATCATACCAACCTTTGTAATTAAAATTATTATTATCAATTAGAAAATAATTTATAGTTAAGATACCAACTTAATTATAGTACCTTATATATTAATTATTTTAAATGTTAGATGGCGATATTTATTGTATAACACTTAAATTAATTTTGTATAACAATTATTTTTATATAAATATGTAAAAGAAAATATTATGTACAATAGTGTGAGATAATCCAGTGAATACAGTGATCAACCAAACAAACAAAAAAACCAGTGAATTTTTATTTTTTATATACCGGGACAAAAAATTGGAATTGAGAAAGCCGCTTCGACATTTTATTGACCTACGCAAGTAAATTGGACACGATAACACCCCAAACGATTTTTTGGACCTTCGCCTTCATTTTGGACACCGACGACAAAACCAACCATTTTTATTACGACCAACGCTATTCTACCGGACACGAGAAATTTCCAGTTCAACACACAGTATATGGGTTTTGGTAATTAAATTTTATTTGCGAATTGCCACACATAGTGCATATAAAACAAAATTTAAACCGAACCTATTGGATACAACTTTGTACAGTTGGTGAACATGATTTTATCCAATGGAGCATAATCGTAGTGTCTGATTGGTAACTCACCACCTTCCTTTTAAGACAATTAAGTCCTCACTATAGTATAGACAATTAAGTCCTCATTTACTAAATTTTTCTGGTTATCAGTAATAAAGAATAAATAAATAAAGACACTTTACCGGTAAACCCGGTTTATTTTGGAAAAAGAAGCGAATGTTAAGCGGTAATTTTAACAGGTAAGGGCACACCAAACAAATAATGGTCCGTTATTTTCCAAATTAGAAATCGAGTTTGGCGGGTTCTGTTTGTTGAGCTTTGTATTAACTTGCTTGATGTTACAGACTTTCACAAATAATTCGATAATATCGCGATTTTATCGTATATAATTCGTTTACGAGTATTGAAATTCGGTTTTTGTAGAAATTATTCAAGTTTTTAAGGGGTAATCGAAATTATTCAAGTTTAATGTAAGTTTCCTGATTATTCGACATTTTTGAGATTATTTGAGATTTTCAAATTTCTGTTAATTTTGTGATGTTTTGCGATTAGTTTGAGTTTCATGATTTGACAGCTTTTAGCATTTTAGTAGATTTTAAAAAATTTTCGAGAATCGATATTTTCAGTTTATTTGATATTTTCTAGGTTATCCGAGAATATCCAGATTGATCAATTTTTACTTGGGGTTACTTGTGATGTTACAAATCGAAATTATTGAGACTCGTTTAAATTATTTACAGTTTGTGAAATTTTTTAGAGTCGAGATGATAAGAAAATTTCAAAGTAGAGTAGAACACATTCTCCAGAACACTCATTTTTTTCAGCTCGTTTCTTAGCTAGGTCTAGGAGAACAAAAAAGTCTATCTGTACGTCGCTTTTCTTATTGAACTTTTTATTTTTAAAGTCATCCCATCATTTCCTAATAATACTACCTCCGTCTCTGTGAGAAATTTCAATTATTTTCCGGTAATATGCAGATAAAGTTGTATCTCAAGAATTGTTTTTTCTTATTCTTCTGTACGGCGTCGGTGACGCAGTAAAAGGGTCAAACTACAGTATGTATTTATAAAATTGAACTGTACAACAGTGGTAAACATTTTACAATTTATTTTCGGTACGATCTATGCAAACATTCTAAACAAATGTCATTTGTTTGCGCGAGATCTGCCAGATTCAAAAGTTACAATGATTTAGTTGATAATATTGTTGACGGGCCCAGTTTAATCGAAAATTGTACACAAACACGAAACACGATAAATTTTTATAAGTAAAAGCTTTTCTCGAAAAATGAGTCAATACTTGATTAGAAAACTAGTCAAAATTACTACGATTTAATAAGTTCAAGTCTTATATCAAAAGCCTTTTCAAAAATAAAGTTTAGTCAAATTTTACTAAGGAGCTTTCGGCAATCCCCACCCTAATTGTTCACGACCCCGTGACTTCTTTCTTTATTTCGCTAGAAAGGACCGATTAACAGAATATCGCCCTTCTGTGATGCCAATGCATTTAGTACACCGTGAAGCCTCCCGAATCTGCAAATTCCATGTTTAGACTGTCAATAGATCGGGCATATTTTTTCTTACAAATGGTTGAAGATTTTCAAATTTTTGTTGAATATTGTTTTTTTGCATTTTATCACAATATAGTTATCTTATCAGCAAAGGCTAAGTAGAAGGGAACTAGTAGAGAAAAAAAAAATATTAACCTTCAAATGACCTTGAAAAAGACCTCCAACTAAAAAATGAGCTAAGCAATTTTATTGCTTGAAATCAATTAACTTATGTTTAAAACGTATTTTGGTAAAACGATTTTTTACGATAACCTCAGTTGATAATCCTTGGCTTCAATGCTCGCAAGGAAAGTAAGTAATGTTAGTCAAATATTATGATAGAATAGGCAACCTCAGTTTTAATATATTATACTTATATAATATATTAAAACTGACTATAATTTTAATATATTATACTTATATACTCGCCTGATTTTACGAATGAGCCCTAATATCTCAAACTATATAATAGAACATTCAGTTTTTGGGACTGAAAAAATTCTTTACCTGTCTTTCTCTGGCGATTGTGAGCCCTATTTTTATAAATTTCAACGAATTGATTAAATTTTAAACTATAAAAAGAAAAGAAAACCAATAAACAAACAAAAGTTTGTAAAAGAGATATATAAACCAACCATGTATTCGTTATCGTTAGCTAAAACAAGACACGGTGGACAACTATTTCCTTTAACATATAAAAAGCTATTATAAATAATAAAAACTTTTCTAATGATTTTCAATGTTTTTTTTTATTTTATGATCGAACATTTATTTTTATATAATTTTCATTCGATTTATATTGTAAAAACAAATACAATTTATTATTCAATGTTTTAAAACAGCTTGACTGTCAACGATGACGAGGTTGCATACATATTTGCAGTAAGCCCTCATCGCAATCTTGTTTGTTAAAACCTACAATAGAAGTTTGACTACAAATAATATTAAAGTTGGCTGATCACAATCCGATTATTTGAAATTAATCCCCTTACAAGTATTCGCAATCGTAATTCTAGGTATAAACACAGTTAATCTTACATAAATATTCTTATTCTATATGTACATATGTGCGTCTGGTTGTGTTTGGTTTTTTTTAGTTCAAGATCGCGCGCGTGTTTATTTTATATGTGATAGACATTTTTTGTCGCCGTACTTACGACGTGTAAGAATAGTACGAGTGTGTATACGTTATCTTGTGGGGCCCTCTCGTTTAATGGCAGTAGATCATCGAGATGAATCATACATTTTCTGTTTTGTTTGGCGCTATTTATTATAATATATGCTGTTGCTTAAGTGTACACATATTCATATAGTTTGTAGTATTTTATGTACAGATAATTGAATTTTATTTTTACGAAAACAAAATATTTAGACTGTCTGGTGTATGTATAAATGTTTTGAATATGTGGTTTTGATGGCACCTATTCAATGATAAATTATTGAATTACTACGTGTGTGCGGTGCGGTATCGTTCTAATATACATAATAAAAACAACTTAAATGTAATGTTTACATTACAAATGATATTCGTTTTAAGTCTGCATGAGATTTTTACCATAAATGGAAAATTGATGAAATTCTCAGAACAAATATTAAAAAACATTGCATGTGCGATTACCAAACATAGAAAATTAGTTAGTTAGTTTGTTAACACATATAGTGTCAAAGTTCTATATGTATAGATTTCCTGAAAAATGTTCCGATGCATTGCTTATTCTGGTGTAATGAAAAAAAGGACATTCCGAAAAATGTTTTTTTTCTAATTTGAATAACTTTTAACTATACTATGAACATGAAAAATTGATGGATACCAATAGAATGTGGATTGAATTTGCAATTATAGAACCAGACGGTAAAGCGGTATGTTTAGAGATTTATTAGTGCAACTTATTTTAATCGCACTTTATTAGTGCGATTCCTTATATCAAGGAAAATTTATTTTGATTAAAGGCAATGCGCTATCATACCGAGCAAGTTTTTTTCAACACAAGCAATAAACGACGAATTATAGAATCAATTAATCAACTATAATATTTAATTAATCGATTAATCGACGAAGCTTTAAGTAAATTAACAGATTAACTTTTTACATCTAAACAATCATCAATTCACTAAAACAATAATGACAGCGGCCAATATGCAAATCAACGAATATTCTTGGAAACTACCAGATATTATTTAATTTCAAAAATTTCGAACAATCGCAATGGTAATCTAAATAAAATAAAATATTGTAGAAATAAGCTTTTATTTAAACTTACTACAGCAAAGAAAATAAATGTTACAGGGCAGATGGGTGGCTGTTAAAAATTATCGAACCAAACAAATCAGATTATTTTATCAGTGTTAAGTCTACTAACTGCGAAACTTTTAAGTCAATTAAATCAACATTGATAAAATTATATGATGAGTTTGGTTCAAAAAATTTTAACTGAACTTTGCTAATATCCCCCAATCCGCATTGGGTTCACTTATTAGAATATTGTCCTGTCTCAATAAAATCACGTAAGTAACATTTATTTTCTTCGCTTTAAGTTCAATAAAAACTTGTCACGTTGAACTGGTTGATGTTGATAACATATTCGGCCACACTTATTTTTGATTTGTAGTTGTCAAAAATGTCAAAAACATGCCATTCAAGTATGCAAAAAATCGGATTTGTAAGTTATCGGATTAAATTCTACTTACAAGATTTATGCGTGATTTACATTAAACGAAATTTGGAAGATCAAGATGACTTTATTCTCTTTCGTTTTTTTTTTTTTAAATAACAAATAAATTTAAACAAAAAATATCATAAAACGTAATAATTATTTGGTTTTCATATATATTCGTAACGGTTATTTTTTGTATGTATCTGTCTTACAGGTTAAAGATGACAATCGTTCAAAGACGGCAAACTTGAAAAGTCGATTTTATGGGTTATTTCTCGGGTTTCATCTGTTTGTTTATTATAATATAAAGTTTTCTATATTCCTCTTTAATGATTTTTTACAGTAGAGATACCATCTACACTATTGTTTTTAAGATAACTTCACAACCAACCATTAATCTAAACACACATGTGAAGTCGGTTTTTTTTTAAAATAAAATCGCCATAATCCTGTCAGTACCTCCCGAACAAGAAATCGTTAAAACTTCGGATTTTTGTTAAAACATCGAGAAAACATCAACAGACTTTAATTAAAATTGGGCCTGCTTAGTTTAATACTGCTACCGATTATTGCAGACATATTTTACATAAATTGTTAGAAATCTTCGAGTACGTTTCGAAGAAAACTGATATTAGTGGACTAGTATTGTCCACGATCGTGGACATAATTGGGGTAAATCGCCATAAGCCTTCGGGTACGTCCCGAGCAACAGTCAGCCAAAACATCGAATTTCAATCGAGTTAAATTTTACTGTACATTCATCCGAGATTTATTTGTAATTTGAGACTCTAAGACGCATTTTAATTTGTTGCGGATCGACAGACAAATCGGGGCGGATAGTGGATAATTGCGTACACTACAGGCCAAAAGTATTTGGTCGATATGGTTTTTATAACTAAAACAATTTTTTATATAGTTTTAACAAATATATTAATTTATTTCAATTAATTTAATTAATTAGCAGTTCATATGAGCTAATTTATTACAAAACAAAGAAAAAAAATAGTGAAATATTTAAATTGCACGCTAATCGATGTGACCTCCCTTTGCTTTAATTACTGCTCGACATAGCCTTGGCATTCTATCCAATAATTTATTTAATTGTTCGGATGAAATCTTGTTCCAGGCATCTTGCAATTTTTGAAGCAAATCTCTCGCCGATATTGGGCATGTTTTCCGAAGCTCCCGATCTAACTGATCCCACAAGAGCTCTATCGGGTTAAGATCGGGCGATTGTGGGGGCCAATTCATTAAATTCAGCTTTCGGTGGCGAAATTGTTGCTATAAATAATCCTTACACACATTAGATGTGTGCTTGGGATCATTGTCGTACTGATACGTGAACCCTCGTCCTATTAGTTTTAATCCAGATGGGATAGCATGTTTCTCCAAGATCGCGAGATAGCCAAAGCGATCCATTCGACCCGTAATTTCGACCAAATCTCCAACTTTGTTATTACCAAAACAACCCCATATCATCACAGAACCACCCCTGTGTGGAGGAATCATACAGTCTGGGAGCATTTTCTCACCGGGATGACGTCGAACGTAAACTCTCCTTTTGGATCCAAATATTTCGAATTTTGATTCGTCTGACCAAAGGACTTTTCTCCATTGTGACATTTGCCAATTCTGGTGGTATTTTGCCCAATTAAGTCTTTTTTTACGGTTTGTAATCGAAAGAAGTAGTTTCATAACAGCAATTCTGCCATTTAACCACTAATCTGTTAGGCGCCTTTTTATAGGAGTCAACGACAATTTATTTTCCCGGGCGTTGTTCAGTTGAGCTAATATTTGAGATGCCGTCAACTTTCTATTACGCTTGGATAACATTCCTATATATTCATCCTTCTTCGCAATGGTAATCCGAGTTCGCCTCTGCCGATATTGGGATGAGTTCTGCCCAGTTTGTTTAAATCGCTTCAGTGTGAATTGCACGGTAGACTTCGAAATTTGAAGTTTTCAGCCAATTTCAGCATACCAATGCCCCTCTCTGTGTAGCGCGACAACGGCTGCTCTTAATTCGATCGCAAGTTCGGACTTTCTGCCCATTTTTTTATACCTTTGAAAGGTTTTTTTTATTAATTCAATATAATAATAAAATTATTAACATTTAATTCCAGAATTAATTTTAAAAAAATGGTAAATTTAATCAGTAAAAGGTAAAAAAATTATTTACTTTAATATTCACTCACAGATATTTATTTAATAACTAAAATAAATCAGTTTTTTACGCAACAAGATATTTCGATTTTCAGTATGTTGGTGATTTCTCGAATAATAAATGTTGAAACAAAACAAAATATGCATAGATATAAATGCATTTTGACAGGGTGTGTAAGAAAAATATTCAACGAAAATAGCATTGCAAGTCCTTTGTTTTAATTGAAAAAGACTCATCGACTAAAAACTTCTGGCCTGTAGTGTATATGCTCACAAATAAACTCGCAAATAATATAAACATTTTGAATAATATCGGTAATCTCAAATAACTTCGAAATCATCAACTAGGCAATGCTGTTTTTCAAATTCGTCAAGAAACGATTCTTGCTAGATCAATCCAAAAATCTTCAATAATCTGAATTTAGAAAATCTTTTCTCAAAGCTGTTCCGATTCACAAATCAACACCATGCAAAATTCGCATAATCTCGACATTCTTAAAAAATTCTACGGAAATATCAAATAATAGCTTCATTTCTTGACGTTTGATCTGATCCAGATCAGATCATATTTCAGGAAACGACAACAAAACGCATAAAACAAAAAAACACCAAAAATGTCAAATTTCTGTTTGGTTTTGTTTGGAATCTGCCGATCGCCTCATTTAACGGTTACGAATTGGGGACGAAAGGAAAAGATTGTTTATTCCTCAAACGGGAGTAGTGCAGAAAACAGCTCTAAAATGCATCCCAAACAGAAGATTTTAAACGTTTTTAGTCTGTCGGGATTTTCTTGCTATCTCAGACACTTAGGATTTGTGAAACTTGTAAAAATTTCCAATTTTTAATATCTCGTAAAGGTAAAACTCGCTAACTATCATTTTCGATAATGGCTTTTCTTCAAAAAATTTAATGAAAAATCGTCGTTTATTTAATTTTTAATAGTTTGTTCTTCGTTCGTAATAAATTTTGAGACATAATGCTGCTGGTGTATTAAACAAATTAAAAAAGGAAATTAAGGAAAATTCAAAAAAGAATTTCTATTAAAAATGTAGTTAGTACTACACCAGCTAGTACACCAGCCTTATATATCTAAATACTTCCCAACACGGCTTGATAAAGCAATAAAACCTGACATTCGCCAATAAAATTAGTAACTATTAAGCTAAACGTTAGTATACAGCTCGAACAGCTAAAACTAACTATAACAATATTAATGCTCATTTCGGAAGAAGCCGAAACACCGGTTTATTGTTCATTTTGCAGATTAAATGAAACAAATGCCCCACGAATCGAGTATTATTAAATTCATTGAAATCCTGTATTTCTCAGCGACGAAATTTCCAATTTGTCACAATCTAAATAACCAATTTGTCCAATTTCCAAAGCCAGACAACTTAAAAAAACGAGGTCTTATGGAGGAGTTTTAGAGATGGAGGCCTCGACGTTGCAAGCGAATGTTGCAAGCTGGAATGTCTTGCTTTAGATGCCGGTTTTAGCACAAATTAAATACCGAAATGTGGTTTTCGAAAAGACGGTGTTCCTGACAAATTGTAGCGGATATTAAGATAGACTCTGCCGAATTTCCTAGTAAAGGAAATACGCAAAATACCTTTGACTGCACTTTGTATAGAAATTTTTGTACAAATTTAAAATTTAATTTCTCCTTTCTATTTCCAATATTTATTTATTAAAACCACAAATAAATGTTTATTTTCGCGAATTTCCTGAATCTTCTTCCTGTAATATATGCTAAGTGGACAAAAAGCCCCGGAACGGTCAAATAATTCGAAGGTATTGGGTTTCAGGTAAAAATGATATATTCGAAGTAGAGTTTAAAATCTATTATACTACCGTATGAATTTGACCTTTAATATTAAGATTATAACCCCTAATATTTATTACAAAAAAATTGGAATTTCGACCAAAATTTCTCGATTATGAGTTCTGGAAAAAAAATTAAAAAACAAAACCTGCAAATATAGGAAAAATTAAAGAAACAATAATAAATGTTTCAAATTCAATTAAGTATACCCCAAACGCCAGCCTTCACTCTTGGAGCGTTAAAAAATGATACGTAAGTGACTGGCAATTCGTGAAAATGATATGCACACTCACACACATGCACACACACCAATTATAAGAGGAGCAAATTTGGAAACCTCGATGTAGCGGCGCTCCTTACTCAACAGAGCTCATACTTAACTCGAAAAGTTTTGATCAAAATTCCATTTTGTTTTTGTCTGAAAAGGTTTTAGCTTCAACTATACGATTTCGCAATTCAAACTAGGAGTCATAATCTTAAAAATCGAGGTGACCTTGGCAGGGCATCTCAAGGTTGAACGTATATCGTACTGTTAAACCCTACAACTTTTGCTTCTATCAGTTTTACCTAAAACTCAATCCCTTCAAGATAATTGGCCGGAACTTTTGAACACTAGGCGTACAAAGCCGAGCTTTGTTTAATCGGTCCAAAATTTGTGGATAAAATCTTTTGAATAGCTAAATTTATTTTATCAATTTATAAGTTTATATTTATAGTTACATTAAAAAATGGGACAACAAAAACAAACAACCATCTGTGGCGTAACTATGAAATATTAATCCTTATTGTTTCAAAATTATCTTCACTTATTAGGTTTTGGCGAATTTATTAGGTTGGGGAAATGGTATTGAGAGACGTTTTTCACCAGATTGCGTTATACTGACGCGCGTTTGAAAGGTTACATTCCTTTCTATAATTTTCGTGCAGATATTATTGATCAGCAGCCATCACATTGCTGAGGAATTAAATATCGAGTTATTCATAGTTGGATGTTTGGGAGCCTCATGAATTGTCGTTTATAAATTTGATTGACCGAATTTCTATCAGCGAATCGCTACTGAAACGCAACAAAATCGACCCATTTTTGAAGCAAACCATTACTGTCGATGAAAAGTGGATCACATACGACAAAAATGTTCGAAAAAGATCGTGGTCCAAGATGGCTATAGCTATACAAACGACATCAAAGCCATTACATTATGAGGTTCTAGAACATGGTCAAACGATTGATTGTAATCTCCATTGTCAGTAATTAGCCAGATTGCAGCAAGCAATTCAAAAAAACATGCCGGAATTGATCAATAGGAAGGGTGTTGTCTTCCAACATAACAAAGGCAGACCACACACATATTTGATGACCCGGCAAATATGTAGACAGCTTGGCTGGGATGTTTTGATGCATCCAGCGTATAGGCCGGACCTTGCACCCTCTGACTACCATTTTTGTGAAAATTACTTGGCTAAGTTTTTCGCCGATAAACCACAGAAGTTCTACACCGATAGATTTATGAAACTTTCAGAAAAATTTCAAAAGGTCTTAGATAATAATGGCCAATATGAACATAAATAAAATTCAATCAAAAAATGACAACAACAAATCTCTCAATACTTTTTCCGAGACTAATATTTTTAGTATAACTCATATTTTGTAAATATGAACTGAGGAAAATATAAAGTCAAAAATTAAACATTTCCCTGTTCTCCTAATTAAGTACCAAACAATTAAAAATCACATAGATTCAACAAGAGAATTAATTCCATTTTAACATTAAGAACATCCCTTAAATAAATTTAATTTTCTCCAATAATCTTCAAATTTCAACAAATTTCCAAACCTCGAAACCACCCAATTAAACCATTTATATTTTCCAAACGGATAGACAAACATTATATAAAGTTTTATAAATAATCATTTTAATCATATAAAAAAAACAACACGCTGAGCTTAAAAATTTTCTAAAACTTAATTAAACATGATATTCTGTTTTTCCATTTAACATAAAACACAAAAAAAATGTTTCCTTTTAACCTTTTCCACAATAATAAACACAAACGACAAATTTTAATAGTTTTGTATGTCACAGAAAAACGCACATACAGACGAAGCGACTAAAATCAATATAATCTTATTTGAAAATTTATTCATCTGAACCTTTGGTATATATGTATGGGAATACTTTTTGAAGCTATTTTTAAACAACACGCTTTAATAGTTGTCCTCTTCATTAGTTTGTGTTTTTTTCCCTTACAACAGGTTAGTCCTTGCTACTAATATATTTTTTTTTATTGAATTTAAAACGAAAATAAAATGGTATAATAAAGACAATAACAAAAAATTTTCCACATTTTCTATGTACAATAAAAAAATAATTTATATTGAACATATTACCACAAAGAGATTATGCAGCACTCTACTTTGCATAAAATTTCAATTACGTTTTTGTTTTACTGTCGACACATAAAACTATCAATAAACTTTGTACCGAAGTTTATGTGAAATTATTAAATTATAAAATTTACTAATTCAATCAACACACTAAATGAAATAGACCAAAAAGTTTATATGTGGAAAACTTTTAGATATATGAAACAGTTTTATCAATAAATTAGAAAACGCAAATATGATGTCCTCGTCTAGATTTAGCGGAGGTTTCATTGAAATCTAGAAAAATATTCAACAAATGGGGTGGACCATTTATTTTGAGACAACGTTAATATTTCGAACCTACATGACCTATCTCGTTCAACAATATTTTTAACTCACGCAAACCTGTCTTGGAAAGTAAAGATACCGTCCATTATATATGTATATGCACCGCACAACAATCAAATTCCAATTATATTCTTCTTTGGCCTTTTATCATTTTGAAAAGAGTGTGGATTCCATTTTTTTAATATGTACTTTGTTTTAATTTCAGGTAAGCTGAAGATACCAAAGGGCTTGGTAAATCATACATTAAAATTAAGTAGTAAGTTGATATAAAATTGTTCTTATTTCAAATAATCTGGCATTGATTGTTAAAACAATCTTTAAATATTAAAATAAAATCTTTCGTAAACATTTAAATAGATCACAAAGCCAAAAATATTAAAATGTAAATGATACCGTCGACGGTTATTTTTTATTTAAAATAAGGTAGAAAATGATATTTTGTCGAACTATATAGTGTTGCAATTATTTTGTCTGACGATTTTTGTATATTCTCAAAATTCTATTTTTTCACTTTCAAACTTTCAAGAAAATAGTTATTTCAATTTTTAATATTTGAAAGGGTCTTCCTTTAGGATCGCATGACCTTTTGAACAAACACATAAAGCAACACAATAATTATTTAGGCAAAGAATCACATAATAAAAATATCCGGAAGAAAATGTTGGGTCCCCAAGACCCAAGATCGAGGTGAGTGGAAATACCTCCGAAAATGCATTTCAGGTCATTTTGATGTGCATAACTCAATGCAATCTCAACCCTTACGCTTATTTGAGGTGTCAATCGAGCGAGAGCGACCATATGAACTCCAAAGATAAACTGAAAAAGCCCCGGAATCAATCTTTGGGAGACTGCAAAAGTGGAGACTAGCAAAACTGGAGAAGATGGCATCTAAAAATGAATCAAATAAGCCTAAGGTACTCTGCGAAATATAGGAATAGGCAAATGAGTTCCGAAGATCTATGGTTGTACAGAGTGGTGTTTATACATATTGGTGATGGTCAGAAAATTAGGGATCGCGACTATAATATAATTATAACCCTCTACTTAAAGGCGCCCTATATCTTTTGAACTGGCGTGAGAAACTGCATTGTTAATGTATTTTATGTAATTTCCCTAAAAAATTGAAAACGTTAAAATAACCAAACGTTCCTTATCACCAAACGTTCTGACACTTTGATATTGGCCTCTTGTTTATAATCCAGTGTTTGATGGTAAACAATAGGTTATTACCTTAGAATTCTTACGGACAAAACCGATTGACGTGAAATTTAGACAGTAAGTAGGAATGGCTCAAGGAACAAAACTTATATAGTGTCGATGTGTGTTTTTACCCTGGGGTGGATGCCACTCCTTGTCGGGGGTGCTTAGTACACTAAAGAACCACAGAAATCGATGAATGCTAAGCAAAAAATGTTTATAAAGTTTTTTCGATAAATCAATATTTTTAATAATAACTTTGTTAATTTTTTAGATATCTAACCGCTCCAAAAAATATTTTGCAGGGAATTTCAAGGGCTAAAAGGCCTGTAAAATTGAACTTCGTTTTTGAGATTTTTGAGTTTAAAGGGCTCGGGAAAGGTGGTCCTCGCACTCAAATGCGAACTTAAAACTGTGATATCTCAATTAATTTTCATCCTGGAGAAATAAAAAAATAACAAAGGTGGTCTACAAGAAAAACCTAAATTTTTGCACTCTTGCATTTTGTACGTAACTTCTTTATTTTTGAGTTATTGTCAAAAAAGCGAATTTTTTTCAAAAATCATATCAAAATTGAATCAAACTTTTTTCAAATCAAGGCATTCTAAACCGTTCAAACTTCTAGAACGTATATTGTTAATACCTAAATAAGGTACTTTGTAAATGGATTACGTTTAATTTCAATTCTTGCGGTTAAGCCATTTAGCCTGTTCACACCATGTATACAGAGCATCGCACTTCCTCGTTTCATACCTCTTTGTCTAAACACAAACAATAACAACAATCAAAATAGTTAAAATTTTGTTCATCGAATAGGCTTATAATAAAATGTTACCTATACATAGATAAATAACAACAGTTGACGCAACATAGTCTGAACGCGTGACTGTTGCATTGTTGCAATGCGCTGTATACATGGTGTGAACAGGCTGATTGGTTTCATTCCTGATTTTTTTCCCGAAAAAACGAGAACCACTTTATTTGTTTCTTAACTCCGTAAGTTCTTATGCTAAGAACTTTCAATAATGCTCATTTTAAAGGTCTTTTCAAGTACTTTAAAAGGATCTGCCAAGTTTCTTCCTAAAGCCGTCGTTTTTCATTATTTAATGTTGAAAGTTTCGAATTCAGTTTTCGGTGAACATCTGATCACTTTTAACGAGCCACAACTCGGTTCAATAAAACAAAACAATCGATTTGTTACTTTCCAAGGGGAGGAAGGTCCTTTATCTCATTTAATCTTCGCTTGATTTGACCCGATGGCATTTGAAAGGTAGATTACAGTAAAATATTCCAAAAAATCTAGAAAAGGAGGCTTATTCAATATTTCGCAAAACGCTCGAGCCGCAAATTAAAAGTTTACATATTGCATAATCATGAAAAGCCAATAAATTATGGCCTGAGGCACAATAAATTTATTACTAAACACGAGTAGAAAATAGCTATAAGGCCGAAAAATTTCTCAGACGAATTCAGGAAATAGCCGGACAATTTTATTCGATTGTAAAGAAATTAAAATAATTATTACTAGTTACGTTGGGGTACCTAATGAATACCATAAGTTATGGTGTTCTAAAAAATGTAGGACGAAAAATTTTAAAAGGTAGGATGAAAAGATCATTTTGTCTTATTTTTTAGGCATCTCAACTCAAGCAAAGTGCTAGAGCGAGAGAGATCCCTTATATCCCCGCTGTTGATGTCCGTTAACAAATAGTAATTCGGAAAGTATTTATCCGATTTTCATGAAACAAAGGAAGACTAAAAGACCTTGGCCGGATAAGAAAAATATGGTGTGGCTTAAATCTTCATGTGACCAGATTCCAAAGTAATAGACGCTTAAATATATCCTTCACGATACTTACACGTAAAAAACAAAAACAATAAAAGTAATAGAATAATAGGGTTGGTGACCTATTCCCGAGGGACAAAATCCCGAAAGTACAAAATCCCGAGGGTACAAAATCCCTAGGGTACAAATTTCCGAGGGTACAAAATCCCGAGGGTACAAAATCCCAAACCAAAGTTTTAATATGATAGACGGAATTGTTGAGAAGCCAGTAATGCTGTTATATTCTGTAATGGCTTTTCCTTTTTTTTTTTTTTTTAATATGTTTCGAAGATTGTAAGAGAATTCAATCCAGTTTCGAACTGATGAGCTTATGATTATGAAAAATCAATCTTCTCATCAGGCCGCGGCGACTGGACTGATTATACCACAATTTACATTCTATATATACAGAATGTGCTGTGCTTTAAGTACTAGCGAATCGTACTAATACAGATGAATTCTCTTACAATTTTTTTTCTTCTTCACGATATTCACACTGCTCTGTGTGTAAGCTAATTTTTTACTTTTTATTAATTTTTTTGTTGAATGTTAATTAATTCATGTAATTTCTAATATGCTACCGGTGGCTTTTCCTTCTTTTTGCTAACTTTTCGGCCTATACGCAATCGAATAAAAACATATTTATAAGGCTCCTAACCTTTTTTTATAATAATGAGAGAAAGATGAAAGTCCCGAAGCTACATTCAATATCAGTATACTTATTTCGTTTACCATACAACTTGCGTGTGATTGAAACTCTGGAAACTTAAATCGTTTACAATGCTTGTTAACCTTTATGTTTACAACCGCATACCCGGGTATGTTTTTCAATTTTAATGACCAAAATTTTATTGATTTAGGTAACTTATCGGCATGAATCCTTCAGTAGCTTAACAATTATATGTTCTGAATGGAATTTCAAGAAAAGTTTTTCCAAAGCTCGATTGTAACTTGTTTTTAGTATGGTTAAAAAAAAATAAAAATTCGGTTGTAAACACAAGGGTTAATCATCATAAAAACAGCAAATTAAGTGTAAAATCCATTGGAAGAAAAGTGAAATATGTATGTTTTCCCTATAACTCAATAACTAAACAAAACACACATTCCGTTTGTATATAAAACTATAAAAATTAATTTTTTAACAAGAAAATATTCATGCATGCAAATTCTTTTATTTCATGTTGATATTCATCTATAATCATGAGGGGGAGATATTATTAATTATATTGATCATGAATAGGGATTAAATATTGCACGCTAACTATTAATTAATAATATATTATTATGCAAATTAAAGTTTTTATGACAACTTCAATTAATTTTACAAAATCATTTGTTGATTCTTCGCGCTGATACGTAAAATTGTTTCTGCACAGTAAAAAAAAAATGCGAATAATTGCACATCTTCAAACTTATCGAATCTCTGTGCAACACGAAATTATTTCATTAAACATTTTATATGTACGAGTATGTAAACGCTCCTAGATTGTGTTTTGGGTGTTCTTGCAAATGAGGCGACATTCAGTCAAACATTGTGGAAATTGTACTGTATAACACAAACATGTAAAAATCTACACTACAGCATCAAGAAAATGAAATAAATTTTTTACTCGTTTCCATATTTTTCATTCCACCATGTACACCAAGACGCAACCATAACATATTAACTCATTTAATTCTCTGGCTTGCGTAAGTCATTCTCAATTATTCGTTTTGTGTTTTAGCTTCTGTTATCATTTCATTTTCATTTCTGGAAAAATAAAAACATTTAATTTTAGGGTGAAAATCGTGGTGAATTCATTTTCCCCATTATTATGTTATATTTGTGTTATACCTTACTATATGTATAAATTTTATGGTCCCGAATGGGTTAAGAAAAAATTTAAATGTATAATATTATATAACGTTGTGTTGTATATTTCAAAATGAAAAGAATATTAAAATACTTTAGTTGTTTCTCATTTGTCTGTGGGTCTACAGGCCAAAGGTTAAAGGTTAATATTATCGAAATAAGACGAGAATTTTGTTTTTGTTTTTATGTATGTACAATATGAACGAACAAAATTTTAGTGAAAAGCAAAATATCGATCAGCTGATAAAAAGGATATGTGATTCCATTTAATGGAAATGGTTTGGAAAGTGCACAAATGAACTGTGGAAAATTTTTTATATTGTACATTATAACTGAAAATCTATATGCCAATGTTCTAATAAAATTATTGACAACTTATTTGCTTGATACCACAACCACTAAAAAAATTGAAAAGCATGAATGATTCCCATTCTCAAAAACTTAACCGCCACAGATTGTTATAAAATTATGGCATTATTATGTTAAAACGTAATTTCAATTTATATTCAGAGAATCAAAACGCCAATTTTCACGGTAATAATTAAAAAATACAATGAATTTAGTAGCAAGTACATTTGTGAAGGACAATTTTATTGGAATAATTAAAATGTTTTATAACGCCAATAAAATATTATCAAACCACACAAATATTATCGTCGCACATTTTCAACAATATCGAAAATTATGGAATCGTATAAAGCTTCGTAAAGAATCGATCTTATCAAACAGTTTCTATTTACATATCCGACGGAAATTTGTTTTTAAAGTTGGTTAGTGGTTACATGGTTACGTCAGTCTCAAACTGTTTATATTTTTTGTTTAGTTTTGCACCATTTAAATCTGGAAAATCTGGAGGGCCAATATCTGCTGAATCCCACCATTATTTCCTTTCATTAAATTTTTCCCAAACCAGTATTTTATTGACCATTACAATTTCGATGTTGCGGATAATATATTTATATCTAAAAACCAGCCAGTTGAGAGTACTTGATAAAAAATCGCGCTGATCTCGGAAACGGCTTTAGATTTGATTTTTATCATTTTTGGAAAAACTATTAAGTTCTAAATCAAATATTTCTACAGACGAAGAATCTATAGGAATAATAACAAGAATAGTCGCCGAATTATTTAAATTTAAAATAAAAATTTTGCAACTCTATATATGACTATCGAACATAATTAATTTTAAAATTGAATTATGAATGACGTAGTTTTTATTATCAAGATGCGCTTAGAAATTGTAAAATAAAAATTTAATTATCTACACCGCATTTGTAGCTTCTAAAATTAGCGGCAATAAACAAAGGAAAATATTTTTTGCGTTCTACCTAAATAATTCTCATGTAGCCTCTAAAAAACAAACTACACGTGTCTTCTATTTTAGGATTGTTAAAACTAGGGATACCGGTTCTAATCACATGTTTTAAAATGACGCAAGATACAACAAAATTACTCGATACAATTTAGAATAATTTTCGTATGCTATCATTCTCCTCTACTTAAGGAAAAAGAAAGAAAAATAGAAAATATTAAAGTTCTTTTCATACTGAATGCTTTGCGTTAAAAAATTTGAAGTTCCACAAACATGAAGCTCTGACTCTTTCATACCGATAGCGTCGACTTTAGCCATTTGACAACCGTCAAATTTTTTGTCATTTTGTTTGTCAATTGAATTTTTTGGGAAACAGTTAATTAAAATGGCAATTAGTAGTAATGGCAATCAGTAGTAATGAACCAACCGGGAATTTACTATTAAAATTTGTTCGTTTTTCATAGAGTTGCTCTAATGTAGAAGTTTGAATTTCGTGCCCTGAGTCTACTCATCCATTATGCTAGTGTTTAATTTTGAGTAAGCCGACATACGATAAATTAAGATGAATTTCGAGAAAAATTAAATAAATTTATCAGACAGTTTTTGTCGACAAAAACATTTTTCGCAAGCACATACGGAAAAGCCTATTTTTAACAGATTTGTAGAAAAAACTAAAAACTTACACAGCAGCTTATAAATGATTGGTTACAAATGTTCAATTTTAAGTTGGACGTTTCACGTTAGTCTCTCAGTTACTTTTCGGAATCTGGCGTTTTATTAAGCTTCTTTAAAGATTTTAATTATTATTAGACCTAAAATAATTAAAATAATTACACCTATTTTTAAATTAGAGTGAGGCATTATTCTAAAGTATTTAAATTCTCCAGGAAATTAAGTTTAGATTAGAATTGGTTAATTTACATTTAGAATATGTCAAAAAGATTTTCCGATGACGTTAATAATCACCCATTTAAAGAAAGTGGGATCCTTATTACTAGGAGCTTGTCAATTTTTATTATTAAAATTTATTTGAAAGAAATTCCAAAAGAACGAGTTTTTGAGTTTAGTTAGCGTGTAATGACCACCACAAAACGTCGCATTAAATAATAGCACAGGAGAAGAATTTATAAACAATTATAAACAATTTATGCACTGTTATAAGTTTGGTTCACGAGGAAGGAATTTTTGTCCTGCTTCTAAACATCAAGGGTAAATGTAGGCGAAGTGGATGTTAGTACAAGTACTAAACATAATCTGCAGTTTACTTACTGGGTATGTCAAGAAAATCAGGTAGGAAGTAGGTAAATTCTTTGAAAATTTTTGAATGTAGAATTATGCATCTATAGTTTTTAGAAGGTTGCTGAATTAAAATTTCGTCTATTCGCCACATACAATCATCGTTCCCAGCCAGATTACTGTATTAGGAATCTGGGAGAATTAACCACTTTCGGAATCCGTTTAAGAATAGTGGGACATAATCAAAACGGCGGTAAGCGATGCCGCAATATCCAAATAGGTCAAAATTATCTAGAGCTAACAATCTCTGATTGGATGATGGTTGTGGTCTTGGTATTAGGAGAAAGATCGCTCACGCACACGAAATCTATCACAAAGAACAAGAAATCTCATAGCGCCTATATAACTGCGAGGAAAATCTATAATTGGTTATGCAGGCGGAAGAAACGAGAATGGTATGAGCGCAACAGGCACGCAACATTCAAAATTGTAGCCTGAGAGATAGATGTGGCTGCATAAGAGAAACAGCTACAGGCTTTCATGCACGTAGCAGTGCTATTCGCGACGAATTAGGTGATATAAAAATGGACGCTAAAACCTTCCTCGAAGTGTGGCGGAATTATTTCTCATCGCTTCTAAACAGACAAGCAACAACCTCTCTTGACACAATCACCTCCTCCATCATATGATAAAGTGTGGAACATGTAATCGCCGATGAAAAGTTACAAGACAACAGGTGAGAATGGTATCTTCAACGAAATACTGAAATAAGGCGGCGATTATCTGTTCTACCTCATATATTTGAGCTCACATCAATAGTAATTAGACGGCTCTTATCTGTCCACTTCATAATAAGGCAGATCGGTTAAACTGCAACTACCGCGGTGTAGCTTTGCAGAACGCAGGCTACTAAGTAGGTTTTGAGTGCGAGTTTACGACCATTTTCTGAAGAAAAATTTTCAACAGGCAACCAATCAACGTAGTCCATTTTGTAAACAAATTTCCCCTTCCGTACATAATTCTTTTGTTTTCCATTTAAAACATGCTGAAAATTTTTCTTCAGAAAATGGTCGTAAACTCGCACTGACCAACGTAGTCGCAGCAAAGTTATCAACTTAGAGTGAGAAGAGTTTGGTCTTGGGTCATTATTAATGTGGTTTTTACTTTCTTTTACTCTAGTAAAATAAAGTATAGTAATCATGAAAATTTTGAACCTTAAAATTTGTAGAGGTTTATCTGTTTTGAGGTCCCCTGAGTCCGAAAAAGTGGGTTTCAAAATGGTGTCTGTCTGTCAGTCTGTGTCCTCTCTACAGCCCAAATGGTTTAATTAATCGAACTGAAACTTCAGATTTAAGCTTTTTTGATAAATTGAGAGGTCCTAGTGAATTTTACTCTAAATCGGCTAACCGGAAGTGGCCACTCCCTTGGACCAGAAAATTTATTTTGCAAATATCTTAAAAAGTATAAGATTTACAAAAAACTACTTAATACAAAATGTTTCCAAAAATTAAAAATTAAAAAAAAAAAAAAAAATCCTCAAAATTCTCTGTTCGTAAAAGAAAGTCGTGTGTTGGCCACACCTCCATTTTTTCTAAATAGATCAACGAACGATCAAATTATTACTCTGAAGATGGTGCTGGGAAGGACATCTTTTTGCACAGTCTATTCGTAGACTTCCAACAGGTATATGAGCATTAAGAGGAATACGCTATGGAACGTCTTGTCTGGGCATACTGTCAAAATTGGTTTTTATGTACCAGCTTTTAATGGATGCAACCCAGCCAGTAACATACGCTAACGATATTTGCATTCTGGATCATAAAATCATTTCCCTAAAAGAGGACCTCCTTCCATTGAAATTAACAGCCAACTAATTGGTCTTCAGATTAATGAAACGAAGATTAAATACATGATTCCGCGCGAAGGCAAATGCAAGGATGCTTCATTTCAGGGGATACACAATATGACAAGGTGAAAGATTTCAAATATTTATTATCACTGAGCAAAACTCATTTCTCGCTAACATCAAAATATTCAAAGCGCTGATAAGACCAATTATCACCTTTAGTTCATAGCACTTGCAGAAAATTGCCTCAGTTACCTGAGCAAAACATCATCAGAATAATTTTCAGATTCATAAAATCATCAAGGCTAAGATTGCTTATGTCGAATTCGATTGTAGAAATTTTTTTACTCGAAGGGTAAAAATAGTACTCTATTGGCTGTCAAACCGTCCCATTGAAAAAAACATGCATTGAGGGTAAAATTTTTTTGTACTAGTTTTGCACTAGTGCAATTTTTGCTACTCTAGCTTTTTTGGTCGAGTATCCCCTCTTTTTACACAGACCAACGAATATGACAATTATATTTTGTCGTAATGACATTTTGATTTGTCGTGATGACATTTTGATTTTAGGCGGCTACTTGATTGTTGACATTTTGTGATTTGTTGTGATGACATTTTGATTTTAGGCGGCTATTATTCATGACATTTTGTGATTTGAATGGTGGCATTTTTAATTTGGCCGTTAAATTATTCCAACAGCGCCAAGCCCCACTCATTAAAACACATCCATCGATATCAAACACCAAATTGTAATCTTCTAAATTTACATTTAGTTTCTCCATTTATTTTTATTATTATTGATATTTTTCGACCAAACACACACACAATTAAACACTAGTGCAATAAAATATTTTCATTCGATTGACGTTAAAAAATAGGGTACTCTATTTAGTGTACTCGAATGAGGGGAAAAAATCAATCGAAATCGACATTAGGCACTATTTCGGTCGCATCGAGTTATTTCATAATTTATTTTATGTTTGGGATTTGTTTTGTAAAATATAGTAGTCCCAGCACACTGCAACAGTAAATGCATTTACTTAAATCTATCAAGATTTTTACTTGATAAATGCCTTCAAGTATTTACCTGTTTAATAAGAAGATATTTAAAAGGCAAGATAATGATTGTGCTGTATGATTCGATTTAGTTTGACTACTAACAAGAAATGTTTTGAAAAATTTAAGTAAAATAATTTTCTATCTTATTAACTTCACCCAGGGTGGAGTGAATAAAAAGAAGTAAATACTTTTTTCAAGTAAATACTACCGAATAAGTGAATAAAACTTACTTGCATATTTTTACCAAGTATCTACTGATTAAACTAAAAAATTTCTAGTACTTACTTAAAACTATGTGAATAAAAACCATCTTCTACTTTCTAATGACAATTCTCTACTTAAAAAGTTAAAGTAAAGTAAAAAGCAACTTTTAGTCGACAAAATGGCAAATTTATTAAGAGTTCGGTTAAATTTAAGAAAAACTACATTTTATCGGCCACGCAAAATTAATTTTTTCCACAATTATAAAAATATTTATCGGTTTACTAGCGAAAATGTCCAAAAATTATGCGACATATTTTTAAGAGAAGAAGAACATGAAACGCGGGGTGGTAAAATAAGAGAAAAACAAAAAATGGAAATATTTTTAAGGTGTTTGAGTGATCCAGGGTTTCAAGAAGGAAATGGAGAAGAAGGGGGGGTTCATAGAACCTCAGTTTGCAAAATATTTTCTCAAATGCTGGAAAAAGTGATTGCAAAATCACAAGATTTTATTACATTTCCGAAAGCAGATCGTGAAATTATTTCTGCAAAAGAACTTTGGATGGAAAGATTTAAGATTCCCAACGGTATTGGGACACTAGATTGCACCCACATTTAGATCTTGAAACCAGTTGAATTTGCTGATGAATACATAAATAGAAAAGGTTTTGCCAGTATTAACGTACAAGCTACATGCGATGCTGCAGAAAAATTTACTAGTGTCGATGTTCGGTGGCCAGGTTCAGTGCAGGATAGTAGAATTTGGAAGTTGTCCGAAGCTTATAATTTTATAAAAACAAAATCAAATTGCATGTTACTTGCAGACAAAGGATACGGAATATCCCCATGGCTCTTAACACCATATAAAAATCCCGACAACAGAATAAATTAAAATTTTAATAAATTACATTCTAGAGAGCGAATTATTGTCGAAAGATGCTTCGGTCAACTTAAAAAACGATTTCCGATTGTGGGGTACAAACTTCGGATAGCGCACAATAAACGTCCCGCTGTAATTGTAGCCTGTATAGTGTTACATAACTTGGCAAAAATTTTGAATGATATAAATGATTGGTTTGCTGACACAAATGTTACGGAATGTGATATCAATTCATCTGTAAATATAGAATATGATGATGCTTCTTTTCGTTTAAAAGGGCAGCAAAATAGAGAAAATATAAAAGAGTTTTTATTAGAAAAAAATATATTAAAACCATAAGTTTTTGTATTTCATTTAATAATTATTTATCACATTGCTTTCTGTATCAAATAAAATTTAAAATTAAATATCACGATTTCATTTCAGTCGTTTTATTACAAAAAAGTGAAGCTTTTTAAACTAAAACAGCATTCACAATGAAAAAATTTTTTACTTTTAACTTACGGGTTTGAATGAATTTCCAACATAACGAGCAACATATTTTTTTCGTTAAGTTGGAAATTCATACAAACCTGTAAGTAAAAAGTAAAAAAGTGTTATCATTGTGAATGCTGTGTAAATGTCCATGAATTTAGTTTCGTTCTTGATTTTCATAAGTTATGTTAGATTCATCAATTTCATAGTTATAGAACGTTACCGGGCTCTCGATTGGTACTTTTAATTGGTTAAGTTGTAACGTGTATGTTTCTTTTTGTAGTTTTAACACCTCCAACTGCTTCAAGAGAACTAACCTTGCTAATTTCTCGTCGGTTAAATTAACAGTTTCATCTGTCTCATCTGACAGTACACCCACAACTTTAATGGGTTTGAACTTTTTGGGACGGCTTGGAATATCGTCCGTTATATTTTTAGGTGCCAATATTAATAATCCTACATAAAGAGCACCTAAAAAACAAAAATAATTATAAAGACATACACCCACAGTGCTAATCTACACGTACACCCGTACAAACTACATAAAACGCATGCTACAATACAACAAACAAACAAACAAACAACACATACTCACGACCAACCTTCCGTTTGTTTGAATGTGGGGTTGGAATTATACTAACAAGTAAAATGTTTTTCACGCTTTTGCGACCAAATTCTCCACCCGGTGGAGTGAATAAAAAAAGTGTTTACTTCTAAGAACATACTTTCAAGTAAAAGAATTTGGTCGCAAAAGCATGAATAACATTTTACTTTTACTTTAAAGTACAAACTGGGAAATTTTTCGAGTAACTACTTTTTGACAATATCCTACTTCAAATTTTTCAAGTATGTAGTTACTATTATGAAATCTAACCTCAAAAATATTAAATGTTATTGATTTGTTGAAGTGAGTTATACATTTTTTGATCACGATATTAAATTACACCTAATTATTAACATTGTATTATTCTAATAAAAAAGGTAAAACAGTGATTTTCATAAAACTACATTCAGTTGTGCGTAGTTATGGATACAGGTATCGAAGTGGCGGAAGAAATATGTTTGCAGGTTGAATTCATATCGGTGTACATGTGAAAACTTGTAAAAAACAAGCCCACTTTTAAAATTTTGGATTTTCCATTTGACTACTACTAAAATAAAATCGAAAAATTGCAAACTTATAAAAGTAGGCTTTGCTTTTTACAAGTTTCCACGTTTACATATTGTCTAAGGCAGGCCACACACGTACAGTTTTAACTGTACAGTTAAAACTGTCAGTTTAAACTGTACGTGTGTGGGTATTTCAGTTCAGTTAAACTTAACTGTACAGTTTAACTGAGAACTTTAAAATTTTTATATTTTTAACTGAAACGCGTATCTGAACTGAACGTGTGTGGGGGGTTTAACTGCACAGTTCTAAGTTTTCTGTCGAAATTTTGAGATGAGAGGACATTTCATATAATAATTAAAACATTGAATTATACAAAACTAGTTCGACTATTTTTATAATTTTCATGCAAAGGCTACATACTATAGAACTTTGCGCTAGGATAGGCATAGCAAAAGGCCTAAACGATGCAAAGATTTATATTGTATCAGACAGCCAATCGGCCGTAAAGGCTCTTAGGTCTTGTACCGTTGAGTCAAGGCTGGTATGGGATTGTCTGAAGCTTATTAAACATCAGGCAGGCTCAAATAAGGTAACACTTATGTGGGTGCCAGGTCATACTGGAATCGAAGGAAACGAGGCAACTGATGGCCTCGCCCGTGAGGATTCTGCCTCTCCATTTATTGGACCAGAACCCTTCTGCGGCGTCACTAAGGGACACCTTAGAGCAGCGGTAAAACGCTGAGAGGATCTTCAAAAGTCCTCCTAATGGCGCAGAATTCCAGGTTTACGACAGGCGAACAAATTTATATCACATTCGTCTGTCAGGGCTAAGGAGTGTCTTGAACTTAGGAAACCTGAGTTGAAGCTGCTTACTGGCTTCCTTACAGGTCATGTATGTTATGGTGTCTCCTTAAGGTATCACCTTAATAAGATGGGCCTAAGTACGACAGATGGATGCCGCTTCTGCGATCTGGAAGCGGAATCAGCGGAACATGTTCTGTTCCAATGCCCAGCCATTTTACAGCAAAGACTTCAACATCTAGGAGGGAGCACAATGAGCCCTGATAGTATGTATCTTGTACCGGCCAGTAGTATTATCAGATTCATTAAGAGCCTGAATCTAGTGGCTCTTCTTCACTTAATTCCTTTCGCCTATCTCCTTTTAGCAATTCTTGCACCACTTTTTAGAATTTTTTTTTATTTAATTTTTTTTAATATTAAAAAAACCACACCGAGAGCAGGCAAATCGTTCCGCTCATTCAAATCCATGATAATAACTGAAGGATTAGACTGAACGTGTGTGTGCATCTCAGTTCACAGTTAAAACTGACAATTATAACTGCCCAGTTAAAACTGTCAGTTAAAACTGTACGTGTGTGGCCTGCCTAAGTTTTTAGAGATTCAGAACTCCAAAATATTATTTTCTTTAAAATTCTAGGTTGATGTTTCTCTGTTTCTGTTACTTTAATTTTCCAGCTATAAATGTTTGAACTCGAACCCGAAGAAAACTCTAAACCGGAGTGGGTTTGGGTTTGGTTCGAAACACTGTTTTTAGATAATAATTCTGCAATTTTCCGGTATAGAATATCTAAATTTGCAGGTAACAAATTTTAAATTATTTAAATGTAACTTCAAGAAATTTCTTAAGCACCATTGAATTCTATAATTTTAGAAAATTATAATTTAAATTTCTAAATCCAATTTCTAAAATCTCGATATTTGTTAATAAAACCTACATTCGACAAATTCCCTCTTCTTCCTAGATTCATATGCCATTCTCAATTCATAAAACATTTTTTTATTTTTTAAATTTGTAAATTTGAAGAATTCCGGAATTAAAATTTTAAAGTCTTAAAAAATTATTTTCTTGAAATTCTTAGTTAAAATATTACAATTTAAATTTGACTTACAATTAAAAATTCAAGTTAGCAAAATTTAAAATTTCAATTTTAATTAATTCCTAACAAAATTCGAATTTTTATAGAAATACTAAATGAAAATTGGACATTCTTAATTTCTTAATGTCCAAAAATTTTCTAGAAAATATGTAATAGAAAAAAGAAATATTATAAATTATTGTTGATTATCTCGATCTTTTTATAAATATTCGATAATCTAGCAATCTTCAAATAGCAAGATGGTAAATATGGCTAAGCGATCAATTTAAAATACAAATTTTGAGTAATTAAAGCAAAACAAAAGTTTTTTTAGTTTACTTTTGCATAAAAACCCATCGATCCCAAATATTTTGCTTTTTGATATGTAAATTGCTTACCATAGGTTCCTGAAACACAATTAACTCCATTTGTAAATTTAAACTCGATTCATCAGAAACGACCATTTTTACGAAACAAACTTTAATTTCGAATATTTTTTGGTATAGTTTTGTCTAATTTTCTTACAACAAAACATGAACGGTTGGTAATAATTCTGTGGCCACAAGGAATAACGGCATAAGTCGTGTTATTCCATTTTACGTTTTATTTCAAATTTTAAATCTCCGTAATCGATTTCATATCAAAAGAGTTTTTTGTAATATTCCGGCGAATATAAATAACCGTAATAAGCGTTTACAAAAACCAGAATTCTAAAAACTCATACGATTTTGAGTATCTCTTAATTTTAAAAACGTTTTCCTGCAAAATGCGAATTTATGACTTATGCTGTTATGCCTTGTGGCCACAGAATTATTTAAATTCGTATTTTATTTTCTCGCAAGAATTTCCAAATGTTTGCCATTTTTTGCTAAATCCTTCTAGAATTTGATCGTATTTATTTATATTTTAAAAAATTCAAAATCGTCCAGACGTAAGGAGGCATGGCAACTTCCCAATTTAATATGTGATCCCACATAAATTTAAGGGTTTTAATTTTTTCTTGTTTAATTAATTTTAAAAGTTCCTGATTCGAAATCCCGAAAGAATGAATTCGAAATTTATACAGAATTTAAAGAAGAAGCCGTCGAATTAAATTGATTACTTTAAATTGCAAATGTTGCTTTTATAATTTTCATTCGACTTCTAAACACAATAAATTTTATTCGCAGGCATTTTAAAGCGTATAATTTTTACCTTGAGTTACTTAAAACCTGGATCGGTTTCCAAAAAATGAACAATCTCTTGGGACTAATTTCGACGTTAAGCCAAACATCTGCTTAAATTATTCGATTTCATATTTCCATTACTGAGTAAAGTAACTAATTTTTATAATAAGCCATTTCAAGTTGACAGAGGATTATAAATAAATATATCTCTTTTTTGTGTAAAACATACAAATTAAATACAATAATTAATCATTAATAAAGCAATAAAATCGTAATTCATTACAGCTAGCTGGTAGATGCCATATGTAATAAAATTCTACCTCCCTAAACACAATTTTTTTATTTATTTATTATTTGTTTCAAATACACTGTGTATTGTAGAATAAATACAAAATATTATATTATCTATTGTTGATATCAAATAAAATTTATTACATTTCCACATTCAATTAATCAAAATATAAAAAAATTTATGTAAATAGTCTGTTATTCAATAAATAGTAGTAGTAAACTACTTCTATATGTACAAGTTTATTGTTCAAGGGTTTTATTGTTGTTCTTATGTACAACTTACGTCTATTACACATTAGAAAATATAGAAGAAATACCAGAAAACCGACAAACAAAAGCAATTATTTTTTTTATTATAACGCCCAACATGACAGATTTATGTACCCGCAAGTCGTAAGCAGGGTAGTATTGGTCCCTCGAATAACCCTTTTCGGACTTATAACTTCATTATTGCTGTCGAAAATATTCGAAATCTCAGCATGACAACGACAAAAACGTTTTTAATAATACATCATCACTTGAAAAATAATAATATTTCAATTTTCAAGTTGATTTATGGATATAATAAGGAAAACTATTAAGTTTTCTTTTGTATAAATCGTAATATGTTTTGTATATATGGCATGTGACATAGCTATCACATTTTGCTTGTTATTTATGTAGATTTTATTTTGTTTTTCGAAATGTAAAATAAAAGCTATTTTTTTCCATACAGCAAAATCGTCTGTAATCGATAAATGATTAGTTCATTTCATTCATATTTATAAGGTTATGTATGGTAAGCGCTAAGCACATTAATATAGAGCTTTGAAAAACTAACAAGAATATTAAGAATCCTATTGATTATATTACGAATGCTAGAAGTAGGGGCCGCGCTCATTTTTTTTAGAGTGGAATAACCAAATAAGGCATTATTTGTGTGAAAAAAAAACAATTTCAAAGAATATGAAACTGACTTGGAAAAATTAGTATAAAAACTATCTTCAAAAAAAAGAATCCCAAGTTTTTTAAATATGTATAACCAATTTGTAGAAAAGTATTTTAATTCGTTTTATGTCTTATAAGCTTGGAACTGCTACTCCAGACCCTCACTTTCGCTTTTTCGATTTTTTGAAAATCTAACATTCATAGAAATTATACTAAATCATACTAAAATATAAAACTCCTCAAAGCAGCTTAGCATTGGTCCTCGAGGCGCAAGGATGGTAGGAAATTATGTAGCAGCCTTTTGTTTTCATGTTGTGCTTAATAAAAATTTAATGCGAAATTTCGTTTTAATGAAACATTTTCTTTGTATTTTTTTGGAAGTTTTATTTTTGTCAATATGCCCGGTTCCTAAACTATCGAGAAAAAGAACCATGTAGCCAACCTTTGCAGACCGAAAAAAATTAAAATGCTTGTACCATCCTTTTTTATATAAAGGTCATAGCTGGTCAACAATATTATATAAAAAAGAAGGGCGGTATCAACCCTCTTCTTATATAGATGCTAAGAAAAAATTAAATAGAGGGAAAGGAGATTCATAAGTCATGTAGGCACAAAAAATAGGGTATAAAAGCAGTTTTTAATATAATTTTAGTTAGTGTTTGTTACAAGTTTGATAAAGGAGTAACATCCGAAACGATCGTAATTTCAATTTCAAATCAAAATAAATATCACATTGAGAAAGTGACAAAACCAAAAATAATTGTTTTATTTTTTTAAAAATAAAAATAATTAGGAAAAAATTTGCTCCAAAATAAGCAGAATAATTCTTCACTGACTAACTCTCTCTCTCTCTGGCTTTCACATCCCATGGAGGGATTTTGCCGCCCGCACTAAGGTCCTCCATTCGTCTCGATCCATCGCTCTCGTCCTCCAGTTTCGATATCCTAATACATGTAGATCTTGTTCGACGTCGTCACGCCAGCGCAGTCGGAGTCTTCCTCTACGACGAACACCGGCTGGTTGTTGATGGAACACTTTATTGGTCATTCGTTGTTGTGGAGACCGTGTAACGTGGCCGAGCCATCTAACTCGATTGGATTTGTTGAATCCGATAATATCACAGCCTCCAAGAAGTTGCCTTATCTCGTGGTTCATACGAATCCGATATTCGTTGTCCGCGACTTTAATTGGACCAAAGATTGAGCGAATGACCTTCCTTTCGAAGGTAGATAACAATATACAATCATTAGAGGTCATGGTCCAGCACTCGCTTCCGAAAGCCAGCACAGGTCTTATGAGTGCTTGATAAAGTGCGAACTTGCACGACTGCGACAGATGTTTAGATCGCAATAATTTCGATTGGGCGTAGAAAACACGTTGTCCGGCAGCGATTCGGGCTTTTATATCTGCCTGCATATCATTCGACGATTTTATAACTGACCCGAGGTATTTAAAGTTTTCGACGCTATCAAAGTTATGGTCGCCAATTCCGAGATTAACCATGGAGATGTTCCTGGGTGTTGATAACAATTTTGTTTTGCTGCTGTTCACCTCCAAACCAAGTCTTCTTGCGCAGCGATCGAGCTGTGTGAAACTGTCCTTGATATCGCTAGATCTTCGGCCAAGAAGCACGAGATCATCTGCATATCCAAGAATTTGGCCTGATTTATTAAATGTACAGCGCGAAGTTTCAATGTTGCTTTTTCTCACTACGTATTCAAGCGCCAAATTGAACAGCAAAGGCGCGAGTGCATCTCCCTGTCGAACACCAGATGTTATTTCAAAGGAGTCTGACACAGCTCCCTCAATTACGATTCTACATACAGAGCCAGAGGTTGTTAATTTACACAGAGAAACGAGTTTCTCTGGAATTCCTAGGCATATGAGATCGGTTGGGACGAAAACCACATTGATAGTCGCCAATGATGTTTTCGACGAAAGGGGTGAGTCTGGCAAGTACAACATTAGCCAACACTTTGTAAGCAGTGCTCAATAGGGCGATACCACGATAGTTTCCACATTTAAGACGGTCTCCTTTTTTGTATAACGGACATATGAATGCAGTCTTCCAATTCTCCGGCAGCTCTTCTTGGTCCCAAATAGAGACGATGAGATCGTATAGATTTGTTGCAAGAGTAGCGCCTCCGAGCTTAATCAATTCTGCGGGGATTACGTCGAGACCGGGTGCCTTTCCATTTTTTAATCTACTAATAGCTGCATCTACTTCCTCTACTGTGGGATATTCGACAAAGACCTCTTCACCTGGAGGGGCTATTGCTCTAATGGGGGTCACTTCGTCATTCGGATTTAGCCGATTTTGAAAGTAGGTTTGCCATACAGAGAGAACATCAGCCACGTTTGTTCTCAGCTCTCTATTTCCGTCTTTGATGGCTGTACTTCTTGGGTGGAAGTCTTTAGTTAGATTTCTGGCGTTAGCAAAACAGTCCCTTGAGTTTCCTATTTCCGCTTGGAAGCTGATGTTTTCGACGCAAGATCTCATATGATTGCGCTTCTTTTGTCGAAGGTATTTAGTCGTGGCTTTCCTAGCGCAGAGTTATTCTGCTAGAGTGCTTCTAGTGTTGCGAGCCAACCATTTCTCACGAAGCTTTCGTTTATTTTCGACGACCCTTCGGCATTGATCATCGAACCAATCATTGCGGGACCTCGGAGGCCTTCTTCCGATGGAACTTTGCGCCGCGGTGGTTATGGCTGACTGTAAAGCGTGTCCTGGATGTTAGGAGGAGCTTCTTCGTTGTTATTGGGGCGGTCTAAATAATTAGTGACAGCTGATTGGTAACTCTGCAGTGACGCTTGGTCTTTTAAAGCATCAATATTCCACCGAACGGTTTTTTGTGCTTGTCTGTTGAAAGTAGATGACAGTTTGCACTTATACTTAAATATGACAAGCACATGATCGCTGTCCATGTCTGCACCTCTGTAAGATCTGACGTCGGATATGCTGGTGGAGTGTCTCTTAGACATCAGGACGTGATCGATTTGGTTTTCCGTTCTTCCATCATTCTCTTGTGTGGGAAAAACGTACTTGATACAACTAAGTTGTATGTTATTGCCAGGTCGGTGACGCGTTGGCCGTTATTGTTACTAGTTAGGTGCAGGCTGTTAGGACCGATGTACGATGTATTTTCTGCGCTCCTACCGATTTTTGCGTTAAAGTCGCCCACGATGATTTTAATGTCGTGGTGCGGTATGTTATCCTCCAGCTCGACAAAGAAGAGATCTTTGATGTCATCAGATTTATCTTCGGTGGGTGCATGTACATTAACGATCGTGATGTTAAATTTCTTGGTGCGGAGCCTGACCGTGCATACCCGCATGTTGATAGGGCGGAAGTCGATGATATGATGCTTCGCGCGCTGATGGATAAGGAAGCCAACTCCAAATTCTCCTCCATTCTGATGGCCGCTGTAATGAAGAGTGTAACCATTGGTGGTGTCATGGATCCCACTCTTAGACCATCTAAGCTCTTGTAGTGCAAGCACGTCTAATGTGTAACTCTTTTCTTGATTCGAAAGGATCTGGAGATCTCTAGGTCTCAATAAGCTAAGCACGTTCCATGTTCCCATTTTTAAAGCGTTGTCCATGTACAATTTCCGAGGTCGATTTTGTGATGAATCCGATATGGTAATCCGAGGCCTTTGATTAGGGTTCATAACTTTAATTGTTTTTATGAGAGCAAGTTGTTGGCCTGCTGCTCAACCCGCTTGTTATGTGTGTGGGCCACGTACTGGTGAGAATCTTAAGGCATCCAGTCCTACCTTGAACACATTTATATAGCGAGCCGCTTGATACAAGACAGACGCCCGCTTCAGCCGCACCTAACCTGGAGAACAGACGCTGATTTGATATTGGTTTTGAGGTGCCAAGGACTCGCCCTGACATGTAGTGTCCATGACTATAAACAGGATTTCCCCTGCTCGTCTCCACTACACCGCCTGATTCATTTAGCGTGACCCAGGGAGCACCGCAAGGAGGTATGAATCTAGGACTTCGCCCCCCCCTTCACTGACTAACCAATGGATCAAAAATTGTGACGTAAGAATTTTGCCAATTTCTTATAATACCGATTATAATCTTGACTATGATTCTTTGTTTGTTTTTTAATGCTGCATAACGGTGGTGCACATAGTTACCCTAATATTTAACTTAAAATAAAAAAATCTCAAGTGAAGGGTTAGTTTTTTTTTTAAATTATTAATGAGCAACTTGTCTCAATAATCTCAAACATCCTGTTCTGCATACTCTTATTTATAAACTTCCCTAATTCACCAAGGTTATTTTTTCATTTTGTTTGTTTTCATCGAATATTTTTTGCACGGAAACACTCGTGAACGGAATTATCCTGCTGAAAAGCTAAATTTTCTGCCCTATATTATCCACAAATTACTTACTACAGATTACTTCAAAGACGTATCCGCCATATTGAAGTTTCCCCTTTTAAATATTTTTCTATTCTCTTGCAACCACTGAAATTTTCGAATTCGAAATACCCTTCAGAGTATTTAAATATCAAAATTTGGTATAATAAACTGTCAGTCAAACAATTTATTATTATTATTATTATTATTGGGGGGGCCATGCGGGCGATCAGCCACTTCGCACTGCGACCTAAAAGATCTATTGTGCTGGCCCCTGCTTAATTATCTGTCCAGTCAATATTCAGGTTCTTAATGAACCTGACAATACTGCCTCCCGGTGCGTGATACATACTATCTGGGCTTATTGCTATCCCTCCTAGATGTTTACTACAGCATGTAGTTCCGCTAGAAAGACGGTAGCATTGGAGCTCAAGGACCTCGAGAGGGTTGTCCCACTCCCGTATATACCTACTCCTGCCCCGTATTCCGTTTGATTTTACTCTTACGAGTTGCTGGGAATTGCAAATCACCTGTAGGTCATCCAGCTTTACTCCAGGAAGGCTAAATAAAACTGGAGGGTGCCTGGTATCCAAAGTCCGCATATTTTGGGCTGATTAACCTATCAGCCATTCATCTTTCGGCATATGCTGTTCCACCTTAGATTAGGGTTTTTTGTCAAGGTTTTCTCCTTTAGCGCCGTACTTTAGCCTGTGCCAAATGGCCAAAAATGTGCCAAGTGGCTTTAGTTACCAGTGGTTGCCACGAGGAGGCAGTACGTACACTTGCGAATTGTGAACAGGTTACCCCTTACACAATTGTACCCATCACGCAGCTGCCTAATGACAAGACCAGAACAGCTCATGTGATGCGCACCCTACTGGAAGGTTACGGAGCTGGTAGATTAATCTACTCAACTTTGATCCCCCCCTCCAATAGACGCCAAACCACCCAGTCAAACAATTAAATTTGTGTTTGTGCGTTTGGTGTAAACAAATTAATGGCGGAATAATGTTGGAGTATTTTTAATTATTCAAAAGAGGAAAATCAAGAAATAAAAAGAAATTAGCGAAATGAACGCCGCATACCAACTAAATCTACTAGGAAACCCACCCTCACATGGGATCAACATTCCACACATTTTGTTTTATAAAACTCAAATTTTAGATATTTATTAAAGACTTCACGCAAAATGTGTACTCTACAGAGACATTTTTCACTCTTTTTAAACAAGCGATGTGTGGAAACTGTTTTAGAGGAAATAATTGAGGAAACTTTCTGAGCAAATGTTTTTGGGAAAAGATTTTTACCCATACAAATTTTGAACAAGTTTGACACAAAATATGTGAATCAGCCATTTTCAAATTTGATCCGATTATATGCTCTGTGCAGGGGAGTTAACAATAACTAGTTGTTCTTTCCTAGGAAAAGGAGTTTTATAATTTCTGGGCTTGAGACCAAAATATTTTGATTATTTGAAACAATCAGGCAATATGTACCAATGTTTCAGTGTTTCTTGTGGTCGGTAAATCTTGTGCAATTCGTTTTTGTTGCATTTACATCGAACAATTGTTCAAGTTCGCGTTGTCGGTTAGTCTTAGCAAATTCAAATTTGTATCGCAAATTTTCGAATTATTTACACTCAACGGCACAGAAAGCGAGCCACCCTAAAACCATTTTTTTTTTTTTTGATACAAATATCTTTTGGACCACACTAGCTGGAAACTTGAAACAAAACTCAAATTCAAGGTCAGTCAAAACAGTCTTAGAAAATATCATACTTTGTGTAATCATGTGGCTGAGTTTCTTGGAGAAGATAAGTATCTGAGGATAAGTATCCTGGGAAGCCATGGAAAATTAAATATTTCGGCAAATTAATAATCGAAAATTTGTGAAGTTGTTTCTGCGCTATTCAATCGTTTTATTGTTGAGTTTACATTTTTCTGTATCAGTGTGTTACGTTTTTATTATGTCGCTAAAGTGTTGCGTAAGAAAGTGTAGTGACAAAATGACTTTGTTGGAAGATGGGAGAAGCCAACGCTACATCGCTTATAAGTTCCGGATTGCCTTAGTACCGTACAACGTGTTACGTCGCGATTTTTCGAGTCAGGGTTGTATACCAGGTGACAAAGTACGAGCAGACAAAGAGTAACAAACGTTCGAGATGATCGTTTTGTAGTTTAATCAACTGCTTGCTGTTGAGACCAGCAATGAATTGTTACACCTACCTAATATAAAAGTAAGCGAAACAACAAAGCGGTGAAAATTAGGAGAAGCAGATCTTCATGCACGAAGGCCTGCCACTTATCTAGAACTTCTGTCACAACACAGGATTACTCGGCCAGCGAACATGAAAATTGGACTGAACCTGATTGGAGCCAACTCTTATTCACCGATCTATCGAGATTTTATTTGCGGTCTCGAGAACGTGTATGGTGACAACCGGGCATTTCGATGGAAGCGATTCGTGGTAATGCACGATAATGCAAGACCTCATATTGTCGTGAATGAATACTTGCGAGATGTAAATATTTCGAAGATGGCATGGACGATACAGTCGTCAAGGAGTCCCGATTTGAATCATGTAGAACAGGGACATTCTTGGTAGAAGAATTTGGTCTCATATCG
The DNA here is from genome assembly GCA_958295665.1 of Tipula vernalis. NCBI lineage: Eukaryota > Metazoa > Arthropoda > Insecta > Diptera > Tipulidae > Tipula > Tipula vernalis. The sequence goes on along the minus strand of OY282560.1, from coordinate 115,333,256 downwards.
CAGCTCCGAATTCGATGGAACAACTCCGAAGCGCGCTTTTAGACGAATGGGAAAACATCTAAAAGTGCGATAACAAATAAATTTCATACATCAAATAATTACGGCGTATTTAGTGTCTGAATGTTAAAATATTACATTTTCCATTCAACTATCGAATTTTAAAATCTTTGAATGTTTTCAAGCGCCATATTACCATAATTTAACTTTTGATCTTTAAAAATCTAGTAGTTAAAACAAGATTAAACGTAACATTTTTACTTTAAATGCTTACTTGGCATTTATTCACAGAGTTTACGAGAATTTCGTAATTTATTAATTTTTGTGCTAATTTAATATCTTATTCAATTCCCAAATGAGAATCGGACATCCCTTACCAAAACTTAATACAAATTTGGTGTAAAACCTTGGTTAAATATGACACATTTTAATGAAAGTTTCAATATGATGGTCAAATCAGGGTTTGAAACCATATTTTTCGATCCAAATCAGTATTATCCTAATTTTTTTAAGCAACTGATTCATTTTAATCGTGCACTTACCAAATAGTACCCATTGGTGAAATTTTTAATTGTAACATTTGGTAGAGACCAACCCCGAAATCATCTCCTTGCAATGAAAATACTCCATCAACCTTGAGAGAACAAAGCTTGAGTTAAAGACAGTCCCAAACTATAAACGACTAATATAACTTATATTGGAATAGTTTTATCGTATATCCAAAATGTAATATTCTTTAATTCCTAACCCTAGCGAACACCCAAGTAATCCACACACGAATAAATTCTATTTAGCCGTATTCTACTACCATTTTTAACTGGTTGTAAATTAAATCAAATTTCTAAAAGTGGATTATGGTAAAACGTGTGTTTTGTTAATTTAAAAATAAAAATTTGGTTCAAGTTAGACTTCAGAGCTATGTCGTTTATATTATATGTCTGCTTCAATTTATGTAAATACTCCAAACTCCAAAAATATCTTATACACATTCATCTAATCCAAAAAAAAAAAAAAAGCAAAATGAGAAATGCAAACACTACACGTGCGAAACTATTTTAGCATTTTAGTTTCTATTAATAGAATTTAATAACGTTTCCATATTTGTTATTACGAGTAGTATGTATCCATAGTTGAAAATATGTAACACAACTATTTTAGTTTGGTTTTAATTTCCCATTTACATAAAATTAGCTAGAGATTTGTATGTAAGCTTTATTGATGGTAAGGGATATAATAACCTGAAATATAAATTCCTAAAATACTAGTTAGTCCATTGTCTTTTATCAGGGCGCGATGAATAATTTCAAAATCATATTGCGCGAATTATTCCATTATTGTCCGAGACGGTTTATTTGAAACACAACTTGGCATACTTTTCGTGATTTAATTTTAAATTTACACATAATTTATACTTACACTTGATTAACGGTACGGTTCAGGAATTCTCAAAAGGCTCGAAAACTTCTCTTATTGTTTCTTGTGCACGTCTGAACGTTCGCCTGATTGAATAACTATAATTCATGTGATGTAGAGTTGAATGTGGAAATCATTTTCTGTATACTTTGTATACTTTTTTACATTTTTCACACGAAAATTGAATTTGAATGATTCACAAATTAATAAAAATAAATCAATATTTCTGGGAAAGTACACAGAATATTAAGAAAACTATTTTTCCTGATGTGAATACCGTACCCCGCAGCTCGTAAATATTTTTTTTTTTTTTTTCGTTTTTAATTTTTTTTAATTTTAAATAATTTATAAGATTTGTCTAGATGTTGTTTTTATATGTATTCTATATAGATTTAGATATACAGACAATATGTATGTAACCAAACCGTTGGTGCCAAGGACATCTTAGTATTGTCTCGTATAAATATTTAGTTTACACGTCTTGGGCGGGTAGCTAAAAACTATCCACAATAATATAATGTACGTTTCCATAAAAAATATAAATTTTCTTTGTGTTTGTGTTTGCGCGCCGTTGAAAGAAAATTAAATGAATGAATTAATGAATCATTTTCATTTTTAACCGTATCCGTGTGTTTGTTTGTTTAGATTACGAATAAAAAAATATTTAATTGAATTTTAATGTAAGAATTTTATGAAAATATGGTTGCTTAGGTCAGGGATGGAGTATTGAATAACAACATCATTCGTAATTTTACTAAAAAGAATAAATTTAAATGAATTGTTGTGAGGTACCGAATTCATAACTAATCTAGATCGTAATGTTATTTATCAGAACAAGCTCGACTTGAAGAAATGCTGTATAAGGTTAATTTATCTAGGAACTAAGTTTGAATTGATTTGTTTAAATAATATTTTTTTCACTTGTTTAGTTACTGTATACAAAATCTAAAACTTTTCAAATCATAAGTTAATTCCCGAATTCGTCAACTTAAAAACTATCAACAGCATGGCTATGTTCGGATTAGATTTTTTCAGATACGTGTAACTCCTTGCAAGAATTCAAGTTGATGTGTGTCTCCTCAATCAATTAAATGAGAAGCGCATGACATCATATATGTACTGTATTTTGTTGATATTACTTGCAACAGAACGGAAAAAGGAATGAAAAATAAAATAAAAAAATTCGTATGCACCTAATTGCTCAAGATGGACGCTTGCTCGACATTAACCATAAACCAGTGTCGTATGCTTCAATTTTAACGAATTAATAATGAGTTCCTTAAGTTGTGCTTTAAGTTGGTTATGTTGAAGGTACAATTTGATTACGTTGGAATAATTGGATGCTACATACTCCCCTCCTAGTTTGATAAAACGAAACGTTGAGCTGGTTGGCTTACATGCACAGATCTTGCTATTATTCTAGAAACTAGATGTTGTATTCCTTGTTTTACCGATAAATGGATTATTCAATTAAACGTCCGGTTTTATTATTAGGGCAATATCTTTATTTATCTCTTTGTATTTTTTCCTGCCTTGTCATTCCGTGTGGCCGTCTTCAACCCGTTTTCTCTATGAAGATCGAAGTGTATTAGGAGGGAGATTAAATCGAGGTGATGAAATTGTCTCGGTGCAACTTTTTTGAAACTTCTTTTCAACGCATCCGTTATCAGGATTATTATGGTCCACAAACAACCTTTTAAATAATGTTATAACTGTTTACGCTGCCAAAAACTGACGGTTGTTAAGTATTGTAACGCTTTTACGTTTCATTTAGTTTAAACGAAAAGAAATTTAACGGCTGCCAAGAGTCGAAAACATATTTTTTGACGACGCCATCAATTGAACTGTCAGATTCGTCGATCATTAGTTTAAGTCTAGCTTTAGTGGATGGATGGCTTAGAATGGTAGAATTTATTAAACATTGTTTGGATAGCTTCAAAGCATCTTGCAATCTATCTGACCAGTCGATTAAGCGTTTATCGTTCTTCATGGAACCAATAAGTAGACTGAATTGGCTGACAGCTGCGTGTAGGAGGAATTTGCGATAGGAATTTAATTTGTCGAGACAGTGACTAAATTTTACTACCGTTTCTGTACAGTTCTCTCTATCAAAAAATCACAAGGGAACCAGGAAAATGTCACTATAGAGGTCATTTCATAATAGAGAATGGTTCCTTTATTTTGTGATAAAATTACTAAAATACAGCTAATTTAGCTGGTAAACCCTGTATTATCCGGCAAAATATTATTATTAGGCTGTTTCAAAATAAATGTTCGAATTATATCGCTAATTTTTAAGGGTCGTAACTAATCTGTCAAGAAGATTTTCATCAACACAGTTCTGCCAACGAGATACAAGCTTTTTGAATCCAGTCGGGAGGTCTGAACATGGAATTGTTTCTCCTTCACGAATTGATCCAGGAGTTTGGAAAAGTGGTAATCCGTAGGTGATATAGTCGTGCAGCAGAATCGGCCCTCTTCGTTTGACCAATCCAGGCTGAAGTTTGCAAAGTTTCTTGTGCATTGGGTTCAGACGGTCCACTGATCGTTTATGATTGTCGTACAAGAGCCCAGGTCGTAACAGTACGGAAAAGAGTCGTTTGTGTTGCAAAGATGCAATGCAGAGCTAATCTCGTATCGATGAGTGCGATTACTCGCTGCGAGTTCGTGCGGAACCGATTTGTACATCTTCTTCGTCTTTCCATTGTCTTTCAAATGACAAAAAACGGCTGCGATGACAACAGACAATTGTTCCGCAAGTTCTCAGACCGTTACATGATGATCACGTTACCCCATAGTCTTAAGAACGGTGTCGTCAAGAGGATCTTTCCGACCTCTACCTTCCTGTTCTTAGAGAGTCCCATCTCCGTTACGAGACTTTTCGAACCAGCGTCAAATATTGAGATCTTTGGCCGAACCCTGTTGATTTTATTCGCCATTTCGTCCGCATTACTTCCAAGTTTGAAATCGGAAAGAAAAATCGGACGAAAATTGCATCTCTTCATCGCTGGCTTTGGCCGCTACAGGAGCGTTAGGTTAAAAATAACTAAAAATCAACTAAGTGGCTTACATAGAGAAAGGTTTGCTAAGAAACCCGATGTATAACAATAACTGGTTATCGGAAAATTGACTGATAATAATGATAGACAAAACATTACACTTCGAAAATCGAACATTTATTTTGGAACTACCTAATAAATATTTGTGGGATTACCAAAAAAAAATCTAATGCGATTGAACTTTTAGGAATGAAAACGACATTTCTGCCATTTTCTGAAAATGTATTTACTCATTTAAGGCATTGCTTTTTAGTAAACATTTTAGTAAACGAAATTTAAAATTTTATGTAAAGTTATTGTTGATTTAGACGAGTGAGATTATCACCCCTTGAATATTCAACCTTTTCTTAAAATTACTGCGCCAGCTACACTTCCAAGACCTTGTCCTTCGTTGGAAATTACAAACGCTTTAGCCACATGCCTAGTTGAAATAATGAGAAGGATAGGTACTGCCAATCTGTTGGACAGATTACAAACATACCATACGGTGCTTCTTGATCAGCTATTTTATATTTTTCTGATGGTTTTCGTTAAGTTAAAACTTTGTTTTTTTATTTCCTGGGGCAAGCCTCAAACTTCTCATCAGTCTAGGTTTATAATGTAGTTTATCTATTCTTCTCACGTTTTCCTGATAATAGATAAATTTTAATTTTTCAGATGCGGACTTAACAGGTGCGGACGCGGTTAAAAAAAACAATTTTACAAAACGTAACCGCGCCAGGCTCTAGTCCACAATGCAAATATTTTTTTTTTTTTTTATTTAACAAGTACAAAAAAACGCACGGTTTGAAGTTTGGCAGCTAATGAAAATAAATTGTAAATTGTTTACCTTTGATCAGCAGTTTAAGTTATGCTACTTAACAAAACTATGTATGTGAAAGTACTTTTCATACCAGATGTCTCGCATCTTAGACCCTTTCATACATATGGCGTCGACTTTGAATATGTTTTGGTTCATTTTACGCGTGAACGAAAGCAAGAACTAAGATATTCTGAATTTGTGATGTGCATATGACATCAATGAAACTAATTTACATAATTCAAAAATGAAATAAAGAATTTTTATTTTTGAAGCTAAAATTTCACTCAATAAATATTTTATTTTATTGTTCTTAGGGGTACATTTCACTCAAAATTCTTATAAGAGTCGTATTAACAGTGTGCATACTAAATTATTAATACCTGATTAAATTTATTATTTGGCAAAAAACTTCACTCCGGTGGCTTGATTTAGATTGTTTTTAAAGTTCACTCATCTTTTATTTAGCTCGAGTTACTCGAGTTTTTGTCGTTCATTTTTTTTAAATATTATTTTCTAATTATATCTAAATTACAATTAACTCTACTACTAACAAAAGAGTCCGAGATATTAAGTCGTTCTTCAAAAAATCATTTGACTCAAACAAATTAGTTCACTCTTCATTCTTTCAAACTCAGCTCAAATATCAAATATGCTCAAATCAAAATCGAGTGATTTTCTGCTAAATAAAATAAAATTCAATAAAAATTGTTTCAAAATTGTTTCAGATGTTATTATTATTTAGAAGATATTAGAAGATATTAGTAGAAGTTATCTACTTTTCCTTTTTTTTTTACAGACGAGATCAGCTTCAAATCAAATAAAATTGATTGTCGCAATCACCATACGCGCTTAAAAACATCTAAAAATCAAAATAGAGCAACACAATAAAACCAACCTACAGCCCGATCGAAAATGCAAGGCATGGGAAATAATCGTCAAGGTGTATATGATGGTAAAATAGCTGGATTATACGATTTAGAAGAAACCCTTGGTTCAGGCCATTTTGCTGTTGTAAAATTAGCTCGTCATGTATTTACGGGTGAAAAGGTGGCGGTAAAAGTAATCGATAAGACAAAATTAGATGAAGTGTCTAAAGCTCATTTATTCCAAGAAGTAAGGTAAGTCAAAAAAAATATAGCGCGCGCATAAACTAATTAATAATGTAATTAAAATTAACTAAAACATTTTTTTTTTTTTTGTTTTTTTCAGATGTATGAAACTTGTTCAGCACCCACATGTTGTCCGATTGTACGAAGTGATCGATACACAAACAAAACTATATTTAATATTAGAATTAGGTGATGGCGGTGATTTGTATGATTATATTATGAAACACGAGGGTGGTTTATCGGAAAATTTAGCTAAAGAATATTTTCGTCAAATTGTTAGAGCAATTTCGTACTGTCATCAATTGCATGTGGTACACAGGTAAAGTTTTTGTTGTTGTTTTATTTTTATTTCTGTACGTAAAATATACATATTGTATACATACTATATATTAAGAATGAATGATAAACCCCCACATTTTTGGGATCACCTACGCATAAGTTTGGTTTGTAAAAAAATATTTAAAAAAAAAAATGTTTTGTTTGTTCGATGACGTTCTTTGTAACGCTTCCAAATTATTTTTTAACCGACGACAAAAACGTCACATAATTGTTGTTTTATTTTTACCACTCATGATACCCAATTAGGTGGCAAAACGGAAATACATTCGAAGAATTATGATACAGTTTTTTTTTTTTTTTTGTTTGCAGGGATTTAAAACCGGAAAATGTTGTATTTTTCGAGAAATTGGGTGTGGTTAAGTTAACCGACTTCGGATTTAGTAATAAATTTTGCCCTGGCCAAAAACTAGAAACATCTTGCGGTAGTTTAGCATATTCAGCGCCAGAAATTTTACTAGGTGATTCATATGATGCGCCCGCCGTTGATGTTTGGTCACTGGGTGTAATATTGTATATGCTCGTTTGTGGCCAACCACCATTTCAAGAGGCAAACGATTCAGAAACACTGACTATGATTATGGATTGTAAATATGATATGCCGGCACATGTATCGGCGGGATGTCGACGACTGATTAGTACAATGTTGGTTCGAGAACCGGAAAAGCGATCGACATTGCAACAAATTGCACAGGATGTGTGGCTGCTGGAAGGGGCACAAGATCATGGGCCAGAATTTTTACCATTAGTTAGTCGCGAACAAGTTAGTGATGACGATCACAATTTGATTATACAAAAAATGGTGAACGGTAATATAGCAACGAACGATGAAATTTTAGAGTGAGTTTCGTGAATTTTCAATGTGGCAATGAATTTTGTTCAAACAAGTTTTTTTTATTTTGCAGAGCACTCGATCGTAACGAGTACAATCACATAACAGCCACATATTTTTTATTGGTCGAACGAAAATTACGCGCTCATCGGCAAGAGCAAGCGCAACGAAAAAGGCCAGATCTGAATCTTCCGGTTTCCGGAGCCTCCAGGTAAGCCTACACAACCGAATTGTCCACAACAAAAAATGAAATTATTATTATTAATTTGCACAATTTATTTTTATAATTTATTAATAATTTGGTTGTCTTAACAAAAAACTAATTTTTTTGGTTTATTTGATTTGGTATTTTAAAAAAAAAAATTCTTTAAATTGCATGGCTGTGTAATTTTTTTACAGCAGGCAGCTTTTGGGTTTATTATTATTAAAAATATTTTATTTTTGTTTATTAAATCATTTTACTATCAAATTAAAAATTTATATTTTTATTAACTTTTATAATTTTTTTCTTATATTTAAAAAAAAATCAAATAATAATAACACGCTTAGAATGTGAAAGAAAAAGTAAATATATAAGTTTATTAATTTTTTTGTTATTATTAATTATAATTTATTTATTATTTTATTTTGATTATTTTTAATTTTTTGTTCAAATATAAATGTTGTGGATTTACTCGTAATTTAATAATATTACAAAACTAATTTATAATTTTAATTACCAAGTAGTAAAATATTTAAAATTGAAGACTTATAGATACGCAAATTTTTTACATGACTTATTGGAATAGCGAGGCTAGCGACGTTCTAAAAGAGTTGGATTATTTGAGACTTATTATATTAGGGCCATAGGGGCCAATTTAGCATATATTGTGCTTCAGTTTGATGTAGTTCTGTAGTACTATTAAACTTTATGCGAGTAGAAAATTATTTTCTGGCTGTAAATCCCATTGCTCGTTCAATTTTTTATAATACACTCTTACTAAACTTTATTCTGTGAGCACGATATCCAGAAATCTTCCACTTTCAAAATTTTAAATTTGTGTGTCTTTATTGGGTTCGTATGTTTTCTGCTATTGATAACAATTATTCAAACAGATTCGTACAAAGTAGTGAGTATTACTAAAAAACAGGGCAAATTCGAAACTCTGGTTGAATTCTAAATGCCTCAGATTAGTACAATTCAATTTTTTTTGATCCGTTGAAATAATGTTTGAAAATTTTATTGTAATTTACTTTCTAGCGTACAAAACTTGTTTTGTAATCGAATTTAGAATTTTCATTCTACTCAAATTTCAAAGATTGAAATTCGGTCAAATTTAAATCGACATTTAATTCTGCTTTCTAAAACCTCGAAAATGATTAATTTAAATTTCTTTAGATTGGAACTTTATAAAATTAATCCAGCGGCAATAATAAACTTGTTGAATTTTTGCAGTGGCCGCTGAAAATGGTAACTAACTTGAGAATTTTCTTTTCTTTGTCCAATTTCTTGAAGCTGCTGAAGAAAATTGAAATCTTACCCTGTTTAAAGGTACTACTTTTTAGTTGTTTGAGCAACTATTTTCCTCACTTGTTAACATATAATTAAACTACATAGTCTTGAAATGTTTCAAGGTAGACAGATTACTTTATGATCTCCTTGGGTGGTGTGTGACAAAGCTATTCTAGAAAAACTATTCTATAGAGAGTATAAGCGCATGACAAGGCTACTTATTGTAGCAACACTAGACCTTTATTTTTGAATGTTATGTGTTCAATATAATATCATTATGTAACAAATAATTTACACTGAACTAACAGTAAAAGATGATTTTATTATTTGGTCACGAGATTTTCGCATTATGCGGTAATTAGCAATTTTGATGTGAATATACATGTTGCAGTAAATTTAGAAACTACAGTGTGAAACTCGTCGATTTAAAACTTGTTGTATTTGCATATTTTTGAAGTCTTCTTCTCTTAATAGTTGTTTTTTGTTTTAATGCACATTTTGTTTTAAAGTTCATTCTGCGTGACAATCAAAATTTAAAAAGTAAAAAGCTCTAAATTAAAAAGTCTAAAGGGGTTACAGAAACTTTAAAATTGCTCGAAAGCTTAAACTGTTATCGAATAAAGAATAATAAATTTCAAAAATTGTTTGGTTAATTTAAGATTTAAAATGTAGGAATTTGCTATTGCTTCTTAAAGTCTGGAATTTGGTTTAATAATCTTTATAGTCATTCTAGAATAGTTTGTTAATCTTACTGCGGTTTGAAAAGGTTTAAAGAGTTACAAGATGTTACAGAACAAATGTTAAACATATGAGCAAGTAAGTTCCAGTTGGATTTAATTTCAAATTTTTTTTTTTGGTGTCCAATTTGAACTTCTTTTATTTTGGCCAGTTGATTATGGTGAAGACCATTTATGTCGCATACTTGAAAATAGTAACTATAACCATTTAAGAACTTGAAGAGAAAAAATTTTGTAGGAATTTTTAAAAAAAGATGACAAATTAATTCCATCAACTTCTTCTCAGTTCAGAAATCCCTACAGTATTTAAACTACGTACATTTTTGGTTCAAAAAGTCAATAAGTTATTCTATTTTGAATTTGGAGGACGAACCTTACTGACCTTAATTGAGCATGAGTAAAGTACAGTTCTGTTAAGTTAATTACTTAAACATGCCGTGTACGCTTTAAAATATACCATTACTCATACACGGCAATCTTGTTCATGATTCCATTGTAGTTAATCGTCACGGCAAACTCGCTGTACAAAGCAAAACCGCATTGCTTTGTCTCTGATCAGTTTGAAATAAATTTTCTAGAGCGATTCTATGAGGGCGCAATGTTGACCGTAAAATCATAGCCCTCAAAACCAAACTTATAAACTGTTTTATATTGTTGATCGTTTTAATAAAAGTGCTCTTTTATATTTTATACTTTTGTGTTTTATTTAATTCTTTATTTACATCCTTCTTAGTCGCTTATCTCTAATCCACTGACTTATCAATATCATATCTGTTATACATTATATTTTGAGAATTCACATCACCTATTTGTTATGTGTATAACAGATATTTTGTTATACAACATCTCCCCTTTTAAATTATTAACAATGAATTTCATTTTATTTCTTATTCTAAAGTTGAGACACATTTTTTATAATCCTTTACAATAATGTATCTCTTAAATCTAAATAATTACATATAATATTTTAATATCTATGATAGTCCCTATACTTAACAGGACTTCTTCTTTCCCGCCTTGATGTTCTTAATTGCGGTATGTTTATTTCTTCCTCAACACCAATATGACTTTGTTTAATTATACTTTCTTCTACGTTTGGACCATTTCGTTCAAGACCCTCAGTATTGTTTGTCAGTTGGGTACTAACCTCTTTGTCTCTATCTACATTACTGTCGTCGCTATCAACACTGCGGATTGTTCCGTAATTTCTAAAGTTTTTATTGAATGATTTAGATAAATGTCTTGATGTTCTTCTATATATTTTTCCTTGCTGAGATCTAATAATATATGAACGTGGTGCCTCGTGTCTATCTATAATTTTGGCTTTAAACCATTTTTTCCTTCTATAGTCCCTACACATTACTATATCACCTAATTCGAAATCTTTCCTATCTCTAGCACTTTTATTATAATGATTGGCAACTTTCTTATTTCTCATTTCAAACATTCTTTTGATCGACTCTTGATTTGAAATGCCCAACAATTTATCCCTAATTGGTAATTTCGTCCTAGTTCTTCTTCCCATCAAAATTTGCGCTGGTGATAACTCAATATCTGATATCAAAGTAATCCTGTATTCGAGCAATTCTGCTTTCCAGTCCTCATTCTTTCTTAATATATTCTTAGCGGTTTGTATTCCTTTTTCAGCTAAACCATTTGATTGTGGATAATGTGGAGAGCTAGTAATAACTTTAAACCCCCGGTTATCTGAGAACTGTTTGAACTCGTAACTATTAAAAGGCATGTTATCTGCCACTAGCTCATTGGGAATTCCATGATTTGCAAACATTGTCTTTAACTTTTCTATTACTTCTGTGGCAGTTTTCGCATTTAATTCTATAAATTCTATCCATTTACTAAAAAAATCTACAACTACTAAAAATGTCATATTTCCGTACTGCCCAATATCGCATGCAATTTTCATAAATGGTCTGTTTGGTATGTCATGCTGAATAATGCTTACCTTCCTATTTGCATTTCTATATGTTTCACAAATTGAACAAGCCATTGCGATATCCTCAATTTCCCTGTTTATGTTTGGCCAAAACGCTATGGTTTGTGCTCGTAACTTAGTTTTTGTTATCCCTTGATGGCTTTCGTGTAGACGATTTAACATATCCTTTCTTAAGGTTGACGGTATAATTAATCTATCCTTATAAAAACATAAATCATTTTCTAGGGAGATTTCTTCACTCCATGTTTTTGCTTGCATTTATTACAAAAAAAATCACCCACATTATTTCTATTTACATGTTGATTAACATTAGATTTTGTTAATTGATTACCTTTGTAGAAATTATTACTCGTGCTGGCTCTTGTTCCGTTATGTTTTATGACATCCACCTGTTCTCTTCTTGTTTTTTGCACTTCCGCCGTTTGGTGCTTATTAATCTTGACTGTCCGACACTTCTCTATCGCTTTCTCCACACTCAAGTTGTCTATATCTAATAATCCTGCTTGTAAGGACAGATCGCTAATACCCAATACGATTTTATCCCGTATTTGCGAATCCGCATCTGCATAATCACATGTTTTCACTAGTCTTTGTACGTCGTTAAGAAAACTATCGAATGTTTCGCCATTTCTCTGCATTCTATTGTTAAACATGTATCTCTCATATACAATGTTTTTCCGAGGGTTGCAATATGTTTCAATTAATTCCATCACTTTTTTGTAATTTACTTTTTCTGCTTTCGCATCGTCTTCCTGCGCAGCAAATTTGAGGTTATTAAAAATTTTAATAAGTTCCGCTCCGCCAATATTCAATAAAATTGCCACTTTCACTTCATCTATTTTTTTGTCATTGCCCGTAGCTTTCATGTATATTTCTATGCGTTGTTTAAATATTTTCCACGCTTCTGATATATTTGATGACGTTCCCCATTTGAACGCTGGTGGTATATTCATCACCATACCCTCCATTTTGAATTTTAATAATTTGTATAGCTTAATGTACTTATACTCGTATAACTTTCATTCTTAAAGAAAAAACCTTTATTATACATTCTTTATTTTTTCACCGGCTGCGCCATGTTTTATATTGTTGATCGTTTTAATAAAAGTGCTCTTGTATATTTTATACTTTTGTGTTTTATTTAATTCTTTATTGACATCCTTCTTAGTCGCTTATCTCTAATCCACTGACTTATCAATATCATATCTGTTATACATTATATTTTGAGAATTCACATCACCTATTTGTTATGTGTGTAACAGATATTTTGTTATACAACAGGAACAGCATGAGCATTACTAATAACAAAGCATATCGATTAATGCTGGAAACAGATGTGCAGAATTCTGCAAGCATCGAAATTAGGAAACACTAGTTTATTTGGAATGAAATACATGGATTCTGCTTGCTACGCAGAATTCAGCAAGTTGTCTCTATTTCTAATTTTGCTGCGAATCAGTAGGCTACATTACGTAAAAGAAAACAAATCTAGTACAATTTGTATACTTTTTGTTCTTTTCACTTAATTTTTTTAATTTGTTGACAGGAAATAAGTTTTTTGTGACAAGTGACAAAATAAAGCATCGTTAATTTTAAAAAATTATGCATAAAAATTAAATATGTATCAAATTAATGCCACCCCCACTAAAAAAAAAAAATCTGCTTATCAGAAAAGACGATCATTTAGTTAACCTGAATTTCTGCCGGCAGCGCTGCTAGCAGAAATAATATTATTACATATATTATATATCAATGTATATGTGCTATGTTCACAGCTCGCTATTTCCATTTTATTTTTTTGAGTCACTTACACAATACTTGCATAATTTGTGCTCCTTTTGCTCGTAGGTGATTTTCACTTTCAAAAATACTTGTTGCTGCGGCCATATGTAGTAAATATTTTCACAACAAAATAAAATATGGTAGTCGGTTTTTTTTGTCTTCGGCTCACGATGATCTTGAAATGCCGGATAATGATTTTGTGTTGATTTTAAGTTTTATTTACTTTTTTACTGATCGATAATCACACATACATGCAATATTATTTGTTCGGTACATATGTTTCCGTAACATGATTTCTACACAATTTTTTACTTACTCCTGCCGCTAAAGATGTTTTCACATCCAAAAGTTACAGTCGACAGTTTTGAAGTACATATGCGGTTTTTTTCAAATTTTCTCAAACATAGCTACCCAAAATGTTTCTAATATTTCAATAAAGGGTCTTCCAAGCAGTAAACTTCATTCATTTACAGTACATACCGGCAAACGCCATAGCGATATTAATTATTAACGATATATCGTTATGCCGGCGTTTAGTGTAGATGCAATAAAATCAACACAACATTTTTATAAAATGCCGAAAACAATTATACCATTAATATTGACAATGAGATTACGTCTACTTATTTCCGCTCATGAAACAAACCCTCCTGATAAAAATATCCGTAAAGCTGAGATGTTAACTAAAAATAAAAAAGAGGAGCGGTATGTAAGTGAACTAGAATTCGTAGTACTCGAAGACAACGGAACCGAAAACCGAAACAGATTCAGAACAGAAGTAACTCAGCTTTTGGAGCAGTATCCCCATCTGCTGGAGCGGCAGTCCCGTTTTTTGTAGCAGCAGGCTCATCCGCTGCTTAAGTTAAGACAATTGTAAATCAAATGTTTTTCTTAAAAAAATTTTAATTTAAATTTTCGACTGAAATTACGGGTTTCACTAAAAAATCACGAGTAAGTTTCGAGAATGCAGGCCAAGTTATTCTGTTTGGAAATTACCAAAAAACTTACTAACGTCGGTAAAATTTTTTCGTAATTTTGCAACTGAAGAATATGACGGTATTAATTTTTCCTCATATTTTTTCAAAAATTATTAAAAACTTTCACCATCAAGTCCTTCTGTTGCGAAATTACCAAAAAAGTTACATTCGATAGTTTTGAAAAGTCTGCGGACATAAATAGCTACCCAAAACGAAACAAAATCGTAAAATGTTTTGCGTAGCATACGCCATAACGATATAAAAGGCAATAAAATCGACAAAAAATTATTATAAAATGCCGAAAATATGTAATTATACCATTAATATTTGCAATAGAATTATGTCTACTGATTGCCGCCCTTGAAAAAAACTGTGATGAAAATATCTGTAAAGCCGAGATGTTAGCCAAAACTATAAAAGAGGAGCACCACTTGAGTGAAATAAAATTTGCAGTGTACTCGAAAGCAACGGAACCGGAAACCCAAACAAAGCAGTACCTACAGATTCTGAAGTAACCCTAGCTCCTGGAGCAGCAACCCTATCTGCTGGAGCGGCAACTCCATCTGCTGGAGCGGCAGCCCCATCTGCTGCTTGAGTAAGACTTAAAAGTTTCAGCCGCGTTCCTTGGTGTATTAAAAAATTTCTCAATTGTTCAAATTCGGTTTGCATTAAATTTTTTTTGTTAATAAAATTTTTGGTTTGTTAAATTGTTTCTGGTTTAATTTGTGTTAAATTACGAATTAATTGTTGTGAAATTCGTGAAACAATCCATATATAAACGCAAAATATTTGGCACGGGGCCAGAGTGAAATTTGTTTCTTCGGCGTTGGACATCTACGTCACCAACCCAAACGTTGCAAAATTACCAAAAAAGTTACTGTCGACAGTTTTCGAATATTCGGTAGTAATTTACAGATAAAATTAGCAGGCCTCTCATCAATTTAAAATAAAAAAAATTTCTTTTGTCTCTTTGTCTGTCGGCTTGCCGGTGTGACACATTGTAAAATTTTTCCAGCGAAAATTTGAACCTATAAAATTGAAAACTTTTTGCCTTTTATTCAAACAATATTTAAGTGAAAACTACAAATCTTCAATTTTTAAATAATCTCGTTTTAAAAGACGATATTACTGTTATAAATTAGCATTACGGTAGAGTGCATGCGATTGGTCACTATGAAGTGTGTTATGGGTTGTTTAAGGTTTATATTACTAAGCTTATTTTGTAGTATTTATTTAATTATTATTATTATTAGTAGTAGTAGTAGTAGTAGTGATATTATTTTTATTTGCACATTGAATTTTGTAGAAAAAAATTTTTTTTTTGTGAAAAATATAATTTTTTCTAGTAAAAACAAGTATTGTTTTATTTTTTTAATTTATTACAATTATTATTTGTTTTATGTTTTCTCTAAAAAAAAAAAAAACTTTGTTTTGTTAAAATACAAAAAACAAATATATAGAATTTCTCCACGTTCAAGAAACATAATTATTACCAAACCGCCATCAAATCAACAACAAAGAGATGCGGCCGCAGCAAACGGAGATAGTGAAATAACAAATACGCTTCTAGTACCATCATCGATACATTTAAATGTACCAAGGACACCGGGAATTGAAAGTGGCCAGGTATGTAATTTAAATATTTCTGTTCATTTAGCTGTCGGCACTGTATTTTATATTGTTTTTGCTCATTAAGCAGACGCCGCGTAGTCGAAAATGTAGTATAGTTCAGGAGGAGGATGATGAAGAAGAGCTGTCATCTTGCTCCGGGCGTGAAGAATTATCTACACCGCTAAATCGACGTGGCTCTCGGTCAGAGGGTCGAATAAATATAGCAATCCAAGATCGAATAGCTGAATCGGAACGACTAAAAAAAGACGTACCAATCCCGGTATCGAAAATAGTCGACGGGATTTCGGGTGTTACCCTAATCACAAGCGACAGTAATAATACAAAAGAACGTTTGGGCGCTTCGGGACGAGGTAATAATAATAATAGTGTAGCACGACAAATAGGGGACTTTCGTCCGCGTACCGCCGAACAATTAAGCAAAGCATTTAAATTAGGTAAATTAAGTGAAAATCCAGCTGACCGTTCGGGCTCGGTGGACAAAGGTTTAAAAAGTATTAAAGATTCGGAAATTGTAAATACAAAAATTTTATGTGATTCATCCACTATTACGATACCATTAAGTTCAAACACAAATCAAACAAACCAAATAACATCAAATGTACCAAAATACAAGACAATGCCATCACCCACTAGACCAAATACAATACTTACAGGGGCTCATTGTTTAAATGAGATATTCGAGGAGGGGACCGATGTCGGATCATCGGATAGTGCTACAACAACCCCGCGTCCAATCACTAGGCAAAATCATTTTATAAATAATCGAACACAGAGCCAAGGTGCTATGTCGACAACGACTACATCAACGTCGTCGTCTAGTCGCCGCTCGAAATTCCATAAAACGCGTACCACGTCATGTAGTAGTTCAGACGCAAGTGATGATGATTCAGAGAATCGTAAAAAACGTGCCCATAAAATTGTTGATGTTGCCAAACCACCGATCCAACATCGACGTGATTCGCACGATGATTCGAGTGATTCACAAGATCCAGGTAATACAACCGCCACAGGTAGTACTAATGCCCAAACTCATATCATACATATAACATCGTCATCATCTTCGTCCACTACCACGACCACCACAACAACAACAACAACATCAACGTCCCAATCATCGTCCGCCCATCAAGAGTCAACTCAAACTTCGACATCCGGTCGACAAACTGGTGGTGGTTTTCGGCGACATCGAGCCGGACGACGACGTGCCGGTGAAACTCGCTTACGTGAAAGTCAATCATTAAATCGTATCACGGAAGTACAAGAATCAGAAATCTCAATAACACAGCTTGTTCAAACGGTCGCAATTCAACCACCAATGGCGGCCGTTATTATACCACCCGCCATACCAAAACCAAAAGGATTCAGTGCACGTTTATTTCATGGATTTCGTAAAACAGAACATTCACACACAATCACTACAACAGCAACAACAGCAAATCATCATAGTACATTACATGTACACAATCAAAATTCCTACCACCACAATCCTCATCATAACAACAACAACAACAATCAACAAAATAATAACAACAACCATAGTAGCAAAACAAATAATAATAGTAGTAATGTTAATGATAATAAAATCCGTATACCATTGCAAAATGAGCCGCCTGATGATGATGTTGAGGTTGTTTTGAGTACAGAATTGGCCAAAGCGTTGCGGGTGTCTGAAACCAAAAATACGACAAGTAATTCGACAACAAAAAAATTAAAAATTTTAGGAAAATATTTTCAAGTAAGTGAGAAACGATTTTTTTGATTTTTTGATTTTTTTTTACTTTGTTTTTTTTTTTTTTTTTTTTTTTTTTTTATCAATTGAGAATGAATTTTGTTAAAAATTTTTGTAATCTGGTAAAACGAAACATTTTTTTCGAAATTGCTAACGAAATTTTATTTTATTTTAAAACATATAACATTATGTTGTTGTAGGTAAGAAATGATGGTTGTTTTTTACAAAATTTAGTGAAAATGTATTAAATTTTCAATTTATTTAAATTTTTACGTCTGAAATATTTAAATCCTGAAATAATGTACCACGCTTATAAAATGACAATTCAGTTTGTACAGAGTTTGTTTTGATTTTGGTATTGGGAGCTGTTCCAAGTTCTTACTTTATAGGATTTCGTGCCTGTTCAGTTTACATAAAAGCTTTCTTGGATAAATACATAAAGACTGTTGCCTTCGGTAATACGATATTTTCGATTTTAATTTTTGGCCTGTAATATTGACACATCGATAACGTTGTAATAGTCGCAATAATGTTAAGCCGTATTTATTTTTTCTCACTTATAAATTTTTAATAAAAACAACTTGGTTAGTTAAAAACCCATCGAATACTTTAGATTATTTTAGTTGTGTTCTCCATGAAGTTATTAAAGTTTTCTGTAGTTTAAATGCAATTTTCAAAAATTTAACATGTACCTTAAGATCGATTTCGGAGAGCTCCTTCGTCGGTTCTTTTTTAACAACTATTATCCTTAGAACCATAATAGTTGTTAGAAACGAACCCACGATGGAGCTATCCAAAATTGATCTTATAAAGTATTATTAAATTTCATTGTTACTATAAGGAAAAGTTTTTTCTATTAAATTAATTTTAAAAGTAATAAAGTAATTATTTAATCGATTATGAAAATTTTAACATTGTGGAACAACCGGATGATTTTACTTACAACAACAGCAATTTAAATTTATTTATTTTAAAATGTTTTATAATTTTTTTATTATAAATAAGATAAATAGAAAAAATGCCTTAGCAACAGAGCAAATCTGCGTCACGTACATTTATTTTTGTATTATTATGTTTTTTTTATTCTAGAATTTCGAAAAAAAAATGTGAATGAATGAAACCAAAAAAGAAATAAAATAAAATAAGATTTATAAAAAAAAAATTATAAATTTTAAGAATATAGAAAAAAATTTAATATTTATACAATTTAGGTAATTGCAGTCCACAATCGAATTTAATTTCAATTTATATAAAATAATAAAAATGCAAAAAAAACTAAAATTTAAATATGTTTTAAAATGTATATCTAAAACAAAAATATTTTAAGAGCAAATAGATATAATTTTCAACATTTTCAAAAAAGAAAAATAGTCAATTCAAGCCAATATATACAAAAAGCTGAAAAGGTAATTTGATTTTAGTTTTTTTTTTTTGTTAAGTTTTCTTTTTTCTTTTTTTTTCTATTAATTAATTGTTTTCACTTTTAATAATTCCTAATAATACTTAATGTTTGAATTTTGGTTTTATAGTTTTTTTATATAGTTTTTCTATTGGTCATACATCAAAAATAAAAAGTGACTAACACTCAAAACACAAGTTCAGTGTTTGCGCACCTAATTTTTATATTTAATTATTATTATCAATCATCTCAAGCTCTATGAAATATTAAATATACACGCGACACTTATACAAAACATAATGTTATACACTCGATATCAAATGAAAGCTTTGCTATTCAAGATTTTAATTTATTATTTTTGTTTATTAAGCTTTAAATCTGTATTTTATATAGTTTTTGCTTTCCGCAAAATATTTGGTAAAAATGTGACAAGTCACAATTTATATACATTAATTTCATTATAATTAGACGATGTTGGTTACTGTTACGTTCTTGGTGACAGAAACAGAAAAGTGTAGCGCCTATAAAAATTCCTTTGTCTGACTTTTTGGTAAATACGATGTTTTCTTTGTGTTTAAAGCAAAAATAATTATTTTCAGGCGACATCTCTGTAAAGTTTATGCATGAAATTGACACTATTTTTCCCAGCATCATGAGTACGTAAACCTCTCGAAATAATCTTTGCTAGATTCGCACGTATTTTTTGATATCAATCGTTTCGCCTCTTCTTTCGATCGGGCACTGTAATGTTTAAATCTTGCAATAATTAATAGGCTGGCAATAAACGGGTACACAAACAAATGATATTAGAGATTCAAAAAATTAATAAAAGCCCAATTTATTGAGCAACAAACAAAAATTTCTTGGTATCATAAAAAATAAATACTTTTTTGGAACAAAAAATAATAAATTGGCAACATTTATAATTTTTTGGAACTATGAGGGAACCTGGAAGGGAAAACACCAAAAATTATTGTTGGGCATCGAAACCAACATTTTGAGCGATAAAAATATTATTAAATTTTTAAAAATTAAAAAATTGAAATTATTTTCAAAATATTCTGGAAAATGGACATTTTATTTTTAAAATTGCTTCGTCAACCTTGCAGACGCAGATTAAATATTAATTAATTTATATCGATTAGGGTATCTTGATTTTTTTTTTATTCCTAAAAATTATTGTTTTCTATTCCAAAATATTATATTTAATGCCAATTTATTAATTGTGAAGCCAAATGTTTGTAGCCAGAATATTTAATATGTCATTCAAAAATATTTTTTTGTATTCTGATGTGTTTGTTCCAAAATATTATTTGTGCTGTCAATTTATTATTTTTCATCCTAATGTTTGTCGCCGCATAATTTTTCTTGTATGCTCAGTTAAATTGATCCTAATTAATATACCTACCTAACTGTAACTTATCCAGCAAACTCGAGTCTACATTTCAGAAAATTTGAATTCAAACGAGAAAACTCATCAACCAAATATTGTGAAACAAGAAAGCTAACCACTGCTACTCCTACCTGAGGTATTACATTAAAGAAGACAAGAATAATTTTCAATCAACCGAAACCAAAGATTTCTGCAGAAGCAGCTTTGGCTCTAACGGTTAATGCCAAATTGAATACTTACAAATTCATTTTAACCCATCAAGTGAAAAATATTAATTTGAATCTGTATCTCGTGAAAAAGGCGAAATGCAATTCAACTGCTAGCACTACTTGACCTAACACTGAAATGAAACTACGCAGCGCAAAAATAGGTACTCGATCAACTGATTTGCCAAAATCCTATAAGTGTATTTGGTTGACAAAATAACAACAACAATTGCATTGAGGAAAGAGTAGAACAAAAAATAAATCAAAACCAACTCTGTTTAAATTTTTCTCAACAAAATACCACTTTTGTTGTATTTTAATTTTGTAATGTATTTGGCATGTTTCTCATGTCTCGGATCAACACATACCCTTAATTTAAAATTTTTCCTTACTATAAACCATTGCTCTGACTACTGGAATTGGTTTGTTTATTCTTCTGATGACCCACATTTTTTCCATTTCCGGTAGTTGATTATGCACCTCTTCCTCTATTGCGTGTGGTATTTTTCGAGCCGGCTTAATTTTGAATTTTGGATTTCCTTTTATGACGATGGCATATTCGAAGTGTTTCAATTCACCTAATCCTCTAAATAACTGTGGATATTTTTTCACAAAATTTATTTGGACTATTTATCCTAAATACCCTAAGGTTTTATTTATTTATTTACATTAATTTTAACGTTAAATGTAATACATTATTTTTACTATCTTTGAAACCGATTATGGGTCTTGATTGTGCAACCACTTTGAACAATTTTGGTAAGACATTTTTGTTAGTACTTTCTACATTTAACGTTAACTCCGCCAAAGCTTTAATTTCGTAATTTTAAAATGACAGCAAATATTTGGTCTTCGATGGTTTTATTTCGTCATATTGTTTCATTAATAATTTCGCTGCTTCCATTGGTAATTGTTATATAATTCCATTATATTGTGTAAAATGCCAAATTGAATTTTAAGAAATGTTGGTGTAGATGTTGGTACTTGCTCACCGTTTTATAAAAAAAAACCAACACAAATCGCCGTCCAAATCTCTTTATAAAAATCCAATAAAATGATTTAAAACTTGTAATCCGTTGTTGTCTCGTGTCCGAATTTTCTAGCTGTTTGTTCCAATAAAAATGAGGGCTGGTGTCTCTTTTCCTAATCGAGCGTATAAGGTCCAAAATTATCGTGGCGGTTTATCCTTTTCCAAATGCAAGCAAAGTCCAAAATTATGTTGATGTAAATTCTCGAATCCAAAAAGAAAGGCGTATGGTCAAAAGAAAAATCACTGTTTGTTTTTTTATCACTGTTTATTTTTATTTAAAATCTCGAAAGTCTTTATACAATCTACATTTCTCTTTTTATAGCTTCAAAATTCTCTTTTCTATTCTAAGTGACATCTAGCAACTTAAATTTAAATTAATTAATTCGCCACAAATATTGCCATAAGCGAATACAAAATATGACTACCAATTTTATACAATAAAAATGTCAACAATCAAAATTATAAACAATAATAAGAAATTTGTATGGATTTCAAATAAGACGTGAATACATAATTCAATTAATAAAAAGTAAATAATAATGTAAATTAAATATTAATATATAATGTAAATTGTTATGTGTTTAACTGTAGGTTGATTGTTTTAATTGAGCGGCGATCATACAAAAAGGAACTGTACACATTTGTTTTTGAAGAGTTTGATGACCCACCAGCTGTTGTTCTTATAGGATATTTATACAGTGTATCAAAACAAATTGTTTGCGCATATATACTAAAGTTTTATCCCTTTCAGGTTACATCTGAAGCATAGCCATCTTTAACATATTGCGCGCCTGTGTCAATTTTAAATTTTGTTTCGAGATTCTTCACTCTGATGTATTCCCACCACTCGTTTTGCCTATTTATTGTTTTTAATTGAGTACAGTAATAATCTTTCCTCCTGGTCGACAGTTGTCTCGTTCGTTTTTCTCTTTTTTCGAATTATTTTTATTTATTCGATGAATTGACGTTTTACAACACTTCTCGTAATGACCTTTAATTTGTCAATTCTAGCATTTATCGCTTAACAGTCTTTAGCCCTATGTTTCTCGCGACCCAATCTTGTTTTGTTCTTAATTACATTTATTTCGGTTTTTGTTCCATTTTCCATCATTTCTATTTGCTTATGAGTTTCTTCCAGAGATTTAGAAATGTTTATTCCTTGTTCTAGGGTTACTATTCTGTTAACAGCCTTTCTCAATGTTCGCAATGTTTAAATTTTGTTTTCTTGTTGAATTTTATTGAACTTAACCTCTCGAACGTGAAATTTTTTGTTGACTCGAAATGCTTTGTAAATTTTTCAATTATTATTTCGGTATCATTTTTTTCCTCCGTACTGAGATCGAAATTATTGAATATGATTGCCGCATCTTCGCCCAAATAGGCAAGAAGCGTTTTTGCTTGCATTTCTTTCTTCTTGTTTAATTTAGTTGCTACTGTATACCAATTACGTTTTTGTAAACACAATTTCCACGTTGACGCCATATCTTGTGGTTTCACTACTAAACTTCTTGGTGGTTTTATTGAGTCCGTCATCTTGACGCTAAGCATATATTTTTTTTATTTTTAATAACTTTCGCTATTATTAAATGCGTAATTATTTTTTATAATATTTTTAATTTTATTATTCCACTTATGACACCATGTGATGGTATCATTAAAATACATTTTTCTTGTATTATGGTTTTTATTCAACTCTTTGCAATATACATAGCTACATAATACATATACATTAGGTGTACCTATAACATCTTTAAACATAATATACCATGTATTACCCAATATCATTACAGCAAAAATAGCCAATCGCGTTCGTTGTCGAGCTTTGGCATATATTTACTAAATCTTCTCCCCGAGCGGTTGGAGATTTCAGTACATATTACACTTTTTTTAGAAATTGGAATTAGTTTGAAAGAATTAAAAATTTTGTCTTATGTGTAAATTATCCGTTATGAGACTCACGATTCCATAAAAATTAATAGCAAAATGTTGATGGTCGAACCACGAAAATTTGACGTCTTTGAGCACAGCTTTTAGACAAGTTCGAACTTACTTGTCGTTGCGAAAACCTTTTAATGTATCTATCTGTACCATAAATAAATGATGAATAAATGAATCGTATAATTTTTCTTTAAATCTTGTAAATGTAAATTTATAAAAAAGTAACTTACTAGGGCTTTTTGAAATTCAGGGGAATTCATCCTTTTCAAAATCGAATAATTATTACCATTTGGTAAGTTGCATGTTAGTGCGATCAGTGCTAAAAGACACAGTTTCGAACAATAATTATGTATTAATTTAATTTGTATAAAATTGTATATATTTTCTATTTGCCAATTCGAAAATTAAAACAAAAATGAATTAAAGATGATTTAAAAGTAATTCGAGGTAAGATACGTGTTTTGTGCTTTTTAAAACTTGAAATTAAGAATATATAGAGGAAATGGACAATCCAAAATCGGAAAATTTTCATTAAATGGTTGAATTTACTGTCAAATGAAATTTCAGATTATTATGTGCCACCTAATTCATTTCAGATCATTTCATTTGCATCACGCATTTCAACAAAATGTTCAGAATTCAATAATTTCATTTAAATTTTTAATTTAGAATTATAATATTTAACACCAAAATACCGTACCGCTGAACAACAGAAACAAAAATCGGATTTTGTGCAGACGCAAAATTTCAAATGTTGCAAATATATTAAGGCCATTGATTGATCTAATTTAAACTAACTCGCTTAAAAGGAAGTTAACCAGCCAGAAGATATAAACACCAGTAACAATTGTTTCTGTCGATTCTGGGGCAGCCCTTTTCCATTTTATTTAATGACTTTCGTTATCTTTTTTATCCATATACCATAGTTCAGACTAGTTGTTTTACTACATATTCTGATCGGAAAGTAATAGAACTCAGGATTTTGGGGTCGAAACAAAAGAAAACCGGGTTTATTTCTTATTAAAATTTAGCTTATAGATAGCCTTTGTTAGTTTTGTCTTTGTTAGGTGGTTCCAAAAATGGTACAAAATAGAATATTGCAGAAATATTCATTTTCCTTTACTCTGTAGAACATTATGATGATTGAACTAGCCTTTTACGACAGCTAAATACCTATAATACTCGGCCCAATTACTCTTTTAGCTTTATAGTCTTTTACTTTTTTTTTCCAAGTTTTTATAGACAAATGTATTAAAAAAACTAATTTTATTTTTGGTCATAAATCATAGGCAATTTTTTCAACTATCTAATTTGTCATAGTTAAATTTGTATTTTTATTAACAAAACTTTAAAAAAAATTATCAAAAACAATTTGCTTTTTCGTTATTTATTTAAAAACTCCTCAGAAAAAACTGAGCGTCAAGCTGTTTAAATAATTTTTGTTAGTATGCAATTAGTGCTGGTTAGATAAGTTTTTTGTATTGAGTGAACGAAAACCTTTTGACATTGGCATCAACAAGAATTGTTCATCTTTCTTCTAAATTAAATTCATTGATTCATTTTTAAAATTTTCAGTTTAATTGTGTCAAGTTGTCGCGGTTTAGCTCAAGGTAGCCGTCCTTGTGTGATGTTGCACAGAACTACATTAAGCTTCACAATACCTCGTTTATAGCAGCTTCATCGAATATATGTCTTACATATTATTTCCAATTAAATGTTTTAATGTTAGCATCTCGACCTATAAGGTTACATTTAAGACAAGACACTGGATGTATTTGCTACGATTAAATTTGTTTTGCGTTGGAATTTTGTGAAACCCGCGATCTGTATGCATCTGTTTTTATAATTTTCGCACTAACAATTCACCGAAAATTCAATTACCCTCTTTTTCCGTTATAAGACGCGGCTTCTTAGTCAAAAAAAGTTATTTTTTTACAAAAAACAGGCTTAATAAAGGGATACGGCTTATTATAAGTGTGCGGCTAGTTAGAGGTTCCCAAAAAGTTAAAAAAAAAAACGATTAGCAAGAAAAGCCGCGGTTTATTAAAGGTTAACACTTAAAAAAAAAAGTTAATACCATACCTATGTAATCACAATTAACTATCAAAATTTATCTAATTTAAATTATTACTATTAAAAATCTGCTCTGACACACAATTTACCTACAGTATTCCAATAATACACAAACAATGAACAAAACTGTTCAAAAATTAAAAAAACGGAAACTGCAAAAGAAAAATGGCAAGAGCGTAAAAATTTTCATTTACCCATTTTTATTTTTTAATTTCCTTGTATACTATTTTTTAGGCTTAAAAAAGGTGAGCGGCTTATATCAGAGTGCGGCTAGTTAAAGGTTTCCAGAAAGTTTTTAAATAATTTTTAGTCGAGGAAGCCGCGGTTTATTAGCGGGGTGCGTCTTGTAACGGAAAAAGAGGGTAAATAATCGGAAAGTGATCCTAAATATGAAAGAAAATCGGTAAATTAGTAGTTGCACTAGTGCAATAGTTTTCGGTAAATTGTCAGTTTCAGTAGAGGGCAGACATTTTCGTTATTTTCGGTTAATTGTTTTTGGGTAAATTATCATACTTTCATTGGCTGCTCTCTCAGAGATTTCTAGGAAATGTTTGATTTTGGGCTCGTAAAAGCTCTTTAATAATAACTTGTAATGTTGAATTTGGTTCCCTAGCTAGAGGATGACGTTTTTGTTTATGCGTTAAACAAATTGCAAATAACAAAAAGTTTAAATTAAACAAAATATGTGGATTTTTAATTTTTTTTAACATTTTTTCCTAAACATTTTTCATTTGGCAATATAAAATTTGTAAGAAATTCATTAATTTATCACGCATTATTCTGCCCATCTGTATATGTTTGTTAATAATTCCGCGATAAATTTGAAATGATTGTGCGTGCCCTAATTTATTTATATATAGTAATGCTGAGACGCGGGAGGATTGATGAAAGGTAATACATATAGTCACACAGAATCATTTCAAATTCACTAAACACATACACACTTACACTGCCTAAATACAAATACACAAATATATAATATAGAAAAATGGTATACTTACGCTTAAACAAATTTATTCATTCTATTTCTCAGTGTAATAAACCTTAAAAAAAAATTTGTAATATATTGTTCGCGTTACCGTCTAAATAATTATTTATTTTTTGTTTTAATTTTGCAGGTACACAAAAAATTATGTATCCCAATACCCGGAATCTTTCAACGTGGTCGCTTATATAAAGCCCAATCATGTGGTTCAATAGTACGTGACAAAGTCGTACACACAAATCCGACAGCATCTCGTAATTCAACAGCTGGTATTGGTAGCAGTACCGCAGGCGGAGGCGGTAGTTCAACATTAAATCCACACAATTCACGACATTCAGCTCTGTTCTCGGACAAGGGACGAATATTACGTAATTGTTTAGGGGCAACACGATTACTAGGTAGCGATGGTGATATAAATCAAAATAACGATAGTAAAAAACATTCAACCACCACAAATTTATTTTCAATATCGTCCGCAACAAAAAATTGTAGTCTTAGTAAAACAACATCACCGATTCATCATCTAGGTGAAAGCGCATTATGCAGCAGTAAATGTTGATAAATTATTAGTTTATTTACAATGTTTTTCTATAATTTAATTATTCTTTATTTAAAATTTCATTTTATTCTCTCGATTAAAACATTAATGCAATATTACACACACGTAAAAAACAAATCAAATCACATAAGCTGGTTAAAAAAAAACATTAACTATATATAATATAAACAATATTTATTCTAAAATAGATATATAATATTAAATAGTGAAAAATATTAATTATCAAATCTCTCAGTATTTATAAAACAAAGCCGTTAAAAAATAGTGAATCTCAAAAAAGAAAAACAGAAAATATTATTAGCCTAAACAATAATTTAGAATACAACCTAAATGCAAAACTTAATAAATACTTAAGCGAACAAGTTTAGTGTTGTGATGACATGTTTTGGGAACTGGGTTACAACTAAATGGGCTCCTATTGAACGCCATCCAATTAAAAACCGCGCGCCACTTGGGCGTTAATATTATTTAATTTGTAAATTTTACTAGGTTCCTTATGTGGTTTGCAAAACAAATTGATAAAATACCTTCTGCAAAGTTATTGATCTCATGTAGCGATATTTCTTGTGTTCAACACATTAAAACGATTTGAATAGTTTAAACAACAATTTCTCACACGCAGAACGTAACCAAGCCAATATATTCGCTATAATTAAACTCGTGGATCACACGATCTGTATGACAAATCCATGACGCTTCCCTCGAATACATTATCACCTAACTTTCACGCTCATCCGTCCAACTTTCACAACTCATCAGAACGGGTCTGACCATTACCGGTGGTAGTGGGCGAATAGGATATAAAACAGCAGACCATTTATAACAAGGTTTCGTAATTTTCAATACAATTATTCATTTTGGGACAATCCACAATTCTGCTAAATAATTCACTGCAAAATTAATATTAGGTCGACCACCTAATGCAAGGTACATAAGACTACCAATCAATTCACGATATGGTTTTTTAGTTAATAAATGGTTTTCCTCACATTTTTCTAATTTAAGATAAAGTTCCATTGGAGTATTTATAGGCTTACAACTTTCCATATTAAATCGTATTAATACTTCTTCAATATAACGATGTTGACTGATTCCAATATTTTTACGTTTATGATCTCGTTCAATTTATAATCCCAAAAAAATGTTTTAAGTTTCCCAAATCTTTCATCTTAAATTTTTTAGATAACTGTCCTATAATCTTATTAATTTCACCCATGTCGTTTGATGCTATAATTTGTAACATTAACTTCGCCATTATTCATTGTATATAAACAATTATCCACTTTAGAATGCGTAAAACCAAGACTTAAAATATGTACATTAAACTCATCATTTCAGCACTTTGATGATTGTTTTAACTCATATAAAGATCTATTTAATTTACATACCAGTTGGGAATTATTATTACTGTTCAGTCCATCCGGTTGCTCCATATAAACGGTTTCTTGTAGTTTTCCATTTAAAAATGCAGTTTTAACATCCATCTGTTACATATAATAATTAAATTGATTTCCAATAGATAATAATATTTTAATAGTTGCCACATTTTTGCCACAAATCAATCCCAAATGTCTGCAAGTATCCCTTCGCGACACATTTCGCTTTATACAGAACGTCATTATTTCTAATAAACTTTTTTGGTAAAAAACCCATCTACTTTAAATGATTGTAGCATTTTCCGGCCTTTTTACTAATGTCCATGTATCATTTTTTAATAATGAATCATATACATAGTAAATTCAATTTGCAAAACTCGGTATGTCCCAATCTTCTATGCCATTGGGCTAGACTGTATCCATTTCCTTAACATAAATTGGTTTGTGATTTATTATCGGTAGTAAATTCTACTGCATAACTTAGTTTGTCTCGAACCATCCGCTAATAATTTATTGCCTTTAAATAATGAAACTCTGCCCTCATAAAATATTATTTTAAATTCGGAACTTTCTAATCGTTGAACAGATAAAAGATTGGGGTGTAAACCATCATTCACATATAAAATATTATTAATGCTGCCATTTACAAAATTATTGTGCCCTTCTAGTAGCGTATCGATACTTCTTTTCCATTTTTTTAAAAGTATTCACTTTGTTTTGCTGAAGCAATTTACACAGGCTCTCCAAATTCCTCGTACGATGAGAAAAAATTATTTCTATTTATTATGATTCGTTGCACCGGAATCCACATACCATCGCACAATATTCGTATTCAAGTATTCTGGATCATGAAATAAAATCGTTGAATAAAATTCACTTGTCGATTATATCTGCATTCAAAACTTTTATCCCGAATACGTCCACAATTGTAACATTTCACATTTGATGAACCCGATGTTCCACTATGGTTGCCCGCATGACCATCATGACGATTACTTTTATTCCTTGGTGTCATATAAGTTGTGCTTTTAAAAGCTGTTGATATATTGACATCTTCAGATTTGTTCTGATTAACTTCTATTTTTCTTTTCGATTCGAAGCCTAATAATTTTCGTTTGCGGTGGGAAATTTAACGACTTGTTCTATTATTCCCCCGGAGCCACGTAATTCTTTTACTATTTCATCAAATTTTATATAGAAATTTTCCAATGATTGGCCTTCCGTAAATTTTAATGTCATCAATTTACGTCTTAAAATTAATTGACTTGCAATTCCTTTCCTCTCAAATATACTACATAATGTACTCCATCCATACTACATGTATGAAGTTAATTTGTATTTTATAACCTCCAAATAGTTATCGCTGATGCACTGTATTATGTAATACTTCATCATCGCCTTTCACATATTTTTTATTAATGCCATCTAAGCATTCGTTCTGATCCAACAAATTTTCCACTCGAAATTTCCAGTTGTTAAAATTTTTTGGACTATTCCAAATTTCTCAAATGTGCTCGCGGCCATCTTATTATTTTTTTAATTAAATTTATTATTTTTTAGAATGCTGTAGGAAAGATCCCTTGATTCAGACAGTGATAAGATGTTATGCGATTTACCTCCTTCCACTGCTGGCGTTTTTTCGCCACTATGACATAGTTCCATTTGGTCGGGTATGACTAGTGCGTAGATTTTTGCGCCCAGAAAAGTTCTTGCGCAACTGTGTCATTTTCGTGTGGTATCCTCCCAAGTAGTCAGAGCGCCATCGGTACTTACCAAAGTAATAAGTAAGTCCAAAAATTTAAGCTTCCCTGAACTGAACTTGTATACGAAACCCCAGTAAAGTCGTAACGCGTGTTGAAATCGCTAGGCCGCCAATTGCAAATTGTCTAATTTCATGTCCTTTGCACATTATTTGTTCTGTTGGACAATCTTCAATTGACAATTATTTTTATTTTTACCCATCATAGGGAGTTTTCTTGCTGTAGGACGAGTAGGCATCGCACTGTGAAAACACCTAGCAGCCCTGACGAAATCATTAATTTTCAATGATTAGCTTATGTATAACCTATGGTTTCTACTAAGGGCACTTCTTTAACCCAATGTACACTTTTGCCTTCTTTCGGTTTAGAACTTCATTGTTTTGTGTAACGATTGCCTCTTTAATGTTCACAATCGTTTCATCTGTTTTGACGTCAAAAATTATTATTCTGGGTACATGTTTTTCCGGTAGTGAAGCCACCAACCTAGCATTAGACGACTTCGCCTTATTCAAAAATAAATCCAGATCTTGGTGAGTGACCTTTTTAACAGCGAAATTGGAAGCAGCTGGAAAGATAATCTGCTGCACCTTCTTTTTTTATCTCATGACTATTTGCACATTTACAACAGAATTTATAGCAAGAGGTGAAATAAAACATATGGGTAGATTATACGGACGGCTGAACTAAGAAGGTGTGAATTGGGCGGGGCTTTTTCCGGTTAGTCGCGTTTTTTGTACAGTATTTTTATAGTTTGGAAAATTTTGTCCTCCCCTACCTTATGACTATTTGCAAAGGCAGCATTGCCGCCCACTATTGGTTTCACAGTGGCAACTACTTAGTACCACTGAGATTTTTGAGCCTTTACAACCTTACTACTGCCGGCTTTCCGACAGTTTTTCGGCTATTCTTATTTTTACACTCGCCTTTAGCTCGTTTTCATTGTATGTACTATGTTTTGTCGTGTAATCGATTTTTATTTCAACTTGTAGATTTTATCTAAATCTAAAAGGGGATTTTTTAAATTTGGTGTACCTCGCACTAGTTTTTGGATAGTTATAGACGGCATCGAATAAGATTTTATGACCGTTCATGAAAATATTGATAAACTGAAACTCTAAATCGAAGGCTAACAATTTTGAAATTGAGGAAAGAATAGTAACTAATCTAGCCATAACAAACAAACTTTTCATATTAAAACACAACTCAAATCAACTCAAGCTTCATTGATCTGTCCAAAAACAAATATTATTTTGCCAAATCAAATTTATTTAAATTTTAAATTTTTTTTTGGTCTGATACATAAACCGTCATAATTAAGGGGAGGAATCGCATTTACACTCAGTCCTCTTGTGCTCCAACTTTTTAGAATTGCAGGTTGTAGCACTAAATCTAAGCTTATTTTTCCTTTCCGCAATCATTGGGTTGATAAACGGAATTGTTTCCAATAATTAATTTAAAGGGCTGTTAGTCAAACGTTTTCAGTAAACTCAGTAATAATGACATAACGTCTTGATCTTCCAACACCGCCCCGTCCTTTATAACTCACGAATAACGTTGTCAAATTCTAGAAGGAGTAAATGGATGTCCATGCTTTCCTGATATTTTAATGTTAAATCCGACGCAAAAACAGCTGAAGAACAGTTTTTGTTTTCAATTAACCTAGGGCCATAACGTAAGTATTATGATAGGCCGTTTAAACAGACAACGTGAAAATGGCAATATTAGCTACATTTCTTGATATTTAACTGAAATAATGTTTCATAAAACGCCAAAGAAATGCAAGAGCTACTCGGATCAAAATTTCGGTTTAAAAACAAAATTTGCACCAAGAAGTGTGGTTGATATTAATGTCGTTTGTCGTAAACCGAACAAGAACATCTCTTATTACTCTTTTATGTTTGTCTAAGCCTTTGAATCAACTCATTGTGTTGCTTTGTCCTTATCCTTCTTTCTTTAATGCTAAATTCGAGGAGAAGATCAATATTGTTTTGTACTCGAGAGAGTGCATCGGAGATATTGCTACGCATCTGCTACAGCTGTGATGAAATGAAAAAGATTGGCTAGGTTGTGATTCTTTCAATATTTCTGTTGGATAATTTTGATATTCATCACCCAATCGATGGTGCACTGATATCAGTTTACAGTCAAATTAATTGCATCTTTGACAGCCTGGGCCGGTCTATTGCCGAAAACGTTGTCCATTTTGTCGAAGAACTCAAAACTGGTTTGCTGTTCCCCACTTATCCCCAATTTATTTTTAGCGGCTTAATACAGATGATACAAAAAGTATATTAAATACATAACTTCTATTATTTTTAATTAAAATACCTACAATACTTTTTAAATTTAAGTTTTTAACGTTCAGCCAAAACTAACGTCTGTCTTTGGAAGACTTCTTATGTCTTTATATTCTTCATAGGCTTTGATCAAAATTTCCTAAGCTAAAACTAAAAAACAACTGGGTTTTTTTCGTGATAAATGAGTCCGATAAATTGCCCGATTGATCACTAGGATTAAGAAAGATAAGATAGATATTAACAGGAGTGCTAAAGGAAAATT
Organism: Tipula vernalis; assembly: GCA_958295665.1. NCBI lineage: Eukaryota > Metazoa > Arthropoda > Insecta > Diptera > Tipulidae > Tipula > Tipula vernalis. The sequence goes on along the minus strand of OY282560.1, from coordinate 115,300,127 downwards.
AAATTTCCCACCAAACACATTACCCAGGTATAGCTTTAAGGCAAATTGCAGGAACAATTATCTTGAAAGCACTTTTACTTACTGTCGAAAGATCTCAGAAATTGAACAATTTTTGACGGGAGTTATTTCGATACATAATCGATGTTTTCGAGGGACCATGTTTTTCATTGGGACGGTCAACATAATATGCAGTGGCAACCAATATTTTCATAATACATATATATCTCAAGGAAACCGGGAAAATGTGACGAATCCTTATGCCTATTTTTAAAACTTACAAAAAAAGAATGAAATATTCAGACAAAAAAATTATGTGCGACTTTTTGCGACGTGTTGGTTTTCTGCAATGTTCATCTACACATTACATCCATCATATCATCAATTGTTATGTTCTCTTACACCTTGTGATGACGTTGAATTAATAATAAGAATAACCTACCGATTTACTTAAAACATTATAAATGTAACAATAAGTTGGTTGCGTTCAGTTTCCCTCACTCCACATGTCATCTCAATTCTAAACACAATCTAAAATTAATTATCATAGAATACAGCTTTTTTTCTAAATTTATTTAAAATGTTTTTATTTTATTTTCTAGATATAAGTAATTAATGTAATTTTAAAAAGTAATAATTAAACAAACAAACTTTAATGTGCAATACATGAGTTCCTAACTTCACTAGTTTCATATCCTAAATTGTTTTGGTTTGTTTGTTTCGTGCTCATATCATGTGACACAATCAAAACTCAAGACGGGATGTCACATCGTTCACGAACTAAAATTCAATTTGAATAAAATTCACCATTAAGCGTTAGCAGCAGTTGAATTTTGTATTTTCTTCATGATGTAAAATATATCAAATTGCTAACTTCAGGGGCTTATTGTAACATCACTTTCGATTCGCTTTCGATGGAGTTCTATCTCTTGTATCAAGAATAAAATTGTGCTCTATTTAGTTACCATCCAAAATTTTTGTTTGCGCCATTTCATCGATCCGAATAAAAGGAAGAGAATACAACAGGATGAGTTCGCGTTAGAAAAAGCGAAATAGAGTACAATTTTATTCTTGAAAGAAGAGACTCTATCGAAAGTGATGTTACACCATGTCACCTCAGGGTGCATTTTATTCCGTCCGGTGAATAATTTCAACGTGAATAATTTTTATTTTTTGAATCTCATTTTTTTTTTTTTTGTTTTTTTTTTTTAATTTAATTTAAAGATATGTGTATTTATAAAAATTAATAAAAGAAAAAGTTTAAAAAAATTTAAAGGTGTATGTGCCGTGCACAATAAACAAAATATATAACAAAATAAAATTGAATAAATTAAAAAATATGAACGTTTATAATTATTATTATTATTATTAATTAATTGATATACTTAATTTAAATAAATATTTATATTTACAAAAAGTTAAAGATTTAATTTATGTATGATAAACCTATAGAGATACAATTTAAATATTATTATAATAATAAAAAAATAACAAAATATCATAATTTTTATACCTTTTTTATTTTTATTTATTAAATAACTGAAAGAAAAAAAAATACTAAAATGAAATAAGGAATTTATTATAAAATTATTTAATTAATTTATAATAATATTAATGTAATGCTTTTTATGGGGTCACCATTTTATCGTGACGGCAAAATGGCTGACCTTAGTTTGTTTTGTTGTGATTTTTCGACACTGTTTATTTTTATGTTAATGTTCGTCGTCCACCTAATTGTGTATACGTTAGGAGTACTGCTCCTTTGCCTTTGTATCCAAAATTTTAGATATTAATTATCTCAGATTTCATTTTTATCGGGTCTTTGGTGTTTCTTAACCCTTAAATTCTGAATTTCATTAGATTCTAAATTTTTGCAAACTAGAATATTAAAATGTGGGAAAGTTTGCTTCCGGGTTTGAATTTCGATAGGGGCAGGGTTAAAAAGAATATTTTCGTCGTTTTATTATACAGGAAATGAAAAAATATCAAGTCCTTTCTCTCTTTAATCTCAATTTCGGCCATTATTTTCTGCTTTCAGGGTCCATATTCTTGTAACTCACCGAAAAAATTCGCCGGTGCCTTTGTTACGAAACAATTTAAATTTTCGACAGAAATCACGTATCTCACTAGAAAATCACAGGCGACTTTTTTTGATCGAATTTCAAGAATAGGGGCCCTGGATAGTTCATCTCGCCCTTACTTACGATAAAAAATGACTTCAAAGATTCTCTTCATATAGGTCAGGACCCTACTAACATATTCTGATCTTCACTAGTTTTACTAAAATAAGAATCTTTAGTTTTTAGAGAGTTGAGTCCGAATAGAAGTAGAAGCCTTTCTTCGAAGTTTACCCTTTCATAGGCAGGCTAAACTAAGGCCACGTTGCTAGGTAGAATATATATATTTTTGGTATCATTCCATTATTTTAGAGGTTTTACTCTTTTCTGTAATACATTTTTATTAACAGAAAAGTAACTGCCTGTTGATTGGCAAATGTTGACCAATATTGGGGTTTGGGCAATAATCGCATATTGGCCGAATGAATTACAGTGCCGATCTAACTTTATATTTGTCGGTTGCTTTTTGTCATTATTTGAACAAGTCGTCAACTGGCAGATGTTTCTTTTGAAATACTTTTAGATTTGAGCCTATCACCTCTGTTTTCTCATTCGTAATTAAAAGTAGCAAAACATTAATTGAAAGATATTTTCCAATTCGCGTTTTAGTGCCTTCTATCAGAAATGTTATTCGGTCAGCATATACATACCTTCTAAATTTGCTTAAGCAGTGTTTGAGCAGCAGGTATAATTTTATCGTTTCGAACTTTGTGGATATTTCCTTACAGATTTCAGGAATTGTCGAGTTTAAAGATTATTCTAAAAATTTACCTGAATTTAAGGGAAGCGCATTGGAAAAAAGTCCTAGCTTGAAAATATGGCACCTAGCCAAGATCTTCAAATTTAAATAGGTCATTTAGGTAATTAAATAATTCCTTGAACTATACCAGACGTGCCTTGTTTTGTTGCAGAGTTTTCAAATGCATTTTATTTAATTTTCACCCGCGTCTGTTCATCAAGTACCGAGTAATTAATAAAGTGCAATTGAATATTGACAAATTATTGTTCAAATGTTGCACAAAAGTTTCATCAGTAGTTGCACACAAAAAAATTTATTAAAACTACAAAATTCATTTTCAAATTCTAAATTAAACCCATGTTGACTAATTAGACATTTAGACAATGGCAGAGCATCAGCATTTCGCGTAAAGTGTAAATTTGGTAAGTAAATATAATTTTTCTGTAACAATTATTATTTATTTTATTAAAAACTTAATCATTATCCAAGAAATTTTATAATTTTATGTATTTCTTATTATGCTTCTAAAACAAACCGAAAATAAAAATTCAAAACAATATTAAAATAATAATAAATTATTGTTATACAAAACAGCCAAAGATTAAAAAAGAAACTATAAAAAATATATTAAATTGATTAATTAAAAATTGTAATTAAATTAAATTTAAAAATATACAATAAATATTTAAACCATCTGTTAAATATTATTAAATTATTTACAATACAAAGTATTATTAATAAATTTAATTAATAAAAACTAATATAATATATCAAAATAATAATAATATTAAATTATAGAGCTAATTTATTATATTGTATTTAAAATTTAATTAATTTTTATGTGTATTTATTTATTAATATAATTAATAAAATTACCTATTATTATATAATATATGAAATAATTGAAAATAAATAATTATGACTTTAATTATTCATTATTTAAATTTTTTTAACTGGTTCCCTTACGACCTCAAGGGCACACATAGTAAGCCACATTTACCCTAATTTTTGCCTAAAATAAATCCTAATTCAATCTGATTTTAGTGTTAAGTAGTGGCCAAATTTATAAATAACACCAACCAAACGGTATTTGCTAAATTTTGTAGCCTTCCAGGTCGTATTTCCTCCAATGCTCCCGAACTCGATTTTTTAATTCCAAAAACGTTTCAAACTGCTGTTCGTTAATACATACTTCTCTTGCCAAAATGCCCCACAGCTTCCCAATTAGGTTCAGCTCGGGACTGCAAGTGGGCTAAGGCAGAAGCTCGATATTTTTGTATCCTTAATCGTGCACCCACGCCATCTTTTTAATGTACCGAACAACGAGACTATACCACTGTAAGAACATGTATTTTTAGTCGTCACCTTTATCAAAGGAGGAGTTAGTCCTGACCACGCCGCTAAAACGAAGAGAATAAAAAGAGATATGTTCTGCAGTAAAAAAAAAATCGAAAAATGATTACGTCACAGGACGATCAAAATGATGTCCACTACTTGAAAATTCACCATGCCGACAGCAGAATATGAAATAGCAAACGAGAATATTGCGTTACCTCAACAAAGTTTTCTTATTATTATCCGAATCATCGTACACAATAAGAGAGTGCAAGGCGACGCTAATGATAATTTGTATTAATTAATTAATTATTCATCGGTTCTAATGGAACTTCAATTGACATATTTTCGACCATCTTATTTACTACCGCAGTCATATTCGTTGAAGAGAATCTGTGAACCCAAATAAAGCGAACCATTTCAGCAAAGTGAATTGAACTATTTGCAAGAACCTGCCACATCGTTATATCGGTTCGAGATAGAAGTGAATTTAATGAAATGGGAAAATCATATTTTATGTCCTGAGCGAATTTTAATGAACATTCGCTATCATAATATGTACCAAGCTATAGTAAGTATTGGAAGTATTGAAATTGTTAGTATTTTGGAAGTAGTAGTGGTACATCTGTTTTTTTAAAAGGCAGTAACCATATTGTCTGTTGGTGGTTTGGCGACTATTTGGAGGGGGCCTGCTGTTCTGGTCTTGCCATTAGGCACCTGCGTGATGGGTACAATTGTGTAAGAGGTAACCTGTTCACAATTCGCAAGTGTACGTACTGCCTCCTCGTGGCAACCACTGGTAACTAAGGCCATTTGGCACATTTTTGGCCATTTGGCACAGGCTAAAGTACGGCGCTACAGGAAAAAACCTTGACAAAAAACCCTAATCTAAGGTGGAACAGCATATGCCGAAAGATGAATGGCTGATAGGTTAATCAGTCCAAAATATGCGGACTCTGGATACCAGGCACCCTCCAGTTTTATTTAGCCTTCCTGTAGTAAAGCTGGGTGACCTACAGGCGATTTGCAATTCCCAGCAACTCGTAAGAGTAAAATCAAACGGAACGGAATACGGGGCAGGAGTAGGAATATACGGGAGTGGGACAACCCTCTCGAGGTCCTTGGGCTCCAATGCTACCGTCTTTCTAGCGGAACTACATGCTGTAGTAAACATCTAGGAGGGAGAGCAATAAGCCCAGATAGTATGTATCACGTACCGGGAGGCAGTATTGTCAGGTTCATTAAGAACCTGAATATTGACTGGACAGATAATTAAGCAGGGTCCAGCACAATAGATCTTTTAGATCGCAGTGCGAAGTGGCTGATCGCCCGCATGGCCCTCCAATAATAATAATAATATTGTGTGTTATCTTAAATTGGGCTCTATTTTTCATCTGTCGAAGTTAGTTCTGTAATTATTTAACACATTTTTCAAGTAAAAAGTAGGTGGTTAGTAAAATTGGAACGATAAACGCTTGCACAACGCTATGAAATTGTAAAAATTCATTATAAAAATGGTGAAAATTTTGCGGACATAGACCATCTTAATTTAGATTAATTTGAAACAGGACGGCACCATATGCTACACAGCTCATGAGATAATCAAATTATATTGGGCTCAAAATTTTCTGGACTTGTGATTTCCACAACTGGACATTTCAATTGACCAGAGCTATGTTAAAGATAAAGTATACGCCAATGCAAAAACAACGATTCAAGGACAAAAAAACAATATAAGGGCTGTTATTCGTAAAATAGGGCCGCAATTGTGCTAAAAAGTGTTGGAAAATTTACTCAAAAGAATGGCCAATTGTAAGCAGAGTCGAGGCGGGCATTTGGCAGCTATGGTTTCTCATTATTATTGGCACAGTTTGTACATTGAACACTAGCAGTGTTCGATGATGACAAGGGATAAAAAATATCCGCATATTTTTTGAGCAAAAAAACGAACGCATAAAAAGGATCAGTATATTTTTAACTCTATTTTTATTAGGATTTTTTTGGAGTTATTTTGACAACCGAAAATTATTTCTTTTATCGGCGTAAAATATTCCAAAATTTTTGCGAATTGAAAAATTAAAATTAAAATAATATGAAAAGCTCCGATTTAAACAATAACTTTAATAAAAAATAATAAAATAATCATAAGAAAATGTGATGTTGACGTTTAAAATACCAAGTCAAGAACAAAAGTTTGTTTGTTTGTTTTTAAATTTGCTCAGGTCAGATCTTTCAATCCATTACAGGACCAGTGAGTTATATTTTTCCAGAAAAAACCCACAGAAATTTCTCTAGGGAAATCCTGGGGCACTGGGTAGGTTATATTTTTTCACAAAAAGTATTAATTGTTATACTTTAGTTTTTGTTTAATATGTATAGTAATTTTTATATTTGTTATAAGTGTGAGTTATAATAAGTGTGGTCACGTTGTAAAATGGCGTATGCTCATATCGTTAGTGCACGATGAATTATACAAACGTGTTTTTTATAAGTCGCAAAAAAGGTGATATCTTCGCTCTGTATACGAAATTGCACTTATTGGACTTAATTTATCCACTCTTTTTTGGTCCGCTCCGTAGCGCGTACAAAACGAGACGAAGAACAAAAGTTGTTCACTTTCACTCATGTTCATGTCATAAAAAAAAAATCCTTATATTTTATTAAAGTGAAGTTAGCGGGGGTAACATCTGTCAAAATATCCGAATATTTTCTGTCAAAAGGCCATCAGTGAACATACGGACTTTTATTTGGAGTTTTTTGACACTCGAAAATCATTTCTTTTATCGGCGTAAAAAAATCCCAAATTTCTGCGAATTGAAACGATGCGATGAGAAACTTCGATTTGAACAATGATATTAATAAAAAATATTAAAATAATAAAAAGAAAATGTGATATTGACGTTTAAAATACAAAAACAAGTACAAAAGTGTTTCACTCATGTCATCAAAAAAAAATCCGGATATTTTTTTAAAGTGAAGTTAGCGGGGGAGGGGGGGGGGTAACATTTGTAACATTTGTCAAAAATATCCAAATATTTTCTGTCAAAATAAGCCCATCAGTGAACATACGGGCTAGGACTAATTACAATTTCCGACCGTTTTTATGAATTTTGACAGATGTCCACATGTAGAAAATGGATGTGGAATTCGAGAATAGGGCCCCAGTTGTAGTTTTACTTTGGGAATTTTACAACAACAATGCAGTGTATTTTTATTCCAGAATGAATAATTTCATTCCACTGATAAGTAGGTACAGAAAAATTCTCTTCTTCACGCAGTTCGGCAGTTGTAGTGTTTACCACTAGAGAAAATATATTAAATATATTTTGTTTTATGAGTTGGTATTAAATAACAATTCCCAATTTTTCGATAAATCAGAATTTTAAATTTTGTTAATTATTATTTGGAATTATTATACTTTATTGAATAATTTGTTATCACTTTTTTATATTTGTTAAGCTTGGTGCCAATGCCAAGTGTTGGAAGTAAAAAAAAATATTCTTGGCTCTTACTTTGGGCAAAATTTCATTCCTATCCGAATAAGAATAACTTTTACCAAAGTAAGACGGCAACTGTTTCCTCGGGCATACGTGATAAAAAATATCATGCATAGCATTTTTTTTTGCTGCTGGGTGTCAGTGGAACCTGTTGGCGCGACCTCAGAACCAACTTCATTTAATAAATTTTTTTTAATTGAAAATTTTCTATTAAAAATATAAAATAATTGATTGTTTTCTTAAACAACGCTGATGGGATATAATTAGTTCGGAGAGAATACAATTAGAATAAAACACGACTGTACACGTTACAAAATCAAAGATTATATATTTAGGTTAAGCATAAACTTCATGACAATAATAAAAGCACAGCGCAGATATATGTATATACATAACATATCTATCTCTTTTACATGGATATAAAAAATGTTCTCACTCCAACACTCCCACTAGAACATATATTCAATTCAGTAAACCAAGTCCACTACAGCAGGATGTATGTTTGTCCTTACTTAATCCTTTGGTTAATATATTTGCAACCATCTGGTCCGTTGAGATTGATGCAATCTTTATTTTCTGATCTTCAACACATTTTCGTACGTAATGATATCTAATGTCTATGTGCTTAGTCCGTCCATGATAACCATTAGTTGCAGCAAGATCGAGGGCACTCTTATTGTCACATAGAATCTTCACCGATTTCGGTTTACCAAATTGAAATTCATTTTCAAAATTTTTAAGCCACATAGCTTCTTGTGTTGCAGCAGAGAGGGCCATGTATTCGGCTTCGGTTGTGGATAGGGCTACAGTTGGTTGTTTTTTTACTATTCCATGAAAGTGGGCCACCTTGCATCATGAATACGTAACCAGTAACTGACCGCCTTTCATCAATGTCACCAGCCCAATCAGCATCACAATATCCCATGAGATCTGAATTTCCATATTTTGAGAATTCAAGTTTCATGCTGGACGTTCCCTTCAAATACCGCAGAATTCTCTTAACAGCATTCCAATGTTGTCTACCAGGATTATTGTTAAAACGGCTCACTATACTAACTGCATACGCAATATCAGGTCTGGTACCTTGAGCAGCATACAAAATACTCCCAGCAGCTTGTTGATATGGAACACACTCCATTTCATTGATTTCACTTGTGTTTTTCGGACACATTTCTTTCGACAGTTTCAAATTTATATCACAAGGAGTAGATACAGGATTACAATTGGACATGTTGAATCTGATTAAAACTTCATTAATGTATTTTTCTTGATCTATCCAAATTTTATGCTTTTCACGATCACGTGTGATATTTATTCCTAAACAGGATTTAGCTTCACTCAAATCTTTCATCTTGAAATGATTATTAAGTTCCATTTTAACTTTATCTTTAATTTCGGCACAATTACTAAATAGCAGCAAATCATCCATATAAACTGCTAAAAATATCATTTTTGATTTTTCTGTATTATATACATGGATCTACTTTTGATCGTTTAAACCCGATATTGGTTAAAACTTTGTCCAATTTAATATTCCATACTCTGCTGGCTTGCTTCAACATCCATTCATCGGAAACCACAAATCCAATACTTGTGAGTTTATGAGCGGTTATTATAATTTTGTTAACATATTGATCGATTGTATCACATTTTTCCAATTTTGTTGTAATTAAATCACGTAGAAGACCAACCTTGCGTGTTAATCCAGAATCTTCGAAAGTTTGTTTAAGTTTATCCCAAACTTCTTTTGCATTTTTTGCTTCAGTAATATGAACATAGTTCACCGGGTCAACAAGCAAAATAATTTTTGATTTTGATAAAATATCTTTTTGTACTTTGGTATCATCTACTTTCAGGACATATTGCCATAGGTCCTCATGTTCTAAGTACGTTTTGACTGCGAATTGCCACGTGTTATAATTTTCTCTGCCTTTCAATTTTTCTATTGAAGGAATATAATTGTTTGCCATGGTTTAAAAAATTATGTGCTTAACTAATTATATATTAAAAGGTGTTTCTCTGGTCCCATAACCTGTTGGGATATAATTAGTTCGGAGAGAATACAATTAGAATAAAACACGACTGTAGACGTTACAAAATCAAAGATTATATATTTAGGTTAAGCATAAACTTCATGACAATAATAAAAGCACAGTGCAGATATATATACATAACATATCTATCTCTTTTACACCGATATAAAAATTGTTCTCACTCCAACAAATGCTTATATTTAGGTTCAAACTGCGATTTGAATTCATTAAATAGGTAAATTAGTTAATATTTATATCTGCTGCTCACCGCCGCCGCTCGGTGTGTTTCATGTTGTAGATATCAATTTGCTTGTATCTAGATGAAAAACCTTAGATTGAGCAAAACTATAAGCATTTCGTAAAAAAAGGAAACTTGTAAATTTTTTGGAAATTTTCCTATTCAAGTAGATTCAAATTCTAATCAAATAATTTACTAAATTTTTGCAAAGAATGCCAATTACCTTGTGTACAATGTATAGAAATGTTTAAAAATTACTATGTACGTACAAACATTATTTTGAAAATCAATGCATTTTAAAATTCAAATGAGTCAAATGCTGTGTTTCTTATTTAAATCCGTAGATCGAGCAGATTTTGAAATCTGAAATCAGATCGATTTGGTGGATCTGAAATAAGAAACAGGTTTCAGATTTTTTAGATCAAAAAATTTTTCAACTCATTATTTAATAAAACAATTTTTCTTCGTCCACATAAGAATTAAAATTTCATTCTATTTTCATTTTAATAACGTTTTGCAAAAAAATTAAGTGATGAGAATGACATCTTTCTATGCGTTAATGTATGTATTTGAATTACGTGAAGTTAGCTAAACTAAAACTAATCTGAGAAATCGGAATATTTTTACAAATCAAAAAAATCAATCTAATCAATCTGAAAAAAAATAAGAAACAGCAAAAAAATTGATCAGATCGATCTGATCTGAAATAAGAAACAACGTTTTAGTACTCAGATCAATCAGATTGATTAGATCAGAAATAAGAAACACAGCAAAAAAGGTACCCCTTGGTTGGATTAGGTTTAAAAAGTGACTGTTATATACCTAAGGGTCACAATTACCTTAATAAAACACTTAGGTTACAAGTATATATTTATTATTTTATTCTCGGCTTTTACATTTTACGTTTTACTTCATTTGTGCACATCACTACGTGCTTAATGCTTATGTTCTTTTTTCCCATGAACATGGATGTCCAAAAACATCAGGGGTGTGTTTACTACCGGTAGGTAGTATGTTCACAGGGTGTGAAGTCTGTACACAACACCTCCCCCTTTTTAATTAAATTGAATTAAATGAATGTTCATTTAATTCACTTTAACAAACAAATCTTTATCTATTTCAATGTTCATTTAATTCAATTTACCAAACTAAACCTTATCTATTACTATTACAATAATACTTAATTTCTAACATTTTCCTAATTTGAAAAATTATTAAACTTTCAATTTTTTTTTTTTTTTTTTTTTTTTTTTTTTTTTAACTTTCAATTCTATTGGTTCGATTATTTTATTTTATTTTTATTTTTGATAATACATATTACTATTACATAGTTTATAATATAATAATTCAACAAAACTTATGAAATGCAATCATTGAACGTAGTCATTCAAATACAATGGAGGTCTAACCAATCTCCCCGCTCGAGTGCGATTCTCACCCGACAAATTTATGTTCGAGGGTATTTCTGGGACAAATGTCGACGACCGGTGCGAACCCTCTGCCCCATTACTATCAGCATCACCAAACTCTGGGCTGCTGACCTCAGCCTTTAATGTTGGTTCATTTAGTGATTTTCTCAAGTGAAATTGATTTCTTCTTAAAACTCTGTTTTTTTCATTCCTAATGTAATAAGAGCGCGGAGTATTGTGGGCAGCAATTATCTTAGCGGGATACCACACTTTTGATTTATTGTCGTGTTTGTAGGTTATGTTATCACCAGACTGAAATTTCGGTCTGGGTTTTGTTCTTTTGTCATAGTATTTTTTAGATTTTTCTTGATTTTCAAGCAACTTTTCCTTTACATTAAATTCAACTACTTTTGGTTTCAATAAGTCGTTTTTCATGGGAACTTTTGTTCTGGTGGTTCGACTCATAAGAATTTGAGCGGGTGTTTTTCCGATCTGAGCTACTTGATGATTTCTATATTCTAATAACGAATACTCATAGTCTTTGTGATCATCCCGCGATTTTCGAATTAGTTGCTTTGCTATATTTACAGCTTTCTCAGCCTGTCCATTTGACCGTGGGTAATTTGGACTGGATGTTACTATTTGAAAATCCCATTCTTTGCTAAATCGTTCGAACTCTAAAGAGGAAAACGGCATGTTATCGCAAATTAACATTTTTGGAATGCCGTGAATGGAAAAAATGTATTTTAGATGTTTTATTACATCAGCCGACTGTTTAGTTTCCAAAGGGTGAACTTCAATCCATTTTGAATAACAATCTATTAGAACCAAAAAATCCTCGACACCTATTTGCATGATATCCGCAGCTACCTTTTCAAAAGGCAAGTCAGGGACCTCGTGAGGTATAAGTGGATCCTTGGCATTTGCCGGCTGATATTTTTCACAAACTCGACATTTTGATATGTGATTTTCAATATCAGTGTCGATGCCAGGCCAATACAAAATTTGACGGGCCCGTTGTTTTGTTTTAAATATTCCTATATGAGACTCATGCAAGAGTTCAAGCATTTGTCTCCGCAAACTATTTGGTACGATGATCCGGTTATTTAAGTATACCAGGTTTTCATCACAAAAAATATCATTTTTGAATTTCCAATACGGTTTCACTAACTCTGGTAGGTTTTGTTTACTCTTAGGCCAGCCTTCATGGTATACACCTATCAAAGTTGACAGTGTTTCATCCTTTATGGTTTCTTTTTGAAATAACAATTTTTTCCCTGTTGTCATATTAATGGTATGCACTATTTCATTATATTCTTGAAATTCTGACGTCGGTGCGTTAGTTAAATAGGAGCGCGATAAATGATCCGCAATGTGCATTTCTTTCCCCGGAAGGTACTCTATATCAATGTCATAAATGAGTAATTTCATTCTCATTCTTCTCAACCTTGAAGAACTTATACTGTTAATTTCTTTTTTCATAATTCCCACGAGTGGTTTGTGATCAGAATGAACTTTAACTCTACGTCCGTAAATGTACTGGTGAAATTTAGTGCATGAAAAAATTATTGCAAGAAATTCTTTTTCTATCTGCGCATATTGTTGCTCTGCAGGCGTTAAACTTCTCGATGCATATGCTATTGGCTTACGGTTTTGCAACAACACAGATCCTAAGCCCTCTTTACTGGCATCTGTTTGAATTACTACTTCTTTATCCACATCAAATGGTTGCAAAACCGGGGTGTTAACCAATGACTGCTTTAATTTTTTCACTGAATCTTTGTGACCGTCTAACCACAAAAATTCCGTGTTCTTTTTTAGAAGTTGCCGCAAGGGTTCCGTAATTTGGGACATGTTTGGAATGAAGCTACGAAGATAGCCTATCATTCCTAAAAAACGTTGTAATTCTTTCTGATTAACCGGATCCTTCATTTCTACTATAGCTTTTATTCGGTCCGGATCAGTAGATATTCCTTGCTTACTAAATTTGTGTCCCATAAATTTAACTTCTTTGACTTTATATTGGATTTTATTTATGTTAAATTTAATTCCTATCTTCTTGGCTCTTTCTATAACTAAATTTAGGTTATGGTCATGTTCGAGCTCATTTCGTCCTGTTATTAATATATCGTCAATATAAATTACCACCCCCGGAATGTCACTAAAGTTTTGCTCGTTTAGTTTTTGAAATTCTTCCGGAGCGATGTTTATTCCGAACGGTAATCGCTTAAAACAGTAGCATCCATATGGAGAGCTAAAGGAACACAATTTTTTTGAACTGGGATCTAATTGAATTTGATAGAAACCATCTTTTAAGTCTAAGACTGTGAAATATTCCCTATCAACTAATTTTAATGTAATATCCTCCAGTTTGGGGATTTCATAATAGCTCCGTTTCAGGGCCCCATTAAGAAATTTAGGGTCAAGGCAAATTCTTAGAGATTTATCTGGCTTTTCAATCACAACCAGGTTGCTTATCCATTCGGAAGGCTCAGTTAGCGGCTCAATTATGTCTAGTTTCTGTAAGTTCTTAAGAGCAAGCTTTACTCTATCACGTATAGCAATAGGTATCCTATGAGGTGGCCTTGAAACAGGAACAGCATCATCTTTCAACGTTAATTTTAATAACTGAGGAAATTTACCTAAACCTTTAAAGAGATTTTCATTACTTTTAATGAACGTATCCCGATCCATGGCAATTTCTTGAACCTCCTTAATTATGTTAAGACGCTTCAGTGATTTCAATCCTAGTATGGGAAAGACCTCTGAATCAACCAATAAAAATGAATCCAGTAATTCAATATTCTTAAATGTGATTCTAAGTTCCACCATTCCGACCGGTATGATCTTTGATCCGCCGAAAGCCCTAAGTACAATATCTGTATTTTTTATGCCCCTATTTATTAAGTTAAGTTTTTTCCATGATCTCAGCGGCAAAATATTCACATCAGACCCCGTGTCAATCTTAAAACGGACTTCGACACCATCTATCCCAACTACTTCAACCCATCCCTTTTCACCAACGCTACTTACATTCAAACTATTCTCATTTTTAATTAAATTTTTCTCTTCATTATAATCTAATTTAACTACACCTACACTATGCAAAGATTTTTTTTCTTCTAGACAATCAATATAATAATCCACGCCCGATTCATCTCTCTCTTCATCAAATAACTCCTGTACTTTCTTTGTTCTACAACATTTTGTAAAATGACCTCGAAAATTACATTTTTTACATTGAAAACCGTATGCGGGACAATTTCCGCTTTGGTGTTCAGTATCGCATCGTCTACATTTATAATTTTTATTTGCAAAATTATTATTAATTGAATCAGATCTGTTATACCACTGATTTGAATGACTATTCGAACGACTACTATTGTTTTTATTAAAATTCTTATCTCTAAACGCATTATTTAAATTATTTGTGGTACCTTTTGATTTTTTCACTAGTTCTACCGATGTTCCTGCCCGATTTTGAATATCTTCTGCTTGCTTGGAAGTTCGCTCATCATGTCTACAGATTTCGATCGTTTCATCCAGCGTTTTCTCACCTAGTTTAATCAGCTTTTCTTGTAATACTTTACTGCTTAATCCGAAGACAATTCTATCTCTTATCATTTCGTCATTAGCTGCTAAGAAGTTACAATTTTTTGCGAGCAATTTTAATTCCCTGAGAAATGGATCGAAATCCTCATCCTCTTTTTGATTTCTATTATAGAAATAATATCTTTCATATAATAGATTAGTTTTCGGCACACAATACTTTTCATAAGCATCCGTAATTTCCAACAATGTTTCAGGTGACGACTTCTCAAATTTAAATGTTTTCAGTAGCTCTTTGGCCTCATCGCCTACACAATTTTTAAATACTGCTATCTTGATTTTTTCACTTTTTACCTCATACTGTGTAGCCGTCATAAAATCATCAAAATCTTCTTTAAACTTTTCCCAGTTTACCTGTTTGTTTCCTGTCAATCTGAGTGCACAAGGCTTGTTGAAAGTACTCTCCATTTTGTATTCTGTACTTCAACCCAAACCCACGAGTTTATTTGTGTTTATGCCAGCAGCACTTTCCACTTTTACTGTTTAAATTTGCCTTTTTACTTTTATCTTAGCGTTTTACACGATTTTTATTTTTCCAATATCACTGGACTCATAACCTCACTTATTTTTTTTTATTTTATTTTTATTTTACAACCGCAACAAAATTATTGATGTATTATTTGTTGGAGCCAGGTACATAATTTCAACTGCGCCATGTTATATACCTAAGGGTCACAATTACCTTAATAAAACACTTAGGTTACAAGTATATATTTATTATTTTATTCTCGGCTTTTACATTTTACGTTTTACTTCATTTGTGCACATCACTACGTGCTTAATGCTTATGTTCTTTTTTCCCATGAACATGGATGTCCAAAAACATCAGGGGTGTGTTTACTACCGGTAGGTAGTATGTTCACAGGGTGTGAAGTCTGTACACAACAGTGACATTTCACATAACCAAAATTGGTAGAGCCATCTATTGACGATTGTAAAAGTAGAGAAAGCGCCTCTCTAAGAAAAAAGTTAAAATGATGCTACTAACAAAATGACACTTGTCACAAGTGCGACGAAAAGAAAATTTAGCAATCCGTTAATTCAAAATTGCTTTTATTTACAGTTATTAGCAATCTAGTAAAAATTGTGTTTACACTTCAAAATTGAAATTGTTTACTGAAATTTCGAACGTCAAATTATCAGCTAGCTCAATTTAAAAATTTTTCACTAGGTGGAATTCGTGATCGTCAATTGATGATTGGAAATACATATAGAGAAAGCAATACCTATCGGAATAAAATAAAGCTGTAACGACGACCAAAAATTAAAATCAGCGCTCCGCTCGTAGGCTGGTGAGTAGTTTGCCACACCAATGGAACTATAAGAATTATACGTGTATTTAAATTTCACCCCTGCCGCCCGCCGACGCTCGGTGTGATTGAAGCTTTAATACCCAAATTATATTTTTTTTAACGAAAAATTAGAGTTTATCAGAGACACATTTCAAGATACTGCATGCGTGGTTAGGCGGTTGGTTTATATTAAATTTTTTGGTTTAAATTAAATTTCATTAAATCAATTCGAATTCGACAACTCTCAATTAAAAAATCGGTAAATATGATTAGTTAAAAGATAAATTGACATCAAACAGCGTTATAGATGGAGTTTTTATGTGCATTTTATTTTGCACATAAAAACTTCATCGCATTTAGTTTTTGGAAACGTGTCTTCGCTACATGCGTTTCGGACGCACCCGTAGTTTTAACATTTTCTTTGATGTCAAATTGTATTTAAATAATTTTATTTAATGAATAATTATCGATTTATTAGAGTTGTCCAATTTCAATTAATTTAATGATTTGAATAACATATAATTCAATTCAAAAATGCATATTTTATTTTTAAATACATACATATGTATGTGCAATTACATTAGCATTTCGGACGCAGCCAAAAACCAAAATTTGCAATTTTTTTTACACAATTTAATATTGAGCAAACGCTCAAACTTTGTTGCTCAATATTATTTTGGTACTAAATTTTTTCAATCGAAATATGTCATTTTTCGTGAAAACATACGGGAATATTCGATTCGCTAAATTTTTTCATTCAAAGCGGAGCATCATTCGAAGTGAAATTAATATTTTGTATGTTCCGAAAACGAAATAATTCTGTGTTGTGTTCCAAAAAAAAAAAAAATCATTAGAAAGAAGAACAATATTATTCGCCATTAAAGGAATCTATAATAAATAATTGTGCTACGATTAAATACTAGATTATTCCAAGAGAAGTTTAATTATTGTGTTGTTTTGATTGTGTTTGATTGTTGTGTACCTGTGTGTTTTTGCCAAGGTGAGTGAAATGCAAAAAATTATTTATTCGTTGTTGTTTTCGCTTTGGGATTTTTCTCGGAATAATACACGTAGAGATTTTAAATTGATAACGCGGCACTAGCATTTAGCAATTAAAAAGTAATTAGAAATTTTAGTTATTAATACAATTTGTGAAATACTAATAATCAAATATGGCCTTCGTTTTCATTTTTTCCCTCATCTTAAAAAATTGCGTCTCTTCTCTAGCTAAACATGAAACGCAATCTTCAAAATTAGAAATTAGCTAATTATTAAATTATTTGTCTATTTCTATTTACAGTTTGAGTTGTATAAAGGAGCAATACAAAATTTCTAGTGGAATATAACTATCATAATTGCATATTAAATAATGAACGGTAAGCCAAAATGCGTAAACTATAATTATTAATTGCGGTAATTGCTCGCCTTTATAATAAAAAAAAGATAAAAAATGACGGATGTTGTGAAAAACCACGAATATCTCTTATCATCACGAACAATCTTATCGCCTATCTCCAAGTAGTCACTTTGTGCTTTAGCAATTTATTTTTACAGCTGAAGTTGAAGTCTATGTAAGTAATTAAGCATAATGACAAACTATAATGGAGGCTGACGCCAATTTGGCTTAGCACACAACCGTGTTATTGCTGATTCATTTTCTATTTTCCTAGTGTTGTATAGATTTTTAACCCTTTGTATCAAAGTTAATTTTGAAGAATTATTTTTGGTGTGCTATGTACAGTTATTTGCTGGACACTGCTAAATGGAACTACTATAATACGAGATCGATAGCGCTTTTGGCATTTTTTTTTTACATAATATGTAAGGACGGCGACCGCGATCGTCGGTTTCCACAGGGTTAATATTTTTCCATTAGTAAAAAGGTTGGAAATTTCAAGGGATGTATATACGTATGTACACGTTACACATCCAGCTAACTTGATGAGACAAAGTACCTATGTAGTAATGTATACAACTGTGGTCTACTCCAAAGAGGTCTGTTTGGTCATACAATTTCCGAAAAATATTTTCCAATAACAAGTTGGCTAAGATCCAGGCTGCATATTGATACAGACATAATGACGTTTCCCTAAAATGTTTTACCATGGTATAACTATAGAAAAATTTCGTAACTTGTGGCTTAACTTTATGAAGAATTATGCAATTCGATGAAAATTTGAGTATGTAGTCTTTATTTTTCTCGTTACTCAAGAATAAGATCCACTTCAAGGTCTACCAGCAATTGATTTTATCAATTATTTCTTCGATTGCTTACAAAACACTTTAGAGCCGAGGTCAAGTTCAAATTTTTGTAACCTAAATTTAATAAAGGAACAAAATCGTTTTAGTAATTTTGGGGAAATTGCTTGCTTTGGATACACCGCCTATTTCAAATTCATATACTAAAGCTACCCAGATCGGAAAAATCACAATTCTGGGGCTAGATTCTAATCAAGTGGTAAATGACATTTTTTGTGATATTAAAATTTTGTAGATGTGAGTAGTGTAAAGTTGTAGTAGATTTTGATGAATTAACCATTTTAATTAATAAAAAACGTAGTCACATTGGAATTTTTCAGGGACTTTTTTGTACTAATAACAAAATTCACAAAAAATCTCATTTCATTGGAAGCTAGCCCTAGGGGCATAATTTCTTTATGGTCACTAAATTTCACTTAGGCGTTGGCCAGAATGTTAAGCATGCTAGCATAGGTTGCACAGTGAACTTACGGTTAGAACAAGAAGTATAGGAAGATTTCTTAATTACTTAGAGGGGTGAGGGGGGCGGGGGGGGGGGGGGGGGGGGAGAGGTACGATTTAAATGTTGATGGAAATGCACTTTCATCTATTCCATAAGAGAACACACTCCTTCTAGAGTGTGAACTTGACAATCTTGACCAAGCCCGGTATATCATATTGCTTAAGCGGCGGCATTAAATCTTTCAAATCAACCAAGGTTCTTGGAGCCTGTGGATTGGTTATTAATATTATAGATTTGTATTATATGCAATCATGTGGCAAATTCAACTTTGGATACGGTCTGAAAAAGCCAGTTGTGTGCGCGGTGCTCCTGCCTATATAAATGAGTTGTACTCTATTCGAGGTCGTATTGAATGACTGCAGAAAGTTCACCACCCATCGGGGTGAATTTTGCGATCCATTAGAAAGTTTTCAACACAAAAGTTTTCACATTAAAGATGTGTGAACTCCTTACGCTTTCAGTTTTGCCAATAATGCCACATGCCAAACCCTATCAAAAACCATGGAAATGTCAAAGTCAATGTGCTGAGCTTTTCCTTGTTTTACGAAGGCATCGGTTTTATACTTCAGACCAATAAACAATCAATTGCCGCACGAACGTTGCTTATGAAACCCGTACTGACTGCGAGTTTACATAAATATTCTCCTCAAAAATTTCAGCAGGCAACCAATCGACGTAGTCTATTTCGTAAACAAATTTCCCCTTCCGAATAGAATATTTTAAGTTACAAGCGATCCTGCTGAAAATTTCTCAGCAGAATATTTACGTATACTCATCAGAAATTAATTTGTATTTGTCTAACTTAGTGGATTCATGAAGTTTTTTACCCTAGGGTATTTTTTTCCAAGCTCCTAAATCAATCAAATCACATTTTCTTGGTTATTTTAGTGATTGTTTAATTAAGTTCATTTTAAACGATGCGATTTACATGCAATATTTGTTGTACAATATTATCCGGTATGGACATCGCATAGTTAAAATATGAAAAAATCAGGTTTCATGATAATTGCCAGCAACCCATTTTAATGCAATTTTCATAAAACCTGATTTTGTCGTTTACACTATGCGATGTACATCGCAGCACGCAAATTAATACCTAGGGTGAAAAACCGGCCTCGTGAATCAACAATGGGTGATTTGATTGGTTAAGAAGCTCGAAAAAAATGCCTTAATGTCTCCATAACTTTCGACAAATATTGTCACTAAAGCTAAAGGCCCATAGTTAGGTTAGGTTAGGTTGGAGTGGCTACTCCGGCACACTTAGTGTGTTATCACAGAATTTATCCCTTCATTTATTCTCCATCTTGAACTTACCTAAGTATTTATGCCTTCTGCGTGCTAATGTCGGACATAAGCAAAGGAAGTGAACCAACGTCTCTTCCTCCTCCTCCTCGTCCAAACAGCTTCTACAGAAATCATCTAGACTCAGCCTTCTAGCATGTTCTCCAAAAACGCAGTTTAACGTTACTGCTCCCTCCATTCGAATTGTTTAAAATTTGATGAAGGATGATATTATATCCTTCATTTTTAAATCACTTTACTTTAGCTTTACGGACGACATCATTGGCATAGTTTCGCAAAAAAGAAATTGAGCTGTAGAATTAAGTGGAATTAAACTCGGAAATTAGAATTCTGAGATTTCGCAGGTCGGATTCTGAGGTTCCGCGGCTTTTTCTGCGAATCGGAAAATTATGAATTTAACGAGCCGGTTTCAAATTTTACATCCAACTTTTACTATTCTTAGGTATATCACCTAAAAGTGAAAGTTGGAATCTAAAGTTTGAAATTCCCTTTAAATTTAATTGTCCGATTCCGTGCAAAAATAATGTGGATAATCGGAAGTGTGGAAATTTCATAAAAAAATCTGAAGTTCCAAAATTTAAAATCCGAAGCGTAAAATTTCAGATCAATTATTTTTCATCATATTTGGGAACTTGGTAATTTGATTAGGGCTAGAATAAGGGATTTTAAAAATTACTGATTGTTGAGCAATTCTGATAAATTTTTCAGCGTAAGCAGTAAAATTGATAAAAAAATACATTGGTTAACAACACCAGTCAATGAATCGTAATAAATTTTTTATAAAAACATCCATATCCGATTATTATGGTTTCAAATTTCTAAATAACTTTGCATCATTTAGAAAAAGCGGTCTTACATATTATATGATGCGAATTAAATTGATTTTCTGTGATTTAATAAATAGCCTCAAATTTTATTCGTTGGGGATTTTTGACGCATTCGTCATAATTTTGATTAACTAATAATTCCGTATAGCAATAATCACAATTAATTTTTATTAAATAAATAAATTAAATTAATATTCTAAGTATAAATTTAAACTATAGTAATTACTAATTACTCTATGCCATATTTAAATTTTCAGCATAATTTTTGTATTTTGTGTACCTCGTTATAAAGTAAACACACACAAATTTTGCACCCGAAGCATTTAAAAGTGATACCGCACAAAAGTAAGCGAGCGAGCACTTTTAATACATAAGCCAACAATTGAATTGTGTGTGTTTGTTTGGAATTAAAACGAAAAACAAATATTTTTTCGGCATTTGGTTTAATTTAACTAAATTGTTATATTATGGCCTGGCAAGGAAGTGCACCACCACCTAATTACTATCAAGGTTTATATTTGAAATAATTTTGATTTTGAATAGTTTTTATAATAACATTTTCGAATTGCATGAGAATTGTAGTATTGTATTACTGGTGACCGATCAATAATGAAATACGTGCTCTTATTGGGCGGTTACCTGTTGTTTTGTACTAATTTTTAGAATAAGTAGTAACTAAGTAGTAAATTAGGTTACCTTTTTTTTATTTTTTGGGGTTTTCATAAGTAGATTAACACTAAAACTAGTCATAATTACAGTAACATTACATAATCGTCTGGGTGGCTGGTAACAAAATACATATACATAATGTACATTGCATTTCCGATCGAAACAAGCATGACCTAATCTACAATAATTTAATCGGATGAAATGTATAAATAACAACTTGACCATACACAACTGATTGTTTTCATTTTAATTATTGAATTCGTAGGAATTCAGGATAAAAATAGAATATTAAAACTTCGAATACTATAAAAAAGCACGTTCGATTTTCTAGCCGATGGTTTGTTTCCTTTAATTTCAATACGAAGGGTGTTTAAATGGGGTGATAAGAAATATAATTCGCTTGAACTTTCACCTTAAAAATACTTTATGATTATTCTGGTTAAATTATTATCATTACAAAAAATGGGTTTTTATATGTCTATTATATGTTTATCAATGTCAAATTGTGTTGTCGACTGCTGATTCATAGCTCAATAATTAATAATTGCAGGTAATACCTGTAAAATGATAAACAAATATTACATATCTTATCTTTTTACATTTATACAATAAACGTGCATTTGGCCAATAAAACTACTGATCAATTAGCTGCCTCTAATTTTTATTAGGTGGTCTGGCCTGAACATTGTACAGTCAGTCAAGTAAGAGCGTGGTCGGGTTAATTTATAAAAAAATTTATTTGGTGAAACTTTCATAATTAATATTATTTCGTATAATCACAAAACACCAACAGTTTTCACTTACTTAAAAATAAAAAAACCAAAATTTTATTTTTGAATTTATTTACTTTTATTTATTTAAAATTACAACTAGTTTCGATCTTGTAAAGATCATCTACAGGTAATTTTTTGCAATTAAAAAACTAAAGTAAAAACAACTCTTATATATACAAAAATGTTTGTTTAACAGGTAAAAAAAAAAAAAAACAAAAAAAATATAAAAAGGACTTATATATAAAAATACTAAACAAAATATAAAAGAAATAAAAAAAAAAAAAAAAAAAACAGAGGCGGACAAACCCACAAATTTAATTAAAAATAAGGGGTATTGCGCTTGTTATGGTTAATTTTTAAAAGTTATTTTAAATAAGGGGGAATTAATTTTTGCATCATCTGTGTTCATGAGATTTGTGGTGTTGGCGATGTGGTATGACTCGTATGCGTCTAGTTTCCATTTTTGATGTACTGTTTTTATTATTTTTGAAATAGTGGTGTCTATTTTGTGGTTATGGTGGAACATATGATATGCAACACTAGATTTATTCCAGTTGGCTTTTTCATGTTCTTTAAGCCTAGTGCTGAAATCTCTCGAAGTCTGGCCGATGTAGGTGTCCTGGCAATCAGAACATTTAATTTGGTAAATTCCAGACCGTAAATCTTGTGTTACATTATCTTTAAAGTTGTTTAAATCCTTTTTGATGGTTGTTGATGGACGGGTGACAAGTTCTATGTTGTGTTTGTGGAAGACGCGCTGAAGTTTATTGGTGATATCCGGAAAGTATGGAACGCTGACTCTAGTAGTATTCACCGTTTCCATGGCTGGTTGTAATGTGGTGAGTGATGATTTGATGTGCTTGGCTTTGTGCTTGTTGATAATTTTATCAGCAAATTGAGTAGAATACCCATTGGCTACGGCCGCGTTCTGAATAAATTTAACCTCCTCATCAAATTCCGACTGCTCCATAGGTATATTAAATAATCTATGCGCCATAGAATGAAACGCTGCTTGCTTGTGCGTCACATGGTGAAATGAATCTACTGTTATGAATCTATTTGTATTTGTAGACTTTCTAAAAATTCCAAATTTTAATTTATTGTTATTATTTCGGATGATTTTTATATCCAGGAAGTTCAAAATGCCATTTTCCTCGGTTTCCATTGTAAACTTAATTGCTGGATCTATTGTATTAATATGGTTGAAAATAGCTGGCAAATGAGGTTGTTTCACTATTGCAAAAATGTCATCTACATATCTAAGCCAAATCCTCGGGAACAGGTTGAAGTTTTGTTTTAGATTTTCCTCCATGTTGCTCATGAATACGTTGCTTAGGTATGGCGCCAATTTGCTTCCCATGGATGTTCCGGATGTTTGCTGGTAAAATTTATCTCGAAATTGAACAAAATTCTGCTCCATGCATGTATCGACAATTTTGATGTAAGCTAGTATTAGACTTGCCTGTACTTGATTTTTTAAAAGATGATCCTCCAAATTGTTTATTGCCGTTTTTATTGGGATACTCGGGAACAATGCTGTCACATCAAATGATACTAATATTTCATCAGGAGCTAATGTTATGTCTGTTAGTTTTTCCACTAACTCCTTTGAATTTATTATACTGCAAAAAAAATTTGCAGTATAATAAATTCAAAGGAGTTAGTGGAAAAACTAACAGACATAACATTAGCTCCTGATGAAATATTAGTATCATTTGATGTGACAGCATTGTTCCCGAGTATCCCAATAAAAACGGCAATAAACAATTTGGAGGATCATCTTTTAAAAAATCAAGTACAGGCAAGTCTAATACTAGCTTACATCAAAATTGTCGATACATGCATGGAGCAGAATTTTGTTCAATTTCGAGATAAATTTTACCAGCAAACATCCGGAACATCCATGGGAAGCAAATTGGCGCCATACCTAAGCAACGTATTCATGAGCAACATGGAGGAAAATCTAAAACAAAACTTCAACCTGTTCCCGAGGATTTGGCTTAGATATGTAGATGACATTTTTGCAATAGTGAAACAACCTCATTTGCCAGCTATTTTCAACCATATTAATACAATAGATCCAGCAATTAAGTTTACAATGGAAACCGAGGAAAATGGCATTTTGAACTTCCTGGATATAAAAATCATCCGAAATAATAACAATAAATTAAAATTTGGAATTTTTAGAAAGTCTACAAATACAAATAGATTCATAACAGTAGATTCATTTCACCATGTGACGCACAAGCAAGCAGCGTTTCATTCTATGGCGCATAGATTATTTAATATACCTATGGAGCAGTCGGAATTTGATGAGGAGGTTAAATTTATTCAGAACGCGGCCGTAGCCAATGGGTATTCTACTCAATTTGCTGATAAAATTATCAACAAGCACAAAGCCAAGCACATCAAATCATCACTCACCACATTACAACCAGCCATGGAAACGGTGAATACTACTAGAGTCAGCGTTCCATACTTTCCGGATATCACCAATAAACTTCAGCGCGTCTTCCACAAACACAACATAGAACTTGTCACCCGTCCATCAACAACCATCAAAAAGGATTTAAACAACTTTAAAGATAATGTAACACAAGATTTACGGTCTGGAATTTACCAAATTAAATGTTCTGATTGCCAGGACACCTACATCGGCCAGACTTCGAGAGATTTCAGCACTAGGCTTAAAGAACATGAAAAAGCCAACTGGAATAAATCTAGTGTTGCATATCATATGTTCCACCATAACCACAAAATAGACACCACTATTTCAAAAATAATAAAAACAGTACATCAAAAATGGAAACTAGACGCATACGAGTCATACCACATCGCCAACACCACAAATCTCATGAACACAGATGATGCAAAAATTAATTCCCCCTTATTTAAAATAACTTTTAAAAATTAACCATAACAAGCGCAATACCCCTTATTTTTAATTAAATTTGTGGGTTTGTCCGCCTCTGTTTTTTTTTTTTTTTTTTATTTCTTTTATATTTTGTTTAGTATTTTTATATATAAGTCCTTTTTATATTTTTTTTGTTTTTTTTTTTTTTTACCTGTTAAACAAACATTTTTGTATATATAAGAGTTGTTTTTACTTTAGTTTTTTAATTGCAAAAAATTACCTGTAGATGATCTTTACAAGATCGAAACTAGTTGTAATTTTAAATAAATAAAAGTAAATAAATTCAAAAATAAAATTTTGGTTTTTTTATTTTTAAGTAAGTGAAAACTGTTGGTGTTTTGTGATTATACGAAATAATATTAATTATAAAAAGATCACTTACGTCACTCCGCTTCAAAAAAAAATTTTTTTTTTTTTTTCAAAAAATGTTTAATATTGAAACTTTCATATTTATAAATATATTGTACACATTACAAACGATGATGCAATTCGGTTAATATTGTGTCCAGTCACCATCGGCGTCGATAATTGCCTGACATCTCCAAGGCATGCTTTCTACTAATTTGACGGCGTATTTTAGTGGCAACGATCTCCAGATCGCAAGATAGCTGCTTCAAAGTGTGTGTGCGTCTTCCACGAAGTTTCTGTTTAATATATGCCCACACATTTTCAATAGGGTTTGCATCAGGCGACTGCGACGGCCAATCCAATGTAACGATGCCAGATTGAGTCTTCCACTCAGTACAGAGCTTGCTGAGGTGTTTAGGATCGTTGTCCTCTTGCAGAATCCAATCTTCATTTTTGCTGATGAACCAACGTTTGGCAGATGGCAGTAAAGCCTTTTTGTAGATTTTAATCATTTTTTCGGCATTTAGGTTGTCGGTAAAGAGGTACAAAGTGCCGAATCCCTGCTTTGAGAAGCAGCCCCAAAGATGCACCTTTATTCCGTGTTTTACGGTCCGCTGAACAAGCCTATTGGTGGAAGTTGACCAGGCTCGCGTAAGGACACAACGTGCCCATACAGAACATTCATCAGTAAAAATGACATTTTCAAAATCTCTATCGATATTCTCATGCGCCCAAGCGAGTCGCTTTTTCACATGTTTTCCAGTCAACAGAGGCTTCTTCATTGTGTTGCACCATTTCAGGTCATGAGTACGGAGATGGGTTCGGATAGTTTCGTAGGATATATCTAAACCTTTTGCCTTTAATTTTGCTTGTCCTTGCCGCAGTGTTAAACCAGGATTCCGCGAAAACAGATTCACTATTCTTTTTTCATCTTTTTTGTCCACTTTTCCTATCGAGCCACGTTCTGGTAAATCATCGACATTTTTAGCCACTTTATATCGCTGTACCCACTTATGTACAAATGCCTTCGACTTTCTCATATATTTAGCAGCCGCTGATTGCGACATTTTGGGACCTTTCGGGTGGGTGCAAAGGAACACAGCCTCGTAGCGCGACGCGTATTTAGCACTCATGGCGCTTAACGTGATTCTCTTTCAAAAGATCAACGACAACTGAATCTTTGTTGACAATGCATCAAGGACAAAGCTTCCCTCTATCGGCTCGCAAAGGAATTAGAGCGAAATCTTTCATTACCTGTCGGTAATGACGACCACGCTCTTACCTTGACTGACTGTAATTAATGAAATTTACTTTTCTTTATAAAATCACCTGGATTTTTTTGTATGCATTTTTCTTTTTGACAGTGTTTCATTTAATCGAAGTAAACTCTAAAAATCAAAGTGGTAGAATATAAAGGCATTGCCCCGGAACGGAAAACCGGCATTTAAAACCATCAAACCCAATTTTTGGCTAATTGGCTTCACTTTGCAATAAGAAAATTATTTACAATAGTTCAAATCTAAAAGTTCCACCTTATTCTAAGAAAATTTTATTAAAATGAATTTATTTCACTTTTCAAACAATGGTGTGAAGCTCTAGATAAAGCAAAGACATCATTAATAAACGTTCTGAAGACGCTCAATGCCAATCTTGCAGTGAATAAAAATATAAAAATGTATGTATAAATACCATATTGCTCCTACCTACGTCATGACCGGGAATCTTAAACGATATATTTACACTGAAAAACGAGAATTCGCTTATTACATCTAATAAATGTCAAGCTGGAGTTGCTAATTGCGAAATGGTTGGAAAACATATTGGGCGGGCGCATCCAAATTTCATTTTTCTTTTATCGAGAATTATTTTCTAATCTTTGCAATTCTAAAGATTTTCGAGTAAAATTTATGATGATGCAATTATCGAGTAGTTGAAAAAATAAAATTTCACTTTATTAATTGCATAACCGTATATGTATCCACAAAATTTTCCAAAATCGCTTACCCTCTTTTTCCGTTATAAGACGCGGCTTCTTAGACAAAAAAAGTTATTTTTTTACAAAAAACAGGCTTAATAAAGGGATGCGGCTTATTATAAGTGCGCGGCTAGTTAGAGGTTCCCAAAAAGTTAAAAAAAACGATTAGCAAGAGAAGCCGCGGTTTATTAAAGGTTAACTCTTAAAAAAAAGGTTAATACCATACCTATGTAATCACAATTAATTATCAAAATTTATCTAATTTAAATTATTACTATTAAAAATCTGCTCTGACACACAATTTACCTACGGTATTCCAATAATAAACAAACAATGAACAAAACTGTTCAAAAATTAAAAAAACGGAAACTGCAAAAGAAAAATGGCAAGAGCGTAAAAATTTACATTTACCCATTTTTATTTTTTAATTTTCCTGTATACTATTTTTTAGGCTTAATAAAGGTGTGCGGCTTATATCAGAGTGCGGCTAGTTAAAGGTTCCCAAAAAGTTTTAAAATAATTTTTAGTCAAGGAAGCCGCGGCTTATTAGCCAGGTGCGTCTTATAACGGAAAAAGAGGGTAATTTGGTTTATCCTTAAGAATACCAGTGTTTGCTGTAATCATGAAAATTTTGGACCTTGAGATTTTTAGAGATTTATCTGTTTTGAAGTCCCCTGAGTTCGAAAAAGTGGGTTTCGAAATAGTATCTGTCTACCAGCCTGTGTTCTCTCTACAGCCAAGATGGTTTAACCAATCGAACTGAAACTTCAGATTTAAGCTTTTTTTGATAAATTGGGAGGTCCCAGTGAATTTTACTCCAGATCGGCTAACCGGAAGTGGCCACTCCCTTGGCCTAGAAAATTTATTTTGCAAATATCTTAAAAAGTATAAGGTTTACAAAAAACTACTTAATACAAAATGTTTCCAAAATAAAGAAAATAAAAATTTAAAAATTGAAACAAACTAAAAAATAAAATTTCTCAATGTTCTCTGTTCATAAAAGAAAATCGTGTGTTGGCCACACCTCCATTTTTTTTAATTAAATTTCTATACGCAGAATATTCAAACATGAACAATTATTCAATTTGGTTAATTCCAGACATCGAAAATCATTCATTTTTGAGTGTGCATTAAAACACATGAATTTTAAAACTCAACATAATAAAAAACCAAAAAAACTCTTTCTACAAACATTTTGCTCAATTTCTGAATGTAAATAGTCATCAAATTTCAGTTTTCTTTATTCTTCTCACGTAACACACATTCAGTCTGAATGTGTTTGTGAAGAGAATCCGGTTTGTTCTTTATTATGTTGAGTTTCAGAATTCATGTGTTTTAATGCACACTCAAAAATGAATTGAAAAAACTCAAATGAATTTTTTTAGTTTGCTCAAATGAAACTTTTTTGGTAGAAGAGTTATAAAACACACGAATTTTTTAAAACTTCAATATGAAGAATAAAAAAAAATCACTCATCGCATTTGGGTATTTTCTTTGAATGTGTCATTTTGTGAAGCTACATTTTAATTTATGCTTCCTTTATTCTTCTAAAAATATTTTCGCACATATGTACATATTAAAAAAGGGAATCGGGTTTCTTAGATAGCCTTATCTGAAAACCACCGCCCAATTTTACCGAAACAAGGGGTAAACAATTAAAAACGTATTATAGGGGTAAAAACATTTTCCAAAAAGAAATCTTTTGTTTTTGTTCCATTATGTAAATTGTAATTTGTAGTACATACATATAAAATGTAGCGACATTCAAGCCGATCATAATTTTATTTTAGTAGGGATTATGGAGATTGTTTAAGTTTGCTTCGTTAATCTTTATCTTCACATCACTTTAAATAGCTTAGCGTTTCAATAACTAGTAATAAATTGAAATTTACGGGCGAATTTTGTCTTTCATTCCTTGTCCATGATATTATTCGGAGGCCGAAAATGGTAACGACATTTAAATTACTTAGGACGAAGATATCAACACTTCAACAATTAATTAAAGCTTCGATCATTGATAAGTCTCTTATTGTGGGTGAAGCACGGTATTATAGCCTATAAAACTCTTCTAGCAATAATAGTGATATGATTTTCGTAGAAAACGATTCCAACAAAGTTATTACAATTAGTGACGACGAAGGTGAATATAACGTAGAACGGATTTTCAATGATATGTAATAAAATTCTACAAATTTAATAGAAAAACGTGTTTTGTTTATTTTCAAAAACATTTAATTTCAATAATTTTTATTTTATTTAGTCTATAAGTAAATCAAAAAACAAAAAAAAAAATAATAATAATAAATATATAAATATGTAAATTTATAAAAATATTAATTTCAATATCACATTTCGGTTCACTTTAAACATTGGGTGAATTTAAAATAATAATACTTATCAACTATTTGCTTTAATACGAGTATCTTAAATTTCAATATTCTATATCAAATTTACCATATTTACATTATTTACATTAATCATCAAATAAATCTTTGTTTAATTTGATAAGGAGTATACATATATCTCTTCTAAGATATCTCCAGAAAGCCTACTTCTATGTGATGTTAAAATTAAAGATAGCGCACTAAATCACCTTTCCACGGAAACTTGCGTTGCAGGAATGGTAAGGGCCATATGGCTTGCTGGTACAGTTCAGGACACTCGTATTTATTTCTCTCCCAATATTGTAAAACATTTTCCGTTTCCGACAAATTCGTCAAATTTAAATAATTGAAATAGTTGTCAAAAACATTGCGGTTTTGAAATTGTCTAACGAGAATAACTGTAGTTCTCTAAATTTCATGTCTCTCTTTAAATCGGCAGACATCTGTTTTTCACACAAGTTTAAAGATAATGAACATTGCAGCCATTCTTTAAAGAAGTCACCATTTATCTATGTATATAGTCAACTGTGAAGATTGAAATTTTATTGTTGCTTCATGATTCGTAAGATAGTAAGAAATGTTCCATACATTTAAATTGGTCCTCAGAAAACCCTATGTTGGGATCACTTTAACCCAGTTGCTTGTAAAAATGTTTGTTTTCCCAAATATTCTTACCGTGCGATTCTGACGTTAAGACCGTTAAGAGTATCACAGCTAAGAGAAATTTTGGTAAGAGGTTTTTTTTAAGAGAATCTCTTAATTGGTATTCTGTTTGTAGTACTCCTAAAATATCTCTTAAAAACTCTCCAAATATATTGGAAAATATTTGGAGACCTGTCAATTTGAATTTTTACATTTTTTCTATATATATTTTTGGTGGTTGATAAATAAATAAAAACAATTCTAGTAATTTTTATTTAAATATGATTATTTTTTATGAAGTACATAAATATCTGGAAAATTTACACGCCGTTTCTAATAAAAAAAAAATCACTGGAAAGTAAAGAAAATTTATCTTAGGTTTATAATTAAAGGTTTATAAAAATTAATAATTTATAAGAATAAAATATTTCATAATTTTTCTTTTATCAAATTTTAGGATATGTTTATTTCTAAAAGAAACAATAAATATAATATTTTATTTCAACATTAAATATTATTTTGAAACTTACTACCGTAAAATTGTTTTTCTTTAATACGACTACGAGAAACGTCAAAGTTGTGATGCTTATGACTACCTATTTCGTATGCCTTAGCTAAGAGATTTTTTAAGAGAATCTCTTAGCTAAGAGCATCAACCGAATCGCAAAATAGTCTTACATAAGAGAATTCTCTTAACTAAGAGAAATCTCTTAGTTAAGACCTCTATGACTGTACGTTAGAATCGCACGGTTAATTATTAGGAACGTTGAACCACATCTGGTGGCTACGTCGAGAACGGGTAATTTTTCACTGTTTAGCCTAAACAAAGGTTTCTATATTTTATAGTCTTTAATTTTTTTATATTATTTCGGATGGAATTTATTTTTTCAGTTATATCGGGTTGGTTGATTACTGAGTTTGCCACTGATTTTATATAATCAATAAATTTCTGTGAGGTGGGTTTAATGTAGTCAACGATATTTAGTTTAAAGCCTAACGCTCTCTCTAAAGGATTTATAATTTCTTGAAGTCCTTGGTAATCTATAATTGCCAGTTACTAATTTAACACAAGAACGAATAACTATGTTAGTATCAATTCCTATTTTTACTGATGAGTTTTTTTTTGCCATTGGTGGATTATGCTCTTTATCCGAGATACAATCTATTAAATTTAATTGATGGACAATATCCGGATGAAAGCTTATAATGTGTCTTGATAGATTATGTGAATTTTTTCCGCTTAATACTTCCCCGCATGAATTGATAAGGCATGTGATCTTGTTAGTTTCGGCACAGTTTTTAAAATGGCGTCTTATTATCACTCCTAAGTAAATAACAAATTTGGAAAATTTATTGTATGCATTTATGTAAATAGCATAGACTAACATAACTAAGTCATTATTTCTACAATTATTTTCTAAAAAGAAGATTTA
Organism: Tipula vernalis; assembly: GCA_958295665.1. Lineage (NCBI taxonomy): Eukaryota > Metazoa > Arthropoda > Insecta > Diptera > Tipulidae > Tipula > Tipula vernalis. The sequence goes on along the minus strand of OY282560.1, from coordinate 115,267,833 downwards.
AAAAAATAAAGCTAAATATCATTTAGTGTTGCAAAAAATCCCGAAGTGTTACAAGTTGTATGCATCGTAATTACAGCTGTGTAACTTCTATTTTGAGATATTATATCAAATTTTAAATTTGAATTTAATGATTAATTTGAACTGTGTAAATGCGGGGAATGTTAAACGATTAACAGTCAGGCGAAAATATATTTGACTGGTCGGTTAATAAATGATTTTAACTACTACTACTTTTCCAAAAAGCAATTCAAAATTTGATTTATCTTGAGATAATTTAGGTGGTCTAATATTAAATAGCAGAAAAAACATTCGGCGCATCATTATTATAAATAAAAAATTCCTGTCAAAATGGCACTTATATATTATGAATAATTTTGAAATTGTTTAATCGGTATGCTGTGTTTAATATTGCTCGTGCTGTAGCTGAGCTTGGTTATTCGTTGTTTATACGAAAGAAAAATTATAAAACTGGTAAATTTATTTGAATGACATTTTCTAAAGATGCGCGCAAGGAAGAAGCCGCAGAGAGTTATGCTACCATCTTTCGAGCTGCTATGATTTTACAGTCATAATATCGCATATGTCCAATAGAACCGTTTTCTTTGATTTGGTTCAATCTGATCAAATCAGCGCTGTTACTTTGCTTTGTTCACCGGGTTTTCCGTGACCATTCACAAAAGTCTAAATATGGAATCTTCAACAAGAATGCCGTTTATGAGTAATGGTGTATTTTAAAGTGTACGGTGCAGGTTTAGATGATTAACTTGACAGAACTGTGCGTTGGTTAAGCTCAGCAAGAAATGGCTATACTGAAATATAGTGGTTTGTATTTCTCGTTGTCAACAAATAAATTATAAATTTCAATTTTTAATTAAATAATTAATGTAAGGTTCCTCCTCCGAACCCAAAATAGAATAACTTATAGAATTTTTAAACCAAAAATGTAAAATTTAAATACTGAGCGAACAGCAGCCGGCTATATCTGCATTGGTTTCTCAGGCCCATAAAAGAGGCTTGAAATGATTCTATAGAAACTTACTCGTTTTCACATAATTCTTTTGCGTGCCCGTTGTTTTTTTATTTTACATTTTTTATAATACTCTTGCTCATGCAGAACAAAAAAAAAAATAATTCATTTCATTTGTAATAAAAATCATTGAAAATCATTCATATTTGTGTGTGCATTAAAAACACATGAATTTTAAAACTCAACGTCATAAAGTTTACAAAAAGAATCCTTGTTTCACACATTTAGACTAAATGCTTGTGAATTCATCGGAAGAAGAAAGAAAACTGAAATTTGATGAATATCCACATTCTCAACACAAATTTCATTCTTTATTATGTTGAGTGTGTTTAACTCATGTGTTTTAATACACAATTGCACACTCAAAACTGAATGATTTTCAATGTCTGCTCTTCTACCAAAATAGTTTCATTGTGCAAGCTAAAAAAATTCATTTGAGTTTTATCAATGTGAATTGAAACATAAAACAGAAAAGAGAATTTGGATATTCAAGAAAAAACGAAAACTTCTCTAACGCGAAACAAAAAACTCTTGATATTCGTATTTTACTTTTTATGTGTGTGTTGAATTTACTCATTCTCAAATAATGGTACAAATGAACAATTCACTCATGAGTTTTTCGATGTCTGGTTAATTCCTAAAAAAGGCTCCTGTAAAAATGTCAAAAATGTAGATACACTGTTATGCACTTTTGCCATTTTATTCTTTTTCTAATGCGATCTCTCAAAGCATTTACAATGCAAAAACTTTTTACTTTTGACTCAGGTTCGAATGAATTTCCAACATAACGAACACAAATTTTTGTTCGTTAAATTGAAAATTCATACAAACCTGTAAGTTTAAAGAAAAAAGTTTTTGCATTGTGAATGCACTGCCAGTCTGCTCTACACCTTTCCTTTTCTTCATTTCGATAAAATATCGCAAACAAAAATTTGGAGACAGTCAACCATTGAATTTAACTGTTTTATTGCTCTTCTATTGGGCAACCCATTAGAAATCGATATGGGGAATTAAAAAAAACTCACTGTTTCTATTTACCTGTGAGTGTGGTGAAAAGAAACAGTTATTGATTTTCAGGTTGGATCTAGTCTTATAATGGTTAGAATGATAATGGAAACAGCCATTATGAATAATTTATTTGTAAATAAAGTAATACAATTATAAATAAGCAACGTTTTTTTGCACTTTTCCACACCAAAAATTATGATGTATATTTATCATTACGATTTTTAAAATTGTAGTCACCAAGCTAAAAAAATGTTTGTTGGGTTTTTCTACTGTAAATTATGAAAAATTATCTAGATATTATAGTTCTCTTCACCATGCTGTTTCTAATCAGCTCATTTTACGGTACGTGCCTCTAAAAATCAAGAACATTCATTTACTCTGTATTATTTGTGTAAGTACTTGTTACGAATTATTTGTCTCTAATTTACAAACAATTCCAATGGATTTTTCAGTGTTACTAGGGATATAAAGGTTATCACTTTAACAGAAGCAAAATAGGCAACATTTAATTTTACATCTTATTCTGCATTATTTTGCATAATTTGCTTCACAAACAAAACTAAACTTCATACTGTGTTTTTTATACATTTGCAATCGTAATCTAAAATACACAATACAATAAAGAATAATTTTATTGTATTGTTGTAAGTGATTAGACACTATGTACACAAAAGTAACTACTAAATTTAATTACCCATTATTGTTATTAATACTCGGAATTGTTAGTCTGTAGTTTTTCGAGAAATTTTAAATAAATTTGATTAGTGGAGAAGCTATTTATGTCTGTATGTATTTGATACCATTATGAATACTGAATTGAACATATATATAGACACTTGGATATGGTTGGCGGTCACATGACATTAGAGCTAATATTGTTTGTAATCAGACAAAATTTATCGTTAAGTGTAATCGTAATGATGACTGTATAATTAAATGAACGCCTACTAAACTGGATGCTAAATTTGGTAAAAATTTCGTAATTTCTTGAATGAAATTATGTATAACAATTATACAAAAATTTTCCGTATTTAAAAATAAAATTGGTAATCTAATAAGTGTAAACACGTTGGGTACTATGTAGACTAGACTAAATTATTATAAAAATGAATAAAGTAAAAATATTTTGATTTCGAAATAATTATTTGATTTTAGATTACAAGAGAAAAAAATTAGATTATTCAGCTAACCAACTAAACAAATTTGTGTGCCTGTAATAAATTCCACACTTATTAATTTAATCTTTAATACAGTAACAAAAATGGGTTGAAATAATATTTCCAAAGTTAAGAAGAGAGATTACTTGGAGATTGTCTCGGGAGTTTTTAGAACTTTATCATTTTGGAAAACCCCTGTGATTAGCGTTTATTTCCCCAATTTTATAAACGGTCGTAAAAAAATGTATATTACACACATATCACTATCCGGCAATATAATAGTTAGTTGAATTTTTTATGTGTTTTTTATTTTAATGACTCAACCGAATTAATTCCACTACATTTTCGTCAGATCGTCATATTCTTAACTAAAATAAAAACTATAGACAAAACAAATACCTTTACCTATTTTGTTTAGATATCTTAAACGATTTAAATTTGGTTACTGTACGAATACTGAATAAAATGTATTTCATCAAGGTTGCATCATTCTATGTGGATTTCATACTCTTATAAACACGTTACATATGTGAAATTGATTGGATGTTATTGTACTTGTGTTTGACTAAGAAATGAGTAAGATTAAAATTTTAAATGAGTTTACAGTTTACAAGGTGGTGTGTTTCGAAATATTACGAAATGTGGTACAAATGAGTTTGTTGTTTCAGATACATTATTTTCTTAATTAAGTTAATATTGATTAAATAGATAGGGTATGTATTGGTTCATTATATGGTCACAGTTTAGTTAATCTAAGGTCTACGAAGAATAGATAAAGAAACGATATATGATGTTTGAATCTATTGGCATTGAAAATTTCCATTAAATTCCTCTTTTAAACAACTTTGGGGGAAAACCACCCTCAGGCAGGCAGGTGTAAGTAATAATTTCCAGACAAATTTCGTTGTGTAAGTCAAAATCACCCAAGATAAAAGATGGCTTCCAACATTGGTGAGCATTGAACAAAATTTATCTGTGAAGAAATGCAACACGGGGCTTCAAAAAACAGATGTAGGAACATTTTTGTTAAACATTATATAAAAATGTTGGTATTTCTTTACGGTCGGTCGATAGAGGGTTTCAAATTTGTATAATTAAATTACAATTTTATTGATTGAATTACTTTGTGTCTAGAATTTTGTAGTTAATTGTATTACGTACCATATAAAGTTGTGAGTCGCCAAACTGAAATAAAGTTGGCTTGTTTCCATAAAAGTTTTAGGGCGAAAAAATATTGATTTTCTTAAACTTCTGCAATTTCTCAGTTTGTTTCTACTAACTTTAATTTTTGACTGATGTGCGTACATCATTAAGGTCAGAAATGATTATACTTATATGATTTTTTTGGTTTAAGTTGAAAAACTAGCAAACAATTTTAGAGTTAATCAATTTCTTTTTAATGCCATTTTAAAACTGCAATGACGTCTAATATTTGTTTATTTTGTAAGTAAATATTTCGTAAATCAGACAGACTGATTTTTTCGCAATTTAAGGGAAATTTGATTTATTTGGATGGGATATGAATGCAATGTCATGAAAAGTTCTATTGTAAGTTACATTCGTTTTTGGGTTCCTCTTTCGATTAATTTCTTTTATAAATATATTAACTTCTCGTTACATTTTCAATTGACATTGTTGTGTCTTCTAATCTATAAATTTTGTTTGGAATCAATAAATGTATGATTTCGTTTCTTTAGTAATGAAGTAAGTAGCCTATAAGAAAAATCACTGTTTTGCGATAATTCACATTTAAAGTTTTTTTGAACAAACTTTTTAAATATACTCTTTTAGTCGACATAATTTAATTTTCTATCAGTTAAAATAGTTTACCTATGTTAAAAGTTTCTTCAAAAAAACTTTAAATGTGAATTATCGCAAAAAAATGATTTTTCTTATATGCTACTTCATTACTAAAAAGACGATTTGTTGTACCAAAATTAATATCATTTGGTGACTAAAATTTGGTGACTCAATTTTCACAATGAGATATGCACAATTCATGCAGCATCCTTTTTCATTTCAGCCAAATCAATTTTCAAGGTTAATCGTAATTATTGAAACAAAACTCAAGATTTACGGTAGGGTACATTTGGTGCCATCTTTTAAAAAGTTCTATTCTGGGTGGTAAAATAAATTAAGTTGCTGATGAACGTGTCAACCTCAGGGAAAGGTGCAGCCCCGGTTATCTTTAACAACTCGACCCATTGTTGCGGCATTGGATTTATCAACAAAAAGATCTCAGTCTAATGAATACAAAGTAAAAGGTCAGTCCGAAAAGTCATTGCAAAACCAAAGAAAATACGGGAAATCCAACTTTTTGGAACTTACCGAGAATCCGAATTTGGGAAGGGAGGTGGTGGCAAGAAGAAATTGAGCAATTTATCACGGAAATTTAATCCCCTAGAAGAGTAACGTTACATAAAAAAAACGTAATTTGATTGCGGGTCACTCAATAACAAACAAAGATTGTTCAACGGGCCTGATCATAATTTTGCGGCCAATCGTACTCAATTACAAAATCCGCGGGAGTGAATCGAGTCCACATCGGAAATGGGTATAAACAAATAATCGCCCAAAAAAAAAAACAAAAATGCATAACCATCCGAAACTTTGATAAACAATTTATGGGCGATTCACCCAAAAACCGAAAATGAATAAAAGAATCTTAAAGAAACCTCCTTATTGCAATTTTTCAATTGCAACAAGTCGAAATTCATCTTACTTAGGTAAGATATGGTTTCATCCTAATTGGCCATATTCCTTAGAACTTGATCTAAAACCCATTTCAGAATCCCATAACTAGCAGGAATTCGACGAATTTTAACCGAGGAATTGGATAGAACAATTTAGCAAAATAATCCAATAAAATAGCACTAGGATGTAAATTGTAACAGGGGGAAAACTTTTACGTTGATAAAATATTGTATTTATAGCAGTATTCGAACACAATCTAAAGTGGAAATCGATTGATTATTTACCCCTCATTAAAAATGTACTCTCATTAACGTATGGTTGTCTAAAGTTAAATCACGCAGACGCTTAACACACAAGTAAATAAATAATTTAAAATGTCAAATCTAAAATGGCATCACAACACAATAATAAAGAATACATTGGTTGATGTGATATGTATAAAAAGAGGAGTAAATTCGGCCAAAAAAAGCGAGAGTAATAAAAAATGCACTGAACATTTTGAGGGTAAAAAGAGTATGATAATTTGAATGATAGACAACTTCGGGATTTTAAGATTCGGCTTCGTGAATCAATTCTGCCACAAAAATGGATTAATTTCGCGACATTTTCGCCGTGAAATTAATTAATTTTTAATTAAGAATTAATTTCGCGACAAGATTTTTTTTAAAAAACAATTAAATTTTGCGAAATTCATTTTCTATTGTTAAGCCGAACACGAAATTTTTGCGGTGGAGACGACAACCACGTTCATACACAAAATGGTTGGAAACGTTCGCAAGTGTTTGCATTCCGACCGGTGTCTGTAATTCAAAGAGAATACGATATTTGTACAGTTTTGTGTTTATTCGGTATAGATGCGTTTTTTTTGGCTATTTATGTTTACAAATGAGTGTTCGTTTTTCTACTGTATTTAGGATAAAGAAATTTACTTTAAAATAGTTCGCTCTGAGACACTTTGAAAAGATACATTAGCTGGATAAAGTATCCAAAAAACGTACTTTGATGCGCGGAGCGATTTTATGGTCCGATTAAAATTCGTCAAAAACATGTTTGGAACAATTCTTTTCGGCGGAGAATCAGGTTGAATTAAAACTAATCTTTTTGACCAGGTATAAATGCTCTCAAATGCTCGCAAGCTTATGTTGAAAATGATTTTTTGGATAGTCGGCTTAACAGTAAAAGTGTTTTACTACTTTTTCTTGGAGGTGTAAAATATGTGTAACAATTCAATTTCAGAAATGCAATTCATACTGGAATAAACAAGAAAAGGAAATGAAAAACAAAAATTGAGTTGTACATATGTATTTTGTGCACCAAAAGCAAAAAATGTGTATATTTTGTGTTACAGCTATTTGTGTAGATAAATATCGTTTTTGGGAGTATTTTTTTATTCGTATTAAGACGTCTTTATAATATTAATTTAGTCTATAGTTTTATTGTTACTTTTGAAGAGGTTAAGGCTTGGGTGGAGAGGTTGATTAAGGCAGGCGAGTGAACCTCCTCACACGGTATCGATTTATTCTATATTTCATGATTATTCGAAATGTGGACTCCAGATGTCGAATTATTCTCCTATCTTTAGAATTCTATCGAGTGTCTTTGGTACTAATACCTTTCGAAATTTGACTTATAATTGAATCTTTGATATACATACTGAGTAGATGTTGTCGCAGTAACTAACTGATAAAATGTAGTTGGCACTACCATTACAGCTGGTTATTTTTACTTTGATTTGTGATATGTTCGTCTGCGACTCCAGTGCGTTTTAGATACCTATACCTTTGACAAGGAGTGAATTGCACTAATCACGTTTTTTCACGGGGTTTTCGACCTCATCGATCAAGTTGTCTTTTCTGCCGTTGCCTAACGTTGCTGATAATAAGTTATCTCAGTTATCTCATTTTTCAAATCATAGATACTAATTGATGGATGCAGGTTGCGTGTGACCCGCCTGGTATTTTTGTTCATTTTCATCAAGGCTCAAACTGGATATGCCTTGCAAGTTATGCTAAAATTTTTCAGTTTCATAATTGGGCAAAAAACTCGATCTTATCGAAAAACTCAATTTTATCGACAAATTCGACCTTTCGACAATTTCATAATAACCCCCGAATAGTCATTAATCTTCATTGTTGGCCTTTTTACAGAAGGCAATTTTGCATTTTTGTCTGCTGCATGTTGGTTGGTGTTGTTTGATGGGAACTTCCTGGTGGAGTTCGTGAAACTTGGATTGTTAGCAAATATATTAGTCATTAAATCTAGGTCATCTAGCACCTTACAACGTACAAGCATGTGAGCACTGCACTACTTCACTTTTGAATTGAAGTTTATTTATTTTAACTTCAGTATAACACTTTCTAATAAAACTTCAATGTGATCGGACCTCAAGGTCAATTGAGAAGTTTCGTGAAAATGCCTAAAATAATGGTTCATACAACAAATAAGCTTAGAAAAATTGTTGATGATGTGGCGTATGTAGGATGGTGTTTTTTCACACGAACAAAAAATTCAAGTTTTTAGACTGGACACCTACGTCAAGTGGTTGCCGTATAAATGTTTTGAAAAATAATTTCTTTGTGATAATTTAATAATTTCTCTACGTACGTGAAACTAACAGATTGGAAACTCATTTTATTGGCCTTTAGAACTTAACAAACTGCACAATCCGTAGACCTAATACATGTGCAAATGGGAACACTTATTATGTAAATTAACAATCATCAATTATATGACAGTAATTACAAAAGGTTTTGGCGTGTCTTCCTTTTATGAAGGTGCTTAATAACTTAGCCAAAAACCTTTTTTAACGAAGAAATTTTTGTACTGAGACAAATTTATTTTATACTTTTTAGTCGGTTTTTTAGTTTTTTTTACTTCACCAAATTGAATGGTCAAAATATTAAGGCCTGGTTACTTGTTACAAGAATCATCGTTACTGGGTTCTTTACTCTTCTTTCAACTTTTAAGACACAACAATTATATACGATACTATAAAAGTTTATTTTATTTTTTAAATTCACAATAGTTTAACGAAAGTTTTTTTTTTTCAACATGTTCATAATTTTAGAGATCACTTAAACGTTTAAAACATTTATTTTTTGTCCAAATCACATAAAACATTCATTACGAAATATTTAATAAATTAGTAAAATAATTATTGTAAAACCATACTTTTTAACTTTTAACATTCTTTACGAATTTTTAATAAGTACCAATTTTTTGTTTTTGTTGAAACAAGATTGCATCAAAATTGTCAAATTGTTTATTTAGTTTGTTTTTGGGTCGTAATATCCAATTGTTTTTATTGTTATTTTGTCTTCAAATTTTATGTGAAAATTAAGTGATAAATAATTGTCTGTTATATATAAATAATACGCGGAAAATTGTAATTATGTAAATAAAGTGAATAATGATAGCGGCAGAAATAGATAAAAAGAATCAAGTTTTTTTCCGGTAAGTTTTACGTCATCAAATTATAGTTAGTATATACTCGTAATTTTGTAATTTGTAAACGAAAGATGAGTTTGTATTGAGATTCTTTTATCCGCATTTCATGAAAAAGTATTATTTGTTTCCATGATTGCTATTAAATAAGGAAGGACAGTAATGTGTTTCTTCAGAAGGATTTAATAAAAGTATGTACATATTATAATAACTATTATTGTTTGTTTCCATATATTAAAATTTTCTAAAAGGAATTTAAAAAAAAATGTTTTAAACATTTAAAAATATCATTAAAAAATCATTATTATTTTTAATTTGGTTTGGGTGGGAGGGTATCCTAAATAATAATTTGTAATTACGGTTACAACTAAAGAGAAACGACAACTAATAAAAACGATCGAAAAAATTATTTAAAAGTGATTGACCGAGTGTCACGTTGGTGACAGTCCAAAGGTTGTCACCTTACAAGAAAATTTCAATTTTTCGAGGAATACTGCTGGCTGACACACAATGGGTTTCGTAACTAAAGTTTTGAGTTAACTTTAGTTTCAACAAAATATGTGATGGTTAAAATTAATTTCGGCATAATTTATCGCGTTTAAAACACATGTTCCGAACACTAATTTTATCTACTTTGATATCTACAAAATTTTGTTTTGTATGAACTGTTCGTTTTAAAATGATTATGTATATGGTTTCAAATTTTCGACACCTTGGTTACGAAACCCATGGTGTACATTTTGCTTTAAATACTTTTAAAATTTATAATATAAAATGGTCCATAACTAACTATTGTGGCCGTACATCGCAATGACGGTATTTTATCTATATTGGCATGGTGTTAAAACATTTTTTTTGTTTCATTTGGTTATGTGCGCAAATTTAATGATTTTTTTTTTTTTTGAGTTTTAATTAGTTTTATTTTAAATTTTTTTTTAGATCCGAATCAACAATACTATGGGCAACCAGCACAGCCCGGTTTTAATTCTGGATATGCTCCAGCTCCGGGGAATTATCCACCGCCACCACAAGGAGGATATCCGCCTTCAGGAGGATATCCTCCACCAGGAGGTTATCCCCCACCAGGAGGGTACCCATCACAACCGGGATTTGCACCACCACCGGCCTTTGAAACTGGATATATAGATCCAGAAAATCCTGGTTGCGATGACGCTAAAGGATTTGGTTTCTCAGACGAAAGTATTCGAAAAGGATTTATCAAAAAAGTGTATGCGATTTTATCTGTACGTTTTTGATATTTTCACCAAACGTGTTTTCACTTGTCTAATTTAAAATTTTATTTCATTTAAGGTTCAATTAACACTATCTGGTGCTATGATAGCTTTATTTTTACTACACGAGCCAACAAACTTATGGGTTCACAGAAATCCTGCCGTAATGATCATTGCAATTATTGCCACATTCGCAACACTTATTCCAATGGCCTGTTGTGAAAGTGTTCGACGTCAAGCGCCAATGAATTTTATATTTTTAGGTATATTCACTTTGGCACAATCGTTTTTGCTCGGAATCATTACGGGAAATTACGAATCTGAGGAAGTTATGCTAGCTGTAGTCATCACGGCTGCGGTTTGCATTGGCCTGACGATATTTGCATTCCAGACTCGATGGGATTTCACCGTCATGGGCGGGGTACTTTTCGTGGCTCTTATTATTTTACTTCTATTTGGTATCATCTCAATTTTCTTCCCGGGACGGACAATGAAACTTATTTACGCATCGCTCGGAGCATTAGTATTCTGTGTCTATTTGATCTATGATACACAAATGATGATGGGTGGTACGCATAAATACTCTATAAGCCCCGAAGAGTATATATTTGCCGCCTTGAACCTATACTTGGATATTATCAACATTTTCATTCATATATTGACGATTATAGGCGTGTCTAAAAAATAAGATGATGTTATACTATTATTTACTTTTGTTATTATTATTATTATTAATTACTAGTTTTTGTTACCTAATTTATTAATTAGTTAACTACTATATTTTGTTGGTAAATTTGTTTTATTTCTGAAAAAAAAAATTATAAACCAAAACAAAGTTTACAATATTTTGGTTTATAGTTTTATTTCGTGAATTAATTACATGTTTAGAAACAAATTATATTAATTGCATGAGCAAAACACGATTTATATAAAAAAAAAGAATAATTGTCTAAAAATAAAATTTTATTTAGTACTTTATAACAGACATTTTTGATAAACAAAAACGTACTAAAATGATACAACAAACATAATTAAAAATAATTAAAATATTTTTTTTGAAGAAATTGGTAATTTTTCGATGATAATTGCTATACTCCTCTCTGAAGTACAGTATAAATCTAATATTGGTCCCGATTTTGAGTTCAAAAATTGTATGTTATGTAATTTTTTTTTTTTTTTTTAATATAAATTCAAATAGGAAGCGGGGAAATAACATGGCATAACATAAATTTCTCGCTTCAGAATCAGGCTTATACCTCCATATCATAAAATCCATTTTCTGTTATTTTATTCCCTGCTTCCTAATTGAATTGTACTGAAAAAATAAAATTAATTATAAAATAACATGAAATTTTAAATTCCAGAATATGGCCTATTGTTTTATTACTTAATTTTTATGGAGCCCTAACGAACGCACTAATTCTGGAGGCCTATTATGAACTTGATGCGAAGCGGATCGCATTAAATACGATCTGCTTCGCAAGAGCTCATTATGAAATATCATTATCACAAATCGCATTTCCCTTCAAATTATTGTAATAAGTGAGGTAAATTGTTTATTGTTTCTATGAATATTCCAATAAATTTATTTTTGAGTAAACAAAACCATAAATTGGATAAAAAGAAGAAAAATATTAATTATCATTTATCCACTTTTAATATATAATAGCCCGATAACTATGCTGATTTCAAATAAAGAAAATGTAAAATAACCCATTGTTAACCCACGCTGCTAGGGGCAACGTGAGTTATATTTGGTATAACAAAATGTTGAGTAGTCATTGGAAAATTATTCGTAGTCAAATTTAATGAAAAACAATATTCCAAAAATTAGTTAATTTAAAGTACACCATGACAATTTAAAGAACGGTCACTATGATAAAATGTATTTCAAAATTCAATGGTCCACTGTGAAAACACAAAATGGAACTATTTCTTATTAATTTACGAAATTTATTTCAACAAAAGTGGATAAAACGTTGTATGCCACTCGTGAGCAAAGAGATATTATACACTCGGGATAATGTCCCACTCGGCTATCGCCTCATGGGACAAACTTATCCCTCATGGATAATATCTCGTTTTGCTCACTAGTACCATAAATAACTATTGTCAACGTATAATATACTCATTATACATTTGTTTCTTCAATTATAATGATATCTATTATTCACTGCTAATTTATCTAGTAGCCTCTTCTTCCATTATTCAATACTACCAAGTAAAAATTTAATTTTTGAAATTTTATGTAGTAGTCTCTCGCCATTTTCATTATAATTAAATTTAGACGTCAAAATGTCGACGGAAATTATTTTAGGTTTATTTAAAGGATTTGATAATAAAACACAATTTTTTATCTGTCGTGGAGAAAGTATCGTATTCTACTCGCATATAATGGCTCTTATTCACTCAGATGAAGTACGACACTCGCCTATCGGCTCGTGTCGGTAAACTTCATCTTCGTCAATAACAGCTGTCATATGCTCGACATACTATTATCGCTGCACAAAATAATGTTTCACTACTCAAATGCGATATTCGCAAAAATCCGCTTTCATTTTCTATAATTTGGCGCATCATTCGACAAAGTGCGGATTAAATTCGAAAAGGGTATTTCATAATACAAAAATGCGGAATCGAATGAAAATGCGAAATTCGATCCGCTTCGCATCAAGTTCGTAATAGGCCTCCAGGTAAAATCTACTGGCTCTTCATAGTTACAGTATTTCATATTTAATTTAGTAAAGCAGTGATACACTGTCGGCTAAGAAAAAAAGTCACAAACAGCAAAAGTCGAAAAATGCATTAGTAGCAAACAAATACCTATTTTTCTGCTTTTTTAAAAAGCCAAAACTCATTCATGAAATGCCATAAATTCACGTTATTTAATAGTCAAGTTTTATGCCAAACAAAAATAGAAAAATTGAAATTACTCAAAACTACAAAAATGCAAATGTGATTTTTTTTCTTAGCACGGCAGTACAGGTTCATGATCTCCTTTCGATCCAAAGTAAACTTAATTTTCCAAGAAGTGATCGTACTAGATTATTACACTTAAGTTAGGAAACATATTCGGTATTTTTTCTAATTGAATCTCACTTTATGTATAAAATCACTCTTTAACTTAGAACTGAGGTTGATGAATTATAAAAGTTATTTGGTTTATTATCATCTAATATTGAAATTAAATAACAAAGTGCCTTATTAATGCATATTCATCATTCAAAGTTTTTACGTATTTCCTTACTAATTGTACTAAAGTATGAGGAATTTTTGATTTGCATGAATAGAGGAGATCGTTTAATATGTTTTACAATTTATTATATAAAAGCAACATGTATATTAATTACCTAATTATTCATAATAATGAATAATCAATAAAGTAAATAATTACCTAGATATTTTTAAATGTATTAGTTGTATTGGTTATAAAATTTAAATAATAAAATAAAACGATCAAGTAAAATGAGAAAAGTTTTTTAATATTATATGTAATTAACTAAGTTTATTCTATTTTACGATAGAACGCGGTGTTTGCTTAAATATTTGTTGTAAATTTCAGAAAAATTTAATAATATCCACAGCGGTGATAATCCATTGCGTTGATAATCTATTGCGCTGTTAATCTTACGCTGGGTTTGAATATATGATAATTAATGCAAATTTTTATTTTTATTTTTTTTTGTTTGCAGATGTCAGTTTCTCAACTCTATTCTTACACGGTACTTTCTTATCGACGTAGAAAGTGTCGAAATAAAACCTCGTAATGCTTGGTTGCGTTGTAACATTGTTGGCACAATGCGATTTTACCCCTTTGTAACGTTGGGGTTATTCGTTGCAAGAATTTCTCTCTCTTTTTCTATGAATTTTTTGAAAAATGTTAACAAACAAATAAATAAATAGACTTACCTAATTAATTCTTACATTAATTAATTTTACCTGTGTTGAAATGCACAAATATTACACATAGGACGGGACATATCCCAACGGAAACAAAGAGCCTTCGCAAAGCTGTTATTCGACCAAAACAGTTGGCGTCCTGATTTCTGTACTTATTCATTCATAAATAGCCAACATGAATAACAATGAACATAACAGTTCTAAAAAATAAGAAAACAAGATAGCTGTATAGGTTTATATCATTAACAATTTTTTACGCACTTTTCAAATAATTAAAGTATTAAATATATAAATTAGAACTTATTCAAAGATCATTAATAACCTAACGAATAAAAGATTAGAGTGAGGTGAGTGATGCGAACGAAAACAATGATGAATTATTTCTAAGATTAGTGCGACAAGCCGGAAGGTAATCGATAAGGTATTCCGCAACCAATATCCTTTGTCAGAAACGAAATTAATTTGATTTAAAAGAAAAGTTTCAATTATTTGATAACTACCTTAAATAGAACTAACTCGTCAAAGAAAATTCTCCTAACCATCAAAGCAGTCATTCGAAACCTTTCAAGACAAAAGGCCTTTGAAATATGAAAAACGGCTAAATTTCTTTTGAAATCTCTCTACATTAAGTTGATGAATATTATACGAAAAATTCCATACAAATTGTAATACCCAAATGTTTAATTTCTGAAACAAATGATAAACCATGACTAAAGATCTCATACAAATTCACTCCAATTTGCACTCTTGGTTTAATTTTTAAAGCGTAACATTTATTAATATTAAATTCCATCACATTAGCTGTACTCCAAATTGAGATTTTGTTCAAATTCGATTGCAAAGTAATACTAGTAGAGTAGTAAGCCCATTGCACAAGTGTGGCATCAAAATCAATATTAAATAACTTGTACAGAAGATGCGGTTATTAACTTTGCCGAAAGCTTTAGCAACACCGCGTCCGGAATTTAATGATTCATAAATATATTCACCAAATTCATTAAATTCGAAAGAGTAGATCTTTGTTTCAAAAAACCATGTTGCTTAGATGAAATTAAATGAATGTTACAATCAGTAAACTATGCATGAGGTAGTTTCTCTTTCTTAGCACTGAAAAACTCTGGGGGAATTACATCAGTTCCACAGCCTTTGTTTAAACAAATACGTTCAATTTCGGACCTAACTTCGTAATAATCAATGTCAATATCAACTGTACCGAATGAATTCCCTAAGCTATATGAAGTTGACAAATTAATGAGATTAATGTCGCAATAGACTGATTTAAAGTACTCATACAGCGTATTACAAATTTCGTTTGGAATATTAATTGTATTAAAATCATTACGCATGGTTTGAGGCAAGACCAGGGGGTTTATTACGAAATTTTTCGATTTCGGATTTTTACGATATCGAAAAAATTCGATACGCCGCGGATTTACCCTATTATGAAACTTGGAAAATCGAATTTGTAATATTATTTATTATTATAAATATTAAAATATTATAAATAATATTTAATTTATTTAAAATTGAATAAATCATTTACAAAAACGTATTTTCCACAAAAACACAAAATATCATAAATTTTACAAAATCCGCCAACTAAATAGCAGTCGAATTTTGCCATGTACGTTCGAAAAAATCCGATACGAATTTCCTTTTTTGTTTCATAATAGGACGAATTTTATCCGAAATCGAAAAATTTCATAATAGGCCCCCAGATATTTTTATTGATTTGGTATAAGACCAACATTTTATTGGATGCAAATCTCAATTGTTATAAATAATCAGAATACCAAGATTTGATTAATTTTTTAACTAACTTTCTAAGAATTAATTCGCATTTCTAGATCAACTTAGTTTTCTTTTTTCTAACTGAAGATTTAAACTTTATTAAATTAATTAACTTGCAAGAATAACAATGCGGAAAATTAGGTTTCGTTACATTACATGTCAATACCTTAAACTACCAAGAAAAAGAATAATTTCAAAAGGCAGGTATTTAATACGTTTTGAGCAGGAAAAACTTTTATTGAATTTGAATCAAAATTGGAAATTACAAGATCTAAAATACAATGATTTACGTTAGTCAAATTATTGAACTGGCTAGTTCCAGTAAGATTTAATATAAAAATTAAATGATAAGAGAGTAACCCTGTGATCGCAGAAAGATTATTAATCACCCAATAGTAAAACTGAAAAATGAAAAGAAAAATTTTTCAAAATTATTGCTTAGATTTAATATCTTCTGCTTCTTGACCGAATATTGGTACATTCAATACTATTTTCAATTTAAAAAATCCAAAAACATATTTAATTGGCTGAGCAAATGTAAATTTAATTTTTTTCGGTCGAAAATTTTTTTAGAATTGTTTAAATTTTGTATGGTACAATCGATCAAGAACAAGAAAATTTTAACGAAAACAAAGCAATAATTTTAGAATTCTATCGAAAAGACTAAATCCGATTTTTCTTTTCATTTTTGAGTGGGTGGAGCTCTTTATAATAATTAATTCATCAACAGCTGATCAACAACGTCCACCGAGTCAAGTTTCACAGTTGTCATTTTTTCGACACCACGCTTTGCCGTTATACGTCCAAAATCCTAATTCTTTTTGCTATCTGGAGAATCTCCTGGCTTATACTTCGTTAGATGATCGGTAGCATATACTAGTGGTCAAGCTGCACAGTAATTCCTTTTTTATTTTGAAAGTATCCATAATTTTTTGTTTAACGGTTTCCCCGTGACATTCAAGGATTATCGACTGAGAAATATTATCAGTCGAGTTAACCGCATTCTATAAACACTAACAATATGAATATTCACGGATAAAATCTCGAAAAACTTCAACGAACAACCATTAATAGAATTAATATCACTTTTAAACGAGGAACATCGTTGAGGCGGACAAATCCCTTCATAGGATGTAGAGCCAGCGGAAGAAAAACAGTGTTAATTAAGAAATTATTGTAATAGTTGAACTTGAACTGCTTACCATTAAAATGATTTAGCGTTAATGAAAAATTAATTGCAAAATTATTTTTGTTTAATTTTTCATTCTTATAAGCAACCGTTACATAGCGTTTAATGTCAGTTACACCACATACCCTATATTAGCTACTGATCAAAAATAAACGTACTACATGTGTAGAATCATACGCAACTGGCTATACGATTCTTTATCCAATACTAATGCAAGCACAAGAAGAATCAAATATCTTTGCGATGAACAATCGTAACTCACCATACGATATTTTACCCCAAAGCAGTGAATGCAAGAAGTTGAAGTTTAATGAGCGAATTTTCAATCAACACACCATTTTTGTCAAATTTGTAGTTATGATAGTTTACCTCTGAGGTACAGATTTGTTTAGGTGGTTTCAGAAGGTATAATCGGGCAATGAAAACAGATATTAAGCAGAAATTATCTGTAACGGCTTAGTGTTGCATAAAATTAATTCATAAAACATACTTATATGTATTCCTATTTTTTTATTCAGGTCGATTACAAAATCCGCCTGAGAGTATCGAATGCTGTTCATAGATTCCTGTTTTATGAGATTTTTTCATGAGATAGGATTTTGTAGTACACGAGGTATTTGTATTCTGGTTCAGTGGAATGAGACAGTAAATCCCGCTTATGTGAGATTAAATGTCGAATTTTCTCGTCACGGAATATGAAACTGAAACGAAATTATTACCTACATGGTGGAATTTTCAGTGATACGCATGTATGCATACCAAAATTTAATAATACCCCGGATGATGTTACGATACCCCTATGATGTTATCACTATTTTAGAGAAACAAGAAATTCTTTTCCGTCGCTGTTACCATATTATATATCGTGTGCACATATTTATGCCCATTTCGTTGAATTTCACGCAAAAGTCCGTAGGTTGAAAGTTATTTTATTCAGATTTCTCAAGCTAAAATGATTTTCAATTATAATTGGTTATTATAAATTTGTCCGGTATCAGAGTAAGTTTTCTTAGCAATAATGGCGTTACGTAAAGTTTCTCACGAATACTTACGATTTTTTTCTAAGAAGAAAGTTCAACAATTTCTTCTTGATTTTTATTTGGGATCACGAATGGAATTTATATGAAGATGTCGAAAGCTAAGTAGTCAGGTGTTCAGCAACCGAGAAAAAATTGTTGTGCCTGCCTTTCTAAGAAAATTCGAAATAGCTGTCTTAACGTTTCTTTTTTAATTTAATATGTTCCGAAGATTGTAAGAGAATTCAATCCAGTTTCGAACTGATGAGCTTATGATTATGAAAAAATCAATCCTCTCATCAGGCCGCGGCGACTGGACTGACTATACCACAATTTACATTCTATATATACAGAATGTCCTGTGCTTTATATACTAGCGAATCGTACTAATATAGATAAATTCAATTACAATTTTTTCTTCTTCATGACAATCACATAAGCTGTGAACGCTAATTTTACTTTTTTTTTTTAATTTTTGTTGAATGTTAATTAATTCTTATAATTTCTAAAATCGCGTTTCTTTTTTGCACAGAAATTAGATCTCCCCTTGTGTTCTAAGGGCCCATTTTTTTATTCAGTCATAGCAGTACAGCTCATTATTTCTCCCTTGTCTGCCTTGATTGTTTTATATTCAAGAAACAAGAAAAACTTTACACTTTACTGCGCAGTGTGAATAAAAATTAGACTCAAAATTAGCAATACCCAATTGGTGGGATGCACCCCAAGGAGGTCACTTTTCAAAGGAAAAATAACAGAATTTTGTATCGACATATTTATATGGGGTTTTCTGCAATGTTATATACAGTTGCGAACAAAACATTTGCAACTAATTCAATTTAATATATTGAAATTAAAAATGGCATTTAAAATTTTTTATGTAGTAAAAATTTACTTAAAAAAAGTACGTATGATTTTTATCCAATAGCTGGAAAAATTTTGTTCGCAACTGTATTAGTACCAAGGGTCTCACTCGACCTGCCTTCTCATTATCGAGGGCAAACCTGATCTGATCTATTTTTAAAAAATAGAAGTAAGATTTGATTTATATGTTCGCATAGTGCTTCTCACTAATTTTCTGTTACATATTTAGCTAATTTCAAATACTGAATTATTTACAAATAATTATAAAAGCTTTATCTGATCTACCATCACCTAATCTTTCTGAACGAGCATTTGGTAAATTACTTTGGGCCCCAACTACAGTGGGCCCCGCAGCTCTGGATGCTGAACGTGTACTAGTTACGTGACTTAAATCGACATCGTATTTCTAAAATTGTTTTCCCTTGTGTGATCGGTAGATGTTTGAGTGTTCCATCATTTTGATTTCAAGCTCGACTGATACGGTGTAAGAAAGGGTTGTAATGCTAAGGAGTTTCCGCTTACCAATACTACGGGAAAATATGAGATTTCCGGAAATTTTCATTGGTTCGCTGAATTACTTACGACTTAAAATTTTTTTTCATTTTTTACATACCGTTATACCTGTATCGAAAGAAAAAAATTCTAAATGCCGGTATTTTGAGGAAGTCCCAATCTTTTTTGGGAAACGAAACCGAATTCCTGTTTGAGCGTAAAACCGTATTTTTTTATTTGAAAATATTCGAGACCTGCTAACATTCTATTCGTAAATTGCTGAAAAATCCCTAGGAAAGTTTTTATATCGAAAATCATTTCGTTGTATAGAAACAATCCGCAAAGAGTCAGACCTGGATCTGTAAGAACGTATTTCACAAATAGATATGACTGAAAATTGTTCAGTTTGAATTTTGGCGATAATGTCGTCAATTCGTTCAAAACCGTGGAAAAATCTTCACTGGCTAACGGCTCTTTAATCTTCGATTAAACATGTGGGGTCTAATCAAATTTTCTTAATTTCGGGAAAAGCAGGGAAAATATGTGGGTACTACTACAAGAATATGTATGTTTAATATATTTAAACTAGGATGAATATACCCATAAAAAAGAACGTCATATTAATTTATTCGAAGTTCGCGTGTGCGCTCAATATGTTGCTTGGCTTTGTCCGGTATGGATGTCATTTTATTCCGTCGCCTTTAATCCTATAGCAAATATAAGGTAGCTGGCAATAGTAGCGCAAGCGGAAATTTGAAATATGTAAACCAATTACTTACTACTCGACATTTATAATTTGTTAACTGGAACTTTTTCTGGAGGTATTCCACAAATTCATTGAATACATTTTAAATAAATTATTGTAAAGTGTTAACGATAAAGAAAATTTAATAAATATAACTTACGTGTTTTACGATATTTACTCGAATCGAATAAATAATAATGTTTGATTAGGATAATCTTTTAGAGAACGAAATAACAACGAAAATAACCAAATTGAGCAAGATGCTGATTATGTAAAAAACAGTCGGGCAAAATTTTTTTTTAATTTTACGCTACTAAAATACTTTAAACTCTTTACAGAAGTTCATCATTTTTACAGACATTACATTTTTCGTTTCTAATTGAATTTACTTGTACGTGTTATAGCTAACTTGGCATGATATTAAAATATTTGTATGTCAATACAATTAGGCGAATTTTAGACATTTTCTAATCTATTATTTATATTTTTCGATTTTTTTTTAGATCCAAATCAACAATACTATGGGCAACCACCGCAGCCCGGTTTTAATGCTGGTTATCCACCACCTCCAGGTGGAGGATATCCACCACAGGGAGGATATCCACCACAGGGAGGATATCCACCACAGGGAGGATATCCACCACAGCCGGGATATCCACCTCAGGGAGGGTACGCACCAACAGGAGGGTATCCACCACAACCTGGATTTGCACCACCACCACCCCAACCGGCTTATGGCAGTAGTTATGTAGATCCGGAAAACCCTGGTGGCGATGGGGCTAAAGGATTTGGATTCTCAGACGAAAGCATTCGAAAAGGATTTATCAAAAAGGTCTACTCGATATTAGCCGTAAGTACTTACTATTTCATGATAAGCTGGTTTCCCTGATTAATTAGAAAATTTACTTCTTTTTAGGTTCAGCTGTCACTAACTGGTGGTATGATAGCGCTATTTTTACTGCACCAGCCAACAAATCTATGGGTCCGCAGAAATCCCTCCTTATGGTGGATTGCCCTTATTATTCTAATCGGAACTATGATTCCTATGGTCTGCTGTGAAACCGTACGACGTAAATCACCCATGAATTTCATATTTTTAGCTCTATTCACTTTGGCGCAAGCGTTTTTACTTGGTACGGTTACGGGAACATATAGATCTGAGGAAGTCTTGCTCGCTGTAGTCATCACGGCAGGGGTTTGCATTGGTCTGACAATATTTGCATTCCAGACGCGATGGGATTTCACCGTCATGGGCGGGGTTCTATTCGTGGCTGTTATTATTTTAATGTTATTTGGTATTATTGCGATATTCTTTCCGGGCCGTACGATAAAACTCGTGTACGCATCAGTCGGCGCATTAATATTTTGTGTCTATTTGATCTACGATACACAAATGATGATGGGTGGTTCGCATAAATACTCGATTAGTCCGGAAGAGTACATATTTGCCGCTTTGAATCTATACTTGGATATTATCAACATTTTCATTTACATTTTAACTATTATAGGCGTAACGCGCGATTAAGACGGTCCTTCGTCAGTGTGAGCGCTCTTATTTACTATTTTTATTACTATAACCTATTTTTATAATTAATTATATTTCGTTACCAATTTTTATTTTATTATTTTTTTTTTTAATTTATTTGTTTTTGTGAATAATAAGCTCATGTTGACGAAAAACAGAATTTCAAACCAAATAATCTTATGCAATTGAATTAACTTAATCTTAATGGCCACTACAAAATGTTAATAATAAAAAGACAAAAAATATATTTAAACAAAGGGATAATACAATATTTTTTTTAGTAATTTAAGTACTCAATAAAAATAAAAAGCTTTTGTGGATGATTTGGGGCGCAAAACATCTCCAACTTGTCTGCATTCGATATACAAATATATATATTCTTATATTTAATAAACAAATACAGTACAATAATCATCTTTTGTCCAACTGTAAAGGATAAATTACTTATTTGTTAATAAAATCATATTTTATCGCTGAAGAGTCAAATCTTTAATAAAATGTGCGCTAAATGCAACGACAATAAAACGACTCATACACTAATGTTTTAATTTTAAATGCTATTATAAATTTAAATTCAAAACACATTCCAATTTTTAATTAATTAATTTTCGATTGAATGAGCTGCTCGTTAATTTTCCTTCTTATAATATAATATATCTTTTCTCATATATTTAAGTGTGTGTCTGTAATTTAAATAAATTATTTATTATAATATTTATCACATAACCTGTGAAGCCCGGAGTGCTAGCCTGTCGCTCTACTATCTTGTAACCAATACCTATTTAGGTTGTTTTTTTCAACAGGTTTTATTTGATCTCTCACACGAAGGAGATGCGGCATTGTGATCATTCCGATCTATTTATATATTATGCCATAATATTGTAACTTATTTAATTTAATTAATTCATTATTCATAATAATTTTAATTAATATATAAATCAAATATAACAAATATATATTTTTTGAATGTATTGATGACTGTATTATTTATAATTTAAAATTGAAATAAAATAATAAATCACTTAAAAATTGGAATTAACCATTTTTCAATACTATTTTCAATTTATATGAAAACGAATGCTAACTACAAATAGCAAAATACTGACTTATAAAATATCAATCAATAGATGTCACATCAATAGATCTAGACCGAAACACAAGGGACTGTACATCGCTGAAGGCGTAAGGATCCTTAGCTGATCTTAGCTTTATTTAGCGTTTTACTGGGTTCACTAATAAAGTATTTTTTTATAATAAAGATTTTCACTGTCCACTTACCCAAACTAAAATAATAAGGAAGCCGCTGGTTCAGCAACAATTAGTTTTACACGTGACCCAGCTTTGGCCAACGAATCAACAATTGCATTACCTTTATCGTAATGACCAGGCACCTGTATAATCGTAACTTTATTGTTGGAACAAAGAAAATTGATAAAATACCTACACTCTTTGATCAGTTTAGAAATGGTGTTTATCATAAAATTTTTAGCCTCGATCGCACTGTGAGTGGGAGCAATGAATTCAGCTTGAAATATTGTGGGGCGTTTCGATCCAATAGAAGGGCAATACGTTCTAAAACCAGCACCGAAATCAGAGAGAGCCATCTGAGAAGAAGAGCAGAGACTCAGACAGCCAGTTATGAAAATCCTGTGATATTCACAAATCCCTAGGTCGAAAAATCATAGAAAAGGAATTATCGAAACTAAATTCAGGTAGCAATCAATCGTTAACCATATCAATAATAATAATTAGGTAAGAATTATTACAATCGGAATCACAGGCGAACGATAGCATGCCGACAGCAATAGTGGGCTCTCTGATCTTGTGATTGCCTGCTAAAAAAGAAATGGTACCATACAAGCAATTTATCATGTCTTAGACGGGTTAACATTCAAATCTCTCATATCAACTTACTCATATTAGTCAATATTAAAATCAAAGAAGTTATTAATTTGATTGAAATTCTAATACCTTTATCAAGAGGGATTTTGAATGAAATGTTGGCACTAGTACTGTGAATTTTGAACATTTAAATATTTCGCTGAAATGCTCTGGATATAGAGCAACGGCGAAAAATCTAAATGATCACCCAGATCATAAATGAAACAAGCTGAAGGATTCACTTCCTGGACGTAAGTGATTGCAATTTAAGCAAAGAAGAACATTCGTCATATGGAGAATGATCATGAGCCAAAATTAGTGTACGAAGAATATATATTGTGAACTTACGTTGAATTGTTTCAATTCTAAGGACGCGAACTTTGTATTAAGGGTCCCATATTAGTGATAAATATTCCAGATGAGATCTAACTAAGGTCAAAAATAATATTTTAATGTTGGCCAAACATAGTCCCTCACATAGTTAGCCTCATTAATAAGCAAATGTCATCTGCCAATGCAGAATTAACTCTAAATCACTAATCAATTACCCTTGGGAACGCAATACCATTTAATTTGTCGTACAACAGGAAACATCGCTTCCTATGAAAACTTAATGAATGACACTTGTTAACATTCAGATCTAATTTATTCTGTTCTTACCACACGTACGAGTATATAAATCAGCTTAAGAGTACTAATCAAAACGTAAGTCAACTGTTGCAACATATGTTAAGTAAAATCAATGCGTTGAGATTGCACGTGAAGGCACATGATACCTTCAAAATTTCTTGGTAATGTGATACGTTTAACCAGTTATCGTTTTAACTGAAACTCGTCTAGAGTATTCATAAACTATGCGTTGTATCAATATTGCACAAAGCGTTCATAAACTTACATTGCAATTTTCTACTCTGCTAAATGCTGCCTTTCTGGCTATCATTGTTACAATGTAAAGTTTATAAACATACTCTAATTTTTTGTAAAAAAAGATTTGAACATTTATAATGTGTTAGCTGATGCTACTTCTTCACAGTCAATGGGCTTCCGAATTTCAACGTGGTGGTACAAGCCTTGAAGATAATTCTCGTTCTAGACGTCCAAATACTGCTACTACAGATAAAATAATTGATTCCGACAAACGACTGACTAATTATGAAATTGCTGAGGCTATGGACATCACAATAAACGGGTGTTTCATATTTTAACGAATAAATTAGGTATGAGAAAGCTCTTGACAAAATGTGTACCACATCTGTCAAATTCAGATAAAAACGACTTCGAGTCCGACTTTCTCAACAAGATTTTGATCGTTTTCGAAAGGAAAAAACTGATTTTAAGGGACGATTTGTGACTATTTCTAAAAATGTAATCCTTATTGTTAATTTCCATTTTTTCGTAAAATTTATTATGGGACCATTTGTATTGCCATCGACGTGTGTATACTCGTCATAGTGGCTTTGACTTTCAAGTCAGTTAGTCGCATTTATTTATTTTTTTTTCTCTTCTATGATTGTTACAATGCCAAAATGGCCAAACTATACCCGTAATTCCATCGCTTATCTGATACTTCAATCTAAGCGGAATGGTCGGGCGATTCATTTACTGTGCACGCTGTACGAAAAAATTGCATTATTTCAAGAATTTTGCATAAAATGCATACATGCATCAACAGTGGGTCGGGGGTCCTGTCGTACCGTTTGAAGCGATTCCAAATTCGTGAAACGAAGCATTTTATGTAAATAACAGGAAATACATTCATCTATTTATTGACAAATTCAAAATCTAATGTTCCAAGTGGCAAATATACCACTTTGAGAGATAAGAAACTTCGACTTCAAAGATTTGATGTTTATATTAATTCCCACCTCATCTTGCATAATCTGCTACGAATGAGCTTTAGCTCAAAGTATATTGTGTAAGTGGGGTTGGTTCTACCTTTATAAATTGGTTGTAAATAAGTAAATAAATAAAATAAAATAAACATTATAGTCACTTTCAATTCCATATAATAAAAATATGTTACATTTAATTCTTAGTCCTATGATTTTTGATAATATAACCTAAATTCCAATAAAGTTGATCCACAAGGCTCAGGCTCAGTTGTTGATGATGAACTTTCATTAGACAGCAGCGGGTTTTAGCACCTTAGACGGTGGTGGACTCGCTGCTGGAAAATTTGACGACTGTTTTATTCAAGAAAGGATTTACATTTTTTGGTCGGTTAATGAGCTCTATCCCCAAAACACTAGTTGGTCAAAAACTAGGTTGAAGGAATTAATGATACAACGCAGGGGCCACTTCAATTTTGAAAGAGACGTAATGTAACCTGATTGGCTGAAAACAAATATTCCATCTATTATATCTTCAGTCTCATCCAGCAAAGGTTCATGTGAGTGAGCGACATAATTGCAGGAATAAATGTAATTAATAAAATAAAATAAAATGAGTTGTAAATAGGATAAAGGACAAGATAGGAAGTATGAATAACCTATGTACTTATTTCGTTTTCGAATTTTCGACAGGCCATAAAATTGATCTAGAGCGATTTACTTCATCGGATATGAGATCATCAATTAGCTTCCAATGTGTACGCAGTATGTCTCCGATAACCGCGTCAGATTTGGAGGTGAGTGAACCTGAATAAATATTGAGAAATTGGTAGGGTTTGTTCTAAAACAGGTGTTTCCGGATGCCGATCTTCCCGACTTATGTATTGTGGTATGTTGTTTAAATAAATTAAATTAAGTTTTTTTTGCTACATTTATTAAAAAATATGGTTTTTATTTACATTTGTTCGCATAAAGCATTACACAGCACGCTCAAACCACTTGAACACATCTTTCAATTCTAACGTTTTAAAAAATATGGATCGCCACTTTGACTTCAGCATTCTGGAAGTCTGTCCTATTCGGTCAAAATGGTGATTGGCGATAGCATGCACTTGTAGTCCGAATCACTTAATAAAAAATAACCGTCGGGTGGAAATTTACCTGTCTGTACAGGCAGATCGTGTATTCTGGGTAACCTATTGATATAAACTGTGCGTTTACATGACTTTGACTTCACATAAAATATGAAATGTATGTAGGCTTTTAGTTTATAGAGAAAAGGACTGTCAAAGAAGCTAGCATAAGAATAACACATGTACAACTTGTAGCCTGTCGAAATAAGAAAGTGAATAAAGCGCTGTAAATAAAATAAGAATAAACGTATCTTTAAACTGTGTTTTAAATACAAGAGATAAAAACTATAGTACGATTGCCGGATATACCAATTACAATTACAACACCTATACAGATATTTACTACCTGAAGATTTGGATAACCGACGGCTTGTAATCCAGTTTCCTATTAATATACTGGTCCCTCTGGTATGGAGGTAATATACTGGTCTCTCTGGATTATTTCCTCGAATGTCGAACTTGGTAGTATATTTTGGACAATATCGAACGGTTCTCTTCGGCATAACCTCCACCTTCGACACCACTCGTTAGCTCGTTCCACAAGCAAGCCAAACAGAAACACAGTGAGCTCAATCTCAATACTCCATCCATGGATTTTGGCTGGGATTATTGTAACAAATTTCTTGAATGATTGAGGGGTAATCCTAATGTTATTTTTAGTTTTTTAAAAATCTCCATCTAAAATTTTGGTTATTAGAGGTGGGTTTTGGTCGACACAATAAAATACTTTCGCCTAAAAACGTAGAAAAGTTTAAAATCACAATTTCATGGAAAAATATTACCTCTCTGAACCCATAGGTTAGGTTAGGTTAGGTTAGGTTAGGTTAGGTTAGGTTAGGTTAGGGTGGCTGTCCTAAGAACCGGCATAGACACAAAACTGGTCCGTAGCCATATCACATAAACATTTTTCAACCCGACTCATTGAACCATCCGGGGCTTACAACGAAGCGTTGAATATACCTGACGTCCATCCCATTGAGATCCTCGGCATCTTCGCAACTTCTTCAGTAATCATTCGAAGAGACCCCTAGTCTCCGCACATTCTCACCTATGAGATAGTGTCCTGCAACAACCCCCAAGACCATACTAATATGGCGACGCCGATATCTTAACAGCTGCCCGGTTTTTACAAAACACGAAGTACCACTGGACCATCTATTGTTCGCTGCTCTCCTAGCTTCTTCCTGAAGCAAGAGGTTGCATGTAGCGAGCGGAATTTCACTTACTTGTTAAAGTGAGGGAATTTGTACTAATACTGAAGTACCCTGGCACGTATGTTAAGTGACAGCTCTGGTCTGACTGTCCGTAAAAATGCGAATATCCTTTACAGATACTACATTATACCTCAACTTTAGAAAACGCTGCAATAGTCGGGGAGACGAAATGGGAGGTTTAGATTTAGTTTCTTACAGAAAATACCATACAACCTACCCTCGCTCGAGTTAATATCACTATGAAACCTTTCCTCAAGGGATGTGTGTCCTCTACTTCTGAGTCCACGACTAATGCACACGGTGGAAGTTCTATGAAGTTTCATCAGTAACTTTTGGTTAGCCATACTGTTTAGGGCTGGCCACCAAACAACAATCCCATATAAAAGTACGGGTCTTATCACTGAGGTATAGACCCAGTGTACGATGTGGGGTTCAAGACACCTTTCTATTCCAATAGCGTTTTTACGGGAGTATAGCGCTATAGCAACTTTCTTTACCCTTTCTCAAATATTAGCCTTCGAGCTAAGTTTGCTATCCAAAACAACACCCAGGTATTTCGCTTTATCAGTAAAGGTCAAGCTAATACGATCAAGTAGGAGGATCAATCTGCGGAAGTGTGTATTTCCTAGAGAAGAGGGCCACCTCAGTTTTACGTCGATTAACATTTAGTCCACAACTGTTGACCCATTTGGAAAGAAACTCAAGCACGCTTTGCTTGCGCTCTCTTAAGGTACAAGGTACTTACCAAAGACAGCAATAACAACGTCATCCGCATAAGCAACCATCTTAAAACCTTGCTCCTTCAGGTCCAGTAACAGGTCATTTATAATCAAGTTCCAAAGAAGGGAGGACAAGACTCCACCTTGTGGTGTGCCCACATCTACAAATCTGCTAATGAAGGACCCGTCAAGCTTAGCCTTCACGATCCTGCATCTTAGTATTTGATCTATCTAGCCAACGAGCGATTCATCCACACCCAGACTCGATAAGGCCGTTTAACGTTGCTAAATGCACATTCTTTATCCACAAAGGAGTATTCCTTATTAAATTCTAGGGATTTCTCAATAGGACAAATCAGGGAGAGTACACCTAGCCGGCTCAATAGACCCTCTAATGTAACCTTCTACCATATTTGTCTTTCCAGTGTCTTTAATGGAAAAGAGCATAAGCTTATTGGCCTAAGGTCTTTGGGATGGCAATGAGAGCTTTTTTCCGTCCATTTCCTGAAGATAACTTCCAGCCAGGGTAGAGCTAAGTCAATTGGTTACTGAACATCCGCAGGAATTATGTCATCAGGTCCAGCTGACTTGTATGTCTTAAAGCTGTTAATGGCCCACACTAACTAAAGTGGGTTATCAGTAGTAACTTTTTGTGGCTTCTGTAACCAATTCATATTGAAGATAGCAGTGATCAGAAACGGAATGGATTTGAAGATTAGTACTAAGAATAAAATCAAGGAGTAACTTACCTCTCACTTCATCCATAAAACTCCTTTAAAAACAGTTCTTGCAATTCTATATATTTATTTGCTAATTTGACAATCTCGCTACATAATATAATTAATAACTTTACGTTATGTCCGCCATTATAAATTTTTATAATTTTCATAAATTTTGAGAATACACATACTCACAAACATTTGACAAGCAAACTTTGACTTTTATTTTTTTGTCCGTATACCAAAGAATTTAACGAACTCGAAGGTAAATTTTACTGTTCTAAATAATTTAACCGAGTTTTCGCCCACAACCTAAATACATATCACCAAAATTTGTCGATTTTCACACCGTCTGGCCTCACCTTACCTCCCTTTTATAAAAAATAAACAAATTGATACCCAAATTCTTTAAAATATGTTTAATAAAAGCACAAAGATAACCAAACCGGTTAAGCTGTTTTGTTTTGGTAATTCGAGCAATCTTTGTGTTTATTTATTCGCTCCCGATAGCTGCTATCGAGAGCCATCATTTTTCTATACCTAAATTTAAATTTGACGCGCTATTATTGGTAATTTAACATCAAACTATCATTTTTAATTCAATTGTTTAGCGAAAACATGGCATAAAAAATATTTGGCTCTACTTATTTATACGGAGCGCTATCGGGATTGCGGGAGCCACTTTTTATATGACGGCCCTCGATAGTAGCTATCGCAACAAAAAACGCAGCTAATAATAATAATAATATTGAGAGTTTCCATTTAAATTTATATTTGTGAAGTTCGTTTTGCTATGTTTTTGGCACCAATAATATTTGTTTTGTAATAATTAAGAAATTTCTGACAATGAATGAAAACGATCGTCTAAGTAATTAAATTAATTTGTTTTACGCTAAAAATTTAGTTTCATTGCTAATTTCTAATCAATGGCTATAATAATGTCATGTTGTTAAAATATTTCTACAATTCGTTTGATTAATCAATATTCGTTCAATTTTACAAATTTCGTATTTGCTTAATCAATATTTTACTTTGGAATTGTGTAGATACCAATCAACAGGACTATGGGCAACCATCACAGCCCGGTTTTAATGCTGGATATGGAAAACCTCCGGGAGTAATTCCACAACAAACGGGATATCCACAACAAGTGGGATATCCACAATATCCACGACAAGCGGGATATCCACAACAAGGGGCCGGATATCCACCACCACCACCACCACCTCAACAATTAGGCACCGTGTATATAGATCCAGAAAATCCTGGCCGCGACGAAGAAGCTATAGGATTTGGTGGTTTCTCAGACAAAAGTATCCGCAGACGATTCATCAGAAAGGTCTACGCGATTTTAAGTGTAAGTATTTGATATGTCACAATATTATTATATACATAATAAATTATTTCTCCTTTAAGGTTCAATTAGGAGTAACTGTTGTTGGGACGTCACTATTTTTATTTCATGAGCCAACAAAAACATGGGTTCAAAATAATCCGTTAATTTGGTTGATTGCCTTTATTTTATTGATCGTCACCTTATTTCCATTGATATGCTGTGAATCTATTCGACGCAAATCACCGATTAATTTTATATTTTTAGGTTTATTTACACTGACACAACCATTTTTCCTCGGCGCCATTTCAGCAACATATGGTGTTAAACAAGTACCGCTCGCTGTTGCTATTACAGCAACGGTTTGCTTTTGTCTGACGATATTTGCATTCCAGACGCGTTGGGATTTCACAGTCATAGGCGGATTTTTATTCGTGGCTGTTATTCTTTTAATATTGTTTAGTACCTTTGCGATAATATTCAAGCACCATACGTTACACATCGTATACTCAGGAGTTGGAGGATTACTGTTTTGTGTGTATTTGGTCTACGATACCCAATTAATGATTGGTGGCAACCATATATATTCGATTGGTCCGGAAGAATACATATTTGCCGTTTTGAATCTGTACTTGGATATAATCAATATTTTCATTTACGTTTTACGGACTCTAGGCTCGTCAAAAGATTGAGCCGTTTAGCAAGTTTATATTTACTGTTGCTGTATTATGCTGAAAATTTTGGTAATTTTTCAATTTTTTTAGGATTTGCATTTAGTTAATTTTTTTGTTGTTTTTATGTACCAATAATTTATTGACGAAAAATTCAGGAACTCCAAACCAATGAATTATTAATGAAATTAAAAATTAACAAATCGCTTGTGGGCCCATATTTTTGAATTCAAGCGAAAAATGTCACCGGTGACGGATATACAGCAATTTATATTTTCATTTGAAATTACGTATTTTACTGTCTCTAACAATGTACAGGGAAATTACGAAATTCGTGAGAAGTTATACGTTAAGTTTTACATATTTAACTACTCGTTGATTTTATTATATTTTATTAAGAAACCGAAGAAGGTCGAACGATATAGAAGGACGAATAAGTGAATAAATTCATCACCTTCTGCGAAAAATCAAGTCATAATAACTAGCAAGAGTCGTAATCAAGAACTGTATAACTATGATATGAAAGAAATATTTTTCATCTATACACAACGCGAAGAATACAAACATCCCTTAGTCCAGTAAGCTTCGTCAGTTTAAAAGTTCTTAGAAAAGCAACTAAAGAGACTGGTTTCGGATTTGGTTTTAATTTTATATGCTTTACAAAAATAATTTTGTGCGAATTAAATCCATATACATACCTATTTGTTTTAAATTAAATCTGGTTAATTTATATTTTAGTTTTGCTATTAACCAACAGCCCAAAAACTTTGTTTTGGTTTCAAGAACTTGGAACTAAAAATAACTGAGGTTCCACACTAAAGGAAACAAAGGGCCCATGGATTAAATCTACAATGAGATCTACAACAGTTGACCTGGAGGTGATTGATTAATTTGAGTGCATGACCAAGTGCCCATTTGAAAAAAATCTGAGAAAAATAAATTTAGCGACCAACCTACAATTTAATATTTTAAAACATAGATTCTCTAAGAATTCACAACAGGCTGTGCGAAGCAAGCAGAGGTTTGGCATAATAATATGTTACAAAACCTTTGCAGCCAGGATAACAACAGAACCGTTCAAATTCATTCGGTATTATTTATTGCTTCTTTTTTCTCTTTTTAAAAAGGCGATTACTGTTTAATGCTAGGTCGTTAACAGAGAAATGCGATCAGGAATTATTGACTCGAGAATTCTCGAAACTTTATAAGGCTATTTAGACCTCGTTTCTCGAGAATTTTATTTCGTTAATTACGGGAATTCTTGCTACTCGAGTAATGATGTTTCTGTACCTCAGGAATTTTAATAAAACATTTTTCTATAGCCCGTTAAAGTAACAAACCAGCATTTAAACAAATATAAGTTAAATTAAATCTTGATATGACATCATTGGATTAAGAAATAATTTTGCTTTTAAATTCCTATTCAGTCGATAATAAATTTGAAAGAATCCTATAGAGTGTATGGGGCCGACTTTTTTCAGCAAGAGGTTTGGCTGCTTAATTTTTTGGGCTAAAATCCATGATAAAATAAGTGGACTCATTCATTTTAATACCAATTGTGAATATATCACAGTCATTTTATTAAGTAGAGTTGTGGTCCCAGTTATTCCAACGCTTATCAAAAACTCAAGTATTAAATGGTCAATTCACGTGCCAAGAATCGTTTCTATATTTACACGTTTTCATCCCAGCTCGAAAACCCTCGGTTTTTCGAGAAATGAAATTTCTGGCAGTCAAATTGCAATCTCTAACCACTACTTTCCTTCCTTTTTAAGATATTTTGGCTTTCTAAACACAAATTGCATTTTACGTTAATTAACAAAGCCATCAAGGTGAAAATGTGTTTCATCGCTTAGGATGATTTTGCTCGAAATTTTTGTAGATAATGTTCAATAATGAAAACACGTTGTTGTATCGTGTAACGCTGGTGGTTTGCCTTCTATTGGAGGGGGGAGGGGGACCAAATTTGAGTAGATTAATCTACCAGCTCCGTAACCTTCCAGTATGTTCGGGTCATGTATTAGGCAGCTGCGTGATGGGTACAATTGTGTAAGGGATAACCTGTTCACAATTCGCAAGTGTACGTGCTGCCTCCTCGTAGCAACCACTGGTAACTAAGGCCATTTGGCATAGGCTAAAGTACGGCGCTAAAGGAGAAAACCTTGACAAAAAACCCTAATCTAGCCGATAGGTTAATCAGCCCAAAGTATGCGGACTCTGGATACCAGGCACCCTCCAGTTTTATTTAGCCTTCCTGTAGTATACCTGGGTGACCTACAGCCGATTTGCAATTCCCATCAACTCGTAAGAGTAAAATCAAACGGAAGACAGGGCAGGGGTAGGAATATACGGGAGTGGGAGAGCCCTCTCGAAGTCCTTGGGTTCCAATGCTACCGTCTTTCTAGCGCAGCTACATGCTATAGTAAACATCTAGGAGGGAGAGCAATAAGTCCAGATAGTAGGTATCACGTACCGGCTGGCAGTATTATCAGGTTCATTAAGAACCTGAATATTGACTGAATGGATAATTAAGGAAGGTCCAGCACATTAGATCTTTTAGGTCGCAGTGCGAGGTGGCTTATCGCCCAAATGGCCCTTCAATAATAATAAAAATCGTGTAACGCTTCATTTTTACTAATCCTGAACTATCAGCTGCCAAACTGGTTTTTTTCAGGGTTTCCAATAATTTACTGCACAGATGGCGGCAAATTCAAATCTTTCGTTAATTTTGGGACACCCTTTACATGCATACCAAGTACTATTTTACTCGATATTTTTGTAACGATATCCAACTGGTATGAGTTTTTCAAAGTGGGATGAGTTTTTCAAAGTGTACAATGCGTTTTAACGGGGATAGAAAAGATTTAGAACATTTTGTAAACACGGTTCTCGTTTTTAAAGACACCGAAAATATCAAAGACGACGTGGCATTGAAAAGTTTCCCTCTTTTATTAACTGGAGATGCGGGTATTTGGTGGCAAGGTATTAAGGATACGGTAACTAGTTTTGAAGAGGCAATTGAGCTTTTGAAATTTAATTATGAAATAGTTAAACAGGCACACCAGATATATATGGAAATTTTTGCTACGTCTCAAGGTGAAACAAAGACAGATATATTTGTATGTCAGAAGCGAGCATTATTTTCGAAACTCCCGAGAGGTCAATTGAGTGAATCCGTTCAGCTCGATATGATTTACGGATTGTTATCTCTTAAATTACGTTCTAAAATAGGTCGAGGTGATATTGAGACATTTAGTGATTTGATCACAAAGGCACGGCATTTTTTTTTTTTTTTTTTTTTTAATTTAAAATAAATTTTATTTATTTATTTTATGTAATTACAATCTAGTCTCCTGGACTAATGAGCAATTTGTTTCTGACTTAATTTACTAACTTAAATTAATCTATGGATTCTTCCCATTGGCGTTCCATAGTGTTTGGTAAATTAAAGTAAACCACATCTTTGTAGTGGATTTTAGATCAGCATAATGCTGCTTAAACTGACAATCACACCAGCTCAAAAGGTTTGGTTCTTTTAAGTCTGCGAACTAAATTCGTGATGCTTAGGAGCTGAGTTGCCTCAATGTTCACATGTTGGCGGAGCCTTTCTTCGTGTCTCCGTGCTTTTTCCTGGATTTCATTTAAGATGAGGTTCATTTTAAGGTCCCTATGAAGGTCATTGTTCCTGACATACCAAGGTGCATCAACGATGTTCCTTAATACCATATTCTGAAATCTTTGGATGATATTTACGTTGCTCTGTTTGGTACAACCCCAAAGCTGAATACCATAAGTCCAAATCGGTTTCAATATTTGCTTATAAAGTAGAAGCTTGTTGTATGTTGATAAAGAAGAGTTCCTTCCCATCAGCCAATACATTTTTCTGTATTTAAGTCTTAATTCTTCACTTTTCTTCTTGACGTGTGCTTTCCATCGTAGTTTAGCATCCAGGGTCATGCCGAGATACTTAGCTGTGTTCGCATGCGGTATTATTTCCCGATTTATGGTAATCGGAATATGTTCGATTCGTCTGTTTGTAAAGTTGATGTGAACTGATTTAGCTTCATTTAGTTTTATTCTCCATCTTTTTGTCCATTTATATATTTGAGTTATAGCTGATTGTAACTTCTGTGTTGATTCTTCGTTGCTTTTTCCAACAGCTAAGATCGCCGTATCATCTGCAAAAGTTGCCACTGTGTTGTTTTCTAATGTAGGAAGATCATAAGTATATAGTAGGTATAAAACCGGCCCTAATACACTGCCCTGTGGAACTCCTGCATTGATTTCTTTCAATTCAGAAAATGTATCATCTAACTTAATCCTGAAGAACCTATCTTTCAAGTATGATTCTAGTATCTTAGCAAATTGCATTGGTAGAAGATTCCTTAACTTGTGGTTAAGTCCTTCATGCCATACTCTATCAAACGCTTGTGCAACGTCTAGAAATACTGTTGAACAGACTTTTTTCTCCTCTAATGCTTTCTCAATTATACTGGTAATTCTGTGTACTTGATCAATTGTTGAGTGTTGGTTGCGAAAACCGAACTGATGATTTGGGATCAAGTTTTTACTCTCGATTATCGGATTTAATCTTTTTACCAGAAGCTTCTCAAAGAGTTTGGACATGACTGGCAATAGCGAAATTGGCCTATAAGACGATGTTATGTGTGGTGGTTTCCCAGGTTTTGGGATCATAATTACTTCTGCAATTTTCCATAAGCTTGGTACACATTTGATTCTAAATGCTGCATTTATAAGATTGGTGAGTTTCACCAGAGCTTTCCTTGGCAGTTCTTTTAAGATTTCTGCAGTAATAAGATCGTACCCAGGAGCTTTTTTCGTATTCATATTAGCTGTTATCTCACGCATGACTTCTTTTGGTGTTGTGGGTAGGATTTCTGTACTTTCTTGCACAGCTTGTTCAGTTATTATCTCGGCTTCCAACGTTTGGTCTTCATGTGGCTGGAATATTTTTTCGAGGTGTTCGGCAAATTCTCGAGCTTTGTCTTCATTATTTCTAGCCCATTTCTCACCTGCTATTTTTATTGGGGGAATCTGCATTATTGGTCTTTTGATTCTTTTGGTTGCTTTCCAAAGAGAATAATCAGTACTGTTATCATTAGTTAATTTTCTTAAATAGTTGCTGATTGATTCATCTTTCAATTCTTTGATCTCTCTTCTTAATTGTTGAGTGAGGTTGTTCAAATGAGTTTTATCTTGGGGGGCCCTTGTTTGTTGCCATACTCTTCTCGCTCTTCTTTTTTCTGCGAGGAGTTCCCTAATTTCCATAGGGTAATTGTTTCCCTTGATTTTCGTTTTAATTTCAGGAGTATTTTCCCAAGCTGATTGCTGTATATCGTTTACAAATTTGTGAACTTCTTTGTCTAATTGTTCTTCAGTCTTTAATGGAACCATTAAGTTAATTTTTTCTTCTAGCGATAGTCTAAAGCATGCCCAATTAGTGTGATTATTTACTAGGAATGGGTTTCTTTCTTTCTGAATGATTTTTTCACTTAACGTTAGAAGTATTGGTGAATGATCAGAGTTTAAGTCGTGGCTTTCATCTACTTGTACATAATTTACAGATATGTTCTTTATTATAAAGAAATCAATCAGATCTGGCACTTTGTTTGGATCAGTTGGCCAGTAGGTTGGTTTTCCAGTTGAGAGGGCTTCACAACTGCATTTTCTGATAGCTTTTAGGAGTTCTTTACCCTTAGTTGTTGTTAATCTGGATCCCCAGTGGACATTTTTTGCATTAAAGTCTCCTCCAAGTACAAATCGTTTTCCTAATTTACTGAGGAACTCGAGATAATCTTTTTCTTTCATTGAGTGCTTCGGTGGGCAGTAAATACTAGCAATACAAATAGAAGTACTTTTGGATTTGACAATAACAGCAGTTGCTTGTATTTCTTCCGTTTCATATTTTAACTCCTCATAGTGATGAATACTATTTCTAATTATAACAGCACTACCTCCTTTAGCAGTGTTTCCAGGGTGAATAGTGTGATATATTTGATAATTTTTGAATTTAATGTTTGATTGTCTAGTGAAGTGTGTTTCCGTGATGAGACATACATCGATTTTTTCTGTGTCCAGGACCACTTGCAGTTCTTGTTGATGTTGCATCAGTCCATTGGCATTCCAACATAAGATTCTAAGATCTTTGGCCATTTTTCTGTTTAGGGATGGCTCCCTTAGTGCTGTACTCTAGTTTCTGTAATCGCTCATCAAATGTATTTAGTCTGCTTAAAATTAATTTAAGTGTTTGACTTATATCGTCATTTTGAGCAGTTTTTCCTGGATTTCCGTTGCTCATCATTACTTGAGCATAAGTCATTTTACCAAATTGTGCTTGAGTAGTTCCCGACACTCTACGATTTACTTCGGGTCGGTTCATCTTAACCGCTTGTTTCCTGGATGAACTTGGATTTTTAGCAATCACGTTCTTATTTTAGATGTTTTGCAGTTCAATAGCAACGCTGCATCCTCTGTAGTTAGCCGGATGGTTTTCTCCACAGTGAACGCATTTAGGTTGAACATTTTGGGCTTTTACACAATCTTTGGTATGATGTTTACCTAAACATTTGACACACCTAGGTTCCCTGTTGCAATATTTTTGTGTATGTCCATAGGCTTGACATTGTTTACATTGTGGTATAAGCTTAGACCTTCTTAGAGGCTGAATAACCACTTTGCACCCCAAGATGTACTTAATTTGATAAATTTTTTCGATATCTTCATCAGTATCGAAGGTCAACATAAACATGTTGAGAGGTACTTTGCCTCTCCGTTTTAGCTTAATCGATGCTTCAGTTGCCTTAAATCCTTTTGCTTTCAGGTCATCAATTATTTTATCTGGTTTACACGTAGAGTGTAAGTTTTTAGCCATGACCCTAATTGGTCTGGTTTGTTTATCTTCAAACGTGTGCCAAGCACGTTTTTCTTCATTTAACATTTTTGTCATTTTTCTGTATGTTTCAGCATCTTCTAAGTTTATTTTGATGGTGTTTCCATTCATCACCTTTGCATTAAACTTATCTGTAGCAGTTATTGTTTTTATTTTTTCATAGAGTACATCGTAGTCTTTGACTTCATCTATTACTATTGGTGGTGGTGGAGGTATTTTTTTTGGTTGTTTCTGGATAATATTTGGAACATTATCCTTTAATTGAGGTGGGGAGGGCGTATTCTTCCGTCTCCTTTTTTTTCTCCCACCTTTAACTCTAATCCACTCAGTTTCTCGAGCTAGTTCTTCTTCATCCGTATGATACTCTTGTGGAGTTGTATCGTGATGTCGATAGAAATAAATCGAATAAATATTGCCGATACTGTCGTCTCAGAGGTCATGAAATTGATGAATGCACTAAACGGGGAAAAGTTCAGGTATCCAACTCTCATAATAATTCGAATCCAACGAAAAAAAATTTGAATTCTGTGGATAATAAAAACGAAATAAAACCCATTATAAAGTGTTACGGTTGTAATGAGCCCGGTGTAATTAAAAGCAATTGTCCCAAATGTAAGTCTAACCAACCATCCACGTCGATATGTTCAACTAATTTAGATCATTCGAACCGTCAAATAACTGAAAATGGTGATGACGACATCATTGCATCTGCACTAAAGTCATTTTCGTTTGCTTCGTTATCGTCAACTATTCAACCCCATCCTCGTCCTCTTGTTATTATTCAAATTCTTAATGAAACAGGATCGGCATTGATAGATACCGCGGCAAAGTCATGCATTGCCAGCGAGAAATTGTCAATAATTCTTCAAAAACATTATTTGGAATTTGATACCATTAATTTGCCAATTATATTAGCCGATGGCTCTGAGAAAACTTTGGTATCGCTTGTGTTTAAGGTTGACGTCATGTTAAAAAATAAACTAATACCAACCTCTTTTATTGCATTCCCTGAAGCTAACATTCAACATACCCTACTTGGTATAGATTTCATAACAGCAGTACAATTAGTCTTAGATTTTTCCAATTCAAAATGGAAATTTGCTGACTCGGAAAATTGGTTCGAAATGATTTATGAGCATGATCCTCCTCGAAAATTGGTCGATGTTTTTTCATTACAAATGCTTTTCGGCAATGAAGGATTACAATTATCTGTTGATGAAAAAATTAAAGTAAATAGTTTGCTTATACATTTGGCGATTTTCACGCTAGGGGGAGAACCTACTTCGTTCGCCGAACATCGTATTGTTTTAGATAATCCTAATTGTACTCCAATTGCAGTTCCTCCATGTAGATTGAACAGCGAAAAGCAAAATATTCTGAAGACCGAAATAGATAAAATGCTACAAGATGGTGTCGTGGAGGAATGTGAGTCACCTTGGGCGGCTCCGGTTGTGCTAGTACCTAAACCAGATAAGTCGTTTCGAGTATGTATTGACTATAGAAAGTTAAACGCGATCACAGTGGCTGACAAATACCCTATGCCTCAAATTGATGACCTTTTACAATTAGCTAAAGAAACTGTATATATGTCCACCATTGATTTGAAATCCGGTTATTGGCAGGTGCTTGTTGCTGAAGCTGATCGTGACAAAACTGCATTTGTTACCATATTTGGCCTATATCGTTTTAAAAGAATGCCTTTTGGCTTAAAAAACGCATCTGCAACCTTTTAGAGGCTAATAAATCGATTCAAATCGGGGTTACCTGATATCATAATTCTGGCGTATCTAGACGATATAATTGTTTTATGGAAAACCTTTGAACAACACTATAATGATTTGAAACGCGTTTTCGAGCATTTAAAACAGTATAATTTGGTTGCCAATCGAGATAAGTGTTGTTTTTTTAAAAATGAAGTTAAATATTTGGGACACCTAATAACTACCATAGGTATCAAAGTCAACCCAGGAAAAGTCAGCGCAATTAAGAATATGCCCCTACCAAAGAATATCCGCCACCTTAAGAGTTTTCTCCAGACGTGTAGTTGGTATCGTAAATTCGTCCCAAATTTCGCCAATATTTGTAGACCATTGAGCGAGTTAACTCGAAAGGCATGAAAATGGAAATGGACAGACCAACATAGTATTGCGTTTCAAACACTTAAAGATCTTTTAGTAACTGCTCCGATTTTAAAACAGATTGATGAAACACAACCATTTATACTTCGCACAGACGCTTCGAATTACGCTCTGGGTGCCGTTCTCCTCCAAGGTGTAGGCCCAGATGAGAGACCAATCGAGTATGCAAGCCGTTTACTATCCTCGGCGGAACGTAATTATAATACCACCGAAAGGGAAGCGTTAACAGTTATATGGGCACTAAAAAAATTTAGGGGATATATTGATGGTTCAGAAGTTGAAGTGAGTACGGACCACCAGGCTCTTAAGTGGCTTATGTCCCTACGAAGTCCTTCAGGATGTCTCGCTCGATGGGTCCTATTAATCAAATCTCATAATATCAAAATAACATATACGCCTGGTAAAGCGAATGTGGTAGCTGATATGCTATCTCGGCCTTCATGCGAAGATAATTCCACATGTGGCATATGCTCAATTCAAATTGATGTCCCACAAAAAGGTTCTAGAGTGATTCGTCAATCTCAACTTGAAGACGAAGCTCTCCGGGGAAGTTCCTACAAACTAGCAAAACACAAAAAACATCATTTTTATATTCGAAAATCAATTCTCTTAAATCGAAATTTGTTGATAAATTTTACCCCCACCTTGCTACTAACACGAACACCAAAAAATTTAAATGTTTAAATTTGATGACGATTTCGATTCACCAAGAGGAAGCAATCCGGCTCGATGAAAGATGATCTTTCTGCTGTCAAACTGTTCGATTTGTCAAGAAAAGTCAATCCGTCGAGCAAAATTGTTGTTGGTTTACGAATCTCGATTTTTTGGCAGATTTATTTGACAGCAAAAAGATCATTTTTCATCGAGCCAGATAAAGAATAATGAGCAGGGAAATAGGTACAACAACATTTACTCTCCATCGGAGCTGAATAATTTTGTGCCGTGTATTCATGGATTTGTTTCTGTTCATTTTGCATGATGAATGTTTGATTTAACGTTATTCGTAACTGCCAAAATATCTTGTAACAAAAATTAAATAAAATGCCATCGCCGGGAGGAGGAAGCGATTTATGGCTGTTTTGATTCCATGACATTTGCTCGAAAAACATTTCCTCGAAAAACATTTTCTCGAAAAACATTTGCCCGAAAACATTTGCTCGAACAACAATTACTCGAACGTCATTTCTGGTAAAATTAATAATCGAAAAATTCTTCAAAAAAATCGCGCGATTTTTTTGAAGAATTTTTCGTTTATTAATTTTACCAGAAAATGATTATTGAATATTAATTAAATGCTATTTTGTTTTTAACTTTTTTTAGATTTTTAATTAAATATTTAAATTTGTTTGGTTACTTTTATAATACAGTATTGTATGCAATTGCAGTTAAATAATCGGTGATTTCCATAATTGAATATTTCTCAGCAACATTTTTGATTCTTTTATCTAAATCCCGATATTTTTTGTGTTTTGGAGGCATTGGAGTTCCAGCAAGAATTTGCTCGAGAACTATTTCATTTTTTGATTGTTCTAGTTGAGTTTTTTCAAAAAAAAAAATCAACAGATGGATGTTCACAACCAACTAACCGGGAAAATCCATTATGCCAACCTTCAACGCAGTTATTTGTTCGAGCAGAATCTTCTAGTGTTGCAGTATAAACATTCTACGATTCAATACAATACCTGGGATTGCGCCTACCAGTTTCATTTTTAGACCGCACATCAAATCTGCCGATATAATTATCCTCAAAATAATCCAATATTTCATTAGCTTCTTCTGGGATAACATTGATTTCAGTTAAAGATTGGAAAGCGTTAATAACATCGGCCGGCGGCACAAATGCAACTGATAAAATCATACGAATTTTATGAGCGAACACTGCATCCTGGTCATATTGAGCTTTTAAGCCCACCTGACATATTTTGCGATATAAACTCTGGCCTAAATGAAAGAAGCAAAATTTTTGTTGAGCATCTGGAAAAGATACGGAAACTGCGTTTATAATAGCTTGTTCAAAATCTGACATTAAATGCAATGGTTTTAAATAAACATTTAGCAATTTTAACTGTTCGAATGGCATTTTGTATGATTCAGTTAATTTGTTCGGTAATAAGACATACACTAATGGTAAAGATTGCTTTTCTTTTATCCCATGTATGGTAAAAAGTTGATTAAAAATTAACGGTACTGTTTTAAAAGTACCATCAACGAACCACATGTCAGATTGCGCCAAAAAGTGAAGATTTCGTTGGGTTGAGAATATCAAAATTCGAGTTTCGGTAGGCCATGAATCATACAGCAAAAATGGATCACCCTGAAGAGTAACATTAAATTTTTCTTGTATAATTAAATCAATTAACGATTTTGGAATAACAGCGTTTCCTTGTCTTTGTCTGTGAATTGTGCGCTGCATGGATGGAATAGACGGCATATGGACTCTTACTGGATTATTTATGGCAACAGTAGATTCAGCAATAATATGTTGTGTATTACTATTGGTAGATATAGCTCTCTTTTTAATTTCAGTAAGGGTTTTTCTAACACCAACATTTGCTGAATTGCCAGCATGATTATGCTCTCCAACTTTCTTTATAATAACATCACCTTTGGTATTAATTCGTGCTTTACATCGATTTTTCCGATTATTCGTGCAAACCCAGTACGTAACATCATTATGCTGTTTATTTTTAATAAATACATAACCATCTACTAGAGGAAGCAAGGCTTATTTTTTGTTGTTTTTAAATTATCCATACTGGTTATCTACAAGGTTCGAAATTTTATTTTATTTTATTAAGTTTATTCTATTTTAAAGTTTGTATATTTATCCTTACCAACATTGTTTAATTTTTATATGTTTAAATAGTAAACATTATTGTTGAACTAATAAATATTTTGGTTGAATGACATTTCAATTGTTTTGGTTGAAAACATAGACTACTTATTTCAAGTTTTTTTTCGAGAAAATGTTTTTTGAGTAAATGTTCTTAGAGCAAATGTGGTTTTATTCATTTTAGTGAAAGTGTTTTTCGAGCACATAATTTTTGAGTAAATGTTTTT
Organism: Tipula vernalis; assembly: GCA_958295665.1. NCBI lineage: Eukaryota > Metazoa > Arthropoda > Insecta > Diptera > Tipulidae > Tipula > Tipula vernalis. The sequence goes on along the minus strand of OY282560.1, from coordinate 115,224,145 downwards.
ATAGAATATTTTTTCCGAGTAAGTGTCTGGGTACCGGCTGTTTTTAAAAAAATTTATGCACACACTGTGTCTTGCAAAATATATTTTAAAACTTTTAAAATAAGCGAGAACACATCAAATCTTAAAAAATATTTGTCGTCCGGTCGTCCCATCCTGACCGGTAAGTTATACAATATTACTTTTTGTCGATTGTAACGAATCTTTAGCTATTTATTTGAATGTATATGTTTTATATATTTACAGACAATGACGTTTCACTCCACTGCTACGTAGATAAATAATTAATTTACTTTTATAATTGAGATTATGTATTTTACAAACTCTTTAATAATCTGCGTTCAGCTTAAAAACAGAGGCTGTAGCTCTAGCAAGCGGTAGCGGAACTCGCAGTTTAAAACGTTTATTCCCAAGAGAGAATGGTTTACTGATGACAGTAACAAAGAAGCCTCGAGCGTTGCAAGTACTGATTTAACATATGATCGATCTCATGAAATCGAGAGATTACCACCACCACCAAAGAAAGGAATCCCAACCCGCCCAAACAACTTAAATCAGTTAATAATTGGTGGATCACTACAAAGGATTACCTGATATTCAGGTAACCAATTTATGATACAACACCACACTAATTTTGTTCCATCAAGTTATTTTTGATCTAATATTCATTTGTTTATTTTTCAGAGTCCATTCGAAGTAGTGAACGGCAATGGATTTCGTCGTTTGATAAACACCTAATTTTAAAATTCCTTCTGTGGATACTATAAAACAATGACTAGATGGTATGTACGATGTTACATTACTAAAATATCAAAAGAAATTTAACGATGGTCACATTGAATTTTATGCTTTGACAAGTGATATATCGAACGAATTAAAATCTAAACATCTTTCGACGAAACAACTGAATAATCGCCACACATCGGCAAATATTGCAGATCACTTAAACGAATGTTACGAAAATTTCGGCTTAGAAAAATTAAACATTGGTGCGCCGCATTGGCGGCCAATTATGAATGAGAACTTGCTAGAAAGTACAAACGGACCGGATATTCTAACAACAGCCGAATTCTCATTCAAGTTCAAAGGCTACTTCTAATTTTACATTTGTTCGAATATGTGACGTTCGAATACGTCTATGGGTCTCGTGTATTTTTTGTAGAAAACAACCTGTATTTTAAAAATGCTGGCTTTAGTCGATCTATTGAAACCACGACCTCTTTGTCCCTTATTTTCAATTTGAAATATTTATCGTGTCGTTTGAGAATAAGGAATGGACCGTCGTATGGTGGTTGCAGTGGGCCTTGTACTGCATCAATTCTCACAAATGCATGTGAGCATCGTCCGAGCTCTGCATGTACGAATGTCGTTTCCTTTGCGTGTCTTGCAGTTTGTACCGGTTGTAATTTTTGCATTTTCCCTCTCAAGTCGGAAATAAACTCGTGCTCCTTTGAATTGTTAGCTGTTGTGCTAAAAAATTCGCCAGGTAGCAAAATCGTTGTTCCGTATAACATCTCTGATGTCGTTCCACCTAAGTCGGGCTTAAAGGTGGCCCTCATGCCCAAGAGAATGGTAGGTAGAACTTCCACAACCATCGTGCCATCTTCCTATTAATCCATTTGCTGCTGGATGGTAAGCCGTCGTCCTTATTAGTTTGAACCCGAACAGTTTTCCAGAGATGGAGAGAACCATGGATTTAATAATGCAGAATTGAACACGCTGATGCAGATAGTCGTAAAAAGCCAAAATTGACCATCATCAAAATAGCCATATGGAATGCAAATGGCCTAGCACAACATAAAGTGGAGGTACATGGATTTCTCACCGTGCACAATATTGAGATAATGTTAATATCTGAAACACTGCTGTATTGATTAAGAGAAGATTAAAACACTATGAACTTATGAAATATGAGAAAGAACATATACTAACTAAGGGCATTCCACGTAAATATGCTAAGGCCACGGATTGCTATGATCTGCCGTCTACTTAATATTCCTCTGATCACACCAGCTGATATTGATGCGGCGACAGAAAATCTAAAGATGTCATGACATTAATAGCTGAAAGGGCTTCATCCGTCATAAGTAGTTCTGAAAAAGTTAACAAAGTGTCACCTAATATAAAGGAACTAATCGAGGAAAAATTCGCCGGCAATGGCAGCAAACAAAATTACCGTTATTGAAATGGAAATTAAATCGAGCTATATTAAGGCCCTAAGATTTGCTTTGCGAGAAGAAGAAATTCAGAGCGTCTAGAACTATTTAAGTGATCTCTCGGCAACCGAGGGAACAGATTACTCTTTGTAGAAGGCAACAAAAATTTTAAAATGGCCAACAAATTCGAAACCATCGATTAGACTACCAACTGGAGCAAATGGATGATGGTTTATCCTAGAAACCTATGAAGTTTAATTAGATTATAGTTTAATTAAACATGATCTCATTACTGGAAAAATTAAGGGAATTACCAGATAAATAAATGTATAAAACTAATAACATTTGTATTCAACGCGATCATGCGAACCAGTTATATGCCTCAAAAATGGAAGATGTCTTTGATCACAATGATACATAAGCCAGGAAAAAATGAAACGCAGATCTCATCATATCGTTCAATAAGGATGCTACCCACAATCTCAAAGCTATTTGAAAAAATGTTACTAACGAAATTGAAACCAATATTAGAAGAACGGCGCGTTATTCCAGACCATCAATTTGGGTTCCGAAACCAATACATACTTTAGAGCAAGTACAAAGAATTGTAAATGCAATCAAAATCACCTTCGAGGAAAGAAATATTGTTCTGCTGATTTCTTGGATATCGCACAAGCCTTTGATAAAGTTTGGCACGATGGACTAGTTTACAAAATTAAAGAGCTTCTACCGAAGAAATTTAACTCATTTTTGGGAAACATGGTAAAACAAAATAACGCAACTAGCTGCTTAAATGATATTAATGTAGGTGTCCCGCAAGGCAGCGTTCTAGGACCAATATTATACTTGTTGTACACAAGACCATCCTGGTATCACACAATAACCCCGAAATTGCCTCAAAGGAATTACAGAATCATTTAAACAAAGTCGCGGACTGGCTGAAGGGATGGTGAATAAAAGTGAACGATGACAAATCAACTCACGTCACATTCAAGCTGGACAAACGCACCTGTCCACCAGTGAAATTAAACGATAAAAACATTCGACAACAAACGAAGGTAAAATGCTTAGGTTCAAACAGAGAACTCCTGCAACGAATCCAAGCGAAAATACTTCGTAGTATTACCATTGCTCCGTGGTACATTCGAAATAGTAGTATACATGCCGACCTTGGAAAGAATTCAGTTCGAAATAATTAAGCCAAAACGTGATTCACTGTTTAACTGTAAAAATACCGGTGCCATACTTGTTTTATACTCCAATTTTGGTGGACATATTTATAAGATAATGTGATTTATTTTATGCAAAGCGAATTTAAGTGCCTACAATTTGATCAAACAAGTCTTCTAATATCGTAAAAAATATAAATGAAATAGAATCAATTAATAATTTCATTGTTTAGAATCATGCCACGTGGAATATCTTTGTCAGCTGAAGAAAAGAGAAAAATCGCTTCATATTTCGATTCTGAATATTCTATGTACAATATCGCGACGAAAACCAATAGGCCATTTACCGTATACGAAATTACATCATTTTGGGTGAAAATTATAACGCACAGAGCTGAGCTGGAAGGAAATCTTCCATAAGCTTCCGAATGAAACGAGAAATTTCAAAGAAAGCAACGATTTGCAAAATGACATCGATAAAAATAAAGAACGTTTTAAATTTCTCCATTACCGCAAGACACGTAACAAAGAGTTTTATCAAGTAACGCAAATGTAAAATGGACGAAAAGAGCTCAGAAACCTAAGTTAACTGAGCAATATAAAAGTGGAAGATTAGCTTTTGCACAAATAAATAGATTTTGTTAATAAGTGGAAAAATTTTGTTTTCTCTGATGAGAAAAAATTTAACTTTGATGGCTCAGATGGCTGCCAATATTATTGGCGCGATCTCAGAAAGGAACCACCAAAAAAAACATTTCATGTAATTTTTGGTGGTGCCACAGTAATGATTTGGGGCTCGTTTAGTTTTAGTGGTTCACTTCCGATAGCTTTCATAAATACAAGAATGGTTTCCAAAAAGTACATAAAACTTTTGAAGACATCATTAATTGATCATGAAGAATCTGGTGGAGCTTTGATCGACGTTTCACGGCTAACAAAACAATGGTTTGAATAATGTGACATTAACTTATTAGGATGGCTAGCATTTTCACCCCCATAAAAAAGCTATGAGGGGTTTCAAACCCCATAGAAAATCTATGGGAGCTACTGGCACGTGTCGTGTATGCCATTGGTAAACAATTTTCTAACACGAATCAATTATCAGAGGCTAGTCGCGCTTCGTGGCGTGGAATTAACATTAAAACTCTTCAATCATTAGCTAATTCAATGTCATCAAGCATTTTTGAAATAATTAAGAACCGTGGAGGTAATAATAAATATTAAATTTTGCAATTTTAACTTAATCTTTCATGTTATTTAAATTATTTTATAATTATGTTCATCATAAATTCGAATTTTTTTAATTAAATGGCATTGTAACAAGAAATAAACATTTTAAATTAAAGCTTATTTTCCGATTATAAGAAAAGTCCTTAAAAACTCATTCTCGTTTTATTAAATATTATTCTAGTGACCAAAAAACTTAAAAATTCGACCTATTTTATAAATAGGTCCACCACTGTATATATTTTACAATGTAATTTACGAGAAATCAGTAAATCATTTTTACTCGTACGAGTAAAAACGTCTTTCATGTGAGTAGGCCGGGAGTAGTCCATAATTCATACTTTCAATATCCCGACAGGACAAAATCCCCACTTTTCTTAAAAATCCAGACTCGACAATTTCCAGACAGGATAAAATACGGACATCACAAAGTTCAGACAAAACAAAATACGGACAAGATGAAATCCCGACAGGGCGAAATCCAGATATACAAAAATTTATGAATCACGTACATATATAAACACTGAAAAATTTAAAAAAAATTGGGAAATTTTATTTAGTTTGTTCATTTTCATGTTCAGTTAAACCTAATTTAAGAACTTAAACGCAAATAACATTAATAATTCAAAAAAATGCCTTTTTGGCGTTGAAAATAATAAAAAATCAGTCTCCCAATTAAAACAAAAAAAAAAAAATAAGAATAAATTAAAAAAAATGCCTTATATTAGAGACAGATGTGTGGCTATGTTTTTCGAAAAGGCGTCTTTAGAATAATTTTTTCTTTCACCAATTATGATTTTAAAGCAATCTTCGTTCTTCGCGTTACAGCGCCTTTTTGGTTGATTTCCACCGGCATTGACTTTTTCTATCTTTGTGTCTACCACTATTTGTTCTTTATTTAAATTTGAAATTAATTTGAAAATATTTGTGTGTTTAGACTCTATTAAAGATGATAGCCTTCTATGTCAGGCCTCGATTTTATTTTGTGTACGTGGAAGGTTAAACACGATATTATCATACAATATACTGACCAGAAAGAAGGTGAATACATGAGAAGATGTTTTCCTCGTTTTGATTTCTTACCAAAAAAAAATCTTCTAAAAATATTGCTATTTTTAAAAAATCTCGGTTTCCAGTTTTGATGGCTTCATAGTAATCACAAAACTCATTAGCTTTTACAAAAGCAAGAGCTTTTAGTTTTCTTAAAATAATACCCAAACATAAAACAAGTTCATATACAAATTCATTATAAGCACGCTCGCTTTTTTCGGACATTAATCAATAAACAAGAGGAACTATTTTACTGCAAGCATCTGTTCCTACACGACCGTGTATGCTAAACAGCTTTCGCAGCAATAATGGTATTACTTTGAACGTACCATCCACAATCCAAAACTTGGACTTTGATAACAGGCGGATATTCTTCAAATTTTTTAATAGAAACTAAAAATTCCTATTGATGTTTTGCAATTGCTCAGGGATTTCGATGTCGTCAATACATTTGAGCTGCTTCAACTGCAGTTTTTCTCTCTGTCTATATATTCTTTTCTGCTGTGCAGATGAAGAAGACAAATATTTTCTACAAAGAGGATTACATTCCGCAGTCACAGAGGATATTATTTGGCATGGTTTTAATATGGTCGCGGTTGCATTTTTCTTAATGGAGGTATTAGCTTTAACGATGTGCGCATCCGAAGCGTATGGATCGCGATTGTGCTCAGTAGGGTTTACTTTGGTTTTTGTGTTGTCCATATTCATCGATTAAAGTCGTAAGTCGTAATCCTTCCTTTACAGTAGTGCGATTTTCGTTTTTCACAAATCCAGTACACTTTTAGATTTCGCTTTTTATCTGATTTTACATGATATAGAAATCCATTTAAATTTTGTTTCAATCCACCTTTGTTAGGTTTCAATATTTGTATGTCCACAACCATATTCAAATTTATACTTGAAATTGCTTACTTGTAATTAAGTGCACAAAACCACAAATTTATTTATTATTTTAATGTGTTTTATTGGTGGTTTGGCATCTATTGGAGGGGGGGATCAAAGTTGAGTAGATTAATCTATCAGCTCCGTAACCTTCCAGTAGGGTGCGCATCACGTGAGCTGTTCTAGTCTTGTCATTAGACAGCTGCGTGATGGGTACAATTGTGTAAGAGGTAACCTGTTCACAATTCGCAAGTGTACGTACTGCCTCCTCGTGGCAACCGCTGGTAACTAAGGCCATTTGGCAAATTTTTGGCCATTTGGCACATGCTAAAGTACGGCGCTAAAGGAGAAAACCTTGACAAAAAACCCTAATCTAAGGTGGAACAGCATATGCCGATGGATGAATGGCTGATCGGTTAATCAGTCCAAAATATGCGGACTCTGGATACCAGGCATCCTCCAGTTTTATTTAGCCTTCCTGTAGTAAAGCTGGGTGACCTAACAGGCGATTGTGATTTGCAATTCCGAGCAGCTCGTAAGAGTAAAAGCAAACGGAATACGGGGCAGGAGTAGGAATATATGGGAGTGGGACAACCCTCTCGAGGTCCTTGGGCTCCAATGCTACCGTCTTTTTAGCGAAACTACATGCTGTAGTAAACATCTAGGAGGGAGAGCAATAAGCCCAGATAGTATGTATCACGTACCGGGAGGCACTATTGTCAGGTTCATTAAGAACCTGAATATTGACTGGACGGGTAATTAAGCAGGGTCCAGCACAATACATCTTTTAGGTCGCAGTGCTTCAATAATAATAATAATAATAATAATAATAAAGTGTTTCATTTATTGTTTTACAACTTAATTTTAAGAAATACTACCCATAGATATAGATATATAATACGTAGGTATGATTTATCTTACTAGACCACTATTTGACTATCTCCATTGACATAAAACTCAATTTTCATTTTTGCGCAGCTGTATCATTACATTTTAGTGATTCCCCATTTTATATTGCAAGAATCGTAAAGTTTTTGAAATAAATACATTAAAGCCATATTCACACTATGCATGTGCAGTTTTATTACCACATTTAACATTTCTGAGTTTTCTTGGTTATATGAGTTACGAACCGAACGGAGGATATTATAATATGTATATACATATATACAGACAGAAAATCCAGATAAAAAATTCAGACAAATGTAAAACGCGCGCGCGTTTAAAATTTGTATGGATTTTCTGTCTGGATTTTCTATCTGGATTATGTCTTGTCTGGATTTTGTCTGGTCTGGATTTTGTCTAGTCTGGATTTTGTCTTATCTGGATTTTATCGTGCCTGGATTATGACTTTCGGGATTTTGTCAATCAAGATTCTGTCTTTCGGGATTTCGTGGTACACCCGAGTAGGCCATTATCCGTTTTTAATTCGCATCTTTCAAAATTCAAACCAACTTCTTGACTTTCAGTAGGTATAGGCGCCTTAAGAACATTCTCGTCAATAATACTTTTTCGTAATTGTTCGATTTTTTGCTCAGCAAGCAAAGTTTATTCACCCCGATACTTCAATATTGATAAATTTTCTAATAAGCAACTGGTCACAAGTGTCTTGTTTTAGATTAGTGACTTGTTAACAATTAACTATCTTATTTAAAAATGTACAAAAGTAGTTGCGTTGTCATCAAACGACAGCTAATTGATTTATTCGCACTACATTCAAACAAATTTGATTTGTGCATTTGCAATGTGTGAAAAATGACGTCGTAGTCTAGTGTAATTATCTGTATGCATTCGGCTCTCAGACAGTTGTTGTAAAGAAAAATAATAAACATTTGACTTTTACTCTCTCTCTCTCTCTCTCTCTCTCTCTCTCTGAATGCAATGCACGGATGATTCATTTCAAATGTTTGCAATGGTTTATTGGTATGTAAATGTAGAGTAGAAACGCAATAAAAAAACTTTTACTATCGCACAAACACATGCCCGGTATAGTTATCGTAAATTATAAAAAATAAACAAATTGATAGCCAATTCCTATGAAATGTGTTTGAAAAAAGACACAAAAATAACCAAACCGGTTAAGCTGTTTTATTATACTGTAGTGTTTTGGTAATTCGAGAGAGAATAGTGTGTTCGATAATAATAATATTGGCTTTGGCACTGGCAGTTTCTATTTAAATTTACAATTGTGAAGTTTGACTTTTTTTTGTTTTGGGCACCAATAATATTTGTTTTATATTTAATTAATTAAGAAAATACTGAAAATGAATGAAAACGATCGGCTAAGTAATTAAATTAATTTGTTTTACGTTAGAAATTTAGTTATTTACTAGCTGCTACATAATTTTTGTATAAACTACGTGCAATGGCGCGTTATCTTATCTAGAATAATAATGGTGTTAAAATATTTGTATAATTCATTTGGTTATGTGTGTTCAATTTTACAAATTTCGTCTTTGATTAATCAATGTTTTACTTTGGAATTGTGTAGATACCAATCAACAGTACTATGGGCATCCATCACAGCCCGGTTTTAATGCTGGATATGGATCACCTCCGGGCGTAATTCCACAACAAATGGGATATCCACAATATCCACAACAAGCGGGATATTCTCCACAAGGGGCCGGATATCCACCACCACAACCCCAACAATTTGGCACCGTGTATATAGATCCGGAAAATCCTGGCGACGACGATGAAGCTAAAGGATTTGCTTTCACGGACGAAAGTATCCGGAAAGGATTCATCAGAAAAGTCTACGCGATTTTAGGTGTAAGTATTTAATATGTCACAATACAGTTATTCCGCTAAATAATTTACAAAATTATTTTTCCTTTAAGGCTCAATTAGGACTAACTTGTGGTGTGATATCGCTATTTTTATTTCACGAGCCAACAAAAATATGGGTTCAACAAAATCCGTCCATTTGGTGGATTGCCTTTATTGTATTAATTGTCACCATGATTCCATTGGCATGCTGTGAAAGTGTTCGACGCCAATCACCGATGAATTTTATATTTTTAGGTTTATTTACACTGGCACAATCATTTTTACTCGGCACTGTTACAGCAACATTTAGTTCTACAGAAGTGCTGCTCGCCGTGGCTATTACTGCAACGGTTTGTTTTAGTCTGACAATATTTGCATTCCAGACGCGTTGGGATTTCACAGTCATGGGCGGAATTTTATTCGTGGCTCTTATTATTTTAATATTGTTTGGTATCATTGCGTTAATTTTCCCAGGCCGCACGTTACAAATTGTATACGCATCGGTTGGAGCATTACTGTTTTGTGTATATTTGCTATACGATACCCAATTGATGATGGGTGGCAAACATAAATATTCGATTAGTCCAGAAGAATACATATTTGCCGCTTTAAATCTGTATTTGGATATAATTAACATTTTCATGTACATTTTAATGATTATAGGCTTGTCACGAGATTGAGCCGTTTAGCAAGTTTATATTTTTACTGTTGATTTTTGTAATTTTTGTATTTTTTTAGGATTCGCATTTAGTTAATTTTTTTTTGTTTTTATGTAAATAATTTATTGACAAAAAAATTCGGGAACTGTAAACCAAGTCTTCTATAATTAGCTTTAGTTTTGATTTATTAAGCACCAACAGGTATTAAGATACTTTAAACCATGTATTGGGTTATATAATATAATTGAAATTTAAATACAATTTTATGAATTTTAAATTTTGTAATAAATGTTAAAACCATTAAAGAAATTAAAAATTAACAAATGGCTTCTGGGCACATATTCTTGATTTCAAACGAAAAATGTCGCCGGTGACGTATATAAAGAGAAGTTACAATATACGTTACGTTTTCCAGTAGTGATTAAGAAACTGAAGCAGTTTGAACGATTTGGAAGGACGACTAGTTGACCTACATTACGGTACCTAGAGTTAAGCACTGTACACGAACACCCCAATTGTCATACACCCCAATTCTCATAGTCGTATCCAGCGCTGTCGCAATAAAAAAAAAATGCGTACCTCAAAAAATTAATTTGGGTGCCTCAAGGTGCCTCACAAAATAAAAAAAATAAAAAAAGCGAAAACTTCACAATTGGTCGTGTTTCCTCGGGCAAAAAATAAAATATAAATAATATTATAATATAATATAGTATTTGAAAAAAAATATGGTTATATTTTTTATTACGTTTTGCCATAAAACGCACTCATTTATCACCAAAAAAAAAAACGTAGAATTTTTCTGGTTTAAAAAAAAAATATTGTTTTTTTTTATGCAAAAGAAACTTAATTAATAATTTTAAATAATTTCAATTTCCGTAATATATAATGGAGGGCTATTTGTGAATTCGATCCGAACGTATTCGAGTCTTCGAAGTATTGGAATCATATTTGAATTGAATCAGATTCGTTCGTTTCTTTTTTAAATCAAATACGAATCTTATAGTTTGAAGGGTCGAAAACGTTCGAATCGAATTCACAATGTGGATCTATGCTTTGAATTTTATTTGATGTTTCATCTTTGAAATCAAATCGATTAACAATCTGTTGGCATAGTTTAATATAATAGTTTTTACATCGTTTCTTGATGGTTAGAATACATTCAAGATTTAAGTTAGATTCTGTAATTTCCAACTCAGTTTTAGGCCCTATATACACCCTATCGATCTCTACAAAACAAGCGATATCTTTAAAATCCATTTCATTTAAATTATTTTCATCGATTCTACTTTAATGAAATTATGTATCACCATTATTAAGAAACTTTTAAGTGCTGGAAGTAATTTATAAATTTTAGGATTCTCGCTATGAAACTCTTTATTTAAATTGTTGGTTAATTTAAATAAAGGCCATAAAGTGAAAATAAATGTTGTTGTTTATATTTAAATTTGCGAAACAACACAAACTAAATCTTTTAAAGGGGAATCATGCTTTGTAGCAGAAACCAAATAAAATATGTTATAAATTATGAAATTTGGAACAAAATTTTAAAATTATTTTTCGGTGCCTCTAAGTGCCTCTAACTTTTTGGGTGCCTCACTTTCTCTATAAGTGCCCGGGAGGCACCAAAGTGCCTCTTTCGACAGCGCTGGTCGTATCACGTCATTTTTCATGACTATACCCTGTTGTACGACTGAGCGCTCCAAGAGCGATCAATGATCAATCACGGTGATGCTCTCTTATACCTCACCGTGATCATCACTTTACACCATATTTCGTAAAAAAAGGCACGAAAAAATGCGAACATTGTAATTTAACATGAAAAACCAATTAAAGAAAACCGAAGATTTCTTTTTTTTTTTTGCTTTATACTTCTGTTTCATATTTTTAACGTGCCATCTCAAACAAAATTTCTCGATTGCTCACGCAAAGTACAACTGGGTAGTCACATCACATCAATTTTGCGGTTCTCTTAGTCGTTTGTTACGACTAAAGTATTTTATAAGACAGATGTCACTTGATTTTTGCAAGTGACGTGACAAGCGAATACCACAAAATGGAAAGACGCAATTATTTTATTTTATATATTTTAAAATATTGTTTTTTGAATAATTTTATGCACTCTTTTTAATATTTTATTGTTTAAAATAATAAGATTGTTGTTATAAAATTATTTTATTTCTTATTTGCCTAATATATTTCAAGTTGCAGTCGTGTCACTTGGTTCGCCTTCAAGAATAGCAATTTTCAAGTGACGTGATACGACTATAGTCACATCACATGAAATGACATGACTATGGGAATTGGGGTGATAGTCGTGGTATATCAAGTGACGTGATGAGTCGTGTTACGTCGGACCAAAATTTGTATTGTTGAAGTCGGTCAAGCGACATTTTTGTTTTAAAATTATATACAAGTTATTAACAGTATTTATATATCAAAAAAAAAAAAATAAACTTTCTTTTACGTTCCATTTTAACCCTTCTACTTGGCCTTTCTCACTTCAAGTGAATTGAGGCGTAAGAAACGACGTCGACAGTAGGAATATTGAGGTGACGTGACTTTATTCATCTAAAGTGATGTGACACGACTTCGGTAATTGGGATGGAAGTGAATAAATTCATCACCTTCTTCGAAAAAGTAAGTCATAATAACTAGCAAGAGTCGTAATCAAGGACTTAAAAACTGTCATGTGAGGAAATGTTTTTCTTGTATACACAAATCGCGAATAATACAAATGTACCATAGTCCAGTAAGCTTCGTAAATTTAAAAGGGGTTAAAAAAGCTGCTAAAGAGACTGGTTTCGGATTTGGTTTTATTCTTATATGCTTTACAAAAAAAAAACAGTTTGGTAAGGGGGAGTTAATTATTTTTAGTTTTGCTACTCACCAAAAGCGCGAAAGGTTTGTTTTGGTTTCATGAACTTGAAAATAAAAATAACTAAGGTTTCACACTAAATGACACCTAAATGGTTCAAATCTCCATCCTAAATCACAAGCGCATGCTACAGCCCGGTTATTTGTTACTACGAAGTGTTATCGATCCAAACGTTTGAATGCACATACTAATAATTCTCTTGTTAATAAAGATGAAGAAAACAGGGAAGTGATTACAGTTGTTGTGTTTTTCTCAGAAGAGGAAATTTCGAATAGTGATGCGGAATCATCTAAACAAACAGTCACGTTTACACCACAGAAATCAATCCAAACAGCTAGATGTAATAATAGTTCTTGTATTAGTAATGGTTACCTACTTAGGTAATTCAGTTATAAATAATCCAATTTTCGAACTTTTAAATATTATTATTTAAATAAATGAATTGAGCTCTGGTAGGGAAGATTTAAATGTAGCATCTGGTCTTGTCCCCAATTTTAATTAAAATCAAATTCCGCAGTATAATTCGATTCCATAGTTTGCCAATTCGTTTCAAAATTCAAATAATCAAGTCAAACATTCGGACAGCAACAAACGATTCCGCTACTAACAACCTAATCATATCTTTCCGTTTCCTCTTACGATAGAAAACCTCAGCTATCAAACTGGAAAATTGAATTTGATAGCCCAACTGATGGTGTACAGGTAGAGAGCTTTATCTTTAGAGTGGAATATCTGCCTCGTCCTCACCAATTATCGGAAAATAATATGAGACATCAATTTGGGGTTTTTCTAAAGGGAACTGCTTCCAATTGGTATTGGCGTTACTTTGAGCGTAATCAGTTGTCTACCTGGGAGCAACTTAAGGCTGCGATTATCGAAAGATTTCAGGATCGTCGAACAGATGACGATATCGGTTAATCGACTTAAGAAAACAAAAAACAGGTGAATCGTTCATTGAATTTTATAATGCCATCCTGGCACTAACTCTGAGATTTCATGTCTCTATTCCTGACTCCGAAGTTCCAAGAATTCTACGGTATAACGTGAATGTAGGTCTTTAGAACCATACTGCTGATCAATTCATAATCTCATCATGTTCCTGACAAATGGTGCAAACCTCAACAATACGTAAATGAAATATCAGGCTCTGGAACAGAATATAGTAATATGACTCCTGCTAATGCTACTATGTATAAATCAAAATTATGTTCCAGATAATAATCGCAAATTTAATCCCATTTCAAAATGTAAATTATTCCTTTCAAATTGACACATTGCACTAAAATTCCAATTTTAATCCAAATTCACGAATATGAAAAAACAAGATCGTTATAATTCGCACATGACATAGAAAAGTAACACAACTCAAGTGTAGTGGCGTTTTCATATTTATTTTACAAAGCGAGAGACATCTTAATTTTAAAAATGTGAAATTTTGAGTTGTGTCACTATTCTTTGTCACGTACGATATTTGCTGGAATTGTTTTGATATAGTTTCGACAGGTCAAGTTTGTTGGGTAACAACTTCGCGTACACTTTGTATTGCATCTTGCACTGTCATGACCAGTAAGAGTCTCGATCAAGACTCTCAACTGTTCCTATCTCTAGTTAAATCAAACTTAGGGACCCTCGAATTAGGTGCACCAGCATAAAGTCTCGCAGTGCGGTAACTAAGAGACAAGCCACTGGTATTTTAATTCACTTAGAGCGCCGTTTTTCTGCTGTAATTTCACAAGTAAATTTTGTTGTCTCACATGGGTAAGAGCACATACCTCCCGGGGGGTAACCTTGGTAGTTTTTTTTCGAGGTTGTATCATTATCTAACTATACAATGTAAGAGCATAGATTCGATTCACTTTACAATGAGCAATACAAAATTGGTACAGGCATTAGTAATTGAAGGAAACGACGTACTATGTTCCAGCAACGTTGAGGAATAAGTACCCGATCAGATAATTCTCATCGAGACTTTCAATGCAATTCTTAGGGGTGACAGAGTGAGTAAAATCAGAATTGAAGAAGTCTGGTTCAGGCAAATGAACAGAAAGAAGCAACTCGTTCGTCTCATTTTCGAAAAGGTAAACTTATCATTTGATAGGCGAGGGGTATCCAATCCAGTTTAGAAGAATCATTTTTAGCCAACGCTCTATTAAGTCTAGCGACAGCAGATCGGATATTCATTTAGTGTTTTTGAGCTATCAAAGGAAACAATCCCAATCCAATTTACTTCGGTCTAGAAACGACCAAAAACGACCAAAAATTTGGTTGGCACAAAACCACTATTCTCGACGTTTTCAAAATCGTTTTCGAAACAGCAAAAAAAATGTCCGTCCATCTGTCTGGATGTGGAGTACCCATGGTAACTCGAGAACTGCTTATCCGATTTAAATTTTTTTTTGTCAATCTGTTTCTATTGTCAAGGCGGAGAATTGAAAAGCTTTTGGAATCTGTATGTTAAGAGGGTCGGGTACCTGCCAGACGAATTGGCCCAAAACCACCTGGTTATAAAAATATTTACCAAGTTTTTATGTATGCTGGTTTGAAGATTGAGTTGAGTTGAAGGTTTAGTTAGGGGTTAATTTGCGCATTGAGTTGAAGTTGAGTTGGAGTTCAGTTTAGGTTGCGCTGAGTTTGCGGTTGAGTTGGAGGTACCATTTCCGGGTTGAATTGGGATTGAGTTGGAGTTGAGTTGGGGTTCAATTAGATTCAAGTTTTACGCGAATATTATTTAAGACTTAAGAAAGGCCACTATTTAAAAATCATACCTCCATCTCCTTATTGAGGGATGATAATCAGGTCCAAAGTTACTGCGGAGGAATTTCTAAAACTTCACTAATTGAGTTCATTTTTGGATATTGATTGTGTATCATAATTCTTTTAAAGGTGATTTTGATGGTGATGGTGGTAGTAATTGTGACAGTGATGTCGATGGTGATTCTGATGTTTGTGGTGAAGATGATGTTGGTATTAGGGTATGATTGTACGATGATATGACGGTATGATGTTATGATGGTATGATGGTGTGACGGTGTGATGGTATGATGGTATGATGTAATGTTGACATGGTGATATGGTCGTATGGTATGATTGTATATGATTCTATGATGATATAGATGGTATGATTCTATTTTGCTCATTTCATGTATTACGGTGACGGTATGATGATATGATTGTATGATGGTACGTATCATTAGTAATAGTTGCCTTTTGAGGTATGTGAATTAAATTTCAATGAGAAGATCCAGCTTGCGGGTGAGTTGGGTTCCATTTGCGGGTTGAGTTGGGGTTGAGGTGGATTTGAGTAGAGATTGAGTTGAGTAGGAGTTAGCGGTTAAGTTGGTCTGAATTGAGTTCATGTTCGAATGTAGCTTTTTGAGTCGCGCTGATTTGAGGATTGAGTTGGACGTTGAGTTTGGAGTTAACTTGATATTGTTGATATAATTTTTCGGATCGTGTTGATTTGAGATTTGAGCTAGGTGTTAACGCGGCGTTGTGGTGTTGAATTCTGTTAGTTATTTATTTGGGAGTTGAGTTGGTGTTTGCGATGGAGATTATAATAAGTTGAGTTCATAAACGCATAAAGTTTTGGAACCGTGTTGATTTTGGGTATGAGTTTGTCTTGAGTTGAGGTTTGATTTGAGGTTGAGTTGGGATTGAGTTATGGTTGTGTTTAGGGTTGGGTTGAGTTGTGGTCGGGTTTGGGTTGAATAGCGTTTGATAAGAAGTTGAGTTGGATTGGAGTGAGGGGTTGAGTTTAGCGGTTAGTGGGAGATTTGATTGAGTTGATTTGAGTTGAGTTCATACACACATGTAGCTTTCCAATCAAGTTCATTCTGGGGTTGGGTTGGCCATTTAGTGCGGGATTGAGTAGAGGGTTGAAATTTGGGTCGAGTGAAGTTTAGTTGAAGTTAAGTTAGTTTTTAGTTAGTGTGCGTTGGGGTTAAGTGAGTTGTTCGGTTGAAAATTATTTAAGAGTTGATTTAGGGTTAGGTTAAGCGTTGATTTGAAAGTTAATTTGGTTGTGGTTAATTGGGTGATTGCGTTTAGGATTGCATGGCGATTGAGTTGGAGGTTGAGTCGTTAATTGAGTTGGAGGTTGAGCTGAATGTTAAGTTAAGAGGTTCAGTTAGGAATTGATTTGGTAGTCGAATTAATCAAGACTGAAGTTCTGATCCCCTTATGAGGTTTCAACCCTTTAAATTTTCTTTGAAAACAATAAATCGGAAACTCAATTCTAATTCGTTTTAAGAAAGGAATGCGGCTATTATTAACTTATTACTAATTTATTAATAAAATTTTGTTTAATCATTGCATCAAGAGATATTTAGTTCAAAATGACTTCAAAACAAGAATTCAATTTATTGCAACATTTTTGTATAATGACGGTACATCTGAAAACTTTGGTTCAATATTAAGTCCATTTCAATCATTTCAAACGTCACTTTGGATAAATTATCACGGATGATTCATCCAAAATGAACAAAAAGTAGAACACGTTCAATTTATTTTACAGTCCATCTTCGATAATCATTCTCGATGAAAGATGCTAACGTGGGTCATTTTGGATGATTCGTCCATGACGATCATCCAAAGTAAATCGTGTAAATGCGCCTTTACTATAGTCATTGATGAATGCTTGTAATTTGGGAATATTTTTTTTGTACAATGCTAAGAAATGGGGGAGATGGAGATCTAATTTAAGGGGAAAGAAAAAGTTGTTCCGGTCACTACATTAGGTAATTTGATAGAAAGGCCGATCTTTACCCTAAAACAACCCAAATTATGACATCGAATTCACACATAATTAACATGAAATATCTAATTCTGACATTGTCAGTTCAAATTTGGATACGATTTATCTAATGACTTATCGCTATGGCCTGTCCTGTTGTAGTTTTCTGACATAAAAATTCAATTTTTGGAATACATATCAAATTCAGACACGTTACATCGAATTTTGACATCAATAACACAAATTCTGATGTCACAAAATTAATTTCCTCCACGACTTAACGAATTCTGGTAGGTTCTAAATCAATTTTTGGCGGCAACAATAGAGGTATTGCATGTATATCAGCAAGTAGTTTACCAAGATGGGCAGCGTGTTTGTCCAGTTTTGGTTATGACAACAAGCCCTTGCTTGTCGGGAAAAGCAATTTGATTCACGTAGGGTGAAGTACACCCCATGTCCGGAATCTAAGTGTGTTTTTAGCATATTTATTTAGACTTCTGTGGTTCAATACGGAACAAATATTATCTTAGAATGGTTGACTTTTTCTGAAAATGGATAGAGGTAGCGGCTACGAATGATAAGACAACAAAGAATGTACTTATTGAATTAAAAAATATATTTGTTAAGTTTGGAGTGCCTAAAAAAATCGTTACAGATAACGGACCGTCCTTTATGTCTCACGACTTTGAGAAGTTTTGCAAGAGTCATATCAGTTCACCACCTTATCATTCACCTTCCAATGGGCAAACCGAAAATTCCGTCCGTACCTTTAAGTCTTCGTTTTATAAAATGTGATTAGATCTGGTGAATAGATTAGTTAGGATAAAACATTTAGTTCATCGTTTTTGTTATTTAAATCGAAATACGAAACATTCGACGGCAAATAAAACTCCCAGTCAGATGGGAGTCATTAAAACAAAGAACATAAAAAATTCGAGGTGATGTGTATGCCTTTAGTATATCATATTGTAAACCTATCAAATCGGATCATGATTTTAGTACACACTCTGTAAGTACCGTTTGGACTAATAAAGAAATGAGCCTCTCGGAGGCGATGTGTAAGTTGCATTAGTCAGGGTGAAAGTTCCTGTAGCCTTCTCTTGTAATTTGAACATTTTATTAACCTACAACGAAGCAGCGAAACTTTAAGCAGACTTGTTGATATATAAGTATACCAGCGACTTCTTTTAAACAGGTTACATACTTTCAATCAATTAAAATTTCAACGATGAATGAAAATTAGGCTGAATTATGTAAACATCTCGTTGGAAACTTTAATAAAAGAATGCTGGCTTGCAGAGCTAGCAAAAGAGGGCACTTATCAGATATTGTTTTCCATTATTAACCACAATATTTCTACTTTAACTTTCAATAAGATATCGAAAGAATTACAAGACATAAGAATTTTAAAGCGTTTTTTAGTTATAAACATGAGCTGAAGAGTTATAAAATTTTTCTTTTACAAAAGATCGTAAAATATTTTTTTTTTGATTTTATTTCCAAATATTCTCTTAAATGGTATGAGAGCCATCTTTTGAAGTAAAATCTCGTTCATTAGTTTGCTCTATGTTACCTACTGAAAATCAGTGCCATCTGTGTACTAATACCATAAATATGGCTAGCAATATTGTTAATTAGGAAGTATTTTCGTTCCAATACTACTTCACTAAATTAAATTGTTAATTATTTTTTGTTCATTTTTACACGAAATATGGTGCAAACTGGTTATCAATTTGTTATTTCGATCCAAGTTGATCTTCAGTTTGATCGATAAAGTTGTGTCCGCTGATTTGTTCGCGACTTGGATTAGCATTTTCTGCACAGTGTGAAAAATGTAATTAGTTTTCTCAAAAGGCAAAAAAAAAAAAAAAAATCCGTTGCGTGGGCAAAAATGAATGGAAAATTATTATCAAAACAGAATTAAATATGTAAAATGTGACCGTGCTAACCTACTAAATTATTCCCAGAGAAGATTAAACTTATTGTGTTATTTTGTTTGTGATTGTTATTGTTAATGTTATTGTAATACGTGTGTTTATACAAGTTTTTGTATTTTAATACCTAGGTGTTTGTAGAAAAAAATTCAAGAAAATTTCCGCATTCATTAAAATTAATAAATAAATTTAATTACCTAAGTAAAAAAAAAAAAAAAAAAATATTAAATCAATTCTAAATGTGATATATTTAAGTGTGAAATTTGCTTTAAAAACATTAAAGTTAAACCTTTCTTATAACTCAAGAAAGGTAGCTTCGGCTAAGAATTACTTCTTAGTATCTACAAAAATTTGGTGAGTAATTAATGATGTGAAGGTTTAGACAAAAAGACCATTTTATCGAAATTCTAGTATAATCAATTTTTGCTTTGTGGTCCCTTTCTCCATTTAGGCAAAAGAAAGGTTTTTTTCTAAAACTATTCATTTCTTTTTTCAAGTTTTTAATTTTGTTTAGTAAAGTTTTGCTATCACGACAAATTTTTGTTTGGTTGAAGCAAAATTTTCTAGACTTCTCCAAAAAATATTCTCCCCTCTTATGATTGACGAATCGATCAACAATTGACACGACTCTGTGTTACCTTTTCCTTTATCGTATTGTTCTTATCAAATGAAAAAACGAAAATGCAATACAGAGTCGTGTCGATTGTCGATCGACTCTTGAATCATAATAGGGCTGATTTTTGCCTATTATATTTACCTATTATGTTTTATTTAGTTGAACTTATGAAAAAATAATTAAAATTGCTTATCGATAAAATAGTTGTAAAGCAAAAGCTCAACTTGATTTCAAAAATTGTTTCCAAAGTGATATCGCTCATTTGTTGCAACAATGACACAACTCAAAATATTGAAATGTAATAATGACGTAATGTATTTGTGTGTTGTTAGAAATAGAGTGTTATAGTACCTCTAATAACGCTTGTGTGGAGCTATAACCCAAACAAAACTCAAAAATTACGCGATCTACAAATCTGAAGGCTTCTAAATAATTAGATAACAATAAGGAGTTGGTATCAGAAATCGCATAAAAGCTAAAGCTAAAAATCCGTTTTCTTTAATGAAAATTTTGTAAGTTTAACAATTCTTTATAATACTTTGCTGGCTTTCATAAATTCGAACCATACTAAAAATCTAACTGACGGTTTAGAAATTCGGTCGAACATTTTGTATGTGGCCAATGCCTTTAAAATACTGTAACAATTGCATTAAGGCTGCATTTGGAAATTTGATTTTTAAACGTCGAAATGCGTATGCAGAAATAAAATCTAAGAAGCCGACTAAATTCCGTAAAGCGTCCTAAGTATAATCCATTGAGGGTCAGTAATTTAATTTCTTCTAATAGCAATAAACGGGTTTCTAAAAATAAGTTGAACTTAATATGACGTATAAATTAAGCGAAAAGTAAATCCAAGTCTCGACCAAATAATACAGAGTAAGTTCTTCAGGTCATGGTTTATCATAGGTCGATCAATCTTTCTTTTCAATACTAAAATGGGAATGTTTGCGAAACAGAATACATTTACCCGGCTTCACTTCTATAATCCGTAGACAACAGATTATTTCCCTTCTAGCTTGTGTCGTTTGAAAATTTCGTCCCATTTTCATCCCTTATCACTATCATCGTCAAATTCTCGAAACCAAAAACTTGTAATGCTTACATAATAGACGCCAAGGTTTTCCGAAATTATTCTCACATCTTCAGCTAAACAAAAGTTGGCACCTTGTTAAAATAAAATCTTTCACATATCGATGAGATCATTGTTAGTAGAAAATATAATAAAAGCAACTAAAAACTATCTGACCTCCAACAGAAAATTGTTGGCATTAAACGTAAATGAAATTGGATTTTGTATGTCGCGTGCCGGTAAGAGTAATACCCTAGACAGACTGTGGTTTAATAAATCCGATTTAGCTAAACTAGTTTATGTTTCTATGCAAAAACAAAGGGATTAGCTAAATCGAGGTTGACACACTGCGGCTAATTTCGAAAAATTCACTAAATCGGTTTTATTAAATCGCAGTGTGTCTAGGGTATAAGATCAGTTGCGTTTTTTTCGTTTTTTTCTATGACATCTTTTCTAAGGGGCTCAAGGTATTCCCAACTCTTCCGCAGTTCAGTTTTTCCGCCGTACTTTACGCAGTAGTAGGACGTACGGCTGTAGAGTCGTTTTTTGTATAAACCACCTGAATAATGCATTGCTCCGTGCCAGCCTATAGTGCTGACATGAAAGGTGGGTCGGCCTTTTATTTTCTTTCAATTTTAGAGAGGTTGGTCAACAAAACCTTCGTATAATCGAACACCCTCAAAGGAGTGACGTCCAAATCAATAGGGTTCTTTCCCTTAGATTGTTTGGCTGGACGTTTAATGTAAAAATTAAGTTGATAGAAATTAACTGTCAGTTATATCAACCCAATGTGTATGTATCCAAGCTACCACCATTCAATAAATTACGTCACAAATCGACATATCATATCGTAATTCGAAGTACTATGCCAAAATTCGATACGTAACATAAAGAGATATTTCGTATCAGGATTAGATAAATCATATCAGAATTCGATATGCCATGTCAGAGTTTGAATCTTTAGTGTCAAATCGATATCTCATGTCAGAATTCTATACTTCGATTCTGATATATACCGGGTGATTTTTTTAACCTGATACACTCAAATATCTAGGAAAATAAGCACTCTACGAAAAAAATGGTTTGGATAAAAATTTAATTATTCCGTGTAGGAAATACATTAGTGTTAAAATTAGTAACACTCCCTCATCCTTGTAGGTGGGGCGGGGGATAACTTTGAAACTAAAATATGAACCCCTATTTTTTATTGCAGATTCGGATTCTACGGCTAAAAATATGTAGGATTTTACTGAAACATTTTTTTCGATTCATGATAGATGCCTGTTATTGACGATATTCGTCACTATGACGGTAGGGTTACGATAATGAGAAGCCATTTTCAGTAATTGAAAATTTAAGAAATACAAATTGTTTAAGACTAACTTCGAGTATTTATTGCAGAATCGTTTGTGTAGGTTCTCAGTAGGAGAAATCGCCATTTATCATGAATCGATGAAAAATGTTTCAGAGCCATATTTTAGTTTCAAAGTTACCCCCCGCCCCACCTACAAGGATGAGGGGTGGTACTAATTTTAACACTTATGTATTTCCCCCACGGAATAATAAAATTTTGATCTTAACCATTTTTTTCGTAGATTGCCTATTTTCCTAGATATTTGAGTGTATAAGGTTAAAAAAATCACCCGGTATACTTCTGATGTATCATGTCAGAATTAGACATACAATATCAAAATTTACGTTTATGATTGCAGAATTCAATATATTATGTAACAGAATTCGATATATCTTGTCTGAATTTGATATGTCCTGCCAGAATTTGAATTTTGTATGTCAATATATCGTGCCGGAAATCGATACGTCATATCAGAATTTGACGTATCTTGTCAGAATTCAATGTTGAGAAAACGAAAAATCATATCAGAATTCGATGTCTTATGTCACATAAGAATTTGAATTTTTCCAAAAATAAATACTTCATGTTAGGATTCGATAAATTATAACAGAATTCGATATGTCTTATTAGAATTTTAATCTTTGATGTCAAAATTCGATATCTCATATCAGAATTCGATATTTCATGTCAGAATTTGAATTTTTGATGCCAGAGTTCGAGTTATCACGTCAGAACTCCATACTTTGTGTCAGAATTAGATATGCAATATCAGAATTTGTATTTATGATGTCAGAATTTTATATAGGTATTATGCCAGAATTCGATTTATCTACATGTTCGAAATGTTATGCCAGAATCCGATAAATTATACCAGAATTCGTTACTTAATGTCAAAATTTGATATCGTCATGGCAGAATTTGAATATCAGATGTCAAAATTCGATTTATCATAATATCAAGTCAGAATTCGATATGTCGTGTCAGAATTTGAATTTATGATGTCAGAATTGATATATCACGTTTGAATTTGATACGCCATGACAGAATTTACATTTTTGCTGTCGGAATATTTGTATCATAGCATAGTTCAATATGTCAAATCAGGATTTGAATTTATGATGTCAGAGTTCAATATATCGTGTCATGTTATGATGAAGTATCTAGTTCGGTATATAATGTCAGAATTTGACTTGCCAAGCCAAAACTCCATAAATAATTTTAGAATTCAATATGGCATATCAGAATTCGAATTAATGTATGTTAAGTCGGAATTCGATATATCAAGCCAAAATCCGATTTGTACTGTCAAAATTAAAGTTAATGTTGTTTAAATTCGATATGTCTGAAGTCAGAATTTAAATTTTTGAATTGATGAATTTATAATGTCAAAATTGTATATCTTATGTCAAGTCAGAATTTGAGCTATTTATGCCTAAATTCAATACATGAGAATTCGTTATGTCATTCCAGAATTCGAAATTCAATATCTCATGTCAGAATTCGATAAATCTCTTCAGTATTTGACTTTATGATGTCATCAGGTTTCGATAATTCATGTCAGAGTGTAAGTATGCCAAAATTCAAAATATATAAATATACGATAATCATACCAGTATTCGATAAAACTTATCAGAATTCGATAGGTGAGGTTAGGTTATGGTGGCTGTCCTAAGGGATCGGCATAGACACAAAAATGGTCCGTAGCCATACCACATACAATTTTTCTCGGCTCTACTCACTGAACCACCCAGAGCTTACAATGAAGCATTGAATACACCTGACGTCCATCCCACTGAGATCCACCAGGTCACTGAGGAGAGGAGCTCCTAAAAATTTCCATCTGCTTATCGCTAGACGGGGACAAGTGCAGACTAGATGAAGTACAGTTTCCTCTTCCTCTAAATCTCCACAGCTTCTGCAGTAATCATTAGAGAAGACTCCTAGTCTCCGCGCATGCTCACCTAAAAGGCAATGTTCTGTAATAAAACCCACGACCATACTAATATGGCGACGCTGTAGTGTCAACAGCTGTCGAGTTCTTGCTTGATCCAGTCTTGTCCAAATCTGCCTAGTTATAACACACGTCGTACCATTGGACCATCTATAGTTTGCTGCCCTGCTAGCTTATTCAGGAAGCAATGGTGTGCATGTAGCGAGCGGAATTTCAACATTTACCTCAGCTGATAATGTGAGGCAATTTGTTCCCTGCCGAGCGAATTCATCTGCATTTTCATTCCCCAGAAAACTGAAGTGCCCTGGCACCCACGTTAAGATGAGGTTGAACTGATCTGCCATCTCGTTAAGAGATGACAGACAGCTCTGGGCTACCTTCGACGTAAAGAAGTAAGCTCGTAGCTTTTTAATAGTGGCCTTACTGTCCATAAAAATGCGAATATCCCTTACAGATACACGGCCTCAATTATCGGGGAGACGAAATGAGAGGTTCACATTTAGTTTCTCACAGAAAACACCGCAACCAACCCCCTACCAGAATTCGTTAAGTCGTGGAAGAAATTAATTTTGTGACATCAGAATTTAAGTTATTGATAACAAAATTCGATATATCGTGTCTGAATTCGATATGTATTCCATAATATGAATTTTTATGTCAGAATTGTACAACAGGACATGCCATAGTTCGATAAGTTATTAGATAAATCATATCCAAATTTGAACTTACAATGTCAGAATTCGATATTTCATGTTAGAATTAGATTTATCATGCCAAAACTCGATAAATTATGTGTAGATTCGATGTCATAATTTGGGTTGTTTTGGGGTAAAGACCGGCCTTTCTAAGAAATTACCTAATGTAGCGACCGGAACAACTTTTTCTTTCCCCAAATTACAAGCATTCATCAATGATTAGTAAAGGCGCATTTACACGATTTACTTTGGATGATCGTCATGGACGAATCATCCAAAGATGGACAAGATGGACTGTGAAAAAAAATGAACGTGTTCTACTTTTTGTTCATTTTGGATGAATCATATGTGATCATCAGTTTTGAAGTAATTTTGAACTAAATATTTCACTCTTGATGCAATGATTAAACAAAATTTTATTAATAAATAAGTAATAAATTAATAATAGCCGTATTCATTTCTTAAAAACGAATTAGAATTGAGTTTCCGATTTATTGTTCTCAAAGAAAATATAAAGGGTTGAAACCTCATAAGGGGATCAGAACTTCAGTCTTGATTAATTCAACTGCCAAACCAATCCCGAAATGAACCTCTTAAATCAATTTTCAGCTTAACCCCAACTCAATACAATCCTAAATACAATCACCAAATTAACCAACCCAACCATAAATTAAATCATCAATTTAACCCTTAATCCACTTTTAAATCAACTGTTAATCTAACTCCTAATTTCTAACTCCAAATCAACCCTTAAATAATTTCCCAACCTAACAACTCACACCCAAATGCAAGCTAACTAAATCCTAATTCTATGTCAACTCAACATAGCTCGAACCAAATATCAACCCTCTGCTCAAATCTACAGCTATTTTTTAACCGAATCCCAAAATTAACTCGATTCGAAAGCTACATGCTTGTAAGAACTCAACTCAATCTAACTTCCTACTAAACCCTAAACTCGATCTCAAATTAATCCCTTACCGAACTTCTCTGTCAAATCCAACTCAATTTCAACTCAAACCCTACTCACCATCATAGTCTCATACATACGTTAAACAATCATTCCATCGTACCATTATTCCATTATAGCATCATACCATCATGATACTATAGCAATAAACCATCACACAATCGTGCCGTTGTTCCGATACACCATGATGTATATCTTACCATTAATCCACCACACCTTCATACCATCATAATCATACCATCATACTGTCAGGTCATGATATTATCATATCATCCAATCGTCATACCATCACACGATCACAAAGCAGTATCGATCCATCATACCACTATATCATCATAACATCACACAATCATACTATCATATATAGATGTACCATCTTACTAAGATACGATCATACAATCGTACTGTCATATCATCATACCATCATACCATCATACCATCAGGTTTCACACTTCAAATTGATCCTTTTACACTTCAAACTGAACCTTTTACGTTTCAAATTGAACCCTTAACAAATTATACGAATGGCCAATTAAGATGAAGCTTGGCTATCCCTTAACCGATTATGATGAAAATTGAAATATGCATTGGAAATTGAATTACAGGTCAATAAGAATATAACTTAGCCATTAGTCGATTAGGATGAAGACAGCCTAAACATACTATTTCAATTGTTAAAGGAGCAAGCTTATATCCGTAACAATATTCAAGTTCCAATCCTTCGCTTTAAACTTTGGGTTATGTTTTCTGACTATTTGCTGTCAAAGCGGTAAGTTTGGCCTTGGTTACAAAAATATAGTGTGTGGCGGACACGCGCCTGAGTATCGAAACTATAATAACGGTAGTGCAGAGTTTCGGAATTAGAAATATTGTTTTAATTCCTCATTTCCAATCTCACATTTCATTGTACTCGGTTAAGGAATAGCAAAGTTCCGCCTTACTTGGCCATATTCCAGAACTTTATCTAAAAATCATTTTAAAATCCCAATACTAGTCTACCTAACGAACTTCATCAAAATCGGTTGAGAAATAGTCAAGTTCTATCAGACTTGACCTTATTCAAGAACTTGGTCGAAAAATCATTTTAGAATCCCATTTCCAACGCACTTGTCATATTTCATCATAATCGGTTGAGAAATACATATACATCCATCATACTTAGCCATATTCCAGAAGTTCATCCAAAAATCATTTTAAAACCTCATTTCCAAAGCGGATGTCAAATTTGACTAAAATCCGTTAAGAAATAAATAAGTTATTCATATAATTTGCTAAAGGTTCAATTTAAAATGTTACAGGTTCAATTTGTGGTTTGAGATATTAGCAGTGACCTTTCTTAAGTCTTAAACAATATTTGTGTACAGTTTTGTTCAAATCGGTCAAGGCGTGTGGATTTATTTGAATACGACACACATATGCTGTACATACATACAAACACTCACTTATATAGATTGCTCAACTGCTCACTAAGCACTAATTCAGCCCCAACTCAACCCTCAACCCAAACGCAAACTCTCTTTCAATTCAATCCTCAAACCAGCTTATATAAAACATTGGCCAACTGCTCACTATATCTTAGTCCAACCCCAACTCAACTTCAACTCAACCCGCAAATTGACCTCTAACTTAACCTTCACCTCAACCCCAAACTCAATGCCCAACTCAATATTCAAACCAGCTTACATAACAAATTGGTAAATATTTATATAACCAGGTGTTTTGGGTTAATTCGTATGGCAGGTACATGACCCTCTTGACTTACATACCATGGGTAAATACATCCAGACATCCAGAAATTCACACATCCAGACATCCAGCCATATAGACGTTCAGACAGATGGACGGACATTTTACTTCGGTCTAAAAAGACCAAAGTATTGAAATCCTGTCAAAAATGATCAAAAATTTGGTTGGTCCAAAATCGATTTTCTCGACGTTTTGAAAGTCCCTGAGTCTAAAAAAGCAAAAAAAAAAAGAAAAAATGTCCATCCGTCTGTCTGGATGTCTGGATGTCTGGATGTCTGGATGTCTGGTTGTCTGTATGTCTGTACCCATGGTATCTCGAGAACGGCTTGTTCGACTTAGATTTTTTTTTTGCCAATCTGTTTCTATGGTCAAGGCGGAGATTTGAAAAGCTTTTGGAACCTGTACATCAAGAGGGTCGGGTACCTGCTATAGAAATTGACCCAAAACACCTGGTTATAAAAATATTTACGAATTTTTTATATATGCTGGTTTGATTATTGAATTGGGCATTGAATTTAGGGTTGACTTGAAGGTTAAGTTAGGGGTCAATTAGTGGATTGAGTTAAAGTTGAGTTGAGCTGGATAGGATATAGTGAGCTGTTGACTAATTGTTTATATATGCTGGTTTGAGGAGTGAGTTTGGGTTAAAGTTTACGGTTTGGTTGAGGGTTAAGTTGAGTTCCGTTTGCGAGTTGAATTAGGGTTGAGTTGCAGTTAAGTTGAGGTTGGATTAGGGATTAGTGAGTAGTTGAGCGATCTATATATATATTGGGAAACCTCACCACAACGGAAATCAACAGGACCATAAACGTTGTCCGTTCAAATGAGGATTAATGATTTTTTATTATACAAATTTTAGTGGGACTCTGTATGTTATCCGATTATGACGAAATCCAGCATTTCGAATGGAAATGGTATATTCAAGCGATTTTTAGACGAAGTTCTGGAATATGGCCAAGTAGGATGGAACTAGGCTATTCCTTAATTGATTATGATAAAATTTGATGTGGATGATGGAAATGGGATTCTAAAATTATACGATTTCGATGAATCTAAGTTCATTTAGATGTGAAATCATAAATGCCACAATCATTGTCTAAAACATATTATCTCAGTTCTGTAGTTGTTAAATTATTTAGGTTAAAGTATTAAAATTTTTGAACTGTTATTTTAATTCGTTTTATAACTTTGAAGGTTAGGGCTGCCAATGCTAAACCACCGCTTTAACGATTTATTAATATTCCAACATTAATGGAAATTAGAACGTTTTTCAAAAACTTGTGTTTTTTAATAATTATTTACTTACTAAAATAGAGAACTTCCCAAAGGCGCTTAGCATTGGCCCTCTCTGCGCAAGGATACTAAGAAATTATGCAGTATCCTTTTGTTATTACACTGGCAATTTACTTATGTTTTCGTGATTTTTTTTTGTTGAGAGGGATTTTTATTGTTGAGAAATCAAGGGGCTCTCAATTTCCGTGGCGGAAATAGGTAGTTCATTTTTTCAGTGCTTGCTAGAATTTTTGATTTACTTTGGGACCGACATTTTTGCGATTATTCCCAAATTATATTGTGATTTTTCAAATTATTCGAAGTTTTTGATATGTTTTAAGATGTTTAGGAGTAATTACTGGTGCGGCGAAACATTTATGTACGAATATTACTCTATTCACTGCTCATGTATGATCATACACCATCAGGTAAGCGGTAAATGTAAAAACGTGAATTTTACGGGTAAACGGTAAAGGTACAGATATAGATAGGTAATACTTACGAAAATATTTGACTAGATCCGTCTAGTCTATGTCTAAAATGTTACATTATGACAAAATTCATGAGTAAATTTTAACATTTACTACAAAATACAAATATATGAATAAAATTATTTTTCGCCTCTTCTACTTCAGCTAATTAACATTAACCTAAATAACTTAAATACAAATTTATTTCTGCCTTCTAATTTCGTCGTTCATTTCCTTCACTAATTCCGATTTATTTTGAATATGAGTAAGGTTTCCTTCATTTATTACTTTCTTTTACTCTAGTAAAATAAAGTATAGTAATCATGAAAATGTTGGACCTTGAGATTTTTAGAGATTTATCTGTTTTGAGGTCCCCTGAGTCCGAAAAAGTGGGTTTCGAAATGGTGTCTGTCTGTCTGTCTGTCTGTCAGTCTGTCAGTCTGTCAGTCAGTCAGTCTGTCAGTCTGTCAGTCTGTCTGTGTCCTCTCTACAGCCCAGAAGGTTTAACCAATCGAACTGAAACTTTAGATTTAAGCTTTTTTGATAAATTGTGAGGTCCCAGTGAATTTTACTCCAAATCGGCCAACCGGAAGTGGCCACTCCCTTGGTCCAGAAAACTTATTTTGCAAATATCTTAAAAAGTATAAGGTTTACAAAAAACTACTAAAAACAAAATGTTTCCAAAAATTAAAAACAAATAAAAATAAAAAAAAAAATTAAAAAAAAAATTTCTCAAAATTCTCTGTTCGTAAAAGAAAGTCGTGTGTTGGCCACACCTCCATTTTTTTTTCTGCTTACATAGTTCTTTATGAAGAGTAATTTATTTCATGTGGTAATTTTTTATTATTATTTTTCTTGCTTAACTGCTATCTTGGGGAGATGCTAATTATGGGGGTGAAATTCGGAGAACAACTGTGATCAGGTTGTTCCGGAGCCGTATGTGTGATCCACTCATTTTTAATTGTTTAATTTTTCATTATTCCATTTTATTTTATTATCACACGCGGTTATTGAAGCTCCGATCAAGCTTTGGATAAAATCCCACCCCGTACCCTGAGCCTTAGCCAGCTACTAATGCCGCGATCCAAAGCCTCTGTTCGGAGATTCTTTAACGACATTCTGGTGTGTCTTGGAGTTTAAATGGTCGGTATCACTTCAGACTAAATTTTGTGATATCGCCAAACCCAAGCACATCAGAGTGTCGTTACAGTGGCACCCAAGCAACTATCCTTAACAAAATATAAATATACTTCATGGATTTTCGTTTTAAGTTTTTTTTTCTTCATTTTACCTATTTTTGGGGCGAATTTCCATCATTTCCACCGTGCGGTGTTGATTGTGGTTGGGGTTCGTGTTCTTCTTGCGCTAAGTCTATAGTGTTCATATTCTAATTATTTTTTATTATGCATTTTCCGTTTTATTTAATTTAAATTTATTTACTTTTCAATTTTCTTGCATTGCTTTCTATTAGTATCAGTTCAACTTGAAGTTCGCATTCGTTACTATTTCCGGCAATTTTGGCCGTTTGATTTCTAACGAGTGTACGCGTCAAATCCCTTCCATTCTTAAAGCATTGAAGTTGATACCATCACCTCTTCCGCTGTATTAGCGTAGACATCGGTTCATGGTTTTGGCTTCATGGTATTTTTATTTTAGTGTACATTTTGAGCATTTCTATACTCGGGACTTTGCGACATATCGACTTACTTCTGCTTCTGCGATTTCGTGTTGATTATAGTCGTGGTTCTATTCTCAATTGTCTTGGGATAGCATTATTTTCAACTTACAATATTGTTTTATTTATTATTTCCCTACTCTCCGGATATCGATGCTGCGATTTACCACTGTTTCCATTTTTGATAAGGTACATTTCAGTTGGGGATCTCAGATCAATTATTTTGAGTTTAGTGGTTATTACCGTTCCGTTGCAATGCATTAGAATAATTTATTTCCTTTATTAGTTTTTTCCCTCCTCCGGTTATCGTTTGTTAGCACGCAGTGATATTTCTTTTAGCGGATTATCGTCTGGTATCATGGTAGACATGTTTCTCTTTCAACTGGAAATCATCGCGACCTCAATGTATTTGCGCCCAGAAACTTTGCTAGTAAAAATCAGTACAGTATTGAGAGAAGTTGCTTTGCAGTGGTACTGGATCTATCGTCGTCACCATCCTTTGGCCACATGGTTTGATCTTAAAAGAGAACTTGTTGAAAGACCGGTCAAAGACCGTCGTACTGCATATGAAATCCGCCGTGCTATAGAGGGTAGAAAACAACAGCCTAACGAACATTTTCTCGACTTTTACCGTTATATGTGGGGTTTATCCTTGCAGAGTCAGACTCCTTATTCGGATGAGGAATTCATCCAGTTGTTGCTTTCGAATATGAAACCA
The DNA here is from genome assembly GCA_958295665.1 of Tipula vernalis. NCBI lineage: Eukaryota > Metazoa > Arthropoda > Insecta > Diptera > Tipulidae > Tipula > Tipula vernalis. The sequence goes on along the minus strand of OY282560.1, from coordinate 115,192,156 downwards.
GTTTTGCAGTTTAACCTCACTGATCGTCGATTTACTAGTATTGGGGAACTGATAAAAAGCTGGTCGGCGTGGGAGGATACTTTGAGACGCTACTCTTCACGACCCGAGGCTGCAAGGGATTGTATCCCAGTGCAGCGCCAGCTGATATTTCCAGTGGTTGTTCGGTGGCGGCGTTTCAGGGTCCGGCTGTAGGTTCGGCCGTTAAGGCCAACACTCTTAAAATTATGTCCAATGTTAACCAGCAACCAAGTGCTTCTCATGCAACTGGGAGAAATATTCCTCCAGTCTGTTACAATTGCTCCGACATAGGGCTCAAGAATTGTTTAAAACTCCCAACTAGATATACTATTTCTGGATAACATCACTCCTCAGGGTCCCAAATGCACGGGAAACCGTTCGGGTGGCCAGTGGAGGTATGGGAACCCTGGTTCACTTCGTGTAGGTACCCCCAGGAATTCGATGGAGGAAGCGGCCAGCAATACGGATGGAGAGCTTTATCGGATATCTGCACCCTTCGGGAGGGAACAGATAGAACCGCGAAGGCCTTCGTAGAGTCATTTGATTCCGAATTAACATCCGAACCGGTTCTGTATGGTCCCGATCATCGAATTGGAGACTTTACATTGCTCCCATCTATTCCGAAATGTCGATCGGTCCCCTCTGTCAACTTTAGGAACTCCATTTCACAAGATCCATTTCTTCCACCTTATATGTCAATACCTTATACTTCCACACCTTATTTTTCAAAACCTTATACATCAACCTCTAATATGTATACATTTTATATTCCTATAATGTATACGTCGATACCGGATCTTTCGATACCGGATACGACTCCATTAATTACAAGACCTTCTGTCGAACCTATTTTAGGAAGTACAACAAATCCCACTACCTTTGCTTCTAATTCATTAAGTTCATCTGTTTTCTGCTCACATTCTGCTTCTCAGATGTCAGCCCGACCTCGCGGCTCCAGCCGTTTGATGCGCTGTAAACGCTATTGGCGAAGGCGGAAGAACATGAGATGGTCATTCGTGGTTTCCATTTTCGGTACTGAGGCAAGCGACCTGAGGCGATATGCCGATGTACTTGTCAATGATGTTCCATACCGAGGGTCCTGGATAGTGGAGCTAGTGTAAGTGTGCTGGGCAGGGGATCGGAAATATTGTTAGTCAACCCTTTCATTAAAATTCATAATTTTCCGTTTCAAATCCATACCGCTTAATTTATTTCCTCTACACTGCTATTGCCCTTAATTATTCTTTGCATCAGCAGTTCACTATTGTGTCAAATAATCTTCCTCGTAAACACACTTAAGGCATTGTCCCATGCAAAACGGAAAGCCGGCATTTAAAAGCGTCAAACCCAATTTTTGGCTAAGTTACTTCACTTTGCAATTTGAAAATTATTAACAAATAGTTCAAATCTATATGTTCCACCTTATTCTAAGAAAATTTCATTAAAAAAACCCAATTTTATGTTTTGCCAATATAAAATTGGGATTTTTTGAATGAAATTAAAGCAATTTTAATAAAATTTTCTACGAATAAGGTGGAACTTATAGATTTGAACTAATTTTTAATAATTTTGTTGGTTTAATGGTTTGAAATGCCGGTTTGCCGTTTGTGCATGGGGCAATACCTTTACTCGTACTGATAAAATCACCAGGTAGCCCCTCATCAATCTGATAATTTATGATTTTCTCTGCCATCATACGTATCATCATGCACAATACAAGCATATGGTAGTGAATATACGAATAAAAGGTTTTTTCACCACATTCGATAGTTTGGCGTGGTAGCGACCATATCCACCCCCTTACGGCAACTTAATAAAAAGGGTTTATAAAAATTGTCGTCTAATAAGAGTATTTTTTATTATATTTACAGATTGAATTATAAACGGAAGCAACGCTACACCTATAGCAAATACATCATAGTGTATCGAACATAAGTAATGAACGGTAAGCCCTCCCCCCTTACTGTAAGAACGAATTTTGTGAATATGATGCTCTTGTTTCCCAATTATGTTTGATGGTGCCTAGTGTGAATGTATGCGCATGAATTACTTAAAAACAAGTTTCATGACTAATCTCCTACTTAATCAACTGGTTTGCGTGCTTAACACCGAAGAATCTCGTTTTTTTTTGTTGGTATACTTGCAGCTACAGATAAACAATAAAAAGTTACAATTACAAAACATCGGGCATATTCAAGGTGATCAACACAATAATTTATTTCATGTATAGAGCGATAAGAAGTTTTTTTCATTTGCATTAATTTGACGTCAGTGTTTAAAAAATGTTTGTGTCAGAATTCTGGTTTATAGCTTTTTTTGAAGTGAAACTTCTTAGCCATGGTACAGTAAATTTTCTCTGGTCAGACAGATAAAAGTGAAACGCTTTCTTATAAAAATATTCAAAAACACTTATACGAACGAACGGTAATGTATTATCACTAAAATCATCCATTTTACTCATGTACTACATTTGAATGTTTTGAGTTAAATTTTCATGTAAGAAAATTCAAAGGATTACAATTTTTCGATAATTTGCACCTTTCATATTCGATGACATTCAAAAAAGTTGGTACACAGCTATACAGACTCATTTTGTATAAAGGGTGATCCATCTAACATTTGCAATTTAATTTGGCTTTAAATTCAAAGACGAATGAATATTTTTCAAAGCGGTTTGTTTTATTAGAAAGAGTAAGCATGGAACACAATTTCATTCAAATGATTTCCACGGCTGGCATTACAGTACCCCATTCTATCAACCCAATTTTTGAGGAACTTTAATCTTTTTAGGATGATAGGATCGCATGTGAATAGTAGGTGTTTCGATTTCTCCGTAAGGGACCTTCCCATTTTATGAAGATGGCCGTTAAAAGGCCCGTGCCCTGTTAAAAACCAGCTTAGGGATTGGCGGTCCGTCCTCGGTGCCTTTCCCAGATGTATAATATTATAACTGAATAATTTCTTAGCCTGCCTCATCCCAATGGAGGACTCCCAGACTAATTTCGTATAGTTCTGCTTCCAGTCCCTTATACCATCTGCCAAACGGATTTTGGAAAAAACCATACTAGAAATGAGACCCAGGAAATCTCGGCTTGCTCCCATTTTTGCACATCGGTCTACTGCCTCATTTCCTCTAATGGTGGAGTGGCCAGGAGACCACAAATGGGTGACTTTATTTGCTTTACCCAGTTCTAATAAATTACAGTAGCAGCTCCAGATCAATTTCGAGTTGAACACTGAAGCTCCTAAGGCTAGCAGAGCTGCCTGGCTGTTCGAGATTATATAGATCTCGGTCTTCTTATATATCTTTTTGGGACATTGAAGCACACATACCTCAATAGCAAAGGTCTCTGCCTGAAAAACTGTCGGGGTGCTACCCAGTGGTATGCATCAGTTTAATTTTGGCTATAATTCTTAGGCTCAGACCTCTTGAACCGGCTACTTTTTTAATGTGTAGGTGCAGTGGTGAGAGCCCCAGTATTCTCTCAAGAGCAGCTGTTGGACAAGTCTTCATTGCTCCCGTTGCACCCACACAGATTAACCTCTGGATCTTGTCCAGTATTCTCCGTGTACCAGTCTGATCCGTCTTTGGCCACCACACAAACGCCGCGTAGGAGACCCTAGGTCTAATGACGGCCCGGTAGAGCCAAACCAATATTTGTGGGCTCAGTCCCCACGTTTTGTCAATCATTCTTTGGCAGGTGAAGTAGGCCTTATTCGCCTTGTTTGTGATATGATTTAAGTGGGGACTCCATGTCAATTTCTGATCAAGTACGATACCCAGATATTTAACCTCCGTTGACAGTTGGGGAGTAACCCCCCCCCCCCCCCAGAGCTATCGGCTGGAGGCCAGTTTTCCTCCGGTTAGTAAAGAGAGTTCAGTTGACCTTGTTGAGATTTACCGTAAGGCTCCGTGCACCAATCATTTACTACCTCTAGGGCTTGTTGCATCCTTTTCCCTACCGTTGTGAATCTGCCCCTAACCATCAAGATTAGGTCGTCCGCATAGGTAATGTTCGAGAAGTCAAAATTTCTCAGTCTGGTAAGTAATTGATCCATCACGATCAGCCACAATAAGGGAGGGAGAACACCTCCCTGGGGGTAAACCCTGGTGGCTGCTATGGTGATGGTTTAGCATGTTTATAATCCACCTTACGGTGGAGGGTCTATACCCCTTGTTAGTAATTGTTCCTGAATTACCTCGAAACTAGTATTATCAAAAGCCCCCTGGATATCAATGAAGGAGCATAGTAATAATTCTTTATTCCGAAGCGTATCTTCGATTTCCCATGTCAGCTCGTGTAGATTCCAGAGGGTATCATTAGAGAGTGTTGGATCTGATACAAAGTTCCAGAATTTTCTCCATGGTTTTCAGTAAAATTGATGTGAGGCTAATAGGTCTATAAGACTTAATCTTGCGTTTTGGTATTCTTACCATCAACTCTTATCTCAAAGGGATATTGATATCAAATCTGATGTACATATGATCTGAGAGGGATGCTTCCTTGGACACATGCCAGTCGAGAATTGCACTGGAGGTACCCATGTCAGACAGGGTAAGATCCAGTACCTCTCTCCTAGCCCCATTCACAAAGGTCGCATCACTCCCTTTATTGTTAACTGCTAAGTTGTTACTAAGGCAGAATTGAAAAAGTTGCTCACCTCTTAAATTGGTGTTGCTGCTTCCCCAGAATACGTGGTGTGCATTAGCGTCGCAACCAATGACGAATTTTTGGTGATGTGTCGTGCAATAATTCACGAAGCTCTGTATCAATTCTGGAAGGGGGTCATTTTCATCTCGGGAAAGTATGCAGAAGCGATGATAATCACCCTCTTGCCTCCTTTTGGTAAGGGTATTTCTATTGAAACAGTCGTGATATCACTAGAAATAAATTGGTCAATAGAGAAGATATTGTGCCTTGAGTGACTTTTAGCTTACCTGTATTGGCTGCAAAACCTTTAATCTTCCCCTTGTTGGTCCAAGGCTCCTTAATCATAAAAAGACGGTTTAGGTTGTTTGTAGCCGTCTTCGATTGATGCAGATTAATCTGCACGGATCTCAGTTTCGCTACTGTTGCAGGTTTGGTGTGTATCACCATGATGTGTATTTTTTTATATTTTTTTTTATTTTGTCTTAGACTCCGGAGAGCCCGGTTTGCTTGGTTGCTGTGACACCCTTTCTCTAGGGGTCAGCCATGGCTCTTCCCGCTCTTTCCTCGGCCCGGTTTGGCCGCTCTCCCTGTTCCGGAAGTGCCAGGTCTCCTTCTCAGCCAAAGCTGCCCTTGACGTGTCGGGCAGATTCGGCTCCGCCTCCTCCTTCTTTGGGCGGAAGTGTACAGAGCCAAACATCCAGTTGACTCTGTAGTTGGAGCCTTCAGTATCTCCGCCGTTTTGTGTGAAACGGACATTGTGAGTTGAAGGCTCGCTCCTTCCTCGCAATAATTCTCCAGTCTGCGTCTCTAAGGTCCTTATTCTGTTTCGCCAGTCGACGCAGTATCTTGTCGTTTGTCTCCTTACCCCCTCGTGGCAGGTAAACAAATATAATCTTTGGGGGAAGCAAATCCTCCTCCCCGACTGCCTTCAGAGATGCCCTGTCCCATGGCTTAAGTGAGGGCACTGTGGCCCTAAGCCACTCTGCCGTTTCTTCATCGGCACAGTTGACCGTGAGCCAACCGTTTCTGGTGCGACATCCCAGGAAATTAGGGTTGACACCATCTAACGGCAGCTCCGCCACTGTCTCCATTATGGAATCTTGTACTGTCAGAATCTGAATACCCAGTTTTGTTTTTGGGTAGCCTTGGCCGGTAATCTCCAACCTGATAGCCTTCACTGTGGCACTATAAGTTGTGGCCGTGTCGGTCCTGTTCTCGGGGCAACTCTCCTTATTGTCGCCCTCCGTTGCAGCTTTTGGGGCGGCTTCCAATGCCTTCGGTGAAGGACTGGAAACTTTCCCTCTTAGAGTCATAATCGTCATCCGACCTATTCCTCTTGTTAGTTGAGACAATTCTGTCCCTGATCTTCTCCTTACATTGCTGCAAGGCAGCGTCGCGGGGGATTAGATGGCCTAATTAGATACCCCTAACATTTTTGATTGTATGGGTTCACTGATGTTGACACGTCCACGTGGTGGTTTATCCAATAACAGTCCAGTTTCATGAACTCTCTTCACAAATTCATCCACAAATTGCCTTGTAGGCATTTTATTTCTACTGAATTTTCCACGTAAATTTCTTACAGTTTGGGTAGAAGACTCACCACTTTGGAAGTAAGTTTTCAAAATTTCCCAATTTTGTTCAAGCGTAAAGCGATCCATTTCGTAAATATCAAACTTTAAACTAATTTTCTGTCATAACACGAATGACGTAAGTGCTGCCAGACTCGAAATAACCGGGAGTTGAAATTGCAAACGCTAGATGGACCACCCGTTAGGAATACAACAACAAATTTATTTATTATTAAACAGTCAAGCCAAAATCAACAAAAATGTCTGTACCTGTACTCAGTTGAGGAAGGGCTGCTGGTATTGAAAACTAATTTTGCGCCTTAAATCTAAAATAGCGAAAATCGTTTATTTTCCCTTATCATTTCTAGCTCCCTTTCCAAATCGGTAGTATAAGTCGATGCTGGATCCGCAGCAAATGATCTCAACAGTCGTTTTATTGGGTATTGCGTATAGCCATTGATTTGGAGCATGCAGTTTTATCCAATTAGTTAGTGGAATTTATTTCTTTAGCATTGCATAACGTATCAAGCGTTGGTTTTCGCTGAAAGATTTCTAATTCGCCTGGGTTTTGTTAGTCAATGCATGAAAACTGGTGATATCTCCCATAGAAATTCCGTACAGGTTGAAACATTTGTCAACGGTTCACTTCTTCTGTTGTTACAGTGGCAAAATATTCTCGATGATTGTCCAATGCTTTAGATATTTTATTGAGCGTCATTATGATAGATGTCAGGAACTGGGATTACAGCTAGCAGACTATAATCCGCTGCAAGGGACAGCGGTGTAATAATTTCAATTAGCACATTTCATTGTGTTACCCTGATACGCACATCAATGCTTTGATAAATATGAATGAGGTCATGAATGTTGTGCCAGAGACTGGCCTGTGTTGATGGATAAATTATAGTTGGTCTTTTAATTGTTACGGCGCAAGTATCGATGGATGGAAAATGCTATGATGTGCACAGTGAACAAGATAAAGTACGCCCTGTTGCATATCATCTAAGTTTCTTAGTATTAAGGTCATGTCGATAATCCTCATTAATAGTAGGTGAACCCTTTCCCCGTATGTTCAATATTCGTTCATTTGTATCATTTCCATTTTGCGAGGTTAGAATTATGTTTCACCACCTTGATTGTGTTATCGATTATTGACGTCTAATTTTTCATTAATGCCATTATATGATTTTCGTTAGTGTTGATATTTTCAAATTGGGCTTCATACTGGTTAGGCTGGTTGTAGTGTCTCCCAAACCACGGAACTTGTGAGGCTGCATTCTTGTTTTTTTGGTTGTCCTTTCCGGGCATGCGTGGTTGCTCTCCCTGGCAAAGTTTCGTCTAGATTTTGTGGGGTTTGTAGCTGTTGAGTTATATTTGTATCTTTAACTACTGCTGAATGAATAGGATCATCCTTCTTTCAATGCATGTTAATGTAGTCCTTTGGATCGTTAGTTATGGGTAGGTGGCATATTTTAGTGATATTCCTTTTAAACGTGTTAATTCTGCATTTAAGTGTGACTACCCTAACAAGTGCATCTTGTCCTGGATGTAGCTTAACGACTCTGCTTAGTGGTCAGTGAGGTAATTAATTGTTCATCTTTGAGGATTACTAGTTCTCCCAATTGGAGGTTAGGTTTTCCTTGTAACTTCGTTGTAGTTTTTTCCACAATCCTTGACAGAGTTTGGTCAGTAAATTCCATCTTGTGTCGTTGTGGATACCCTCAATATTAGGAAGTGTTATCATCTGAGCCATTTGAGAGAGGAGTTTGTCGCCTTGAGGTCAAGTATGCCTCTATTTGAGCCAGAAGTTTTGAGAGCTTCTCAAAGGTTAATGTATGAGTTCCATTTACTTTGCGCAGGTGTTGTTTTGTTAACTTAACTCCGGCTTCCCATAAACCACCAAAGCGGGAACCGTCTCCTTTGGCTTTGCCTGCCTTTGTAGTTGTTTGTCTGCTCGATCAAGGCATATGAATATAGCAACGTAGCCCTTTGTTGTTTTATTACAGCGGCTCTTTAATTGGTGGTGCTAGTGTCTTTTTTTTTTTTTTTTGGGAAGGGTAAAATGAGGAAAATCTTCAACAAGACGAATCTTTGATGGTGGCAAACATCTCAGCAACAGTGATGAATTTATACCATCCAAAAACCTCACACCCCTTTATCCATCCTCCATGCGGAACTATCGTTAGATATTACTTCGCATGGAGGTGACTAATCATTCGACTCTATTCTCCAGATCGTCTCAACCATAGATTGAGATTGCCACCGCTATCTAATTACGATTTGTTGTTCGTTGTTCTGCTCTTGCCGCTATAGGCGTCTTAGCTCCTTCAGTACCACCGCCGAAGTGTGGCTTACAGCATTCCATGTTTCTTCAGAAACAAGCATTGGTTCGGATAAGTTTTCAGGTGTTGGGCGCTGCCCAAGGATATCCGACAGTTCACTCCGGGTTGTCTCAAACCGCGAACATTGAAAAAAAAAAAACGTGTTCCACATCCTCTTGTGATCCTTTGCAGGCCGCACACTCTGGAGCGTCGGTATGCTTAAATCTGTAAAGGTATGCCCCAAAACAACCAAGCCCACTTAACAACTGCGTCAGGTAGTAGTTAAGTTCGCCATGCCGCCTATTTATCCACTTTTCGATGGATGGTATGAGACGGTAAGTTCACCGACCCTTTTCCGATCTATCCCACTATGTAATGCGTTCTGATGCTCTGCTCCCTTGTTGTTCACGATGTAGGTACCATTTCTTCCTCTCCTTTGCAACTAGATCAATTGGGATCATCCCCGAAATAATAAGTGTCGCGTCATCGGATACTGTGCGGAAACCACATATTACCCTTAAGGCACCAAGGCGGTACACCGATACTAACTTTTGTCTATATGTCCCAAAGTTCATTCATCCCATCACTCGAAACAGGTGATCCATAGAGGATGATGGACGAGGTTACAACATTTGCCAGCAGCATCCTACGACACTGTCTTGACCCGCCAGTGTTGGGCATATTGCGGGAGAGGGCTGCAGCTACTTTGGCAGCTTTTTTGCTCACTATCGTTGGGTGCTCCTTAAAGTTTAAGCGCGCATCAATTTCGACACCCAGATATCGTAATGAAGGCTGCGAGGGTATTAAGATTCCGCCAACATCAATTTTTACAATCTCTCTTACCTTCCTACTGGTAATTAAGACTGCTTCGGTTTTATGGTCAGCTAGTTGGAGTCCGAATGATATCAACCACCTTTTGATAATTATAATGGTCAACCTGCATATCTCCATGATTTCCTCTATAGTCTTAGCTACCACGAAAACAGCAACGTCTACCGCGTAACCCACAATTTCTGCCTCATCAGGTACGCTGAGCTTCAGAACGCCATCGTACATAATGTTCCAAAGTAAGGGACCCAGTACTGATCCTTGAGGTACTCCACCCGTTGTATTCCATGACACCGTCATCTGTATCATATATCAGCACTCTATTGCGGAAATAGTCTGTAATGATCCTCCTTATGTACACTGGTACTTGCAATACATGTAGAGCATTCAGAATATGGCTCCATTTGGCCGAGTTGAATGCATTCTTGACGTCCAGGGTGATCACGGCGCAGTATTTTTTAGAGCCGCCCTTCCATCTTCTGCCGTCTGTAGCTTCCTTGGCGATTTCAACGACGTGTCGAATGGCGTCGTTTGTCGATCGAGCCTTTCGAAAACCATACTGCCGCTCGGCGAGATCTCCGACCCTTTCCATAGCTTTCTCCAATCGATTGTAGATTATGCGCTCGAGTACTTTGCCAGCCGTATCCAGCATGCATAGTGGTCGGTAGGAGGATGGCTCTCCTGGAGGGTTCTTTCCCTTTGGTAACAATACTAGACGCTGTCTCTTCCAGTGTTCCAGGAATAACCCCTCCCTCAGACATGAGTTGTAGACTTCTCTGAACTCATCAGGTCTAGCTCGCATGGCAGCCTTTAATGCAATATTTGGGATATTGTCAGGTCCAGGAGCTTTTTGATTCCCAAATCGTTGGCACGTACTGGCGAGCTCTTCTCTGGATACCGAGGGAACTTCCTCTGGGCCAGGTACTACACCGATGGCAGGGATCACATCAGTTTGCTGCGGGAATAAAGCGGTAACAATTCTGTTTAGTGTCACTGGGCAGGTGGGAGGCGATGCAGTGGAATTTCCGAGCCTGTTCATGACGATTTTGTAGGGTCTTCCCCATGGGTCACGATCCACTTCACTGCATAGCTCTTTCCAGCATTGACGCTTACTCGCCTTAATTGTCTGCTTAAATTGCTTTCGAGCATCCAAGTATGTTCCGTGCAGGCTAGGTTAGGACTCCGTACCCCAGGCACGTCGGTATTTTCTCCTTGCATGATGGCACATCCGGCGCAATTTTGCTATCTGCTCAGTCCACCAGTATGCTGGTGGACGACGACCATCTAGAAACCGTTTTACCATGGTTGCATTACAGGCGTTGGTGATCGTATTCATCATCTGCGCCGCTTTCGCGTTAGCAGTTCCCAAGAGGATCGAATCGTCCAGGAATAGCGTAAATAGGTCTTCCTCAAATGTACTTGCCCTTCAACCCACCGGTTTCCTTGTATGTTTTATACGTCCATCTTCCCTTGGAAGTTTTATTTAAAAAAATATGATAATAGGGTTTCGCAGTTGTGCATCAGCAGTCAAGTGGTCCAGGAAATTCTCAAACTCTTCAATTGTGATACTAGGTGGTGCATAACAACTGTAGATATGCAAACCGTCAACTTTCACTTGCACAAATCCTGCGTCAGGGTTATTAGCCCTCTCCTGTATGGTCCGTCTGCCACAGGACCATATGGCGGCTTTACCGGTTGGATCGGTTGCCCAATTACACCCATCCATATTTTTGTACTATTCGCACAAGATGTCGACATCAACTCTGGCTTCATGCACTGTTTGGACTAGCACGTCCTGTGCAACCTCACAATGGTTTAGGTTGAGCTGGATGAACTTCATAGCCGGCGTGCTTTTTTCAATGCCTCCATGTAGACCATGCACCGTCCACTCCCTACTTTATGGTTATGGTTCGTCCTGTTCTTGCAAAGCCTACATCTTGCTTCTTCCTTGCATTCTTTAAATACATGACCATTTCCTGCCAGATGCCAGCGCGATCCACGTCACATGTACAAGATTTGGCTATATGTCCGTACTGCCAGCACTTGAATCACTTTAAGGGCAGAGATTTGAGTCCAAGTTCCTTTGGGTGTATATCTTCCCCCAACTCAAGTAGGAGATCGCCCTTTGATGTCCTACGTATGCGAGTCACCTTATCAGAGTGGTCGTTCAAATTTGAATCCCCATTAATTTTCTTGAGCAGCTCAGCATATGTGAGGGATCCATTCTTCGTTATTTTGATGGCATCAGGACGTGGACGCGGAATCCTCCCACGTTTTTTCCTTTGTTTCTTGCTCACCCCCTGCCAGTCGGGGCCCGCTTCATTGTTAGGCTCACTAAGTTTGACTGGGTTTTCATTCGAACCTTTAGCTTCTAGAACTGGGGTTTCGCCAGTTTTCTGTTTCCCTTTTTTTGGGCGCGTTCAATAGGCGAATTCTGTTCATTCGACCTTTTCCTTTTGCTTTTGGATGCCATTTCCGCTTCCCTATCCAGCGGAACGATATCCTTCCCTTTGTTTCTCGGGTTTGAGATGGTTGGTGTGGTCTGGGTCTCACAGCATACTGTTATCTGCTTAGCCAAGTTTGCAATTGTCTACGTTGTCTGGTTCTCGTCATTCAGTTTTTCAACCTCGAGTGAGTGTTGAGCATACAGATTCCTGATTGACGTGGCAAGCTTCTTTATTTCATGGTGTACATTACTCCTTGATTTGATGTATTCCCAGAGAAGGTCAATTTTCTTTCCAAGCCGATTAAAAGCATCAGGCTCGTTAATATCCGATAGTGAATCAGATATTTTGTGGTTTTCAGACTCTGAAAGGGACTTTGAATGCTGTCGAAATCCTATTCTCGTGCTACTACTCCTTTGGAATGGGTTGGTTATTCCCCTTAACTCATTAGAGTTTTTCCCGGTTGTCACTTTTGCCTCATTCGTTGCCGCACCGGTTTCCAGCTTCTTGTTCGGTGATCTTATGACATTGCCACTCTTCATAAACGGGTTTACCGTCTTCGGTGTGGCCTTATCCGGCGCCTCCTGCTCTTGAATTCTGCAGGGAGGGCTTGTAGAATTATCTGTCCCAGCAACCAAGGACCCCACTGCTAGAACATTGCGGTCGTTCGTACTCGACGGCAGGGAGCCCGCTTGCTCACTCCCTAAAACCGCCGGTACTGGGGAACCGACCCCCTGCACCCTAACTTCTCCTCCCTGCAAACCTTCCATGGTTGGTTTATTATTCGGGGTTCCTTCCCCTATCTGTTTTGGTCCACGGGTGGTATTTTATTTCCCACCTACCCGCCGGCGAATATCTATATATCTACCACCTAGGGACGCGCCCGATGGGAGAGCCAGCAACTCCACACGGGGGTGGTGCTGGTGTTACTCGGTCTTTTGATAACATAGCCATTAGCTGGTGCGATTCCATTTTCCTTGCTCTGGTACAGGTTATACACATATGTATAGTTTGACAAATTATCTTCTTGGCATTTGTTATCCAATACTGCGCTCTCTGGTGTGATATCGTTACTTGATTCTGACCATGTCGCGTTTTGATATGAGCTTTTTGATAAGCAATCTTGACAATCTTGACTTTTTATTCAAACGATAGATTAGAATTGGTTAGTGTTCCCCCAACTAGCAGGTCATTTCCGTCTATAAATCTAGTTACCGTTATAATTGAACTGCTCTTAATTTCGTTGACTTTGATTCAAAAGCTTCCTGCTATCCAACTCTAATTATTGCCCTTAGCGACATATTCAGTTCTTCTGGCTTACTTAAAATGGGAGATGTTTCTAGTTTTTGATTTTGCATTGGATGGAAATCGTAGACTGCCTGCTTATTTCATTTCTTCACTATCAATTTTTGTTATTCGATAGCTCGGACCCTTTAGCTATGATGGCCCTTCCCACCAAATTATATAGGTTAATAATTGAACGAGGTTTAATTCCCCGAGATGCACAGTCAGCAGGATTCTCATTGGAAACTACGTTTTATGATGTTTCGGAATTGCTGCAGCTAAATGTTGAAATATTGCTGTTGTTGATGTTCAACGCATGTACGACATATTTTAGCAATTTAGAAAGTAGCAATGAAGCATTTAGCCGGTTTCACGGTGCAACCTTTGTTTATTTTACTGTATACCACTGCAGCATATGCCTGATTAGAGTCATCACAGAAACCATGTAACTCAATTTTAGCGCCACTTGTGTAATTTATCCAACGGTGTATTCTAATTTCCTCTAATTTTGGTAATTCCATTTTGTAGTTTAACCATCTAAAGGGTGTCCCAAAATTAACGCAAGATTTGAATTAAATAGAAAACACAGTTTTTAGTCTTTAGATTGTTATTTTTTTATTGAATCATAAAGTATATATGATAGGGTTATTTATGGAATAACACATTGGGCAAATGGCCTCCACTCTTTGGTCGAAATTTTCCATGACTATTCTGCATAAATGTGACTGAATTTCGATTATGCAGCGTTTAATTTCTTCCTGTAATGCACGGGTGGTTGTGGGCTTGTTGACATAGACCTTTGACTTCAAATAACCTCATAAATAGAAATCTAATGGTGTTAAATCACACGATCTAGGGGGCCAAACTGATCACCGAAACGAGAGAGTACACGACCAGGAAATGTCTGATGCAGTAATTGAAATGTTTCACGGGCTGTATGGCATGTGGCACCGTCTTGTTGAAACCACATATTGGCCACATCAATATCATCCAATTTCGGCAGAAAGAACTGTGTTATCATGTCGCAATATCGAGCACCAGTAACTGTCTTTGCTTGACCAGCCTCATTTTCAAAAAGTTATGATGATGCCTCCAGCCCAAAATCTCCACCAAACAGTGACACGTTGTGGATGCATTTGTTTTTCGACAATCACATGTGGGTTCTCCGAACCCCAGGCAGTTTTGGCGATTAAAAAGCCATCAAGGTGAAAATGGGATTCATCGCTTATGATGATTTTGCTCGAAAAATCAGCATCCACTTGTTGATGTTCAATAATCCATTCAACGAACTCTCTTCACTGTGCAGTGCATGGTCATTAGGCTTCAGTTGTTGTGTTAATTGAGTTTTTTAATGGATGGAGAAACAGATCTTTTGTGAGTATACGCTGTTGAGAGCTTCTTGAAATTTGCAATTCTTGTCCACGACGCTGAATTGATGTTCTGGGATTTCCACCAACACTCTCACGCACTGAATTTTTCAATTAATCTCTTCACAGTTGACGAAGTTAAAACACTATTTCGACCATATTATCTATGCAATTTTCGAACTGTGGCCGCCAAACTTTCATTATTTTTGAGATATTGTTCAATAATGAAAACACGTTGTTGTATCATGTAACGCTCCATTTTTACTAACCCTAAACTTTCAGCTATGTCAAATTGTTTTTTTTCAGGGTTGCCAACATTTTACTGCACAAATGACGACAAATTCAAATCTGGCGTTAATTTTGGGACACCCAGAAGCCTATAAATCATGAAAAGGCTTTTCGTTGCTGCACCATTTCCTAAGATTGAAACCTAGTAATTCCTATTTTGCTATTGCGTTACTAGATAGAAGAACATCCACATGGAAATCGTTTTGAACGAGTTTTGAACCAATTGGGTAACTTGACACTTCATTAAGACACTGTTAAGTTGGCTTGTAAGGTTGCATCAAACACTAGCTTAAATCTCGTAGTTGTTCTATCTAGCTACAGCTTTGACTTTAGATTCTCCTATTCCCACTTCTTTGAGTTTGTTGTTGTCAAGTGATATCCGAACCTCAAATCGTCCATTTTTTAACCGCTTGTATGTTTCTTCATATGTAGTACTGTTCACGTTCAACCTCTTCTGCAGTTAGGCTTCGTTTCGGATGCTGTTCTTCGGATGTCTAAAGGCATCTTAATTGCATGCCTATGTCCGCTAATATGACGTGGCTATTTAACCGACTGATTGGAATGCTGCTGTTTTGATTTAAGCGAACAGAACTAGCTCTGTTCCTTACGACGCGGATCTCTTCTTACGCCTTCTAACATCATTCCTCCATATATGTCGGCGCCTATTAAAATATCAATAGGCCCGGGAGTAACGGCTCGGCCAGGATTACTTCATGTTATAGTTCGCTATCTAAACCCAATAAGTGCTTATCTGGAAGTGGTTTAGTGATAGTCCTCAAAAATAACCCACTAGCTTGTATTTTGATGATCGATGGAAATCTTGGACTTATATCTATTGATATTTGTTTGCTTGTGAGCCTCGAGATCGATTAATACCCTAATATGTTGAAACCACCGTAAATTTTACTAGGACTGTTGCTAGAAGTTTTCAAGAGAGCTTTCGTATAGACGTCGAGACTATAGTTGTCCAATTTTTTTAATAAGCTGAAGATAATGAAAGGACCCCGTGTCTCGATGTTGACGCCTGTATTCATTATGGTGCATAGACGTTTCCATATTTTATAAGAACATGTGAGGTACAGTTCTTTTAAACAATTCCATACGCAAGTGATATCGACTGGCATGCCAAACTGTCAAATCCAATTTCTGACCCAATTGTTCTACTCTACAAAAATTATCATATTCTTTGAAAAGCTTGTTATTATTATTATTATTAACCGGAGGGCCATGTGGGCGATAAGCCACCTCGCACCGCGACCTAAAAGATCTATTGTGCTGGACCCTACTTAATTATCCGTCCAGTCAATATTCAGGCTCTTAATGAATCTGACAATACTACTGGCCGGTACAAGATACATACTATCCGGGCTCATTGTTCTCCCTCCTAGATGTTGCAGTCTTTGCTGGAAAATGGCTGGGCAATGGCACAGAACATGTTCCGCTGATTCCGCTTCCAGACCGCAGAAGCGGCATCCATCTGTCGTACTTAGGCCCATCTTCTTAAGGTGATACCTTAAGGGGACATGACCTGTGAGGAAGCCAGTAAGCAGCCTCAACTCAGGTTCCTAAGTTCAAGACACTCCTTAACCCTGACAGACGAAGGTGATATAAATTTCTTCGCCTGCCGTAAACCTGGAATTCTGCGCCAGTAGGAGGACTTTTGAACATCCTCCCAGCGTTTTACCGCTGCTCTAAGGTGTCCCTTAGTGACACCGCAGAAGGGTTCTGGTCCAAAAAATGGAGAGGCAGAACCCTCACGGGCGAGGCCATCAGCTGCCTCGTTTCCTTCGATTCCAGTATGACCTGGCACCCACATAAGTGTTACCTTATTTGAGCCTGCCAGATGTATAATAACCTTCAGACAATCCCATACCAGCCTTGACTCAACGGTACAAGACCTAAGAGCTTTTAAGGCTGATTGGCTGTCTGATATAATATAAATCTTTGCATCGTTTAGGCCTTTTGCTATGCCTATCCTAGCGCAAAGTTCTATAGCATGTACTTCTGCTTGAAAAACGGTAGCATTGGTACCCAAGGACTTCGAGAGGGTAGTGCCACTCCCGTGTATTCCTATCCCCGCCCCATCTTCCGTTATTGATCCATCTGTAAACCATACCATGGACCCTCGCTCAAATGATGGTCCACCTGCCCTCCACACATCCCGGTCAGGTAACCTAACACAGAATGGTTTGTGGAGGTCCAGTTTAGCTGGCATACAGTCGGAAGGCATTCCTATTGTAGGGTCTGTCTGAAATTCCTTAAGGATTTCCATATGACCCACCATATTGCCTGGCTTGATATTTCCTTCCGCCTGCATTTTCAGGGCCATACTTGCAGCGTCCTTTTTAATATGCAGGTGTAACGGTGTCAGTCCTAGAAGTGTCTCCACCCCCGCGGTTGGACATGACTTCAATGAGCCCGTAACACCGATGCAGGCTACACGCTGAACCTTATTCAATAAGGTTTGCGTTGTCTTCTGCTCAGTTTTAGGCCACCATACAACCGATGCGTAGGTGACCATAGGCCTAATGATTGTAAGAAATGACCAGTAGATCATTTTTGGTTGTAGTCCCCAAGTACGCCCATAGAGTCTTTGACAGGCCCAGAGAGCCTTGATGGCTCTATTTTGAACTTTCAACAAATGTTGGTTCCAGTTCAGTCTTTGATCTAGGATAACCCCTAGATATTTAACCTCGCTGGAAAAAGGAACAGTAGTACCGTTTAACGAGGGAGCTGTAAGCGCAAGCTTTGTCCTCCTCGTAAAAGGAACAATGACAGTTTTGCTTGGATTGACACTGAGCCCTTCCTGGTAACACCACTGCCATATTATTTTGAGTGCATTTTGCATGCGATCAGAAATGACCTCATCAAACTAGCCTCTGATTATGATAGCCACATCATCCGCATAGCCCTGGACATCAAACCCATGGCTACTCAGAAGGACCAGTAGTCTGTCAATAACCAATGACCACAAAAGAGGAGATAGTACGCCTCCTTGGGGACAGCCCTTTACGGCCTTGATGGTTACTGATTCGCCACCTAGTCTGGCAGTAATCTCACGATGTTCCAGCATGGAACGGATCCACCTAATTGTGGAAAGTGGAACCCTTTTTCCCATTGCTGCCCTCTCTATAGATCCATAGGAGGTATTATCAAACGCCCCCTCAATGTCCACAAAGGCACAAAGGGCAATTTCTTTATATGTCACTGCTTTTTCAATCCTCGTGACTAGCCCGCTAAGGGCCATAACCGTGGATTTACCAGTTTGATACGCAAACTGGTCCCGATGCAGTGAATTCTTTCCAAGGACCTCACTTCTTATTTGATAGTCCAGGATTTTTTCCATCGTCTTCAAAAGAAACGATGTGAGGCTAATTGGCCGATATGCCCTGGCCTGGGTGTCTGGACGACCCCCGCCCTTTGGTATAAAGACCACATTTACTTTCCTCCACAGTTTCGGAATATAGTTAAAAGCATAACTTGCCCGAAACATCTGGATCAAGCTGGGGAGTATTTCCTCAATACCTTTTTGAAGTAAAGCTGGAAAGATACCATCCCCTCCAGCGGATTTGAAAGGTTTGAAAGACCCAATAGCCCATCGAACCTTGCTGGGTGTGAAAATTTTCCCAGAGAGACTCCAGATCCTACTGTGAGGCGAATAAGCCACCTCACTCGAAGGATCATATGAGTTCCCTTGGGCTCCTACCACTACTGAATCCGGAAAGTGGGTCTCTAACAGTACCTCTAAGGTTTCCTTCCGGTTTTCAGTGAACCCCCCATGTTGCTTCTGGAGAAGTCCTAAACCATTTGAATGATCCCTGGAAAGGACTTTCTGGAGACGAGCTGCAGAGGGTAATTCATTGATTCCCTCACAGAAATTCCTCCAGGTAGCCCTTTTGGATCTCCTTAGTTCGAGATTATATTCCGTCAAGGCCATCTTATACTCGCCCCATTCACCGGTGCGTTTAGCCTTGTTAAATAATCTTCTCGATTTTTTCCTCAGTTTACCCAGCGTCCCGTTCCACCAAGGGACCATCTTTGTGGACTCTTATCGCTTAACTGGGCAGCTGTTCTCGTAAGCCAAGTGTATAGAATTATGCAGCTGGTTTGAACAGATCTCCAAACCCTCTGGAGACTCTATGTTCCTCACAACCGAGGGCATTTCTGATTCGAGTGAGACTCTATAAGAGTCCCAGTCGGTCAGTTTTGGAATTCTGATTTCCTGCCGCTGCATGGTCTCAGCCGCCAAATCGAATCTGATGTGCAAGTGATCCGATAATGAGGCCTCTTCAGACACATGCCAGTTTTTGACCAAGTCGCTGAAATGCGGACTAGCAAGTGTCAGATCTAGGACCTCTTGCCTAATCGCATTTATAAAAGTAGGTTTCCTTCCCCTATTGACAATGTCTACATTATTTGAGATCAGAAATTCAAAAAGGTACTCACCCCTGTTATTGATGTCCGTGCTACCCCACACCGTGTGGTGCGCGTTTGCATCGCATCTTATCAGGTAGGCCAGCCCATTGTGTTTGCAATGAGCTATGAGCCGCCTAACTTCAAGTGGAGGTATTAACTCTGAGTCTCCAGGAAAGTAGGCGGAGGCCATTATAGCCTCCTGTTTGCCTCTTTCACCCAGAACCTCCACCATTACTGCAACCAAGCCCCTGGAGATGAACTCTGAAATGGGAATAAAATTAATTTGCGAACTGACCAACACAGCCGCTCTTGGACTCTGAGTTCCGTTATGATAAATTAACTTACCCACTTGATTTGGTATACCTCTAATCTGGTTACCAATCACCCATGGCTCCTGGATTAGAGCCATGCCAATGTTTTGGCAGATAAACCTGCGACAAAGGACGTCCGAAGACGCCTTTGCATGATGCAGGTTTATCTGCAGGCAGGCGATGTGTGCCTTCACTTCACCGAAGGCCCCTTCTGAAGGCCCTGCTCAGCCTCCTTTTCAGCACCGCCACCACCCGCATGCTTTCTTTGTCCGGCCGATGGCTGACCAGTGTCCTCCATCGCCGTTCTGCTGGCCCCCGCTGCCTGAGAGCCTCCAGGCCTAACCAGTGGCTTGCACGGGAGGAATCCTTGTGAGGCCTTCCCCCGCGGAACCCCTGACGCCTTCCTCTCCCTTTCCCGCCTTCTTCTCACCTGTCTCCTGGAGAGGGCGGTCACCCCTGTGGTCTTAGCTAAAGGTGCCGCTACCGTAGCTTCTACAGGCCTCACCACTTTGGTCCCGCCGACAGAAGCTGGCTTAGCCCCACTCTGACCACCCTTGGGATGCAATTGTACAGTCCCAAACTTATAGTTGACCTTAAAGCCAACCCGCTTGAGCTTCTCAACTGACGAGTGGTCCATAGAGAACGTGAAAAAGGCCGAAGAGCCTTTCGCCTCTCTCCTGATCACTCTCCAGTTGATCGCCTGCATGCCCTCATTTTGGCTTTTTATAAAACTAAAAAGCTTCTCTGTGGGCAATTCAGCACTATTTGGGAAGGTGCCGAACACAATCCTGGCTCGAGTCAGGTTTTCCGCCTCGGCCACGATCAGCTGCGCACCCTCCCATGGCTTGATATTACCTATGGCCTCCCTGAGCCACTGAACAGTGGCCCGGTCAGCACAGGTTAGTAGCAGCCAACCAGGCCGAAGCTGACTGCCAAGGAACTTAGGTTTAAGCTCCTTGGCCTCCTGCTCTAGCACCTTATCTAGGATGCCCTCCTGGACAGCCTTTAGCTGCTCTCCAGTGAGGACAACCTCTGGAAAACCAGTGGGCAAGATCCCAACTATCTCCGACTCCGCAGCCTGCCTGAAGGTAAGTCCAGACCGGACCGCAGAACCCGAGACCGTCGGGACAGATTCCTCTCCCCTGGCCTTCTTTTGTGCCGGTGGAGTACCCTCATCCGAGCGGATCCTCTTTGACGGTGGGGCCTCTGCGGGAGCACAAGACTCCCTTTGTGGCCGCATCGCCAGAAGCCTTGTCTCGCTTCCGGGCGGTTTGCCCTCAGCAAGAAGCCTCCTGTACCGCTTCTTCGCGGCCCCACACATTTTCACGCGAGGAGCCGCGGAAGGTTTGTCAGTGCTGCTGACAGTTAATTTCGGGTCCTCCCCGACGACTTTGCTCCCCCCTGCTTTCACAGAGGCGATACCCCTACTTACGGGGTCCGAGTTCTCATCTCCTGAGGTGTCCATGTCGGAGTTGAGAACTAATTTCTCAATCCCCGAACGGAGCTCCCCATCCGATAGACCACTCATCGAGAGTCCCACAGCGGAAAGAGGACCGAGGCCCTCGAACACCACCGCGGAACTATCGCTGGTATATGACGCTTTAGGAGCGTCATCATCCTTATTATTTTTTAACTGTTTCGACATTTTGTTCCCACGAGTTGCTGGGAAAAGAGAGTCGCCTGTGGGACACCCAGCTTTGCCACAGGAAGGCTAAATAAAACTGGAGGGCGCCTGGTATCCAGAGTCCGCATACTTTGGACTGATTAACCTATCAGCCATTCATCCATCGGCATATGCTGTTCCACCTTAGATTAGGGTTTTTTATCAAGGGTTTCTCCTTTAGCGCCGTACTTTAGCCTGTGCCAAATGGTCAGAAGTACCAAAGGGCCTCAGTTACCAGTGATTGCCACGAGGAGGCAGTACGTACACTTGCGAATTGTGACCAGGTTACCCCTTCCACAATTGTACTCATCACGCCAGCTGCCTAAAACATGACCAGAACAGCTCGCGTAATGTGCACCCTACCGAAAGGTTACGGAGCTGGTAGATTACTCTACTCAACTTTGATCCCCCCTCCAGTAGACGCCAAATCACCTGAAAAGCTTGTTAAAATTGATTTAATTTCATTCAAAAAAATTCCAATTTTGTATTTTGCCGCCCATCAAACTAAAACCCGTCCGCCAAATTATAAAATTGGATTTTTTTTTTTTTTTTTTAGATCCGGATAAACCATCCCATGATCCGGTACAACCTGGCCTTAGTGCTGCATCACCTTCGAACGGTTTTGAACCTACACCTCAACCTGAATTTACACCGTTATCACCCGCGGCTCATGATCCAGCTTATAAAGATCCGGAAAGTCAGGATGATGACGTTGATTCTTTAGAATTTGGATTTGCAGACAAAAGTATCCGGAAAGGATTCATCAGAAAACTATATGCGACTTTAACCGTAAGTTGTTGTTTTGGAGTATGGAAGAATTTTTTGAAATTAGTACATTTTTTCTCGTTTTAAGGTACAACTAAGCCTATGCGGTATTATAATAGCGGTATTCTTACTTTACAGTCCAATAAATCAATGGGTCCTCGAACATCCCCACCTATGGTGGATTGCACTTATTATCCTGTTAGCAACCATGATTTTAATGTTTCTGTGTGAAACAATTCGTCGCAAATCACCGATGAATTTCATATTCTTAGGCCTATTCACATTGGTACAATCATTTGTACTTGTCACTGTTCCAGAAACTGAGGAGGTGCTGCTCGCTGTACTCTTAACGCTTGCCGTATGCATTAGTATGACGATATTTGCGTTCCAGAGCCGATGGCATTACACCATTATGGGGGTGGAACTTTTCTTGGTTGTTATTATTTTAATGATGATTGGTACCATTGTGAAATTTATCTTTGGTATTATTGGATCATTAATTTTTTGTGTCTATATGATCACTGATACACAATTGATGACGGATGATTCACATGATACATGTGCATTAAGACAAGATGAGTATATATTCGCCGCTTTGAATGTATACTTGGATATTTTTAATATTTTCATTTACATTTGGAATGCTGTGAGAGAAAGAATTTACCCTCATCGATATGAGCGCTCATTTTCGTGATCGAGTACCATTGTTGTTAAGGATTGTGGTTACCTAATTGTTTAATATTTTGGTTCATTTTATGTTATTTTGTAAATAATAGAGAGTACAACATGCAGACTGCCGGTTAGTATGGCAGACACTGACAGGTTAGTTAGGTGAGCGTAAAAAAAAAAATATTGATATGAATTATGTACAGTAATTATGTTTTGTTTAGTAAGTGTGTTTTAAGAAGTAAAAAGATTATATCAAAACAAAGCTTTAATTTACAAATGAAATTCTTAAGCCGCGTCCAGACGATTGGCGATTTGAATAAATATTGCCGTTTTAAATTTTCACGTTTACTCGGCAAATTTATTATCGTGTTTAACGGATCCAAGAAATCCCTAGCCGTTCGTTCATATCACTTCTCGACAGAAAATTGTAGTTGTAAAATACTTGTTTCTAATAAAATACACCACTGATTCATACATCCAGCTAATTTGCTCGCAAAATTGGTTAGGACATGCATTACACAACTGATATTATTACCATTTGAGATCCAGTACTAATTGGTTTGCAAAGATGGTTAGCACATGCACGTGACAACTTCTTTAATCACTAATAAAGAACCGAAACAAACAGTTCACAAAATTTGTTGTCAAGTAGTTGTCACAGCTGAATACCATCACCATTTCAGATTCGCTTTCTCTTTTCACATCAGAAGTTGTGATTTGAATTCTTGTTCCGTTTTGCCAATCCTTTAGTTGTTGTTTAGTTGTATATATTTCACATTTATGTATTGAGCACTAAAGGCATTTTGTTCACTTGTCATTTGAATTTTATTTTCAAGTTGTGTATTTATTTATATGTGCGTATTTAAATAAAAATGTATAAAATACCTAAATTGGACATTTCCGAATGGAAAAAATATAAAAAAAAGTGGTTCATATAGACGGTTGGTGATAAGGAATCGATTAAAGTTCAGATTTATAGAAACTGGTTCAGGTGAAAATTCGACGTCTGCGAATAATCAATTTCCAACCCAAGATTATCCATCAGAGAGTAACCAGACGAATGCAGCAATTCCTTCTAAAACAGCCAGAGCGACTTCGACGATAGAGATGAGATCATTAATGAAGATTTGGACAATTTCTCGGACAGTGAAAATGAAGATCAAAATATCGAGAATGACACTGATTTTACAGAGGATTAAAGGATTTGGGCTACAACACACAATATTAGACATACAGCAATCAATGAATTGCTAAAAATAATAAAGATGCGGACGGCGGTATATGTGCCATCCGATGCACGAACGTTACTCGAGACACCAACGTCTAAAAAATTGATAACTATTGGTCATGGTATTTATTGGCACCAAGGTCTTGAAGTTTGCCTTAAATACATTTTGCACGATATTGATAAAGATATGATATATCTCTAAATTTTAATATCGACGGCCTACCAATTTACAAAAGCTCCAGAGAAGAATTTTGGCCAGTATTATTTACTATTTGATTAGTTTCAATTAAATTTAACATTTTTAATCAAATAAAACTAGTTTGTTACAACTCAAAAGTTAAATAAGAATTTTTCATTTTTGAAAACGGTATGAAAAGCTCTTTATGGGGGATAGGTATATTTTGCCTGAACGTTGTTACTTTTCTGAAGAAAACCAATAACATATAACCCACCAATAATAACAATTACACCTGTGTGGGTTGAACTGTGTCGTTGTCTATTGCGATGAATTTGGTATGTAACGGCTGTTTCAAAACCCTAACACAAATAAATATTGTCAGATCTGGTTCTGAGCACAACTAAAGGATGCAGAAAGTTTGCTTCATAACAACTTCACAATTTTTTTTCGTTATACTAGTTGTGAACAAATCCATTTAACAAAATTGGTTGTACCGGTTGTAGAACGGTTGTCGTAGTGCCTTACTTGCATTACGCCATATTTATAAAGCCAATATGCGACTCCATTTTGAAATTAATCGTATTAACCCGAATTGTCCCAGAATTTTTTTTAACGGTTTTTTTTTATTTAAACCCCAAATACAATGTCTCTGGGGTCTAAAACATTGGAAAATATCTTTGGGACATCCACCCAATTTGTAGTTTTCGAGAAAACCCCCGTTGCCATATGGCAACACGGGGACATACATAGAGAATTTTTTCAACCAAATGATTTCCATATATAACTAAATAATTAAATATACATTTGAAATAAAATATAATTTTTATGTAAATTTCTTGTAATTATTTATTAAATTCAGTATTTCTTATTGTTTTGTGTGGTATGGCTGAAAACATTTCACACAAAGTCCAACGTTGCATTTGACGCAAGCAGTACGTCCAATAGATTTGCAAAAGTCACCAGCGCAGCGTCTTTTATTCGTTATGGAAATAACTAGGTGGTTAATTCCATCGAAACGGATTGTTATTTCTACAGCGTTTTCGTTAACTTTACGCTTCGGATTGACTAATGGACCTGATCGCTTTGGCTTCTCACCGTAATGTTGACAATAGTATTTGGCGATGTGTCTTCTGAACTCGAGCTGCGACATTCTCGATTGACCCAATCGATGTAGTTGCCATGCATTCTGTACAGAAACATCAACCAGCCAGGTAAAAATAGAGCTCCACCACTTTTTGCCTGTGTAGGCATACCGATAAAGAGCCACATTTTGATCTAAACGGTCGACCCCACACATATATTTGTTGTATTCCGTCACAACACAAGGACGAGGAACAACGGCTTTGCTCTTTTGTTCTTTCGAGTAGCGAAACGCGTTAGAATACGGATATGCCCCAAAAGTGGTTGAATCGGTGAAAATTGAAAATTTCGTTGAATCGGTTTTTTCGCATGCTGTTGAACACAAGGTAGTTCCGCAAATCATCATCGTTGCTCAACATACTCCGAAGACTGGTGTGATAATTATAACCACTGATCAGAAGAATTCCAATAAATGTTCGTAGTTCAGCAACAGTAATTTAAGGATTGCCTTTCTCGCGAAACACCGCATAGTTGGCTGATTCGTCTGCTATAAGTTGCATCAACTCGTCGTCAAAGAATTTTTCGTACTGCTCATGGGGCTTAAAATTTCGGCAATCTTCATAATTCTCTTCAGGAAATGTTGGAGTCATGACGGTGGAATTGTCGTCGACGTTCCAGGTGAAAATTGTATCAATTCTTCTAGTTGATTTAAGTTTTGCAGGTTTTTTTGTTTTAGATTTCATTTTCCGTTTTCTACGTGACTGTTCGATTGAAGCTGAAGTCGATGGTTCGTTTGATGTTGGAGAACTAGGCTCGTGTACATCTGCAAATAATGGGATACACGATGCATTTTCCACGTCCAATTCAAAGTCGGAATCATTTTCATCGTCCAAAGTTGTAATTCGGCGAACACTTCTCATTAATATTTGCAAACATCATCGGGAACCCCGCACAACTCATCTTCGGCATCGTCCTCCCCGCTTATAAATCCATCATTTCCCGGAGGCTTCATAAAAACAGTACGAACCTCGTCCGTATCGTTATCCTCTAAATCTTCGAGTTCTTCGAGGTAATCAAGAGCCTCTTTCAACGTAAGTTTTCTTGAAAAACACCTAAATAATTGTAATAATTTTAAAACGGATAATAAAATTTAATAAAAATTTACCAAACAACAGAACACAATGAAACAATAAAACAAAAATAACTAAAGCCGCAATGAATATGCACATTTTGAGAAAACGGAATAAAATCTCTGCGTATGTCCCCGTGTTGCCGTATGGCAACAGGCACAAAAACAGGTGCAAAACTCCTTATGCCCCTATTATGGTTCTCACCTAAGAGTCACTTGGCGACTTCAAGTCACCCAAATCAAATTTTGGTATTATGATTCTCGCCGTGAGTGAGAGTAATGTCAAAATTGCTCACCTAATATTTCTCGGCGACTAGTGCGATTTTTTGTAAAGAATAAAGAAATAATGGAATAAAAAACTCTACAGTTTTTTTACAGGGAAAATACATATTTTAATTAATATTTCCTAATTAAATATTGAATAAAAATAATTTTTTTTTTTTTTTAATTCGTATTATAAAATATTTTTATTGTACATATTAACAACAAAATGCGTATATAAGTTGTCAAACATTTTTGTTTCCTCCAGTTTCATTCGCCACAGAAAAACCAATCCACATTGTATTTTGCTATTTGCACTATTTATTAACACTTTTAACCGATAAAATATCTAATTAAATCTCATAAAATTACAAAATTAATCATAATAAATGTAAATGTGTACAAAAGACTGCTAACTATACGTCAAAAAATATAAAACTACTGTGCTGGCAAACTTCAAAACGAATGGAAATGGTCATAGTTAACAAAACCAATAAGATTAGCTGCGCACAACTCTCACCAAAATAAATGTGAGAACCATAATACCAAAATTGAACTCACACGACTTTTCGAGTCACGGCGACTCGTCGGTGAGGTGAGAACCATAATAGGGGTATTAAAATAATTTTTATTACGTCATGTAGCACATTCAGGGTTGATTAGCATAAAGAATCCTTAATTATTTTCTAAAAATATTTTGTGGAAAAATAACGGAACTTAAAAATAAAATCTAACTTACTTTTTCATATATTCCATTTTAACTTTTTTCACATTTTTTTTTTTTTGCTTAATTTTACAACCTCCTTCAAGTAAGAGCCAACGCACAACTGAAATAGTTTTTCTAGCCAAGTAACTGTTGTCCCTTTACAAAACAAAACTAACGGCAAAACGTTTTTAATTTTGTTGATTCTCTTTCTATATCGACACAAAATGAGATAAAATTTTTGTTGCCATATGGCAACACGGGGACAATTCGGGTTAAAATAAAAAATGTAATTCAATGACCTAATCGGTCATATCAATTATTTTTTTAAATATTTTTAACTATAATTTAATTTTCCTCAGGAATCAAAAAATTTGGAGCGATGCTTCATTTTTCGACCTAGAAATCCTCATTTTACAGTAAAAATGTATTTCCCAAAATTTCTCCCGCGTATATGTGCGATATTTATCGAAAATTAGAATTGCATAAATATCAATCAGAATATTGTAATATTTTCATCCATCATATATTTTATGTTTATAGTGTCATATTGTATTTTTGTAATATGACCACAACTGATTATTATTATAATGGTTGTCATAACTTTTGTTATTACCATTTTACTTGTGCAGAAGTTGTAGATTATGTTGTGTAGTTCTTTTTTTTACCACAATTATTAGTTTTCAAATAGTTGACAGAGAGCTGTGACAGCGTGTTCTACAGGTTCTGACGACATTCAAATACCTATTTCGAAAATATTTTACAACCGTTTCACGCTCAATTAAAAGTTGTGAAAAACAATCACAACTCCTTATATCGCTTTCACAAAGCTATGGAAAACAATTATTTTCGCCAAAATAGCTATGTGATACGTTGTAATGCTGTTGTGGTATACGGTTCGCTACAACAAAAAGGCGGGGAAATTAGTTGTCACAGTAATGTGAGAATCAATGGACAAATAAAAATGCTACTTGGGCTGGAGATTTATTTTATATTTTCAACAATGTCCTGTGTGAATATTGTTGTTGTAATCTACCAGTTTAAATAATACTTCAAATAATTGTACAACGTAATTTAGAATAATGGTATCCTTATTTATTTCACTCTGATCAAACAGCTGTCCAAATAAACTAACATGTCTACCGCTTTTTCCACTGAACTCTATTTTAATACCTCCGGATACCGCCGCTGGCGTTACCACAACTGTTGGTAACACTAAAGTATTACCATAAGGCACAGTGTTCTACGGAGCAAAAGTGAAGTAAGAAAAACTCATTTGTCTGCTAGAACGTGGTTAATACAAGTTTTCAAATTAATCTTTAACGCATTAAGCAGTTAGTCGCTGCTCGCAGAGAGTGATCTTGTTGTATTTCGTATATATATATATATATATATATATATATATATATATATATATATATATATATATATATATATATATATATATATATACAGGGTGGCTGAGACCAAATGTTACTAACTTCACTCTGCTGTCATTTGTGTAGTTGTCATTTTCGCGCATTAATTTTTTGACAGATTGAAGTTTGGTTAGTTGTTTATATGTGGTCAATAAATAATTGTTCTAAATTAATATCTTAATAAAAAAATCGTAATGGAATTCAAACGTAATAGTGTAATTGCACTGTATTTGGGTGGAAATTCACAAACAGCAATAGTTCGTCAGCTCCAGCATTTGAATGTGAATAAAATGTTTGTGTATCGAACCATAACTCGATACAACGAAACTGGTAGCATCGCTAAACGCAACAGAGGCGGTCCTAAAAAGACAGCAACATCAAAAGAAATGATACGAAAGGTGAAGAAACGAATCCAACGAAATCCTCGTCAAAGTGCCAATCAATTAGCCGCACGTCTACATGTTTCACGATACAGCATTCAAACCATATTGAAAAATGAACTACACTTGAAGCCCTACAAGATACAAAAAGTTCAAGATCTTACGGAGGCACAAAAAAAAGTTAGGCTTGAAAGAACACGAGCATTGAAGGCCTTGGCCGAACGTGATGAGATTCCAAAAATTGTCTTTTCTGATGAGAAAATTTTCACCATTCAACAGCATGTGAATAAACAAAATGATCGTGTTTGGTTAGAGGACAAGTCCAACGATAATTTGGACACAAGAGTTGCCATGCGCAAGCAATCACCAGCTTATGTTATGGTTTGGGCTGCAGTTACTGCAGATGGACGCACTCCTCTGGTTTTCATCGAACATGGAGTCAAGGTAAACCAAGAGATGTACCGCCAAAAGATCCTAAACGATGCTTTGCTACCTTGGGCACGTAAACACTTTGGTACGAACCGTTGGACATTCCAACAGGACTCGGCACCGTCACACAAAGCTCGAGCGACACAGCAATTTTTACAAAATTGCGTTCCGCGGCTGATTTCGTCGAAAGAATGGCCACCATATTCACCAGACTTGAATCCCATGGATTTCTCCATATGGTCCATTTTGGAGAGTAAGGTGTCCACTAAAAAATACGAAAGTGTTGATGCATTGAAGTCAGCTCTTGTTCGAGAATGGAATAAAATTCCGCAAGCCCACGTTCGGTCAGCATGCAATGCTTTCTATGGAAGACTGAATCAAATAATCAAAGCCAAAGGAGGTCATATCGAGCAGTAACATGTTTTTCATAAAATGTAATATGTTTTCAACATATTCCACGAAATTTCAATAAAAAATAATCAAAATTAAAAAAATTACAGCGTTTTCATTTGGTAACACTTGGTCTCAGCCACCCTGTATATATATATATATATATATATATATATATATATATATATATATATATATATATATATATATATATATATATATATATATATATATATATATATATATATAAAGATATATATATATATATATATTGATATATATATATATATATATATATATATATATATATATATATATATATATATATATATATATGTTGATTTTTTAGAATGTGCTTTTATTTTCAGGTTATACGAGGGTGAATCAAAATGTCTTGCAATATCATATAAAAAAAAGAGTGAGTGAGACAACTATATATTTTTTTAAATAATTTTTTGTCGCGGTGAAACTTATAGAAACAAAATTCGATGTAAATTTTACAGTTCGTTTGTTTTCTTCAATTTAGTAGTCCGTGTTTTGAAAAAAATTCTAAAATGAAAGAAATTGAATATCGTGCCGTTATTAAATTTTTCTTTAAAGATGGACGCAACGCAATTTATATATTCAATTACATATCAAAAGTTCACGGCGAATTTGCACCATCATATTCCACAGTAACAAGGTGGGTAAAATTGTTCAAAAGTGGTCGGGAGTCATTATAGAAGACGACAACCGCCCGGGTCGTCCCGCAGATGCTATTAGCCATGAAAACATACTTTTGGCAGAATCAATTGTATTAGAGGACCGCCGTATTTCTGTTTCGCGGTTAGCGTGGAGACTTTCCCTTTCATATGGTACCACTTATACCATATTACATGACCACCTTCACATGTCAAAAGTAAGTGCGCCATGGGTTCCCCGTTTGTTGATTGCACAACAAAAGAAAATTCGTGTTCAAACTTCAAAGGCGATTTTAGAAATGTATGAAGAAGATCCAGAAAACTTCTTGGATAACATAATAACAGGCGATGAAACATGGATTCATCATTGGGATCCAGAATCTAAACAAGAATCGATGCAATGGATTAAACGTGGTGAACCACCACCAAAGAAATTCAAAACTCAACCGTCTGCTGGTAAGATTTTGGCAACAGTTTTTTGGGATGCTGAAGGGATATTGATGATTGATTGTATGCCACCGAAAACCACAATAACAGGCATCTATTACGCAGAGTTTTACGAAAATTGAAAAAAGCGATCCGGGAAAAACGGCCAAAGAAAGTTAGAAAAAGAACCTTACTTCTTCACGACAATTCACCAGTGCACAAGGCTAAAGTTGCTCAAGCTGCATTAAAGGACTGCGGCTTCGTGGAAATTCCGCATCCACCATACAGTCCAGACTTGGCACCCAGTGACTACTTTCTGTTTCCCAATTTGAAAAAAAAAAATTAAGGGGCCGGAAATTTTCCAGTGATTCTGAAGTACAGTCTGTTGTAAATGAATATTTTATGGAGCAAACGAAAACTTTTTTTTTTAGAGGGCTTAAACAAGTTAATTGATCGATGTAACAAATGTATAAACTTTAAAGGAGATTACGTCGAAAAATAAAAATATTGCTGTCTCACTCACTCTTGTTTTTCATATGATATTGCAAGACATTTTGATTCGCCCTCGTATATAATATACATTTGACAGATGGTTGAACCCAATAAACATATTGGAAATTATCTATATAGTTTACTCATTAAAAGATTAACCCTGAAAGACGTTGTATGGATATTACAGCCTCCCACACTTACTGGATCACTTCTCGGCTATTCCAAATGGTAGTCTTGTAAGTATGTTGGAGGATGTCGCTCTCTACCTGATCGTCTTGGAAGATCGTTGCTTGTATTCGGGTGAATTTTCTGCTCTGGAATATTTATTGATGTATTATTTCCTTTGAATTCTCCTATACCTGATGATTCTTCTCTTCTGTTGTTAATGTTTGATTGATATCGACTCGGAGTGCTGTTTGTATGATATTGACGGATTGGATTTCGAACTGGTAGATTAAATGTTACTCGTGGTTGTGGTTTACTTGGAGTAATTGCACTCTCCGTGATTTTTAATTGATTGATGTACCTTTTCAATCGGTACCCCGTATCAAACTTTACTAAGTAGTGAAGTCGTCCAAATTTGTGTAACACAATACCTGGAAGCCATTTTACGTGACCTATATAATTACGAGAAATTACTCTGTCTCCCACATTTAATTTGCGCTTGACTTCTATGTTCTCGTTGGCTTTATTGGCAGTATGACCTGATGGTAGAAGTGCATCAAGTTTGATTCTGAGTTTTCTCTGGAACAGTTTTTCTGCTGGACGTTTTCCGTTATTTAAAGGTGTAGCTCGATATCTTAATATAATTTTGCGAACCTTATCGGCACTAGAACCACCTTCATTTTCCATTGCTTTTAACTTATCCTTGAAAGTCTGCACATAACCTTCTGCCTGCCCGTTTGTCGCTGGATATCTGCTGGATGGACGAGGTGCTTCCATTACCGCCTTTATTTTCTCTGGAGCCTTTGATATTTTATTTTGTTCGATCTGATATCCCAGATAATTGATTTTCGTCTGGAAGAATTTGCATTTTTTCGCATTAATATGAAGGTTGTATTTTTTCAACCGGTCGAAACAATCAATAAGGCGCTATTAACACTCGTTGTAATTTGATCCTTGGATTACGATGTCATTAAAGTATGTTGACGTACCCTCTAGATAGAGGATTAATTCCTTTTCGATTTGTTCTCTTCGTAAAAACGTTACCTCTCTTGCTTTGTGAAATATTGGTTTATCATCTGGTCTAAGTTTTAGTGAACACTGGATATCTGGAATTTTCCCCACTTTTTTTTCAAAAATTTCACTATATTTTGTCTTGAGTTTGCAAATGTCCTCCTCGACATTTTTCAGTTGACAGAATTTCATTTACTAATTCACCTGCTAATTCTTGTAAAATTGATGTTGAGATTTCGAATCCATTTTCTTCCCAAAATAGCTTGTCGTCCTGTATCGACTATATACTTTTCTTCCATAATTATTTTGTCTTTGTATGTCGCCTTTACCATTACTACTCCATGAGGTTTAAAAATTTCTTTGAGATAAGATCGGAATTCTATGTTTGTCTGTCTCACTGGATTTGAAATATTGAGATTCTCTAAAGTGTCCTTCGGAATCAGAGTGTATCCTGCTCCCGAATTAATCTCGAATTGCTGGTCCTTTCCGTCTATTCCGATATTTACGTAATATTTCTCTGCTTGATTACTGGATCTTGAATAATTTGTATACACATCATACACATTCTGGATATAATTTTTATTTACTTGCGAATTCACTGTGCTGATAGCTCTTTTGTTATTTAATAGAGTCGTAATACATACTCTCTCTACATGACCTACTTTCTTGCATGGTTTGCAGTGAAGTCTTTGTCTATTGATCTTGCAATTGCTGGTATCGTGATTGTCGCGCGCACATTGACTCGACCATGTGGTATTGATTGATTTCTATGTCTGGAGTTGTGATTCTGGCTGTTTCGGTTACGGATATGCCAACGCCAATTTCACGTTTCCTTTAAATTCCAATTTCCCGGCTTGTAGCAACTTTGTTCTGATTGAGTTGTCACTAATTCCTCTGATGAATTGCGACAGTAAGAATGTATCCACAATTGACGCGGAACATTCCTTGCAATTGAGTTTGCATGTTGGTACGAATCCTCGAATGGCTGCTACGTAATCTGCGATTGATTCATT
The DNA here is from genome assembly GCA_958295665.1 of Tipula vernalis. Lineage (NCBI taxonomy): Eukaryota > Metazoa > Arthropoda > Insecta > Diptera > Tipulidae > Tipula > Tipula vernalis. The sequence goes on along the minus strand of OY282560.1, from coordinate 115,158,576 downwards.
AGGTTTTTGATTTCGTGTTAACAACCGATGTCTTTCCACTAATAAATTCGGTTCTGGACTTAAGTGGTTTTTCAATATTTCCACCAAATCATCGTATGCCTCTCCATTGGTGATTTTGGTGCAATTAAATTTGACATAATACTATAACATTCCGGTCCAATACAGTTTAAAAATATTGCCTTGCATTTCCCTTTGTCTCCTTTTATCTTTTTGAGGTCGAAATATATTTCAAGACGCTGGATATATTGTTGAAACGGATGTGGCAGCAGATAAACACAATATATAACCTATGGAAAGGTAGTTCGCATATAAATTGATGTCCCATCTTTACCGTTGTATTATAATTAACGGACTTGTTCAATTTACATTTAGTGTATATCCTTTGCCTTGGTAGTAGCCGTATGTGCTGAATATAGGGCCAAATGAGCTTGCTCAATAAGGAATTGAGTATTTATTTGTTTGTTTATATCAACAGGAACAAAAATCCTTTTTTGACAATAACTATGGACATCAAATAACTACAATTTACATTTAATTTGCTTTTTAACAAAACATTTGGATTAGTTGAAATCGAACTCATTAAAATTAGCATTAAATTGTCGACACATAGCCGGAATATGGGCATTATGTGCATAATTGGACTATAAAGTCGATAAATAAATAAAATGTTTGACCCGAACTGGTTTACGGGGCACATAAATATTGGCAAAAAATGATAGTGAAATCAACTGCACTATTTAAAACATGAGCGATGAACATAGAAGCCGCAACCTTACGCCTCTCAATCAGTGATTCCAAATTTACAATTTTACAGCGTTCGGTATAAGGTGGTAAATTCCTTATATTCTGCCACATTGGAAGTTTAAGATGAAACGGCCACTTCTTTTTGTGAAGCAAGTACAGAATTAATTGTTTTTGTACTCGTTCCATTAGATCAATATCAATCTTGTATATCGGATCCCAAATAATCGATGCTTACTCCAGGTTGGACCGTACAGGGGAACAGTAAAAACACTTGACACGACGAACGGAGCCAAGTAATCTATTAGACTAACTAACAATTAAGTTAATATGATCTCGGAAATTCAACTAATGGTCCAAGATGACTGCCAAATCCTTAAATGTCGTCACTGATAACGATGAGTGCCTCTTCTGAAACTCATAACCTTACATTTTTCTAGGTTTAAGTATAATTTATTCGTAATGGTCATAAATAGTTATGATTTTTGATATTTTCAAATATGATAAATAGCACAGGTTCAAAGTGAGAGCCCTAAGAAACGCCTGAGTTCACGCAGGAACGAGCCAATCCAATCCAAAAATTAAAAGATAAGATAAGATAAAACGATGTTTATCCAAACGACCCAGCAATCTTATCGATACAAGCGGTAAAGGGTAAGGAATCGTTGACGGTAACTTTATTCAGCTTCAATCTTAGATGAACTTTATAAACCATTTGGCTTCTGCACGAGAGTAACCGGGAACACCAAGAACTCTTGGTTTATTCTAAAACGTTTGCGGAAAGCATTCAATCTATAACCCTTTATATATGTGGGCGCGCATTGGAACTTTTGGAACTAGCAGTGGGAATGATATTCAATGCGGACAATTTTGGAGTAATCCGGAATAAATTCGAAAAATTGACATTTCTAGTGACGGAACGATACACTCTATTTCATTCTATGTTCCTGGCCATTAAAATCAACGTGTGCATCAATATATGTAACCAAACACTCGTTTACGTAAATAGAAAAACTGTGGAATTGTGTAAATGGAACGCAAACATATTTCTCTGATTCTCCTAATTGTTATGTCGTTTATAGTTTATTGGTCCATACGAGGTTTCTTTTAAAAAATGGTAGTTAATGAAGAATTTGGCACTTCCAAAGATGAATACAGAGTATTAGTTATTTTATAATCTGATAAATCTGATTGGATGTAGATTCTATACCGAGAAGATTCAATCTGTAGAAGAAATAGAATCTATTTCAATTCGGTAACATCTTATTGGGTATTGAGTTGGAAAACTCCTGGGTCTCTGTGGTTTCCAGTTCTCAGCTGATCCCTCGAACCGTTTTCCGTGCATCTTGGACATTTCGAAGCCCTTCATCCCACATTTTTAACAGAATCAGTGGGCTGGTGGTACCAGGCACTTAGTGTACGTCTAAATGCCGTCCCAATTATAACAAATCACACAATAATATTTTCGGCTTATCGCTGTTCTCTTTATCATGTGCTTAACTGGACCGATTTTATATATATTTTTTGATGATACGTCCAGTACCACCCTGATGCAAATCAGGAGAGGAGACGACAATTTGGAACATATTGGCTAGATGCTATAAACGGAACCGTCGTGGGATTTGAATATGTCACACCTGGATTTGGCTATTTATTAGTGCAAATTTGAATCAGATTGACCAGGAGGCTCCAGAAGAACAAAATTCATTGGATAAACTGGCTACAGTTAAGACATTGATCACTCATACCGAGCGAAGCTGTTTGCATGAACCAATCAAAACTGATAAAAACCAGTAAGACCCTGTTGTTACCGCGGAGAATTGCCCAAATGGTATTGTGCCTTTTCTCATCTCATAAATGCATGAAATGTCTAAAGGTCAAAAACCATGATCATCCATTATATTAAATAAGTATCGGGCAGTAAGTATCGTTCGTCTTAACGAACGAAATCGGGAACGACCACCTACTAGGAAGCATAAGATATCGGCGATAATTTGCAAACATATAATTTAATCAGTCGTAAGGCTTCTTGCAGCAGAACTTATTTTATCTGGGTTTTGTCAAGACAATATACCACCTAAACATTTTTCATCTTAGGGAAAATTGATGTTGTATCAATGCAAATATCTACTGTCATTCTCACAGCAATGGAACAGTTTATTTCGCCAAGTCATCCGAAACCACTATAGTTCACCACTGGAAACATAGCAGCTTTTAACGTGGCTAGTAACTGGGCAACGGCAATAGTTTCTAAGGGGAAACAATAGACGTACTACAACAGATTTTGCACTCAGAAAACGGTGGGCAATCTTCCTGATCGTTCCCCCTGAAGTTTAACCTGCTGAGAGCATGATATCAGTATACCCACCTTTAAAGAGTGGAAGCAACATTTATTCAGCGGTCCAAGAAAAGACTGAGTCTTGCGACGAAATTTGCCGCAAATTCTAAAAATTCTTACCCTTTCTTGAGTCCTTCTGTTTTCTTAATCGCATGCCGATCAAAGAGTCATGCATTTCCATTTTATTTGGAAGACAGCCTATATAATGTATATATTCGGTGCACAAGAAGGGCAGCAAATCCAACTCTTCGAACCCCAATCTTGATACCTACTTTGATTATGTTCTGGTCTACTCAAAAAACGAGGAATCCGATGGTCCAAATCTTAGCTATTTATTCTGCTTGTCGAATTCGGAAATCTAAACATCGTGGTATTGACATTCCACCAATACATTGCCAGACTATTGGCGCTTCTTTGTAACCCCGACTGCGATCGGATACAGCCCATTTTGATATATTGAGCAATTGGCGGTGAACACGTACTAGCAATGTGATTCGTTTCTGGTTAAAATGATACCCGTTAATTTGGTGGTCAGGGACGATATTTTAGTTTACGACAGTTTTAATTTGCAATTTATTTCGTCTACGAATTTTTATTTTTTCAAAACTGAAAAACTTTATCGAAATTAAGACAATACCTCTTTGTTTATTTAGTGCAATCAGATAATTAAAAGTCCCAATTGAATCGAACTTATTTGAAAAAGTCCACAGATTTAACTATTGTCCTATTTAGTTATAATTACCACATGAAGATGTCAATATTATCATTAAGAGGAAAATAATAAAATTTTCAAAATAATCTAGTACAAAAGAGAATGCGGTACTATCGATTTATTTTAGTTAGATTTACCAAACATAGATCGTAACATTAACATTTAGGAGTAAAACCAGAAATTTGTTTCAAACAAAGGTTTGAATATGTGATATATTTATAATTAAGCTTTTCACCCATTGATGTCACTTTTCAAATCACAAGTCGCTGTTCCAATTATGATATTCAAAATTAGGTTGAGTTATAAATTTATCAATTTTTATAAAAATACGTTGTAAACGTCGAACTAAATAAATTTATGCCAAATTTATATATTCTCTGTCTTGATACAGGGTCTTCATTAAAGATATTTGATAATGTTGCTATACTTAAACGATAATCTTCGAGATGAAGCATGGAAGCACTAGTAAAAGTGTGTATCAAAGTTTCGTTAAAAACTGAAAAATGAAAAAGATAGTGGAGTGGTTATATCTGATTTGATTAATGTTAAGGCTCCGCGACGGCGCAGTGAGCGAATGGCTTTGCACAATAACGTGATAGCCCAGAATTTAAGGTGTTGTTTAATTCGCCTACTTAGCTGTAAGTTATGCATTTTGTATAAAAATAGTGGTAGTAAACTGAAGAACTAGTGATAAAAACTAACTTTTTTAACAAAAATTTCATTAGCCCGAATATTTTCGCAAAAAATTCAATGGTGCATTGAACCGAAAATGTTTTTAATAAGAAAAAGAGGTCAGTCCTCAACAATGAGGCTGTTTTTCTCATCAGATACCCATCTATTGGCGATTTTAAAAGTGGAATAAAGAGTGAATAATTAGTAAATAATGTTTGATTATTCATTATTAAGGTTATTCACTCGTTATTCACTTATTCCCTGGAATAGCATCCTTTATTCGCTCAATAATGCTGAAAGACAAGTTCACTAATTATTCACTCTGACCCATTACTCCATTCATTCTTGCTTCCGTAAACAATCAGTGAATAACGAATGAATATTGAATGGATAATGACTGTATAATCAGCGAATAATTAATGCATTATGCAATATCAGTGAATCATGAGTAAATAATAATCTGGTTTTTGTAAGTGAAGAAACACTGAATGTAGGGTTTAGTTGTGCATTCTCATAAAAAATAATATTAGTGGTTTTCTGCTATCAGTGGTCAGCATTGAGGTCGATAAACGAAACTTATGGCTAATATAAGCTTACCTAGCTTATGACTGTTATCTTCAATTCGAAATGGACTTGGCTTTTCTTCCACCATCCAGATGGCTCAAGAAGATTCAAAAAATACGCCAAAAATGCCAAACACTCTTTAAAACTGTAAGGAAAACAAGAGCCGCCATAGACTTGGACTCCGCTAAGGAAGTCCTCAAAATTTACAAATATCAATTAAGAAGAACCAAGAACAAATCTTGAAGACTATATTGTGGTAAAATTTAGGAGTCATCGTAGATGTGTAGGCTACGCAACGTTCTGGTTGTTTCGAATCTGTATCTATTATATCAGTAGGCAATAGGGCAAGTAGCCTTGCAGGCCATATTGTTAGTAGAAGAAAGATCTTGTGGGCGATAAATAGTTTTAAACCATATAAGTCGCCTGGTCCTGATGGTATTAAACCATTTCCTGATTAGAGGTAATTTTTAAAGTCAGCCTATGGAATGGAATGGATGAAAGTGAAGGTTGTCTTGATACCTAAGGCGGTAAAACGTTCACACTGCAGTCCCAAAGAGCTTAAACGGATTAGCTTATCTTCCTTTCTCTTTAAAACACTAGAAACACAAATAGAATCTCATGTAAGAACCGCGATTGTGCCGAAAAAATGGTCTAAATCTCAACATGCTTATTGCAAGGGGAGATCTGTAGAGGCTGCTCTTAATTCTCTTATATATTTCATTGAAAAATCTTTCAAGTATCGAGATTACGTACTGGTAACCTTTTTGGATATTGAGAGGGCCTTTAACAACGTGCTTCCGAGAGCTATAACTCGAGCACATTTAATCTGGTAGTGGATGAATCACTCAAGGGCTGAACAGATCAAATGCTAAGAGGCAGGATCATAAACGCCAGTTTTGTGGAATCTTCCGCCAAAAGATTTGCAAGATACGCCGCAGTGTGTCGTACTATTCTCTACTTTGGCACTTGGTCATAAATGACCTGTCCATGGATAGTTGTTAAAACTAGAGGATAGTGGCTTCAAGATGGTTGCCTATGCGAATGATGTTTCTATTGGTGCTGTGGGTTGAGTGTGATTGCACGCAAACCCGAATTGGTTCTCTCCCCCCTCCCTCTTCTGGGTTTCGTTTTGGACAGCAAATTAAATTGGAAACCTAATATTTTGGAAAGGGTAAGGAAAGCTATGGTAGCGCTACACTCTTGCAAAAATGACATTGGGAAAGTAGTCAGACCCACTCTTTTGTATGAGGTTACAATCTGGTGGCCTGCTCTGGACAAAACTGTCAACCAAAACCTGTGACGGTAGCTAGTGGTGCACTGAGGAGCACATCAACTCAGGCACTGGAGGGTCTACTATTTTTGACTCCTCTAAATATCTTGGGAAAACAGTTGGCAGCTTGTACTTCCATACGACTGAAATTCACCGCAATGTGGGCCTGTAACAATACAGGACACTCATCTATATTGTTTAACAAACAAATTCCCAAGACCACCGACTATAGTGTCCCTTCACTATCTTTTGACCCAAAGTTCCAGACTATTTCGGTCTAGGATCCCATCCAGAGAGGATTGGATGATGCGTGCAGTTTTGGAACCAGGAGTTCAAAACTATGATGAACTTCTGTTAAACCTCTCCTCTTCTGGTTCAACATCCATATTAAATGGGTGCCACGGAATTTCAATAGTACAGGGAATATAAAAGCCAATGCGCTGGCTCAACGTGCCACAATGGACCACTCTCATTGAAATGCCTGTCGTATTATGCAAACTACAGCTTCAGAAAGAAGCTAGTAAATTGACAAACGGCCGATGGTCAAATAGTACCTCCTCTTGGCGAGATCAAAACAGCTTATTTTACTTCAGCGAAGTCAGATCAGTGTGGTTGTTGTAGTGATATAGGGCACTTTGTTATAGGCTGGCTTGCGAGTAGACTCGGTTTCTTCTCACACGACTACTGCCGTAGTTGCGAGAACGAAGAGGAGGAAGAGACAGTATTTCATGTTCTTTGCACTTGTTCTCATCTGGCAAAAAACAGACTAAAGTTTATAGGACCATTTCTTTTCAATGACTTAACGGACCTCAGCCGGATGGATGTTAGGAGTATCCAGCTTTTTGTTAACAGCTAAAAATAGTTTCAATTAGTTGGAGGATAAACAATAAATCGTGTTATGGCTATGTACCAGTTTTGTGACTATACCGGTCGTAGCGGACCGCCACGTTAACATAACCTAACCTAACCTAAGACTGAACAATGAAAGTAAATTGAGAGAATACTGATTATATAATGTGTGAAATTATCACTCATTTGTGAATAAATTAAGAATAATGCGTGAATACTGAATGAATTATGAGCGAATAATGAGTGAATAAAGAGTTGATGTTGGGTAAAAATAATGAATGAAAAATTAAAAAATACTGAGCAAATAATGGTCAATAATGAATTAAATCGTCATCCATCAGAATCATAAGTGAATTCACCATTCATCAGGGAATAATATTCAATGACTAGGGAGAATACAGAGTGAATACTGTATGTATGAGAATACCGAGTCAGTAATGGGTCAATAGTAAGTAAATCATTATTCATCACTGATTAGAGAATGAGGGAAAAATATGGGGACCAAATTTTTTTCAGTACTATTCGCACCAGACAAACTGTCGTCTCCTTTCGTAGTTTTAGTGATAAAATCTTGAGCGACTCATGGTACACTTCAAGGTGTAAAGATGAACAAAGAGAACGTGAGAGGATTGTACAAAAGCTGCTGAGATTATCTTGGAAGACATTGAATCCATGGCTTACGACAACAATGCCTATCCCCCTTCATCTAGCTTCTGCAGTGAGGCTGAACAATTAATATCTAAATCTCTTAGAGTCTTCATGTACTGCATTGCAAGGAAAAAAAGGTCGAAAGAGGCAGTGGGGAGAAAGATGACAACTATTGCTCATGCTCTTATTGCTGCTGTTCGCCCTCGATGTTTCATTGCCCCAATTCTGACCAGCATCGCTCTGTTCATATACAGAAAATTCGGATCAAAGAACTTGGTGTCCCTACTATGGATTGAGTGCCTCTTACTACGACGCTCAGCATCTGGAGCTCTCCACCATCCACCACCCGCAAGAGCCTATCCCAAGTGACACATTTTGTCAGTACATCTTTGATAATGCAGACTTCAATGTATCCACTCTCGATGGCTGGAATACCTTCCACAGCATGGGAGGAATCAAATGTGTTACACTAACCCACGCTTTCCTTACATCCACGAAAGTGGAAACACTGAAATCTGTTCCCCCCAGGAAGAAGTGGGCCAGCTGGGAGTTCTGGAGGTGCAAGCCTTTGAGGGAAGAGGAACCAACGCATTGCAGCAAATTACTATCGAAGACTTGAGCGTGTTGATGCCCATCCGCTGTGACATATTCATACCCACTGTTCAAGAGGTGGACCCCACTGCAGACAACTTCGGTAACCTTTCTTCCATTCATCAATGCACCACCTGAAACGAGTACAGCACTGTACATACAGCGTTACAGTATGCTTTAAAAAATAGTCAAGAGATAGTAGCCACAGTTTGCTTCGTAACATTCCACCAGCCTTTATACCTAAAGGCTAGAGAAATCGCGTTTGGGAACATTGTTGTGGTACTTGGTGGGTTTCACACCCTAATGTCCTTTATGGGGTGCATTGGTCACACAATGGCTGGATGTACTATGCCATGTATTCGCTGCTGATTCTGTTGATAAGATGTTAACAGGCCACGCTTACAGCCGAGCTGTTCGAGGACATTTCCTTGTTTAGCTTGTTTTATGTCAAATTGTTCTGGAAGGAGCCAATGTTTCAGAGGAAGAGAAGAGAGAGATCTTGACTATGCTGACCAACATGGAGGAACTTGCTCCGGACAAAATTGAAGAGAATGCTTCCTTGGTGTCAGCTTTGAAGAAATTTCACAATCAGCTGAAATCCCTCAAGGATAATGGCCCTACCGTTGCTTTGTGGGTTCAATACTTCAACATGGTTACTCTGATGAAGAAGTTCATCGATTCTGAGCGTCGTGGTATTTGGGACGGGCACTTAGAGTGTGTACAGCAGATGATCCCATTCTTCCACGCAAGTGGGTAGTTCCAGTACGCAAAATGTGCCCATATCTATGTCTAAAATATGATACAACTGAAAGCGAGCCATCTGGAGGCGTACAAGGAGTTTGCAGATAAGGGGTACTTCAGTATTAATCGCACAGGTATACCTTGGACGGATATGGTCATAGAACAAACTCTTATGCGCTCCATGAAATGTTCAGGTGGCCTAACGCGAGGAAGAGGAATTACTGATACTGTACTCGCCAAGTGGGTTTGTGGATCACCGGGAGGCACTGCCATATGTTCGTCATTGGAGGAGTTTGCTGAAGCGGTGGAGAGCAGCATTGATGATATCCGGGTATCAAGACAAACGAGAGATTCACGAGATCGAGGTAAAATACACGAATGGTTCAATGATCATCCCCCTTTTCCAAAGTTGGATTCACTGATGTCACTGTCAGCAGGTATCGTGGGAAATTCCAAAATAAACTGCCACCAAGCCCTGGATATTGGAACTTAAACTATGCAAAGTTTTATCGGCAGTTAATTTGGTGATATGAAGCAATCTAAAAAGAATGTGGTCTTGTCACTAGTCAGTATGAGCAGCACCATTAAAATCAATGGTGATAAAGTTACAATTAACCCTCTGACAATTTTCCAAAGAATTGTCATATCAAAAAAGGGCGATAAAGATGTAGAAGAGCTTTTGACATATGAATTAACTCCATACGCCCTGGCCCTGTTCAGCGAGGGCGGAATGCGAAAAGGGGAAAAAATCATCACTCTATGATGTTTTGCCTGTAGAGGACAACGCAACTGTGGATCTCATGTGAACATCCTTGTTCCTGGCAAGCCTAGTTGTTGTGCTGCTTGCTCTGTGACGAAAGTAGCTTGTGAGCCTCGAGATCGATTAATACCCTAATATGTTGAAACCACCGTAAATTTTACTAGGACTGTTGCTAGAAGTTTTCTTGAGAGCTTTCGTATAGATGTCGAGACTATACATGATTGTTTCCATATTTTATAAGAACATGTTGTGAGGTACAGTTCTTTTAAACAATTCCATACGCAAGTGATATCGACTGGCATTCCAAACTGTCAAATCCAATTTCTAACCCAATTGTTCGAATCTACAAAAATACCATATTCTTTGAAAAGTTTATTAAAGTTGATTTAATTTCTTTAAGAAAAACTCCAATTTTATGTTTTGCAGCCCGTCAAACTGAAATCCGTCCGCCAAATTATAAAATTGGATTTTTTTTTTTTTTTTTAGATCTGGATCAACCAACCCATGATCCGGTACAACCTGGCTTTAGTGCTGCATCACCTTCGAACGGTTTTGAACCTACACCTCAACCTGAATTTACACCATTATCACCCGCGGCTCATGACCCAGCTTATAAAGATCCGGAAAGTCAGGATGATGACGTTGATTCTTTAGAATTTGGATTTGCAGACAAAAGTATCCGGAAAGGATTCATCAGAAAACTATATGCGACTTTAACCGTAAGTTGTTGTTTTGGAGTATGGAAGAATTTTTTTAAATTAGTAAAGTTTTTTCTCGTTTTAAGGTACAACTAAGCCTATGCGGTATTATAATAGCGGTATTCTTACTTCACAGTCCAACAAATCAATGGGTCTTCCAACATCCCCACCTATGGTGGATTGCACTTATTATCCTGTTAGCAACCATGATTTTAATGTTTCTGTGTGAAACAATTCGTCGCAAATCACCAATGAATTTCATATTCTTAGGCCTATTCACATTGGTACAATCATTTGTACTTGTCACTGTTCCAGAAACTGAGGAGGTGCTGCTCGCTGTACTCTTAACGCTTGGCGTATGCATTAGTATGACGATATTTGCGTTCCAGAGCCGATGGCATTACACCATTATGGGGGTGGAACTTTTCTTGGTTGTTATTATTTTAATGATGATTGGTACCATTGTGAAATTTATCTTTGGTATTATTGGAGCATTAAGTTTTTGTATCTATATGATCAGTGATACACAATTGATGACGGATGATTCACAAAATATATGTGAATTAAGCCCGGATGAGTATATATTCGCCGCTTTAAATGTATACTTGGACATTTTTAATATTTTCGTTTACATTTGGAATGCTGTGAGAGAAAGAATTTACCCTCATCGATATGAGCGCTCATTTTCGTGATCGAGTACCATTGTTGTTATTATTATGTGATTATTTAATTAGTTGTGGTTACCTAATTGTTTAGTATTTTGGGTCATTTTTATGTTATTTTATAAATAATAGAGAGTACAACCGGACTGCCGGTTAGTATGGCAGACACTGACAGGTTATTAAGGTGAGCGTAAAAAAAAATTTTTGATATAAATTATGTACTTACTGTTTAGTAAGTGTGTTTTAAGAAGTAAAAAGATTATATTAAAACAAAGTATTAATTTAAAAATGAAATTTTTAAGCCGCGTCCAGACGATTGGCGATTTGAATAAATATTGCCGCTTTAAATTTTCACGTTTACTCGGAAAATTTAACATCGTGTTTAACGGATCCAAGAAATCCCTAGCCGTTCGTCCATATCACTTTTCGAATACGCATTCCAGTTTTGTGTACTGAGTTTTGTTCCCGTTCTCCATTTAGTATGTTTTCTATTGTGCATTTACATATTCTGCTACTTAGTTGCCCTAGTTGTTGCTTAATGGTGCGTTGAGCAATGTTTATAAATTTGTCCTAGTCCATCACATCGGTTGGTGCCGTTGGTTCCATTTTTGTCAACAAACGTGGATCTGTACTTGGTTCTTTTCCTGTCAAATTAAAATCTTTGCACAATAGCTGCCCTGGTTCCATATGGAAATAGTCCGTTAGAATTTGGCGAAGCCTTCCAAATCCGATGAGCCGAATTAACCTACCTGGAAATTTTATTTTTATTTTCAACAATGTCCTGTGTGAATATTGTTGTTGTAATCTAATACTTCAAATAATCGGACAACGCAGTTTAGAATAATTGTATCCTTATTTATTTCACTCTGATCAAACAGCTGTCCAAATAAATATAACATGCCTACCGCTTTTTCCACTGAACTCTATTTTAATACCTCCGGACACCGCCGCTGGCGTTACCACAACTGTTGACAACGCTAAAGTATTACCATAAGGCACAGCGTTCTACGGAGCAAAAGTGAAGTAAGAAAAACTTATTTGTCTGCTAGAACGTGGTTAATACAAGTTTTCAAATGAATCTTTAATGCATTAAGCAGTTAGTCGCTGCTCGTAGAGAGTAATCTGTAGAGCAATGTTGGCGTTGAAGCATTTTGATCTCGGATGTGGTAGCAGATCAACACAATGTACAACTTCTGGAAAGGTGGTTCACATATAAATTGATGTCCCATCTCTGCTGTTGAATTATAATTAACGGGATTGTTCAATTTACATTTAGTGTATATTCTTTGCCTTGGCCATGTGTGCTGAATATGGGGCCAAATGAGTTTGCTGAATCAGGGAATGAGTATTTATTTATTTGTTTATATCAACAGGAAAAAAAATCCTTTTTTGACAGTAACTATGGACATCAAATAACTACAATTTGGATCAGTTGAAATCGAACTCATTAAAATTAGTATTAAATTACCGACACATATCCGTAATAGGGGCATTATGTGATAATTGGACTATAATGTCGTTAAATAAATAAAATGTTTGACCCGAACTGGTTTACGGGGCACATGAATATCTATATTGGCAAGAAATCCAATGAAATCAAGTGCACTATTTAAAACATGAGCGATGAACATAGAAGTCTCAACCTTACGCCTCTCAATCAGTGATTCCAAATTTACAATTTTACAGCGTTCGGTATAAGGTGGTAAATTCCTTATATTCTGCCACATTGGAAGTTTAAGATGAAACGGCCACTTCATTTTGTGAAGCAAGTATAGAATTAATTGTTTTTGTACTCGTTCAATTCGATCAATTTCAATCTTGTACATCGGATCCGAAATAATCGATACTTACTCCAGATTGGACCGTACAAGGGAACAGTACAAACACTTGACACGACTTGACACGATTAAATGTCGTCGCTCTTTCGAGCGGATGATTGTTAATGTTATTAGGATGAGTAATCATCTTTCCTCTCCTGAAACTATTCGTAATGGTCATAAGTAGTTATGATTTTTGATATTTTCAAATATGATAAATAGCACAGGTCCAAAAGAGAACCCTGAGAAACGCCTGAGTGAACATCAATAGTTTTAGATGTAATACCATTTATTCTATAACCACTTGCTTTTATTCACGCAGGTACGAGCCAATCCAATCTAAAAATTAAAAGATCAGATAAGATAAGATAAAACGCTTTTGATCCATACGACCCAGCAATCTTATCGTTATAAGTAAGCGGAAAAGGGTAAGGAATCCTTGACGGTAACTTTATTCAGCTTCAATCTCAGACGAACTTTATAAACCATTTGCCTTCTGCACGAGATTAACCGGGGAACACCAAGAACTCCAAGGTCCAAGAAAAGACCGACTTCCTTGCGACGAAATTTGCCGCAAATTCTAAAAATTCTTACCCTTTATTGAGTCCTTCTGTTTTCTTAATCGCATTCCGATCAAAGAGTCATGCATTTCCTTTCTATTTGAAAGACAGCCAATATAATGTATATATTCGGTGCACAAGAAGGGCAGCAAATCCAACTCTTCGAACCCCAATCTTGATACCTACTTTGATTATGTTCTGGTCTACTCAAAAAACGAGGAATCCGATGGTCCAAATCTTAGCTATTTATTCTGCTTGTCGAATTCGGAAATCTAAACATCGTGGTATTGACATTCCACCAATACATTGCCAGACTATTGGCGCTTCTTTGTAACCCCGACTGCGATCGGATACAGCCCATTTTGATATATTGAGCAATTGGCGGTGAACACGTACTAGCAATGTGATTCGTTTCTGGTTAAAATGATACCCGTTAATTTGGTGGTCAGGGACGATATTTTAGTTTACGACAGTTTTAATTTGCAATTTATTTCGTCTACGAATTTTTATTTTTTCAAAACTGAAAAAACTTTATCGAAATTAAGACAATACCTCTTTGTTTATTTAGTGCAATCAGATAATTAAAAATCCCAATTGAATCGAACTTGTTTGAAAAAGTCCACAGCTTTAACTATTGTGCTATTTAATTATAATTACCACATGAAGATGTCAGTATTATCATTAAGAGGAAAATAATAAAATTTTCAAAATAATCTAGTACAAAAGAGAATGCGGTACTATCGATTTATTTTAGTTAGATTTACCAAACATAGATCGTAACATTAACATTTAGGAGTAAAACCAGAAATTTGTTTCAAACAAAGGTTTGAATATGTGATATATTTATGATTAAGCTTTTCACCCATTGATGTCACTTTTCAAATCACAAGTCGCTGCTCCAATTATGATATTCAAAATTAAGTTGAGTTATAAATTTATCAATTTTTATGAAAATACGATTTGCGATTTTTGGAATTTATTAATGTAAACGTCGAACTAAATAAATTTATGCCAAATTTATATATTCTTTGTCTTATTACAGGGCCTTCCTTAAAGATATTTGATAATGTTGCTATACATAAACGATAACCTTCCGCATGGACGAATTATGTGTTAAGAGTTTGTCATTGAACACTAGTCACACTAGTAAAAGTGTATATCAAAGTTTCGTTAAAAACTGAAAAATGAAAAAGATGGTGGAGAGGTTATATCTGATTTGATTAATGTTAAGGCTCCGCGACGGCGCAGTGAGCGAATGGCCGTCATTTTTTGCTCATGATATTAGTACGGCTTTGCACAATAACGTGATAGCCCAGAATTTAAGGTGTTGTTTAATTCGCCTACATAGCTGAGAGTTATGGATTTTGTAAAAAATCATGGTAATAAACTGAAGAACTAGTGATAAGTAAGAACTAACTTTTTTAGCAAAAATTTCATTAGCCCGAATATTTCCGCAAAAAATCCAATGGTGCATTGAACCGAAAATGTTTTTAATAAGAAAAAGATGTCATTACTCAACGGTGAGGCTGCTTTTCTCATCAAATATAATCCCAGCTCTCTATTGGCGATTTTAAAAGTGGAATAAAGAGTGAATAATTAGTGAGTAATGAATGATTATTCACTAATAACTCAATCATTATTCACTGGTTATTCACATTATTTACTCGGATCCATTACTCCATTGATTCATCTTTCCGTAAATAATCAGTGAATAATGAATGAATATTGAATGGATAATGACTGTATAATCAGCGAATAATTAGTGCATTATACAATATCAGTGAATCATGAGTAAATAATAATCTGGTTTTTGTAAGTGAAGAAAGACTGAATGTAGGGTTTAATTGTGCATTCTCATTAAAAATAATATTAGTTGTTTTCTGCTATCAGTGGTCAGCATTGAGGTTGATAAACGAAACTTATGGCTAATATAAGCTTACGAAATGGACTTGGCTTTTCTTCTGCCATCCTGATGGCTCAAGGAGATTCAACAAATACGTCAAAAATGCCAAAGACTCTTTAAAACTGTAAGGAAAACAAGAGCCGCCATAGACTTGGACTCCTATAAGGAAGTCCTCAAAATTTACAAATATCAATTAAGAAGTATCAAGAACAATTCTTGAAGACTATATTGTGTCCAAATTTAGGAGTCCTCGGATATGTGTAGACTACGCAACGTTCTGGTTGTTTCGAATCTGTATCTACTATATCAATAGGCAATAGGGCAAGTAGCCTTGCAGGCCATATTGTTAGCAGAAGAAAGATCTTGTAGGGGATAAATAGTTTTAAACCATTTATGTCGCCTGGACCTGAGGGTATTATCGCTGCGGATATTTAACAGTCTACTTACCTAGCCATTTCCTGGTTAGAGGTAATTTTTAAAAGCCAACTTATGGAATGGAATGGATGAAAGTGAAGGTTGTCTTGATACCTAAGGCGGTAAAACGTTCACACTGCAGTGAAAGAGCTTAAACGGATTAGCTTATCTTCCTTTCTCTTTAAAACACTAGAAACACAAATAGAATCTCATGTAAGAACCGCGATTGTGCCGAAAAAATGGTCTAAATCTCAACATGCTTATTGCAAGGGGAGATCTGTAGAGGCTGCTCTTAATTCTCTTATATATTTCATTGAAAAATCTTTCAAGTATCGAGATTACGTACTGGTAACCTTTTTGGATATTGAGAGTGGATGAATCACTCAAGGGCTGAACAGATCAAATGCTAAGAGGCAGGATCATAAACGTCAGTTTTGGGGAATCTTCCGCCAAAAGATTTGCAAGATACGCCGCAGTGTGTCGTACTACTCTCTACTTTGGCACTTGGTCATAAATGACCTGTCCATGGATAGTTGTTAAAACTAGAGGATAGTGGCTTCAAGATGGTTGCCTATGCGGATGATGTTTCTATTGGTGCTGTGGGTTGAATGTGATTGCACACAAACCCGAATTGGTTCTCTCCCCTCCCCCCTATTTTGGGTTTCGTTTTGGACAGCAAATTATATTGGAAACCTAATATTTTGGAAAGAGTAAGAAAAGCTATGGTAGCGAAACAATCTTGCAAAAATGCCATGGGGACAGTAGTCAAACCCACAGTTTTGTATGGGGTTACAATCTGGTGGCCTGCTCTGGACAAAACTGTCAACCAAAACCTGTGACGGTAGCTAGTGGTGCACTGAGGAGCACATCAACTCAGGTACTGGAGGGTCTACTATTTTTGACTCCTCTAAATATCTTGGGAAAACAGTTGGCAGCTTGTACTTCCATACGACTGAAATTCACCGCAATGTGGGCCTGTAACAATACAGGACACTCATCTATATTGTTTAACAAACAAATTCCCAAGACCACCGACTATAGTGTCCCTTCACTATCTTTTGACCCAAAGTTCCAGACTATTTCGGTCTAGGATCCCATCCAGAGAGGACTGGATGATGCGTGCAGTTTTGGAACCAGGAGTTCAAAACTATGATGAACTTCTGTTAAACCTCTCCTCTTCTGGTTCAACATCCATATTAAATGGGTGCCACGGAATTTCAATAGTACAGGGAACAGGGTGCTGTGACTATGGATCAGTTTTGTGACTATACCGGTCGTAGCGGACCGCCATGTTAACCTAACCTAACCTAACCTAAGACTGAACAATGAAAGTAAATTGAGAGAATACTGATTGAATAATGTGTGAAATCATCATTCAATTGTGAATAAATTGAGAATAATGCGTGAATAGTGGATGAATTATGAGCGGATAATGACTGAAAAATTAAAAAATACTGAGCAAATAATGGTAAATAATGAGTTAAATCGTCATCCATCAGAATCTTAAGTGAATTCACTATTCATCAGGGAATAATATTCAACGACTAGCGTTAGAAAGGTACATGTTTCATCTTTCGAACGCAGCTAAGTTCATGCTAATCGGTTGACAGGTTACAAAATTACACACCTTTTTATGACAGTAGTTTTTGTAGTTATGTCGTAAAAACATAATGGAACAAAGGGCAAATATTAAATTTGGTTTTAAACTCGGTAAAAAATTTGCTGAGACTTACGAATTGTTAAAAGAAGTTTATGGTGATGATTGTATGAGTCGTACTCAAGTTTACACGTGGTTTACACGATTTAAAAATGGCCGTGACGATTTAAATGATGATCCAAGACCTGGGCGACCAAAAGCATCAAATCATGCTAAGTTAGTGGAAAAAGTACGTGAAATAATCGCTATCGATGCAAATTTCATTGTGAGAATGCTGGCAGAAGAATTAAATTCATCTTACGATACAATCTACACAATGTGTTGTTCGTGTTAGACCCGAATATCTAGAAGGAAAACAGCTGTTTTCTATTCCCAAAACTGAAAACTGCAATGAAAGGAGCTTTTTACGATGGCGTTTCAGCCATTCAAGCAGCCGTGACACAGGTGCTAAAGAACATCCGAAAAACGGAGTTTAAAAAGTCTATGGATAAATTGGTTGATCGTTCTAAACGTTGTATTTTGGATCATTAGGTTTGAAACATAATACCATGCTTGTTTTATTCTATAACTAAAAAGTTCGGTTATTTTTAGATCAAACTGTGTATGTAGCTATGCAGTAATAACTCTAGTAGATGACCAACTTAACACGTATTTATGTATAATCGCGCGCGCCCAATCAGTTTTTACTGTATACATTCTTGGTACACACACTATTTCCACGATGTACCTACATATATACGCGAGCAACAAGCACAACGACAAATTTTACTTTCTAACCGGAATCGCAATTTTTTTCTCGCCAAAATCTAACATTTAAAAGCAAAAAAAAAAAAAAATGTTCAAGGTTATAAAATTCGCGCACATTTTTCTTGTTTAATTCGTCAAAAATGCGCGATATACCAAAACAACCGCGACCACTATAAAAATCAACAAAATGCACGCAGCATAAAATTGTACAAGAAACGATTGGTTTTATAACAAAAAAAAACAAAAAATCGATTTGTGGATCAGCATGCAGGAGGTGAAATGCGGACTAAAGACTCTTTTTTTAAAAATTCAATTCATCTTGGATTGTCATGATCTCTCGTGCGCGGTTAATCTTCTCTATATAGTTATAAAACACATGCGCGCGGTATGCGGAGGGTAACCAATTTAATTTTTTTTATTTATTGTGTTTAGATCTTAAAATAAACTAACAACAACAAAATTGAGTATCGAGCGCGGGGTTATTGCACTTAACCAATTTAATTTTGTTATTATTATTTGAATTTTTTTTTGGGTGGAATTACATAAAGCATCTCTTGCCTCAATGTCACATGTCATTCACCACGAGATGGATTTTTTTTTGGTTTTGTTTGTCTTGTGCTTAGAAAACTTCATATATAATAGATAGAAAGACGATTCGAGTGCGCGATTGTTGTGTAATTATATTCTGCTTGTGTTATTCTGTGTACCTACCATTTCACGATCTTTTGCGATATTATTAAAGATGAAAATATGAAATGAAGCTGAAATGAGTTTAACGATTTTTTGCTTAATAATTGAGATTATCGCAACATAAAAAAAAAATGTGGTCTTCTTATTGTACTTCTTGGTCTTAGTTCAATTCAGTTTTTTTTTTTTGTTATTTATAAATCGACTTGGTTTCTGAATCTTATACGAGTAATCTGTAGAGGAGTTATACCAGATGAATATAAAGAATAAAATCATAAATTTTTTTTATTTAAGTTAATTGCAATATATTGAGAGTTCCGGATATGTGTTCTTCTTATTTGTATATATAGTATATACGGAGTGGTTCTGCGTTTTGTGTATAGTTTTTGTTGTTATGCGCTGTTTGTTTGTTCATTAATTTATAGTGCGCGGCTGGGAATAAATCGAGGTTACGTCTCTGTGTTGTTACGTTTTGCTTTTTTTTTGCTGTATGTATTATAGGTTTGGTATGCGGAAGGATTACACACCCAATAGTTGTGAAGGACGATTGTTGCAACTAAGAAAATGATGTTCAGTATGAAACAGGAATGGTCTTATATTTTGCGTGATATATCGCTAATTATGTAAATATGACGCTTCTATTAATTGGGCCTGAAATACTTTGTTGAATAGCTAAATTATTTTTCGCTTGACTTCCTCAATAAGTTAGTACCGTTACCTGAGTATGTATAGGTAAAAATACCACAACGTGATGAAAGTGCTCTAATAGCACAATAAATGTATCTGTTGTTCTTTAAATATATCGATAGTGGCGAGCTTTGGTCGAAAAGCACATAAAAATATCTTTGAAGGTAAGATGGTTTACCTCAGTTACTTCTTCTCTTGCGTTGAGTTCAAACCTTAGTATGGTAAGTTGGTTCTTTGTTGGATTGACTTTTATTTTTGTCATTGTAAGAGTTCAACTGATTGAAAAAATAGCAAGACGAGGAACATTCATTTAACCTTTACTCTGTGCATAGCTTACTAACATGTTGTCTGTGTATAGGAGTCAATCTGACCCCATGGATATCTTAATATACCATATTTCATAGGGAAAGTAAATACAAATTATTTAATTTCTTATTTTATATTTTCACTAGCGGATATCCGGTATGTGCTACTAGACTAAAAAAGAAATGCATTTCGTTTATTTGGTAAAAAAAAAGGAAATTGTTAGCGGATAAACAATATTTTGAGTTTTTCGGTAGGTGTGTAAACATAAAGATTTTTCGGCGTTCCAACTCTGGAGCAAGCAACAAATAATTGGCCGTGCGAAAAACAGGAATTTTCTAAGTTCAAACCAGCAACACTTAGCGATTGGCCTTGAGCCCTGTTGATGGTTATGGCAAAAGCCGGACGCACTGGAAACTGTAATCGCTTGAAATCGAACGGCAAATCGGTTGAAATGATTGGAATTCGTGGTATCAGCACATCTTCTCCTTTACATTTGCCGCTGATGATTGTGGTTTCGATTAAATTCGGCGATAGATTTATAACAGCAAGTCTTGTTCCGTTGCACAATTTCGGTGGATCTAAGTTGCGAATGTGCATCAACGATGAACCAACTTTTAAAGTTAATATGTGTGGTGTCATTCCAGATGGTTCCAAAGAGTTAAGAAACTCTATTGTATAGTTAACAGCTTGTTCCTCATCTATAACACTCAGTGATAAAATGAAATGATAAATTTGAATCGTTTTAAACAAAGCAAAAAGGATAATTCATTGTTTTTCGTATTATGCCTACTTTGAAATTTAAATCTTTGAGTTTTATCAAGAAGTAAAGCAAAGGCAAAATAATTATTCATTATCCTAGGTTTACAACGGCAAACGACACTACTATTGAATGAAGTACTCTACAAGTTTTACACTAAAAGCTGCAGTTGCTATACTTATACCATTCAATATTTCAAAATCGATTTACGACACCTTATCTCCTTACTAATGTTACACCAAAAACAATACATATAGAGACATACAAAGCATCAGTAAAAATAGCTGATAAAAGCTTAATAAAGTTATTGATAATGATACCCACTTATTTTTGAAGTTTTGAGTAATTTCAATTTTTCTATTTTTGTTTACCATATCTTAATATGAAACTTAACTATTAAATAACGAGATATTATAGCATTTAAAGCAGGATATTTGGTTTTTTTAAAAAACCCAACAATAGGTATTTGTTTGCAGAATCCAACTTTTGGCGTTTGTGACTTTTTTTCTTAGCACGGCAGTATTGTGCTAGTGCGTACACGCAATATGTTCTCTTTTCTTCTGTCTATACAAACATTGTGCAAGTTTAAGTATAGTTTGCGAAAAATGAGTGACAAATTATCAAAATGTCTTTGAAGGTTGGTCACCGAAGTCATCAAAACCAATGTAATTAGGCAAATAACCACAAAAGTTTGATTTGATTTGATTAGAGCGCAAATGTAAGTAGTGTAAAGTGGATGTTCCTGGGCCAACCGAAAAAGATTTTACACCTAACATTTTTTACATGTAAATTACAACAACATGAACGTTTACGTATTTTTTTTATATGCATACTACACAGTGCAACCACAGTAACTAAATCTCTGTACAGTGCAATCAAAGTAACTAAACTCTGTAATAATGATAAAACATGTGTAAATTCAACAAGAAAAATTCATGGTCATCGACGAGAATCGAACTCGAGACTTTTGCATGGTAAGAAACTGTCTTAACCATCATACTACGAGCGAGATTGTAAATCATCAACTATTTATGGTTTAAAAAAAAAAATTCCGCATGTTCAGCGAAATAAAAAAATTACAATAATATAATAATACCCCTAAATGTCGATTACAAACTCTACACGCTTTAAAAATATTTTGTATACGATAATAATTTTTTATTAATTGAAATTAGATAGTGTAAAGTTATAATAATATTTTTTTTTTTTTAATTCAACCTTGACATTTCCGGAGAATGCATAACTGCATAGTTATAATAATATTTTATAATTTAACCTTGGCGTAAAATTTGCTGTAATGTACATAATGAAAATTAGAAATATAGAATATATAAGTGGTAGTTTTGATGTTATTTTGATGCATTTAATTAATAAACTTATACAACGTATTACTGTGTGGTGTAAAATTAAATACAATTTAAAATATAAATTAATATTTTTTTGATTTACCTATTATTTTAAAATTAAAAGTGAAGTGATCGTAATCAATGTTGATCAATAAAAAAACAATATAAAAGTTAAGAAGTACCTATTTGTGAAAATATTTGTGTAGTACCGAAAATTATAAACTAATTGTTATACAACTTTTAATTGTTAAATATTATAATTTAATCAATAATCTTTTTTTTTGTGTTAGTGAACATTTATTTGTGTAGTAGCTATAAACTAATTATATTTACAACTTCTAAGTGTTAAATATTAGAAGTAAATCAATTAATAAAATAAATAAAATTTTAAATACATAAGCGAAAAATTTTTTAACGTAAGTTACAAATATACATTTATTTAAATTATATATAACGTTTTAACATATTATCTCTTTATATATTTTCAGTTAAATCATGAATAACTGTGAAGAATGCAACAAAATGTTTTCATCAAAAGACGTTTTAATTCGGCATTCAAAGGAGCAGCACCCTCAAGATAACATGCTGTGTGAAGTGTGTGGCATCGTTTTCGGCAATAAACGAAAACTTGATTATCATAGCAAGAGGATGCATGTTACATCAGCCGTTAATAATCGCGAGAGGGTACATATTCCATCAAACTCAAGGACAGTTGTAGGAGCTGCCAAGAGAATCAAAATGGATGATGCACCTACTGATGACGTTTTATGTAGTAATTGCAATGTAAGTATTTCAAAAAAATTTTTATTTAATCATTATAAATCCTTACTTCATAAAAACAATTGTTTAAGGAACTATAGTGAGAATGATGAGAACATCCAAATAATTAGCACTGCATTCAAGTCCCGAATAATTAGTTATAGGGTTTCAGATGTACCTATTAACTATATTAGTATAAATGATTTTATGTGTTCAATAAAACATAAAATAATTAAATTAATAGAGCTTCAAACAGAGTTATTTAAAGTTTGCAAAGTAAATTTTGAATTGTTTGGCTTATTCACTAAATTTGATTTAAAAGATGAAGCAAATGTTAGCTCATTAAAATCATTTAATACTAAAAATGCAATTTTAACGGAAGCTAGCGATTTGGATGAGATATTTTCTCAGCTTGTCTGCACCCTGAATACTCTGAGTGAGGAGTTTCAGGAGAAAGAGTCTGGATGGGCAATTGAAAAAGTATTGTTCATTGAAGTAAATTTTAACAAATATAGTCCAATGAGAGGGTCCTCTTACATACCTCTCCCAAAATGTATTAAAGATAAAAAGGCTATAATCAATGTACAAAATGCAGATCAAGCCTGCTTCGCCTGGTCAATCATGGCTAGCAAATATCCTAATGTAAGAAAACCTCAACGGTGTAATTCATTTCCTCACTATAGTTCTATCTTAAATTTAGATAATATTAGTTTCCCCATGCCTTTAAAAGATATCCCACAATTTGAAAGCCAGAATAATATAAGTGTAAATGTGTATAGTTTAGAAGGTAATCAAATTGTGGGACCTTTATATTATACAAAATCAAAAAAATCTCATCATGTTAATCTATTGTATATAGAAGATAGTGGAAATAGTCATTATTGCTATATAAAAAAATTAAATACCTTAGTAGGCAAACAATTGTCAAAAAGAACTAATAAAAAATTTATTTGTGATGGTTGTTTAATATTTTTTAGAAATGAGGAAGGTTTAAATAATCATGTGCAATATGGTTGCAATAGAATTAAATGTATTCTTCCTAATGAAGAAAATGACTTTTTAGAATTTAGTAATTATCGTCATAAATTACAAGTCCCATATGTGATATATTGTGATTTTGAAGCAATATTAAAACCAATTGATTCGTGTACTCTAAATCCTGAGATATCTTTTAGTGAAAATATTTTAAAACATGAACCCTACAGTTTTGCATATTACATTAAATGTTCATATAATGACATTAAATCTAAATTTGTTACATACAGAGGTAATGATTGTGGGAAAATTTTCATTGATAAATTAAAACAAGATTTAGAAATTATATACAACGAGCTACACGTAAATCGAAAAATGAAAAAACTTTCCTACACGGAGCAATTAAATTATAATTTTTCAAATAAATGTCATATTTGTGATGGTGATTTTGATGATGATGAAAACTATAAAGTTAGGGATCATTGCCATTTAACAGGGAAATTTAGAGGTGCTGCACATGTTAAATGTAATTTAAATTATAAAATAGCTGATTTCGTTCCAATATTTTGTCACAATTTAAGTGGCTATGATTCTCATTTTATTATAAAAGAATTAGGGTTTGATACTGAACAGATAGATTTAATCGCTCAGAATAAGGAACGATATATATCATTCACAAAACATTTTAAAATTAGTGAGCATAAAAAAATTAAATTAAGGTTTGTAGATTCATTTAAATTTATGGCAGCTAGCATTGACAAACTATCTAATAATCTTAATGACTCTCAATTCAAAGAAGTTAGAAAGAGTTTTTCTAATCATACTGAATTTAACCTTATAAAGAAAAAAGGAGTTTTCCCCTATGATTATCTAGATAGTTTCAAAAAGTTAGATGAAACTCAATTACCACCTAAAAATAATTTTTATAATAAATTACTAAATTGTGATATTTCTGACGATCAATATAACCATGCTTTAAATGTTTGGGAAACATTTCAATGTAAAAGTTTAGGTGAATATTCTGACTTATATTTAAAATCAGATGTTCTTATTTTGGCGGATATATTTGAAAATTTTCGAAATGTTTGCATGAAAACGTACGGTCTTGACCCGGCTCATTATTTTACATCTCCTGGTTTAAGTTGGGATGCAATGCTTAAGTTTACAAAAATCAAATTAGAATTGCTTAAAGATATAGACATGGTAAATTTTATTAGGAAAGGTATTCGAGGTGGTTTAGCTCAGTGTTCAAAACGATATGCAAGAGCAAATCACAAATATATGAAAAATTATAATAAGGAAATGGATTCTAATTTTCTTGTTTATTTAGATGCCAACAATCTATATGGATGGGCCATGAGTCAATCACTACCGTATGCTAATTTCAGATTTCTTGATTCATCGGAATTAGATAAATTTGATATTAATTCTCTGACAGATAATGAATCAGACATAGGTTATATTCTTGAAGTTGATTTAGATTATCCGAGCCATCTACATAAACAACATAATGATTTACCATTTTGTATGGAAAACATAAAACCCTTATACCAAAGCTCAAAAGAAAATAAATTAATTGCTAATCTACAACCTAAACAGGAATATGTTATTCATCAGAAAAATTTGAAAGACTGTCTTAATAAGGGATTAATATTAAAAAAAATACATAGAGTTTTAAAGTTTAGCCAAAAACCATGGTTGAAATCTTATATTGATTTAAATACAGATCTTCGTACAAAAGCTCAAAATTCTTTTGAAAAAGATTTGTATAAATTAAAGAATAATAGTGTTTTCGGAAAAACAATAGAAAATGTTGAAAAAAGAACCGATATAAGATTATCAACACATTGGGAAAATCTAGGTAACAAATTTGGTGCTAATACTTTAATTAGCAAACCTAATTTTCATTCATCCTCGATATTTGATGAAAATTTGGTTGCTATTCAAATGAGCCGATTATCTATTACGTACAATAAACCTATTTATGTGGGTTTCTGTGTTTTAGAATTATCTAAAACTCTAATGTATAATTTTCATTATGATTATATTAAGACAAAATACAATGATAACGCAACACTTTTATATACTGATACAGACTCATTAATTTATGAAATTCAAACTATAGATTTTTACAAAGATATAAAACCTGATTTAAATGAGAAATTTGATACTTCAGATTATTCTCCTAACAACTTATATAATTTCCCATTAGTAAATAAAAAGGTTTTAGGTATGTTTAAAGATGAATGTTGTGGAAAAATCTTAACAGAGTTTGTTGGAATCAGGGCAAAATCATATAGTTTGAACCTTGAAGATGATAATGAAATTATCAAGAAAATCAAAGGAATAAAAAAAAATGTTGTTTCTGATTCTATATCATTAAATGATTTTAAAAATTGTTTGAATAAAAATGTTAATGTAATTAGATCACAAATAAATTTTAGAAGTATTAGACACAACCTATACACGCAATTGACAAACAAATTAGCGCTATCAAATTTCGATGATAAACGATTTGTAATTCCAAATTCATACAAAACTTTGGCATGGGGTAATAATGAAATTGATAATTTCTATTTTACTTAGTTATAAATAACATATTTTATATTTCTTAAATATATATGTAATACATTTAATGCCTTACAATTTTAATTAAATTTAGAATAGTAATAATTAATAGGTTTATATTTTAAAATAATTATAATTGTATGTATAGTATATGAAAATTTGTTTATTTATATGTAAAACAATATATTAGTTCTTTAAAATAAATAATTAATAATAATAATAATAATAATTAATTTTAAAATAAAAAACACTAGAATATTTTAAATAATATCGTTTTTATTTATCCATGAGTTATGAGATGATCCAAAACCGAGCCATTTAACATAAACTTTGCTACCTTTCTTCTTCAAGATTTTCTCTACGAGGTAAGTATCAGGATGATTTGTCTTTTGGAGCTCTTTTTCATAAAACCTGCCAGATATTAGCTGTCCCTTATAATCCTCAAGTAAATACGTCACAGGAAACTTATTGTTAATACTGATAACTTTAAATATTTCAGTAGTCCAATTTGGTGTATAACCTTTTTCGAAAACGGTTTTAAATTTGCTAACTCGAACGAAATCGCCAACTTTAAATTTATTTTTCTGCATTAACTTAGGATATGTATAAACATGTTTTAAAAGTTGTTGTTCATTTGCCACAGTAACCTCTGCAGGTGCTAATTTAATTGTCCTATGTTTTTTGTTGTTGTAATCTTTCACTAAGTTTTTTAAAATATTTACCCACTTGTAAGATCCTTGAAGACTAAACTTCCTCCACATATGTTCCTTCAGAGTTCTATTAAATCTTTCTACTATACATGCTTTTATTGGGCTAAATGTTGAGTAATGGTTAATACTTTTCTGTTTCACAAGCTGTTTGAAATCTTTATTATAGAATTCAGTTCCCATATCTGTTTGTAGATTCCTTGGTATTCTTTTACTCTCATTGAAAATTTTTGTTAAAGCATCAACAATCACCTGTGATGTTTTGTTCTTTAGAGGTTCTACCCAAGCAAATTTAGAAAAAGCATCGATTACAGTTAGAAGATATTTAAAACCAGCATTTTCTTTTGCATAGGGAATCATTTCCACAAGATCTGCCTGCCATAAGTCATCAATACCCTTAATTTTAACATGTCTGCGTATAAAATTTTTACGTGCCGGCTTATGCAATTCATTGACTATTTGAAAGCGACTCATTTTATATATGTGGTCGAAGTATTAATGAAAGCTTATGAACTTTGGATTGTTATATATAAAATAATTTTTCCACATAATGTTTGGGATTTATTTAAAGCGAAAGATATCTAAGATTATGATCACTGCAACATTCAACAAAATGAATGAGTTAATAATTTAAATCTAGAACATCATAAATGCTAGTTGGTTTGTTCACAGCGTTGATAACAGTGAAGAAGCGGAGTCGAAACACCATTTTAAGATTGTTTTGAAATGAAATTAAATACGTTTTCTAAATAAGTTTATATAATATTGTTTTATTTATTTATTTATTTATTTATTTATTTATTTATTTATACAAAATGCACATTATATTTATCTAATTTCACCATAATTAAGTGATCTTTACATAAATTGCTTAAGTTTTGAACTTCCATTTCATTAAAAACGTTGAATCGCTCCGGCATAAATATAATGTTCTCCTCTGTCTCTATTAGGATTTTCACCCCATATCTAGTGTTGACTGATTTTACTTCTTGCACCACATAGTTTCTAGCCACCTCCAGATCTTCAAATTTTATTATTGTTTTCTCTGCAAACCTTTCCACGTTATTGAGTTTTTCTATAAGTTGTTTTCGAATATCCATGGTTGGTTGATTGTTAACAATCCTATGCTTACTCTCAGACTGATGATTTTCAAAGAAACTCACTATAATTTATACTAATTAGTAATTATGGTTTAATATGACTTTTAAACACGCGCGTGGTATCAAGTAACATTCAATGATTTCAACAACCATATCAGCAAAATAGAGACCATAAACATGTTTAATCATGTTTAACCACACAGATTAAATTTGCTTTCTTAGAAACAATTGCCCTCGTATCACGTTGCATCCTATGATTTCAACAACCACATCAGCAAAAAAAAAAAAAAAAAAGAGACAATAAAGAAACATGTTTAATCATGTTTAATCATGTTTAATCATACATATTAAATTTGCTATCTTAAAAACAATTTAAAGACAAGTAAACACGTGACCTCTAGGATGGCCTCATTTAAAACTATTCAAGAGTTTATATAGACTCAGTAAAGACTTGAACATTACATGAATCAGGTGTGAAAAGTCCAAAAAAAAAAAAAAAAAAAATGGAATGTGAAAGAGAAAACCTTATCGAAATGGATTCAGTACATCGAGAGGAAAATGGAGATACATGTGGTTTATATGGCTTAAACGGTGGTATGAACAAGATACAGAATCGATTAAAATCATTCAAGAAGTTGTGGAACAAATGGATCATTGATCCATTACAACTATCTCGAGCTGGATTTTATTACACAGGTGTAGACGACTGCATCAAGTGTTTCAGCTGTAAAGGAGTTCTCGAAGATTGGAATATCACCTATGAAATATGGACAGAACATGCATTTTGGTTTCCCACATGTCAACACGTTAGAAACATCAAGGGTGAAGTGTTTATTGATAACATCCAAAACAAATGGAATCAAGAGGGTGTAATTCATTGTAAAAATAATATTTAAGAAATAAAAAATAGATTTCAAAAAGTATAAATTGTTTTTATTCATTTATTTTTGTTTGTACGAATACAAAGATCATTTATTATTTTTTGCTTACATAAAACTGGTATTTCATTGAACAATCTTGAATAATTAAAATAGTTATATCCTGTTACTGGTGGTATAAAAAAATCCTGTATTTGTAGAGAATGTGTTTTCCGATCGACACATTTTGCTAAGTATAAAAAGTAATAATTAGCGACATCAGTCCATACTGCCTCGCTCCAGATAATAATTGATTGCAAAAATGATGATAAAGATGAGCAGCGTTCCCATTCTTTGGAATTTAAAACGATTTTCTTCCCACCACTCGTAAACAAAATGCGTCTTTCATTATTTCTACTGGTTAGCTTTACATCACAATTTCCATTCGTTTTTGGTAATTCAGCAAAGGAAATGTTATTTACACAACTGAAGTGATTTTTTATTGTTTGTAAATTATTGAAAATTGTAGTCGTCCACATTTCAGCACTTAGTGTATGAAACATTGTATTTTTGAATAAGATTATAGTAGTTTTAAAAGTGTTAACATCATAACCAATGTTGAGATAACATGTATGTTGATCATTTAAAAAATATGTATGAGACAACAATAAATTAGGTATGGTCACCATCTTTTTTTTAATTATATTATTAACGCTTTTTACTTTAAACATATTATTTGGGTTTAAAGGCAAATGTAAACTAGCTTTTGATAAAAAAACAGCTTTCCTATTTATACCCTTCAAGAGTTGCACTATCTCTTTCACACATACAAATCATCTCATCTCTTGGTTCTTCTTGTCGATGAACTAAAATAACCAGCTAAGCAATTTCTGAAAGGTGCTGAATCATGTTTGTTTTTGTTCTTGTAGTTAAAATCTTAGGGAATTCTTTTTTAAAAAGTTTCTTTATTTTTACATCATTTTCAATCTGGTTTTTAATATTAAATAATTTTATAAATTTTTCCATTGAATTACGTTTACATCTATTTAACAAAAATATACAACAATATTGACCGCAAACTCCAGTGAATAAACTTTGTAATTGTTTATTATTGTATATAATACATTTACTGTTACATTTTAGAAACCTCTTAATCTCAGGATATTTCGTTGCTGATCTTCCATAAGAATCAAAAAATTCTCCACATCCATTTGATGGAAAATAAACAGCTAACCAATGTTGCCCTGGTTGATTTGATTTATCCGTATTAATAACATATAAAGCAGGTTTTGATTTAACCCTCTTTGGGATTGTGTTGATTGCAAAAACACCTTGAAAATACTTCTTAGTAAATTTATGTGATTTCAATGCTTTTTGAATGTCTAAAGTAGTCATTGTATTGACAATCATTTTGTACAGTATTGTTACAAACTAACTCTTTATTTTAGAATTGTGAGCTATTTATATTATTAATAGTTCGTTATAATATTACGATTTTTATCGATTTCTAGAGTAGTATCATATTCCAAGTACACTAGACATGTTTTAGTTGAGTTAAGAGCTTCTGCAAATCTTGCCTCTAATCTTAAGCTTCCTTGATTCATTAGAGAGTTACATGATAAAGTACTTGACATGTCTGAAGTTAAATCAAAAGCTAATAGGAAATAACCATTCTTAAACATTTCTTTGGTAATCAAATTTCCCTGAGGTGTGTGTAAAATTCCACTTGATGTAAATATTGTTGAATACGCTCTAGCGTAACTGACCCCGTCTGCGAAATTCATTTCAATCGGTGCACTAGGAACTTGAACCCCATTCATATAAATTGAGAACGAAGTTATTTTATTATTTTTAAAATTATATGGGTTCTTAGATCTTTTCCCAGAATACGCATCATTATCTATCATTGTAAATATTAGATTTGTTGGGAGCTGTCCTAACACAATATTATCCAGTGAAATTGAGTTTCCTCCGGTAGGAATTGTAAATGATTTAATTTCATTACGCTTGTAGTGGTATTTTGCTGTTGTATTTTCAAGCATTTTGTGATGAGCAATTAAAATATTTGGATTTATATGAGCATGTCTCAAGTAAAGTGTAGCTTCTGTTATTTTAACAATCGAAGTATCTGTATCAACACTGAGTAAATAAAACTCCGGTTTGTTCAATGTTAACGAAATTCGTAAATCTACATTGTTTAATAATAACAAAGGTTGATTGAGCATGTCAGCATGCAATTTTCCATATACTTCTACAATTCTACTGTTTTTAGTTAACGCTGCTCTTAATTTTAACCCATCGTTTTCATTAAGATTATCGAGATTTTTCGTCTCCAAACTCCATCCTGACAATTGCAAATGTGTTTTGTATGCATCATCACCATAATTTAATAGTTGTTCCAAATATGCTCGATAACTGTAATTCCCATCTGTTGAATTTATATTCTTCCCATTTAAAGAAATATTGACTTGATGAAACAGAGAATGCAGCATATTGTTTACCAAACTAGGCTGATCTTTATCTGTGTCTATATATACCTTGCCATCATTTTTAGTTACTTGAAATTTCAGGCACAAATTTATGGATGATAAATCTAAATACGAATCGCCATGACTGTAACAAGCAAATTCAATAACCGACTGATTTTCTAAACTGGTTATAGGCTTGTATGCTACTTCTTCATTTTTTAAAATACTTGTCTGAATTGAAGGCGGTTGAAATAAATCTAGTTCTGATTTCATACATTCTGTAAACGTCATTATGTAAAAATATCAATAATCCGTTTCTTGTTTGATTTATTTTTTAATATATTTTTCCTCTTTTTCACTCTATCACGAGCAACTTTCAACTGTTTACAACGGCTTCTCAAACAGCCTTTTATTGAATTTTTAGCTCCTGTACCAGACATTTGTTTAATTTTTTCTGCTGCTTTATCTCGTAGTTTATCAACCACTTGTATTGATCTATCACGAAGTATTTCATTAATCGGCTTTTGCGTTTGAAGAATGTCTGAACCAACCTGAAGCGCTTCACTTTTTAAGCCCTGAAGGGCTGATGTTAATATTGGTTTCAAGTATCGAAATATTCCTGCGAAAAATCCTCCTAATCCTCTTCCCTTTTGATATACTCTTTGAGATCGTAATAATGGACCAAAATCTTCATTGTTATACCCACCACCACCTGATTGGTTAGCATAGTACTTTGCGTAATAGTTATCCATTTGTAATTAATGTAATCTGTAAGATACCTCTTTATATACCTTTACGAAAGTGAAGTACTAGGTAGGTCATAAATAGTCCATCATTAAAATTGATTTGTTCTCCAGTTTCATCAGTTATTAAAATACTGATCTCTGATATATTATACTTTTCAATGGGACAATATTGAACATTATCTATTTGATACGATCGAGGTATGCTTCTATCAGCGTCTGTTCCTAGAGGATGCATATACAAACATGGTACAGATGCATCTCCGATAGTTCTCGGTTTGATTATATTACAATAAAAACATATGTAAAATGGAATTGGGTTGATATTTGTATTCACATCAATATAACTATCTTTAACATTTTTTATTTTAGCTTCAATCTGTTTTGTTGGTTTGAAATTTTTAATTTCCTTTTTTAAAGATTCTTTAAACTCTGGCCATCGCGTTATTCTAATTTGAGAAAATATTACATCAAAAAATTCCTCAAGTGTGTACTCTTGATTACATTTTATTAAGGGATAAACATCTTTTAACACTGGTAGCTGAATATATGGTTCATTCTTGTTATAATTGAATTTAACTAATTCAGCTGATGAGTTATATCGATCAAAGAAATTAGGTTCTTCAATTTTTTGATAAAATTTAGAGGTAGTTGCATTTAAAAATATTATTAATTCTATGTCTAAAGGAAGTATTTGTTCTGATGTCGATTTAATTGTAATTTTTGTTTCATCACTTATAGAAGTATGAGCGACGTTAGTTAGACCAACATACCATTTCTCATTAGAATCCAAATTTATAGTGTTTGGGAGTTTAACCGTGAACCTCGATAATGAATTTTTTGGGTAATATTTCAAAGAACTGTTACTTAAAAGAGTTACGTATGTGAAATTATCCATCACTGTTCTCATTAATAACTATTAAATTAATAAATTAAAACACCGATTTTATCCTTTATATAACTTTTTATTTTTAAAATTTTTATTTAATTCTTGACCAAGGTTGATTTCGTAAGCGTTCTTGTTCACTACGTTTTATTGTTTGAACTGTTAACGGACGATCACTTCTCCTCTGAGGTACGTCTGAAGTTGTTTGTAGTGATCCTGGTTTTGGAGCCTGAAAAACACCTTTTTGTTTTTTAAAAATATGTTTTTTTGTTGGAACAGAGATTGTTGTTCCGTCCTTCATTTCAAATGTTCTGTACATATTAGAATGTGAAGAAATTCTTTCGCGTAAAATTTCTTTTGGATTAATAAACTCATCAGAAACAATACTATCATTATCATCATCATCATCATCATCATCATCTTTATCATCGAATACATCGCTGTTATTTTCAAATGTTTCTTCTGCATCTAATTGTGTAAACACTGGCTTAGGTTTTTCATCAGCATCTGTGTACTCCTCTTTTGCTTTAGGTATATCAGCTTGTGTATATTTATCAGAATCTTTTGATGATGCATCTGTATTTGTATCTTTGTTTTTAGAAATAATTCTTTTAGTTTGAACTCCCACTTCATGAACATGACGTATTGCTGGTTGATACAAATTAAATTTATCTTTATACGCATTTTTTCTTTTCATTGATGAATATGTTAATAAGTTCTGTCTATATAGATGCCACTTATTCAAATCAGTTAGTTTGTTGTTACGTAGAATTGATTTCATATTTTTATCTAATTCCGATAGTTTACTATCATCAATTAAAATTTTTTTAATTTTTTCGAAAATTTCTGGTTGTATAACAATCATCCGTTGTAAATTACTCATGATGTCTGATTAATTATTTGGCCTATCAACCCTGATAAAATAGTGCTGATTAAAACGGGTAAGAATCCACCTTTTTGTACAAGAATTTTACGCTTTGAAGAGAGACACAGTTTTGAACAAGCCAAGTCGCGAAGTTCTCTTTTATACTTTTTTAATTTTGTTTTACACTGTTTAGAAATTCTGTTGTTTCCATTTAATGTGTTGAGTGATATTTCACATAAAGTTTTTATAACTTCAGGGGTGCAGACTTTAAGTAGCGCTTTTCTTGTTTTTGAGTTACACTTTTTTAGCACATGTAGAATATGTTTGTTTGCCTTCAATCGTTTCATTTTTTATACACACTTTTTTATTTTCGAATAAAATTGATGGACAATAGCATGTGAAATAGCCTTTTTTTAAGATATCGGTACGGAAACGAAATAAATCATTAACTGATTGTGTTAAATCAAATAGTAAATAACCATGAGGTCTCGAAGTAGCTTCATTATATACCCTCATAAGTTCCGCTGTGTTTTCAGGGTATATTTGTCTGGCTAGAGAACAAATCTGAGATCTGTCTCGTGGATTTTTAAAAACTACAAGATATTTACAATTTAAAGAAATATCTCGACAATATTTTGCCTGATGAAACACATTCTGAGTTACTAAAATAATAGATAAATTATTATGATGTGAACCTTTGGTAAAAAGTTCACAAATATTTTTATTATACGCTTCTGTCATTAGATCATCTAATATTATGATACTTCCGTCTTCGCAATTCTCAAAAGTATCTGGGATATTTTTTATAATTTCTATTTCATTTGTTTCATAGATATCTTGTGGTATCGCTTTTGAGTTTCCATTACACCACACAATTTTATTAAATTTTTTACCATCATTTAAATGTTTTAATAAATTTAAAACGAAAGTTGTTTTTCCACACCCTGAGGGTCCCGCAACCATCATTGTAAACGGTTTAACCATATACATTATTCTAATGTATCATACAATAAATGCGTACCCTTTTATAACTTCTAAATAGAATGATTTTTTTTTCACGAAATGCAGATGTAATATAACAGGTTGATAACTATACAAATACACTTCAATTCAAATATTTTCTCTTACATATACAGAATTTCATTATGTACATTACAGCAAATTTTACGCCAAGGTTAAATTATAAAATATTATTATAACTATGCAGTTATGCATTCTCCGGAAATGTCAAGGTTGAATTAAAAAAAAAAAATATTAT
This sequence comes from Tipula vernalis, assembly GCA_958295665.1. Classification (NCBI taxonomy): domain Eukaryota; kingdom Metazoa; phylum Arthropoda; class Insecta; order Diptera; family Tipulidae; genus Tipula; species Tipula vernalis. The sequence continues at coordinate 115,123,263 of OY282560.1, read as the reverse complement.
TATAACTTTACACTATCTAATTTCAATTAATAAAAAATTATTATCGTATACAAAATATTTTTAAAGCGTGTAGAGTTTGTAATCGACATTTAGGGGTATTATTATATGTATTATTTTAATTTTTTTATTTCGCTGAACATGCGGAATTTTTTTAAAGCGTGTAGAGTTTGTAATCGACATTTAGGGGGTATTATTATATTATTGTAATTTTGTTATTTCGCTGAACATGCGGAATTTTTTTTTTTAAACCATAAATAGTTGATGATTTACAATCTCGCTCGTAGTATGATGGTTAAGACAGTTTCTTACCATGCAAAAGTCTCGAGTTCGATTCTCGTCGATGACCATGAATTTTTCTTGTTGAATTTACACATGTTTTATCATTATTACAGAGTTTAGTTACTTTGATTGCACTGTACAGAGATTTAGTTACTGTGGTTGCACTGTGTAGTATGCATATAAAAAAAAATACGTAAACGTTCATGTTGTTGTAATTTACATGTAAAAAATGTTTGGTGTAAAATCTTTTTCGGTTGGCCCAGGAACATCCACTTTACACTACTAATGTAAATAGAACCAGGGTAACAAAACCTGTTTCGTAAACCAACCTTAACTATGAGTAAATTTTAAATAATCATATTTTTTCCTTGTGTTGTCGTTCGATTTGTGGTGGGCACTAAATTCGATCTAAATTACACAACCCGACACTTTGGAATTTCTTATTCAAATTCTTGATCAATGCGTAAAACTGTTGATCTATACAGCAATTTTATATATTTACAAAATGCATTATCTCAAAATCTGCTGAGGTTTATCGCTTCTTTCGGGAAACCAATTTAAGTCCTGATATATGTACATATTTCTAGGAGTATTTTCCGGTAGACTACATTGTGTACAGGTATGATCGGTCGCTACTAAATAGTATTAAAACAAATGGGGGTATGCTGATCGTTGTTCATTCGTAGTATTGTATAAGTGTAGCTGTTGTTAAATCTGTTAAGGTGAATATCTTCTAGAATTGGTTTTACATTATTGCGGCTTATACATCTGAAGTTTATGCGACATATACAAACTGTTGTTTAGATAATAAGATTTCCAAACTCAACTTGACTAAAGGTTAAATTGCTATAGTTGATGATGATGTAAATTGTATCATTTCGCCAGTATAACATCGGGTGCTGAATCTATCTGTAGATTCTATTTTGTCGTATGCCTTGGTCTAGATAAATAATGTTCCCAACTATAATGAAACATTTCTGGATTTATATTTCGCCAATTCAGCTAACCTATTTATGATAAATGTGGCACCAATTCCATACATCATCAACGATGTCAACCATAAATCAATGGAAACCATTGTTGTAGTCTAATTCCAATATCAACAACTGTAATTCAATTAAATTTTAGGATTTTAGGTGTGTATTATCAGTACAATGATAGTCTGATGTCTTATTTCAAATCGGTTAACTGGGGTTCGTGTTTTGCGATGGTGGACATTAACCGTACAATTTATTCAATGGCTTTGACTGATTTGTCCCAATTTCTGTCAACAATCTCTGTGGTTTAACAACGACCTAATAAATCTTCGAAACTGTAATCAAATTGTATCGAAGGTGGAAGTTGTCCAAGAGTACTGAAGATAGATTATCATTTTTAGATTTACTGAAACAGTTTGATTATTTTCATTGTACTACATACAAGAAGAGTTTCGTTGACTCTCAAAGAAACATTTTATTTTGTTTCCGTCAACAAGGTCGTTCAATTATATAACTGAAAATGTTTATAAACGTACTGATATTGTTAAGTATGAAAGTGATGAAGGCAATTGTACCAATACGCCTGTATACCCATCACATATCTCTAGATGGTATCATTAAATATCTCCATCTTTTTAAGGATGGATGTGGCCCAGATGGTCAATTTGCCCAGGTGGTTTGTCAATTTTATTTAATAGTTAGGTTGTCTGGTAATCGTCTCATATTGTACCGTTATTTATTATTTATTTATTTAATACTATATATTACCTACAGTTGTATACAATCGGCAACAATAATTTAAATCAAAAAATGAAAAGTATGTACATAACAAAATAAAAACAATAAAATGCCTATAAGGTCTTAAAAAGCTCACGTCTAAACGAATCTCTAGTCAAATTAAAATCAAAAATATCGTATGAATAATTGAAAAGTCGTGACGTGGTCAAGGCTGGCTCCGAAAGTTGATAGTTTGTTGAGCCAGAAGCGATTAGTAAAAAACCATCACGACGACGCAGACAACGTTCGGGAGCATAAATATTGAGTCGTTCGAGTAATTCAGCACAAATCTATACGATACAAAGAAATGTCGCGAACAAATAAAACGCAAGCCGCCAACTGACGCTGTTCTAAACGCTGTAATTCCAAAAGGTTGCAGCGCTCATGATAATGTGGAATAGCATAATTATTCATTGATGGTGTACTGCGAAGTGCGTATAAAACAAATTGCTTCTGAACGCTTTCAATTCTATCAGAATGGTACTTATAAAAAGCAGACCAAACCTGCGAGGCGTACTCTAGCGGAGAACGGACAAAGGCAACATACAACGACTTTAATGTAAGCGGGTCACAAAAGTCCCTGCAGTTACGCTTTATGAAACCCAACATTATATAAGCCTTTGCTATAACAGAATCAATGTGCCTCACGAACGTCAGATCGGAAGAAAATACTACCCCAAGATCGGACATAATATACTCTACCCTTTCCACGACTCCATTAAACAGCGAATACCCATGAAATACCGGAGAGCGAATGCGATAGAAAGAAATAGTTTTACATTTAGCTATATTCAGGAACAATTTGTTGTTAGCCGACCAGACACAAAATGTGTCTAAATCCCTTTGCAACCTAACACAGTCAGATACACTACAAATTGGTGCAAATATTTTCAAATCGTCTGCATACAGCAGGCAATGCGCGAACTCAAAGCACTAAACAATATCATTAATAAATAGTGAAAAAAGAAGAGGTCCAATATGACTTCCCTGTGGGACACCTGAGGTAACTCGAAATAAAACTGAGGACGAGTCATAGATCTTAACATACTGCCATCGATCCGAAAGATAAGATTGAAGCTACTTAGTTGGAATGAATTGACAGTTCAATTTCCCAAGCTTATTGATAAGTATCGAATGATCAATCTTATCAAAAACCTTTGAGAAGTTCATGTACACAACATCCAGTTGTTGCCTGAGTGCAATACTGCTATGTAAGTGACCACAAAAAGAAATCAGGTTGGTCACTGTGGATCTTCCAGGATAAAAGCTATGTTGAGCAGGTCAAATTAACGTTTTCAAATGGAAAAATAGAAATTTTTGTACCAATGCTTCGAATAGTTTCGGTATAGCAGAGAGTATAGCTATCCCACGGTAATTGCTGATTTCACACCATTTGCCCGATTTGAAAATCGGGCGTATGAAGGAAATCTTCCAAGGCTCCGGGAAAACCTCTGTACGGAGGCTTTCGTTACAAATAAACGCGACAGAAACAGATAAACCATCCGCACAGTTTTTCATAAGGATGGGTGGAATGCCGTCACGTCAAGTCGCGCCAAACTATCGGAGATTTCATCTATAGAAAACCTCAACAGACTAAATTCCGAACATTCACTAGATTTAGTAATAGTGGTATAAGATTGCTCATAGACAGACTTAAAATAGTTGGCAAATGAATTACAGATATCTGAGGGCCGACTTGCATATGAGTTCTGATAAATCATAGGTGACGGAAATCCAACAACATTTCTTTTGCTGTTGATGAAATTCCAGAAATTTTTAGGATTAGTAGTAAGATCTTCTTCAATCTGCAAAATATAATTATTATAAAGGAACCGGTTTAAAATTCGAAACTCCATACGGGCTGCATTGAACGCAGAGTAAAACTTATCCCCATGTACCCTATATCATGAATGAAGTTTATTACGACGCTTCTCGAGTAGCACAAGTTTATCATTATACCATGGCTCACGAAATTGCGGTTTGTCTTTTACCTTCAGAACAAACATTTCGATGCCAGCCATGATCCGCTCGTCCAGCAGACGGACAATCTTGTTCAAGTCCACTCCTCGTTGAAGCAAATTCCAGTCCGAATTGGCTAGAAATTCGTTTAAAGAGACATAATCTGCACATCTAAAATTAAAATGAGAACCATTATTGTAAGTAAAATTAGTAACACACTTTTCATGAAATATATTTATCAAAATAGGAGTATGGTAAATGCTCGCACAGCCAGTGAAATCCTCACAAGATGAAATCTCCGAATGTAAAACATCAGTAGCGAAAACCAGGTCCAAAACTTGCTGCAGCTGTTGGACACTCTGTTCTGTTGAGTGATAGCAATGCTCGCAAAATATTCTATCGTATGTAACACCCTTTCGTCTGTAGAAGACGAAGTAAAAACTCCATCAACATCGAACCAAATAGCATCACGAAGATTAAAGTCGCCAACAAACATAAGGTGTTCGCCAGCACCTACCAAAGGTAACACAATTGAATCAACAAAATTAGTAATCTCCACATAATAATCAAAGTTTCAGCCACTAGGAATATATACAGCGACCACGATTACGGAGGAATGGGCGACCTTTGCACGGACTGCCATAATATCTAGTTGAGAATGACAAGCGATCATCTAATTCAAAATCGAACACTTCACAGGTATCAGCACTCCTCCACCTTTCATGCTGGTTAGGACGTTATAACGGTCTTTCTTATGGACGGCCTAGTTGGATGGAAAATATTCCTCGGAATTAAAACTGGCTGTAATCTCACCAATAGTTATAATGTCGTAATCATTGTCAAGAACCCCAAGGCGAAAGGCTTTAGCTTTGCCCCGAATGCTGGATGCATTGTGGTAATAAATCGACGTAAATACCAACAGTTTAGGGTTCAAGTGACCTACGATAATACTGGTGCTAAAGTGGTTATTATGTAGGTAGTTATTACGAATATTATTATTATTACTATTATTAATATTGTGATTATTATTATTATTATTATGCTGGTAATGATGCCGTAATACGACTCTTTCCTGAGCGGCGAAAGTTGATGAATGGTTTAATTGCACATTCTAAAGGCCAAATGCTCCCATAAAAAACTTTATCAAAACTATCAGAATCCAGGCCAATTTTAAAAGAGATAAAGTTCAGACGGCTTTTATCCACACCCCTTGCAACAAGTTCGTGGCATTCAACATTTCCAGTAGAAATTTGTAATTTGGAATAAATGTGGTTTTTTATATCATCGCACGTAGTAGTTGGTTTGAAGTTAGAGACGTGCAAGTACTTTTTGGGCTTCACCATTTCCAACTCGGACTGTTGGACAAAACAGTTAAAAGCACAGTAAAACGCCGGGAAGCACACTAATGAAATCACGAAACAGTTTAGATTATATGAAACAAAATAGAATCACAAAATAGTTTTATATCAAGACACTATGTATAAAGGACACACATTGATATGAGAATTAGATTCACAATTATTTAATTATAACTCGAATACTCATAAATCGCAATCACAAAATTAAAATTTAAATAAAAACCAATAAATACAAAATAAAAAATTTCTCAATAATTTGTTGATGATTTATTATTTTTTATTTTATTATTTAGATGTTACTGGTTTTACGGTCGATTTCACAATCTCCCCAATTTAAATCAGGAAATAGAAGTGAAGTATTTAACTACATAGGTGTTTCATTATTGTCGGCAATTCATAAATTGTTTGAGTCGATTGTTTGTGATTATATATTTTTTCGGTCTTAAGCCGCTTATAGTAGATTAGCAACATGGTTTTTCCGAGGGAGGGGTTCTTCTGTATCAAACCCAGTAGAATTTACGAAACGTGCAACAGAGGTGATTGAAGGCAATGCCCAACTTGATGTTATTTATACAGACTTCGGTTAAGCGTCTGACATCTGCAAAAATTAAAATTACTTGGTGTTAATGATAATTCGATCAAATGGCTTTAGTCATATCTCACTGGGCGAGTGCAGCGTTTAAAAATTAACAATATAGATAATCTAATACAATTTATATACATTCTGGGGTACCTCAGGGCTCGCATCTCGGTCCGCTTATTTTCATATTGTTTTTATATGATATCACGAAATGTATAAAATATTCCCGTTGTCTAAACATATGCCGACGACCTAAACATATTTTGCCATATTCGAAATCTAACTGATGCAGAGGAATTACTAGTTAATGTTTGGTATAATCTAACAAAGTGAAAAATGATGACTTTTACACGTTCAACATCGCATCTTATTTATGATTACAATATTGCGAATAAATAATTTGCCTGTATCAATATTTTTCGCTCACAGCTCGAATATGCATCATACGTATGGTCCTCCCGTTACAGGGATCACATAATTAGAATTGAGTCAGTACAAAAAATCTTTTCTAATCTTTAATGCATGGAAAACAGGTGGGTTTGACAACCGATTACCGTGGTAAGAAAATATTAGAAATCTACCTCCATATGTTGAAAGATGTAAATCTTTGAAAATTTTGCTTCTTGAAATTCGTCGTCATCACGCTTGGGCTATTTTTATTTCCAATTTACGTAATGAGCACATTTTTCAAGTATACATATGTAGATGTTATACAATGTAGAAATCTTCGAACTCGCACACCCTTGAAAATAGATTCTCATAGAACCAATTATGGAAGTGACGAACCTTTGAATTCAATGTTGAAATCTTATAAAAACTGAGTAGTTTTTGTGACTTTAATATGACGAAATGAGCTTATGGTTCCTAGTCAATTTTTGTGAAATAAAATTAAAATAAGAAATAAAATAAATTGTAATATTAAAAATTTGCAAACTCCGAAGAAAGGATCTCGATTTTTTTTTTAAAGGATGTTTAACGTCGTTATCGAAATATATTCAACGCGGATTGGGTTGTTAAACAATCCCAATATTCTTTCAATTTTTCAGAAAGCATTTCAGAAGATAAAAGTGGTAATACCACAGAATATAGCAGATAGACAATTAATCATATATGCGACATTGAGCTGGCCAAAACATTATTGCCCTAACCTTTCAGTTTACGTGTCGAACGAGAATTATTTTTGGAATTTGCGTTCACATAACGACAATTTAACATTGACGAATCTTACCTTCGCCAACCCGGCGTGACAAAAATTATATCGAAATTTTTTCAAACAAAAACCACATTGTGAACTATGGCCAATAAACCTGACTTTAATTCTCCTGAAGACTTTATAAAATCATCCTTTTCAGACCGCACCACAAGCTAAATTTATAAAATATTTTATTATTTTCATTTTGCAAAATCTTTCTTTATAGAAGGTATTTCAGGGTCACTTGTGACAATGATACTTTAATCAGACTTCATTATCATCGAACCAGAATCGGATCTTAGTGCAATAAGGCATGCATAATTTTGTTTTGAGCAATGAAAAAAATTAAAACGGATGACTATAGATGGTAATGAAAAGTTTTTTTATCATTTCAAATTATCACTAAACCAGAATCACACCCCAGGTAGCTTCAATTGAATTTGATTGTTTATTTTGTTGACATCATCATTCTTCGGAGCCAAAATTGCTCGTTCGCAAAGCCAATCATGATTTTTGAAATTGTTTGTAATATCGGGAAAAACTTTCTGCATAACATGGATGCATTCTGGCAAAAGTTTGGCGGAAAAGCTATTTCACGTGTAGTCAGATCAATCGGAAGTTTTCCATCGCCGATATCCAAAGCTGTTTGGTGAATATTTGCGCAGCAGCATCTTGAAGTAAATGCACCCGCGTATTTGTCGACAACGCTTTCAAACATGCATTTAGTTCATCGGCTGATGTTGATCTTGGAATCACTGGCAAAGTTTGTCGAAAATCACAAGCAATAGAGCTCCACCCATTGGTCGGTCTTTTTCTCTGAAATCTTTGAGAGTACGGTCAAGAGCTTCAAGAGATTTTTTGTGCGCCATAGTGCATTCATCCCAAACAATAAGTGAACTTGTTTTTAATACTGCAGCCATGCCCGAATTTTTACCGATGTTACATGTTGGTGCTTCGGTATAGTTTACATTTAATGGAAGAGCTGAATGCGCTGTACGCCCACCATCGAGTAACGTTGATGCCATCCCAGACGATGCTACAGCTAGTGCAATTTGATTTTTCAATCGAATTTCAGCGAGTATCAAATTGAGCAAGAATGTTTTTCCAGTGCTTCCAGGTGCGTCAAGGAAAATAATTCCACCACTTTCGTTTGCTACGTATTGCATAACTTTTTCTAAAACTATTTTTTGATCAGCAGCCAATAGTTATTTCTGAGCATCGACAAAATGGCGCAGTTCACCTACCAAATCTCTGTCGTGAACATTGTTTCAATCACGTGTCGGTGCTGTTAGTCCAAGCTGCGGCAAAGAATTTTGATGTTGATCGAAATACATCTATACTCAAGTAGTATGAGTGCTTCATTGAAAATGTCAACCGAAAACTGGATTTCCACATTCGGTTTGGGTCTACGTACTTGTCTTAGTATATCGTCACTCATGCTTTCTTTATTCTTTTCCCACAGCGTGCGAATTTGTGGCGGAAGACACGTGAGAGCTGCTTTTGCCAATGTCGTATCCCAATGCTGATCGTTTTCAAGTAAGCCGAGTCGATAACATGCTTCTCTGTACGTTTCACATATTTCTTCATTAACCGTTTTCAAAGCTTGGAATGATGTTGGACCTTTGACTGTGTGAAGCAACATTCTCAAATAGTAACATTCAGCGTTATTTGGATGTACAGTGTATACTCGACTCAAGGCATCAGATGCACGAATACCAGCATAGTCTAGAACAACAGCGCCTCGCTTTCGCCTGTACAATTTTTTGCTTGTTGTGTTCCGAGTGTAATATTTTGGAACTGCATGATACAGCAATGTTTACGCAAAATTATCAGCTTGACACAATTGAAAAAAAAAACTGTAAGTGTTGTATTTTGTGGCTGTGCTGCTCGTTCTTCTGCATTTTCTTCGATGAACAGCAAGATGTTGAACAGTTGGATATCGTTCGTGAATACTGAAATTAAGAATTCCACAGACAGCTTCATTACTCATCTGAAATTGAGTGATTTCATCGATTCGATTTGAAAGCCCGAACACTGCCATGTCACTGCCTTTGTTAACATATTTGCATATGTATACTTAATGGGTTTTACGGAGTGGCCGTATTCCACTATAAATTTGAAATATAAATATTAAACGACTCAATTCTGTTGGTTTGTTGTATTATTAAATATCAAAAGCTACAGATTTGCCCGGCTTTGAGACATGACTCAGATGAGGGTCGTCTCCACGAGTGTAATGGCCTGTCTTTTGCGTTACTAGGGTTTTTTTGTCAAGAATTTCTCTTTTAGCGTCGTACTTTAGCCTGTGCCAAATGGTAAAAATGTACCAAATAGCATCAGTTACCAGTGGTTGCCATGAGGAGGCAGCACGTACAATTGCGAATTGTACCAGGTCGCCCCTTACACAATCGTACTCATCACGCCAGCTGCCTAAAACATGACCAGAACAGCTTACGTGATGCGCACTCTACTGGAAGGTTACAGAGCTGGTAGATTAATCTACTCAACTTTGGTCCCCCCACCAATACTCCAGCATTTGTAGAGACGTAAACCCTCCTCGATGACACATCTACCTCATAAAGTGTAACAACGTGATTACTAACTATATAGTAAAAGTGTATTGTGTGTTGTGTCATCTAACCTATATAACTCGTCCAAAACCGTTAATTTCTCGTGTAAATAATTAAAACTGAACAGCATTTTAAACACAACAATGTAACACTTTGTTTATTATATATGTATCCGGATAAACTAATCGCACAATAAAATCATGATGCATGCAGAATATCTACGGCGTTATATTTCACCAGTTTTAAATCTTAAATCGCTGTTGTTTGCAAACAAAAAAAAAAAAAAAAATTCAAAAGATGAAATTACAAAATAACTCAATAAATTACCACCGCTACTACCAAATATTCACTGAAATCTGGGAATGATAATGCGAAAAGCACACACTGAGAAACAAAGACGACTTGAACTTGAGAATTATTTTAGCTGCGCCCAAGTGTAATGTTTTATACAAAGCAGAAAGACACTGCGCAGAGTTAATTTATTGAATGAAGAAATTTTCTTTTTAATTCATTCAATGGACCAAGAGCCAAGACCAGTCTCGTTTAATTTAATTTTTTTTTTTTTTTGCTTTTTTTGATTTCATTTAAAAGTTTATTGTTACAAGTAATCAATCACACTCCATGTTTCGTTTTTTTTTTTTTTATTCGTATAACATTTAAATGAAGATTTTTACTTAAGATAATTAAACCTTTTGGTTTTCGTATTTACCTCTGTACTCGAATATGTGTATATAAAAAGAGCATAAAGAGGTTTTGTTTGAGGTGCATACCGTGGCATGAAAAATATAAAAAGAAAAGAGGTTAAGTGGTTGTTGGTGCGACGAGATAACAAAAGATTGTGTATGCGGCCAGTTATATTATAGAATGTGGGTGATTGACAACGTTAGCATTGAATATTGTTATCGGTTATTCGACTCTTAATATAAATCAAGATGTCTAGTAGTCGCTTAATTATTCCAGGTTCGAAGGTTTTTTAGTAAACCACTGATATACTATTTAGATACTACTGTAACTCAAATGGACAGTGAAATTGGTTATTTTTAATTGACATGAAAAGTACAAATAAATATTAATTAAATTAAATTACCTAAAACAATTTTTTTTATACATCAGTGGTAAACTATACGGAAATTGTTTACCTAACTGTGTACCAAGTGTACTAATTGGAGGTAAAATTAATGGTCAAACTCATAAGAAATCCATTCAATACACCATGATAGAGTTATCGTCACTGTACGGTAATTTTGAAATGATTGCTTTATTTGACCTAAAACTTTCTGCTTTTTGACCGAAGGTACCGTAAATACTAATTTCAATATTAACAAAATATTTAATTGGCTGAGAAAAACAAAATTTAATTTTTTCGCTTCGAAATAATTTTTTCGGACGAAAAACGTAAAACTCAATTTTCTAGGCCAATTATAGCTAATTATTTATGATACAGACTGAAAAATGTCGTTTCTCACATGTCCTGCAGCTTTAGTTAGAAAAACCGTAACTTGGTGATTTACGTTTTTTTTTTGACAGTTAAAAAGGTAAATCGCAAAATTAACGTTATTTCCTATTCTGATCGGAGGAAAACGTTTACGTTCCCGACGTTAAAAAACCCACGTTTAACTTCGGTCTAAAAAGACCAAAGTATTGAAATCCTGTCAAAAATGATCAAAAATTTGGTTGGTCCTAAACCACTTTTCACGACGTTTTGAAAGTCCCTGAGTCTAAAAAAGCAAAAAAAAAAAAAATGTCCGTCCGTCTGTCTGGATGTCTGGATGTCTGAAGGGTCGGGTACCTGCCTGTATCTGTGCGTCAAGAGGGTCGGGTACCTGCCATACGAATTGACCCAAAATACCTGGTTATAGAAATATTTACCAATTTTTATATATGCTGGTTTGAATATTGAGTTGGGTATTGAGTTTGGGATTGAGTTGAAGGTAAAGTTAGGGGGTCAAATTTGCGGGTTGAGTTGAAGTTGAGTTGGAGTTGAGTTGGGGTTGGATATAAACATATTTACGAATTTTTTATATATGCTGGTTTGATTATTGAATTGGGCATTGAATTTCTGATTGATTTGAAGATTAAGTTAGGGTTGGGGCTGGATAGGATATAGTGAGTTGTTGACAAATTTTTTATATATGATGGTTTGAGGAGTGAGTTTGGCATAAAGATTGCGGTTTTGTTGAGGGTTAATTTTTGTTCCGTTTGCGAGTTGAACTAGGGTTGAGTTGCGGTTTAGTTGCGGTTGGATTAGGGTTTAGTGAGCAGTTGAGCAATCTATATATATAGGGAAATGGGATATTCAAATGAATTTTAGACGAAGTTCTGGAATATGGCCAAGTAGGATGGAACTTAACACTTTCGCTGCCACAGATGCTCCGGTGCATCAATAATTTTTTTCATATAGTACGTCGCTGTGTCACCTACACATCATGCCAATTTTGCATTATACCAAGCCACAAGTGCACCCGCACATCATGCTTTTTTTATCTCTACCAAGCCTCTGATGTACCGGAATGTCATGCATTTTTATCTCCCTACAGGCCGTTTGTGCACCGGAATATCAATTTTATTTTCAATCAAAACGATTTAAAACCACAACTAAATGCAAAAATTTGAATAAATAATGGTAAAATAATTTCATTGGTTCTTTATTTCAGACAAATTCAAACAACAATAATAAAAGGAATAAAACAATAAAAGGAACATACAACGAACAAAACTTTTAAAATGTTGGAGTCGTTTATTTTCTTAAATGGGACTTATGTGACATATTAAAATATTTTAGACATAAATTCTTTGATTTTTCGGCTTTTTATAGACAAATACATTAATTGTTCATGGCAATCTCAGTATTTTGGACTTGTTAATCACAAAAACACAGGAGCCAATCGCTCTTAATTTATCTACTGAAAAAAGTAGAAATATCTTCCCCCCTCCCCGTAATTTTGGCTATATAAAAAGCCGAAAAATCAATTGATTACAAACAGACAAATTAGAATTCTTAAAATAATATTCGTGTGGGCATTATACACACACAAATAAGGTTTCTCCATGGGTTTTTTATATTTGATGTAGTGAATAATAATTCGCTATGTCAGTACGTTCTGGCCAGATACTTAATGTATGTGGCTAGAGTGGAAATTTTTGTAGTTTGGTCGTAGCTGCCTGATGAGTAGACCAACTTTTCAGTACGAAACCAAACTACCAACATAGAGAACTCATGGAGGGATCTCATTTTTTGCAGAGTAATACATTGGTATATCTCTTTGGGCCTTCAGCCAAAATTACGGGGAGGGGGGAAGATATTTCTACTTTTTTCAGTAGATATATTAAGAGCGATTGGCTCCTGTGTTTTTGTGATTAACAAGTCCAAAACTCCAAAATACTGAGATTGCCATGAACAATTAATGTATTTGTCTATAAAAAGCCGAAAAATCAATTGATTACAAACAGACAAATTAGAATTCTTAAAATAAATTCTTTCCGCACTTTCCGCAAAATGTACTGACATATTTAGTTTTTTTACTAGCTTCCTCAGGACCAAGCCGACTTGAAATTTCTTTATAACACAATTTGCAACGACTTCTTAGTTTTCGGTTTGACTTCGACTTTTTGGAAGCTTCTTCAAGATAATGCTCTTATTGTTCCCAATCCGTATCCGAATCTTCTTCAAATTCAATCAAACTCTCCCTAAAGTCAGCGATTTCCATTATTTTGTGACAACTGTTATAAAGTATTAAAACGTTAGCTACTGCTGTATTTAACAGCAGATTGAATGCTACTTTATGATAACAACGTACGGTTTTTTGAAGGCAAGAAAAATAGCTGGATAATTGATCCGACACGTCCACACCTTGCTTAACCTTATTGTATGAAAGAATAATGTTAGGTTTTTTAATATCTTGCTTATTTCTATCTTTTCTTGCAACTTCCATTGTTCCGGATTCTTTAGTTGATAACAAATATAATTCGCGTTTGTCCCGCCATGCTCCTACTACAATTCCATTCTTTTCGAGGCAAATCGATTGACCTTTTTTTAATTTTGGAAAACCCGGGATGCCTTTACGATTCTTGCTGCGAATCGTGCCCTGTAAATGAGTATTTGTTCTTAACCAATATTTGCAAGTTCAAGCGATGTGTAGAAATTATCGGTTGTCAAACATCGTCCATCATTAAAATAATCTTTCATTAAGTAAACACAAACAGATGTTGCTACTGAGAATTCAGAACATACAGTTCCTTTTCCCGTATAAATGTTTGAATTGTAAGTATAGCCTTGTGGGTCTGTTATTTTGAAGACCTTGACGCCATATTTGTAGATTTTCCTGGAAGATATTGACGGAATGATAATCTTCCTCGAAATGGAATCATAGATTCATCCATAACCAAATCTTTACCTAAAAAGTGTAAAATAATTATTGTATTGCGAACCAAAATTTTTAATATTTAACTGGGTATCGATTTTGGTCGCAAAATGAGGATTGAGGATTGAGAATTTTGTATATGTACACGGCGTATAATATACATTTTGCTATTGTGTGCCGTCAAATATTTTTATTGTATTAGTGTGTTTTCTCATGATGGTAAGTATCAAAAATAAGCTAAGCGGGTGAAATCGGTTCAACTTTTTTGTTGCTTCCCTACCTTGTACATATTTTTATTTCCAGTAATTTTCTGCAAAATTTAAAACTAATAAAATTGTTAATTAAATAATGATTTAAAGATAAATAAATATTAACTAAAAATGGAAAATAAGTCAGATAAATATTAATAAACTATAATTTTATTAATAATTTAAAATGATGAAAAATCACACGACGTACATCCACCCTTTCCTGTGCTTGAATTAACACTAAGCCAAAATAACTAAAGGTGTAACCATACTTGGAATAAGAAAAATAAAAAAAATAAGAATTTGAGCTTTTCTTATTTCACTTTGACATTTCGGCTATAGATAACTTAAAAATTTTTAAGTTCAAAGCGAAATATTTTTGTTTGATTTTTCAGTTATTTTAGGAAAAATTATACTAAATTCATTTATATCGTAAACAATTATTAATTTACATTTACTAGTTCTAATTAGTGATTCAGAAATACTATACAACATTTTTTGTTTTTAAAAAATTGTATATCTCAATTTAATTTTTTTAGGTTATGTTTCAATTTTTGTTTGTGTTTTAAATGTACATATGTACAATAAAATTGCTCAATTATTTATTGTCTAATTTAATGCTCAAATATTCCCGTTCTGATTTATTAATTAATAATTAATCGAAATGTTATAATTTTTACCAAACCAGTTGTTTACTTTCTACAGTAAAAAGTTGTGCAACCTTTTTCAAATTTTATAAGCTGAAAAATCATATTAAATTCATTTATATCATAAAAAATGGATTAATTTACATTAACTGTTTCTAATTAGTGATACAGAAGCACTATGCAATGTTTTTTGTTTTAAAAAAAATGTAATATCTCAATTAAATATTTTTAGGTTATGTTTCGGGATTTGTTTGATGTTTTAAATGTATATACATTATATATACTCAATTATTATAGTCGAATTTAATGTTCAAATACTCTCGTTTTAATTTATTTATTAATAATTAATGAAAATGTTATAATTTCTATTTACAAACTAGTTTTTCATTTCCCGCGTTAAAAATTTGTGCAACCTTTTTTAAGTTTCTTAAGTTTACACGAAAAATTTCGCTCCTTTTAAGTTTTTTAAGTGACAGCTGAAGTTTTCATTTCCCCTCCAAAAAAATTTTAAGTTTCTTATTTTAAGTATGGTCGAATACACATAAATCCCCTTTCTCGCTCTCTTACGTTATTTTCTTTATTTTTCTTATTCTAACTATGGTTCTCGCTTAAATTACTTCTTATTTTTTCCACATTATATTTTATATCCCTCTTTTTCGTGTCATTTTATCTCTCTTATTTGCATCATGTTAAACAAAAAACTTAAAAAAACGCCCTTTAGACACTGTCAAATGTGCGTATTTTTTAGTTTTTTGTTTAATATAACATGGCATAAGGTTTTTTTGTTTAACATCGGTTAAGAGGGATAATGTGAAAAATATAAGAAGTAAATTAGTGATTTTAACTTTTAGTGTTGATCCAAGCGCAGGAAAGGGAGTATGTACGTCGTGTAATTTTTCTAACTTAAAATTATTAATAAAATTATAGTTTATAAATATTTTTCTGATTTATTTGCATTTTTTAATTAATATTTATTTATCTTTAAATCATTATTCAAGTAACAATTTTATTAGTTTTAAATTTTGCAAAAAATTACTGGAAATAAAAATATGTACAACCTTTCGTACGCATGAGATGACACTGAATTTTTTTTTTTATATTTCAAATGTTTATTCTCTGTTTTTCTCTATTCTTTGGACACCAATACAATTTACCAATACTTTTGCCTTCCGGTAATACTCAACTCAATCCTCAAATTGCGACCAAAATCGCTGTCCTGGTGTTTTGACTTTTTTGAAATTTCCATTAAGTATGTTTAGAATTTTATCAATTTTGTAAAGTTTTGAATTGAGAATATGTTTGTTTTGTTCATTTTCAAAATGAATAAAACGAAGTAAAATCTGGAATCGATTTCGTGGCATGACATTTTTGTAAAATTGGTTTTTAAATATGATCTTTCTAGACCAATTGTCTTCAATTTTGGGATAGGGTACAACTCCCATATAGATAATTAATCCAAAAAATTGTAATATTTCATCACGGTTTGTAGCATGCATTTCGATTTGTTTCTTCAACTATGATATCTAAAATATCATCAGTAAGAAACTTACGAAAATAACTGAAAGGACAATTGTCTTCAGGCGTTTCATGAAGGGTTGGTGTCAGTGAGGTATTGAAAACATGAAGAGTTCCGCCATTGGCATTTTTCCAGACATTATTATTTATTTCAAATGGTTCCGTATTATAGTCACCCAAATTTATTTATTTATTTATTTTATTTATTTATTTAGATCTATTCTACAGTTAATAACTTAATGAGTAGTAAAAAAAAAAAGAATTATTTTAGATTAAAAAGAATACTAACAATACGGAACATTACCGGAAAAAACGAAAACTTTATAAACGAAAAATGAGATTAAAAATTGCAATTTTTAATTGCCTTCCGAAAATACACTCTGGATCTCTCAAAATGAAATAAATGGTAAAATTCATTAAAAATTCTAGCCATTGACTTGGTTGGTTCATTGGAATCATAATTCGTTCTATGAAAGTCAACAAACAAAAATTCCCTTGGACGCAAGCTTCTGGTAGGTACATAAATGCTCCAAGCAGAAATGACTTCAAGACACTTAATGAGGCCACTAAGAGAATCACTAACAAACAAGGCAGAGGCAATTTTTCGGCGTTTAACCAACGTATCAATGTGAAGGCACTCACACCGAATCACATACGATGGGAGACTGCGCACCTGTTCCCACACAGGTAGATTACGATCAGATAAATGACCAAGCTTCCTGGCCATATAGATAGTAAAGCGTTTCTGAATAGATTCCAATCTTGCAATATGCACATCATGATGAGGATACCAAACCACTACAGCATATTCAAGGTGAGATCTTACTAAATACGTATATAAACTGACACACGAAAATGCATCCATAAAATCCTTTGTCATTCTAAAAATAAAACCTAACAATAGAATTGGCCTTTAATATTATTTTATCTAGGTGTAACGCAAAAGTTAATTTCTGATCAAACAGAACTCCTAAATCAACAGTTGAAGTTACTCTACAAAGTAGATCTCCATTAAAATAATAATTGACAATATTTGGATTGAGTGTTCTGAAAAACGACATCACCTTACACTTCTGTACATTGATGAACAATTTATTCTTAGAGCACCAACTAGACAATATATTAAATTCAGATTGCAAAACCTCATCATCACTTACAGATTGAACATGCATGAAAATCTTCAAATCATCATCAAATAATAAACATTTACAGAATTTAAAAATATTAGAAATATCATTCACGAATAAAAGAAATATAATTGGGCCTAAATGGGACCCCTGAGGGACTCCTGAATGACAATAGATATAATCTAACTTAACATCATTCAATAGAACATACTGCTTCCTACCAACTACGAGTAGATAAGAAGAAATCCATTTAAGAAAATTTGGATCAAGACCAATAACAGAAAGTTTTTCAATAATAATTTTATGGTCGATTGAATCAAAAGCTTTAGCAAAATCAACGTAAATTGAATCAATTTGGGCGCCTTTTGATTCAAGTGACTCAATAGTGAATTTAGTAGATTTTTTTTTTTTTATATACATATTTTAATTGGGTGCAGAGCGGACTTATTAACGGTCCTAGCTCCTTGTAACTGTCAAAGGTTCTGCACTCAATGCGCGATCCTTCAAGTAAAGATTAATAGCTACCTTAAATTTATTCATTTTGTATTCCTCCGGAAATTTGAAGTGTATTAGCGAATTCCACTTTTTTGATGTTCGATATACAAATTCGCGCTTAATTTCTTCAGTTCGAGGTTTCGGGAGCTTCACCGTAAACCTATGTGCATTGGTTGTTCCTCTTGTTACTCTTGTTGTTGTAACGAATGGTGGTATTTTTTCCGATAGTTCTGCAGAACATTTACCATGTAAGCATCTGTAGAAGACGCAGAGTTCTGCAACATCTCTGCGATGCTGTAAGCTGTCTAGTTCTTGGGTAAGTCTTGGATTCCGTATTATTCGGATAGCGCGGCGTTGAACCTTGTCCAATAACTGGAGGGTGGTACCAGACGCACCTCCCCAAACTTGACAGCAATTGGTAGTCGTAGATTTTCCACTGGTGAAACCATGCTGGAAACAAGAAATTATCTCTTTAGTATGGAATAACAAATGTTTCGACACAATTAATTCGAAAAGTCTTGGTATGGACGAAAGAATTGAAATACCACGATAATTTGATATATCAGAACGTTACCCTTTTTGTAAATTGGAACAATGTGAGAAATTTTCCAAGCTGTAGGAAATTGTCCAGAAATTAATGATTGGTTATATCTTTTTAACATAATGGTGTTACAATATATGAGTTCACACATTTAAGTATTGACGAGGGTATCCCATCAGGCCCATAAATGTCATCTTCAGTTATTGTTAGGTACGGAATGTTAAATTGGCAATTACTATCAAAGGATCCGTAATTAACTTTATACACCGATTGAAAGAAACTAGCAAAACCCTCGCAGATTTCAGGAACCGTGCTCAGTTTACCTCCATTAAAAATCATTACCGATGGAAAGCCGGTTGTGTTACGTTTTTCGCTAACAAACTTCCAAAATGTTTAAGGGTTTTGTTTGATATTAGTTTCAATCACACTTATATACTGACAATATTTAGAATCAAATACAGATTTAAATTGTTCACGTAGATCAACCAATTTGGATTTATTCAGTTGACAATTATTGGATCTGAATCTATAGTAAGCTCTATTTTTACGGTTAGGTAAGTTGATCAAATCAGAATCAAACCATGGTGGGTAATTATAGTTACGTTTTTTCCTCAAAGGTACAAATTTATCAAAAGCAACAAATAGTAAGTCATTAAAATTTTTTACATTTTCATTAACATCATTGGCTCGAAAAAAATCATCCCAACAAATGCAACGGAGATATTCAGAGAGACCAGGGCCCTATTGCACCAACTACTTATCACTTATTACTTATCATAATTTTTGATAATTTTCTGTTGTACCAAATTGAAATTTGAGAAGTATTTAATTGAGTTATAATAAGTGATAAGCACTCACTTGTCAAAATTAAGTTGCACCAATTTGCGAAATGATAAATGATAAGTAATATTTTGATAAGCGATAAGTTCGAGGTTTTTGATAATTTTTTCGTAGTTCTGTTGCACCAAAAGTTTTAACTTATCAATAATCGACTACTTTAATGATAACTTATCAAAAATATCAATAAGAAAAATTTCACTACTCAGAAAAATTGATAAGAGCTACAAATTTTAGTGGTATGACGGAAGTCTTTTAAAAACGACTGTCTGTCAAAGACTCAGTTTCACTATCAACCAACCAATGAATATTACTTAAATTAAAATCACCTAATACAACTAAAGTATCATTATAATTAATTATATTAACCAATTCACATATACAATCTACATGGCTCAAATAAACATCAGTAGGTGAGCTAGGTTGTATGTACAAAACTATAAAATAAAATAAATTATTACAAACTAAAACTTTGATACATAAAAATTCAATAGAGCCACATCCAGGTACTACAACCAGCTCACTTTGCATAGAAGAATGGGCTGCAAACAGCACACCACCTCCACTTTTTTCAGTGCTGTTAAAAATAGATCTATCACATCTATAAACGACAAAGTCATCAGAAAAGAACTCATTATTAAAGATCCCCTCATGAAATCCAGTTTCCACAAGAGCAAAAAATTGAAAATCCGTTGAATAAAAGAAATTCAAAAATTCAGCTAACTTAGACGACATACGCCCAACATTACGATAAAATATTCTCGGAGACGTCAAATTATAATGATTAGTTTGTTTATCAAAACGACTGGTATCAGTTAAAGAGTTGGTTGGTTTCATTGAAGAACGGGAAAATTCGATTTATTGGTTCGTCCCTTATTAAAAATTACAAATTCTTTAATTAATGACCCAGCAGGCCAAGAAGTAGGTTGTAATAAATTCTCAAAATCAGTAACGTCCACATATAATTTAAATGACGAAAAATTACGGTCTGCATCATTAATCCATGGAGATATAATACGCTGGCAGTTTACATCCTCAATGTTAAATTTATCTTTAAGATAATCCAAAATTACAGCTTCGGAAACATCTTTATGGAGTCGAGAAACAAATAAAGTTTTATGTGGCTTCACAACCTGGAGCGATGAGACCAGATCACCAGTGCCAATAATAATTGGTCACTCAGAATGAGGTTTGATATGATGTGCAGCCCCACTATTATTAGCATGATGAGAAGCTTGAAACGACAGTGGCGATTTAGCATTATTCTTCGATTGATTGATTGAGTTTGCAGATGACTTAAACACTTGACCATCAACATTACTAGCATCGATTAACGGTTGATGACCAGAACAGCAATCAGGAATATAGTGAGGTTTGATCAAAATCTCAGTAATCAGTTTGTTAATAGAAGAATTCAAATTAGAAAGCGACATCAAAGATCATGGGAAAGACTTTTACGTGGATGATCAGCTCACTGGCGGTGACAGCATTGAGGATGTTGTAACTATTTAACAAGAGATGGCAAGACTTGCACAGAGCAGAGAACTTCCGTTGCACAAAGTCAAGAAAGATAATACATCCAGTTGCAGAACGTGAAAAAATTATTAAAGATGTTTACATAGGACACACCGATATCAATACTTCTTTAGCCAGAGCATGACAAACTTTTTTTCTGGCCGGATGTGGCTAAAGAAGGTTAAAGAATACAATGGAATCAGGTTCAGTGTGCCAATAAACTAAACGCACTGACACCGAATTACCAATTTTATAAAACGAAATTCCTCAGCTTCCTTTCCAAAATACTATATATCTTCTGATCTATTCTAGTTCAATAATGGTAATTACTTATCTTTTAATTGATCATCACTATTCTGGTTTCTTCGATATAGCCAAGCCTGTCTCAAGCTTAATACAACTAAAGCATCTGAATTCATAACAAATTTGAAAAAAAAAATGGTTTTCTGTTCATGGCCGTCTGGAAGTACTGAAAACCGATGGAGAAGATCAATAGAAAGATTAAAGATGTCAGGAGTGAGTTTTGGCGGTTATTTGTTTCTTTGTTTTAGTTTTTTACTTAACAAATACACCTCCGTAAATAGTGATCTTCCATGTTTCTAGATTCTGGTTTCTAGTATAATCTGACAATCCGCTAGCAACAAATCATGCTATGATGTATACGTTTTTGTATTCGCACTATAAGTAAGTTTGCATGCGATTGATTACATAATTTAAACCACTTTTTATAAAGTTTACGCATCTCGACCTTGTCTCTTGAAATTTTACTAAATTTAGTTTGTACCAAATAAATCGAACCGAAAATGTTGTTGAATAATTTAATTTTTTTTTTATAGTACGTAGAGTCCGGAAAAGAAACTCTGCTCTCTATTTTGAGAGCGTCGAAATTTGAAATATATTTGATTGAGGAGTTTTACGAGACAAGAAAATTCCCCCCTCTAAAAGGGGCAAAGTAAAAGGCCTACAATTTATTTGTTTAAACCGCTACTGCCCATTACTGTGTTAACAAAAATATTATGTTTTCTTGTCTTATGTTCACATTTCGAAAACACATTTAAGAATTTCATTCTGATGTTTGAATATCAATTAAATTTTTATTTTTGTTTTTAAATTAAATTTTTTATTTAATAGTTTTTCGGTAGAGTTGCCATTTTTGTTGTTGTAAATTATTATTATAAATAACCAAAAAAAAAATGTAATTTATAATTCAAAAGTCGCATATAACCAACCAATAAACTATTTGATGTTGATTCGCGCAATTGATGGGCTCGCAAAATATTTTTATTGCCTCGGTTTATTGAATGCCAATTTGCCATAATCGCGTAGATATTTTGCCATATGTTTTGTGTGTAGTAAGGAATGTCTGCAAAATGTCTAGGCTTATTAAGTGTTTTGTATATAAATATAAACTTGTGGTGGACTTTCAGTTATACCTATAATAATAATTTTCGCATATCTTAACTAATTGCAAAAAAAATTAATTAAACATTCTTGTAGTGGGACCAACATAATAATTATGTACTGGTAATTGAAGTAGTGTCATGTTTATACAAAAACGAGCAAGCAAAAACCAGATCATAATACAATATATTGAATGACCGTGCTAATCAAGTGAAACAACCAAAACATCTCAAATTTTTGTTCTTGTCTATAAAATCGACAAACATAATTAAACAAAAAAAAAAAAAAAAAACCGCGCAACAAACAATAACAAAACAACAACAACAAAGACAGAAAGTTAATTTCAATTCAAATAAGGTTTCTCGCTTATTTCTATAACTACAACGCTGATTGAAGTCTTTTGTGTTTGCATTTTATGTTCGCGTTTTTTTTTTTTTTCTGTACATACATTTTTCATTTTTGCTACAAAGTCTAAGACAAATCTAAATCTTTTTTAAGCGCAAACCAAAAAAAAAAAAAATGTTAGATGCGAATATTTGTTGTATGTAATTGTTGTTGCGGTACACGGTTTATTTAAATTCAATGTCAATGATTTATTTTATTTATGTGTATAGTGCGCGAATTTAATTAAATAGAAATTGTTGGTTTGCGAGAGCGAGGTGTTTATTTATTGGTGAATTAGGGTGGCCAATTCACGATAACTGGATGCCGCGTTTTGTATTTATGTGACATAACCCAAAGTCAATATGAACTTGTTTGTTTTTAATGATTTTCCAATGCGATATTTATTTTACTCCTTATATCGATTTATTATTTTATAGTTCTTGAAACTCATTCATAACATGCATAAAGGCTGTATTGGCACCTTTAATCACGAATTAACATAAATTTGCCTGAAACATTTTTAGATACAATTTTTCATTGTTTTCTTATTTATATGGATTTTTATTTGTATGTACATATGCAAATAAAGGCTATAGGGTATGCTCAACGTTAGTCGAGCAGAAAACAAATGAAAATTTATTGAATGTCGATGAAATAGATGACGATTAATGATTTTCGCTTAAATGACGTTCGTTTATATTTACACAGTACAGTATATGTCTTAACATTAATCATCTATGTAATATAAAAGTTTTCTGATATTTAATTATTTATATACTCCCGCAAGAATACCAGATCAGCGCTGTTCAGAATTATTCAACGAGCGTAATTCCAAAATAGTTATACATGGCATGTCTCTAAACCTGGTGCCATAACCGTTGCCATTGATCTTCTAACAGAAAAATAAATCGAAAATATTTTAATACGTTTTTCCCTAACTCTAACTGTGTGCGATCGAGGTTTTGCTGCAAATTTTAATTTGTCAGGATTTCAGTGGTTTATAGACTTCTTGTATATAATGTAAAATTCTTATGCCTGTGAAATACTCCGCAAAATAAAATCCCAAATTTTCCGTAAAGTATATATTTTTTGTAAGTGGAGGTAACTTATTCGCCTAAATGCCATTTTCAGAGATAGGGTTTTTCAAATAATCATCTTTTAGTAGTAATCCAACATTCAATTGAATTTAAAAGATAACATTTAAGCAATTTTTATTAGCAAAAATAACTAAAGCAAAAACGGTTCTTTGGCCTTACATTTTGATTTTATGTAAAATTAAATAAACGACAGGCCCATTGGAACATATTAGATACCGTCAGTTGTACCAAATTCAACTTCGAAATCCATTCAACAAAAATCAAAAAATTGACATTCGACTATGATTTAATCTCTATCACATAGGCCTTGTATGTAAAATATCACATGGTCAATCCTAGGGGTTGGCGATATAAATAACACGCACTATATAATTATAGTTTGCGGTTTCACATAAACATAAAAAAAAACTTTATATTCACAAATTATTTTATTTCGTTACAAATTTATTTGTTTACAATTTTATATGCTAACGGACAGAAAACTACAATAATACTAACTTACAAACCAAGATTTTACTCTATATGTATTATGGTAACATAACTCCTCCCGGGGGTAAAGAAAGGGCGTCCTCGTCCATTGGTTTAATTCCCAATGTTGTTAATAGCATTGAACATCGTGTGATCTCCGAATAGTGTGTGTGTGTGTGTGTTCATTTTCACTTGAGGTCTTTGGTTTTTGTCTATTTATATCTTTTATTTCCACTTTTGTGGTTCGTTGGCGTATGTTGACATAAATGCATAACATTATTATGCTAACTGATGATATAGATATTCCTCCTGATAAGGACCATATCCAACATCGGTGATCCGTTTGTCTTCTGTACATATGGGCTATTTGTTTCCTGTTTTAAAAATTTTGTTTCTCGATTTATTTATTTATTTACCATCAACGGGATAAAAATCCGTTTTTGATTAAAATCAAACACATCAAAATTACAATTAAATTGTCGACAAATCGCCGGGACCGGAGCATTATGTGCGTAATTAGATTTAAATGTCGGCAAATATATAAAATTCCTAATCCGAGTAGATTTACAGGGCACATGAATATCAATCTTTGCAAGTAGTTTAGGGAAGTCAATCGAACTGTTAAGCAGATCAGCGATGAATGTTGTAGCAGCACATCTACGTCTTACAAGCAATGAATCCAAATCAGCAATTCTACAGCGGTCACCGTATGATGTCAAATTCTTTTTATTCAGCCACATTGGAACGTTCGGATCAAATGGCCAATTCAATTTATGAAGATAGTTAATAATAAATTGCTTTTGTATTCGTTCAATTCTATCGATATAAATATTGTAAGCAGGATCCCAAATAATCGACGCGTATTCCAAATTGGACCGAACAATGGAACAATACAAAGTTTTAATTGATTGTGGATTACGAAAATCTTTTGTGATACGACGAATAAAGCCAAGTAGAGAATTAGACTACTATTAAATTAATATGGTCTCGGAAATTCAATTGATGGTCCATGACAACACCCAAATCTTTAAATGTCATAACTCGTTCTAGCTGGTAGCTAAGCAAATAAGATATTGATGAAGAATAACTGCTTTTTTCCTGGAGAAGCTCATAATCTTGCACTTTTCCAAATTTAAGTTCAATTTATTCATAACTGACCATTTATACAGCAAATCAAGATCATTCTGCATTTCATTACATTGTTGCGGGCTACATACACTTCTTGATATTTTCAAGTCATCTGCATACAATTCACAGTCGCTGTACTGAAACAAAGAAGCAATTTCATTGATGAAGACATTAAATAATACAGGTCTTAGGTGGGAGCCCTGAGGTACTCCAGAATGAACTTCAATCATCTTAGATGTAAATCCGTTAATTTGAACTACCTGCTTCCGATCACGCAGATACGATCCAATCCAATCCAAAAACAATTTACTCACTCCAAATCTGTCCAGTTTGGCAAGAAGTAACTCAAACTGAGGTGAGTCAAATGCTTTCGCAAAATCAGTGAAAACCACATCAAGCTGACATTTAGAGTCAAAGGCACTGAATACTTTAGATGTTAAACTTAAAAGATTTGTAGCGGTAGAACGATGCCTGACGAATCCATGTTGTTGGAGTGATAATAAAGGTTTAACATTAAAATACAAATAATCAGAAATAATAAGCTCTAATTTTGGAATTGATAATAATATAGATAGGCCACGATAATTTTTAATGTTGCTCCGTTTTCCGGATTTAAAAATGGGAATTATAATTGACTTTTTCCATACCAACGGAAATACACCACTCTTCAGAGACGCATTAAATATCAGAGATAGTGGTAATGATAGCGAGCTGTTCAGATCTTTAAGTATTTTTGCAGGTATGTTATCAAAACCACATCCCGATTTCATCTTGGATATAGTCCAAGGCTGGCATCTTTTACTGAAATATAAGGTATTCCAATTAAATTTTGATGATGCGAACTACGAGGTCCTAATGAAATATCATTGTATAGACTGATTGGAAAAATTGAAAATATTTTGAATCAATGTTAATAGATTTGATCGATTGTCGGGTTGTTTGGGGATTATGTAACGGTACTTGTTTCTCTTGCATTGTTCTCGGTTATAAAATGGGTAGTCGTTTCTGTTTTCGATGTAACATTGCATATACTTTTGGTTCCCATCACTAAGGTTTTAATACAGTCATCTTCGAACTCTTTTATCTCTGAGTGTTTTTGGACGAAGTTCTCTTGATTTAAGGTTGTGAATACCTTTCGATTGGTTCTTATAAGATGTTGGGTGAACTCCTTTATTATTGTATCGTTGATTGTTAGTGGTATAATCATTAGTGCTATCGATGTTTCTTCTTCCAGCTTTGGAGTTTCTAATATGAGAAGGAGTGTGTCTTTGTTCATTGCTATTTTTGGTACTACGTATTGTAACGCTTCTTCAGGTAGAGTAATATTGACGCCTTGATTAACCATTAAATTTTTTACTATGAGTAGCTTTTTTAGTGACCAAATTTTGTTATACTTGCCAGTCCAACAGTAGTATGGTATTTATCGTATCAATATTATTGATTGTGGTTAACATTTCTATTTCGTTGATGACGATTTGGTTGGCCATATTGATGTTTCTCATTGCTCTGTTAATGGTGTCTGTAACCACTTGTATCCTCTCGTTTATTTGTTTGTTTATTCGGAATTGATCATTATTTTCGTTTACTAATTCGTTCGTTTGTTTTCTCTCCTCTGGGCTTTCCGCAAACCATTTATATGCTGTACCCAAGGCATCCGAACGTTTTTGTCTATAACATTTATGTGATTTTTGATTTTGTTGCCCATTTTTGGGAAGAAATATGATCGTCTTAATTGATTTTCGACATCTTTGGTTCCTCTGTGAGCTCTTTCCTGCTCTTGAACTATTATTCCATCTTGTCTACTCTCGCTTGTAACATCCTCGACCATTTTTGTCACGAAAAAAGAAATGGCCTTTCTGTGAAAAATTTTGTCTGAAAGACACTTGAATTTTTTGGTATAAACTTTCCAGATATAGAATTGCGGTTTGTTTACCATTGTGATACATTTTTCATGAAATTGATAATGTCTTCTTGATCGAATATTTTTCTAACTATTATTACTCTTTTAAAATTTGAAAAGATATTCTCCGAAATGATTGTATTGATTTTGTCAGAAAGTCTGAAAATTAGCTTGTTTCTATAGTAGATGATTGGTCTCCGTCCACGAAATGAATAAAATAGTTGTCTGACGTTTCCGCAGAGTGGACTGTTTCTACTTCGCTATCGTTATCATGATAGCCTATTGCAACTTCTTCCAGTTCAGTTACTTCTGATTCATTAGTTGCCGGCATTGTGCTGAGGGGATCTGTCACAACATTTGCTCTTCTTTCCCTATATACGATATCGTAATCGTAATTTTCCAGTTCCAGTCTCCATCTCAGTATCGAGTTCTTTTCTGACGATTTTATAAACGTCAGCGGTTAAGGTAAGGCTGGTATTTTTTTACCGCTCATATTATTGCCAACGCTTCTTTTTCGTTAGTGGCATAATTTATTTCCATCGTATTTAATGTCCTAGACGCGAAAGCGATAGTCCTTTCGACATTATTTTGTATTTGCGAGAGAACCGCACCTAACGCGTGATCTGACGCGTCAGTTGTTAATATAAATTGTTTCTCAAAATCGGGATAATCCAGTATTTCATCATTTGCTATTGTTCTTTTTAGCGTTTCGAATGATTTGATGTATTCTTGATCCTTTAGATCCAGTTTTACATCTTTCTTTAAATACTTAGAGAGACCCAGAAATTGTTTGATCTCTTTCGGTGTTTTAGGGAATCGCCAATCCAATATTTTCTTAACTTTTTCTCTATTGAGTTATTACATGACCTAGGAATTCAGTTTCTCGCTTGAGGAACTCGCATTTATCGAGATGAATTTTTAAGTTTGTATTGCGAAAATCGTTTTAGAATTGTTTTCAAGTTATTTATATGATTGTTGAGGTTTCCCCTACTATAACAATATCGTCTAAATAGACGTGGCAAATCTTTCCTAATAAGCCCTGCAGTACGTTGTTCATCGCCCTTTGGAACGTGGCTGGGCCGTTTTTGAATCAAAAAGCAGTTTTTTCCTTCGATTTCATATCCATCGGTATCTGATGGAATCCGGATTTTAAATCTAACGTTGTGAAGTACTCTGACTTGCCTAGATTGTCAAAAATTTCTTTCATTTGGGGAATCGGAAATTTATCGTCAATTGTTTTTTCATTTAACTTGCGGTAGTCAATGACGACCCTTATTTTCCGAATTCCGGAGGCGTCCTCTCTTTTCGGGACTAAATCCTCACGATGTGGAGGAGCAGATTCAAAAAATGATAGACAATGGAATTATAAAGAATTCAACTAGTCCTTATTCGTCACTAATTTGGGTTTTTGTTTCGAGAGCAATCTGGCATATTTCTTTTATTTTGTTGTAATAACAATGTACAGATGTGTTTTCATTTTGCTTAGTAGACCACAACTGTGACTTATATTAGGGTAGCTCTTGTCTATCCCCTAAAGCCTGTATCAAAATTTGTTTGACTTCTTGAAATGATTGGGGATTACTTACCAGGCATAATATTTCCTTGGCTTTTCCCTCAATCTTATTGTTGATTGCTTGGAGGTACAGGACGTATTGTTGTTCTGTAACTATATGAGAGTGAAGACATTCAACGTATCTTCCACCGTTTTTATCCAAGCAATCAATTGTTTCCGATTTCCGTCAAATGGCGGGATTGATTTAATCGGGTCAGCGATTCGGAATAAATCCATTATTCCTATATTCCCTGTATTTTCTTTTTCTTTGCTGGTTTTTTCCAACTGATTATTCAGGAAGGCCATTTTCTGGTCCTGTTCAGTCTGTTTATTTATTAATAACGCAAGTTGTTAGACAATAG
Source organism: Tipula vernalis (assembly GCA_958295665.1). Lineage (NCBI taxonomy): Eukaryota > Metazoa > Arthropoda > Insecta > Diptera > Tipulidae > Tipula > Tipula vernalis. The sequence continues at coordinate 115,093,993 of OY282560.1, read as the reverse complement.
TCTCCAATTGCTTGCTTAAATCTTCCATTTCTAGTGTTACGTTAGTTTCTATGATATTCTCGTCAATGTTTCTAGAAACAGATTATTCTCCGGATGTCTAACTATGTCGCGCACCAAGAGTGAGAAAAAAACTTTTATTTACCGTTTCTATCTAATAGTGAGGGTTAAAATGACACGTCGGCGTCTATCTCGTAGTGCGCTCGTCTGTCGAAATCGGTAATTATTTAATGTAACCTATCTGTATCTATTTTGTAGTGTACAGAATGATGAATTCGCGTCTATCTAATAGTGCGCGGGCTCGTTTAGGATTTAATCAAAAAACTCTTACCTTTTAACATAATAATCAAGTTGGTCGTCTATATTGTAGTGCGAACTTTATGATTTCCTGTATTCTGCTGTCGTGGTGCTGGTTCAAGTGTGTAGATCTAGGTGTGGTACGGGGGAATCTCAAATCCTCTGGACGACTTAATTTTTAAATCTTTAGTCCGAGATGTCACAAAGAAAACTTTTTTTTTAAAAAGTTCACGACGGATTCACTATTGAATAAGTTTTTATTCGCTTATACTTTGCACTGTTTCACAAATTTTCACTAACACTTACTGCATGGCTGCACCAATTATAGTTTGCGGTTTCATATAAACATAAAAAAAAAATTTTATTTTCACAAATTATTTTATTTCGTTACAATTATTTATTTGTTTACAATTTTATATGCTAGACAGCATAACTACAATAATACTAACTTACAAACCATGATTTTACTATTTTTATATTATTCTAAAATGCTTACTTGCTAATTTAATTCTATATTAGATTACACTTAGGTTAAGTAGTTGGCCTGTTTTATCAATGCCCTGTTAGGTTAGGTTAGGTTTGGGTGGCGGTCCACTAGGACCAGGCATAGACACAAAAATGATCCGTGGCCATACCACGAATAATTGTTTCCTCCAACTCATTGGAACCATTTTGAGCTGTTAACAAAGGGCTGGATACTCCTGACGTCCATCATACAGAGGTCCGTCAAGTCTTTGAAGAGGGGTGCCCCTAGAAACTTTAGTCTGTTTCGTGCCAGACAAGGGCAGGTGCAAAGAAGATGAAGTACTGTCTCTTCCTTCTCTTCGTCCTCGCATCTACGACAGTAGTCATGTGAGAAAACACCAAGTCTGCTCGCATGCCTCCCTATGAGACAGTGCCCCGTAATCACTCCAACAACCACACCGAGTTATTACGCAAGAGGTGATACTTGACCATCTGTCATTCGTCAGCTTGCTAGCTTCTTCCTGAAGCAGCAGTTTGCATACCGCAAGAAGCATTTCAATATCCTTTCTGCTTTCTGAGAAGTGGTCCATTGTACCACGTCGAGCCAGTTCATCGGCGTTTATATTCCCTGTACTTATGAAATGTCCTGGCACCCATAAAATGTGGATGTTGAACTGATCTGCCATCTCGTTAAGAGATGGGAGACAGTTCTGGACTACTTTCGACCTGATGATGTGTGATTGATGCCCTTTAATGGCAGCCTGACTGTCCGTATATATGCGAATATCACAAACTGATATTACATTATACCTCAACCAGTCTACGACTTCCTTTATGGCAGTTACTTCAGCTTGAAAAAGGCTACAGTAGTCGGGGAGAAAGAAGGAGAGCTTTAACAGAAGTTCCTCGCAGAACAGTCCAGCCCCGACTTTCCCGTCCTGTTTTGAACCATCAGTGAAGAAGTTGGAACTCCTGGTTCCAAAACTGCACCCATCATCCAGCCCTCCCTGGATAGGATCCTAGTCCTGAACTTTGTGTCAAAAGATAGTGACGGGACAGTATAGTCGGTGGTCTTTGGGATTTGTTTGTTGCACAAAATAGATGAGTGTTCTGTATAGTTGCAGGTCCACATTAAGATGGATTTCAGCCGTATGGCAGTACAAGCTGCCAACTGTTTCCCCAAGATATCTAGAGTAGTCAAAAATAGCAGAGGCTCTAGTGCCTGCATGCCATGTTACATCCTGTGAATTTATGCACTCAGCATATTATGGTAATGTATATGTAACTATGCCCGTGGTGTTCATATTAAAGTGCATTTGTACGATGGATTATTTACTCAACATATTATGGTAACATAACTATATGTAGGGTATGTTGCATCAAATTTCAACGATGAAATCTGTTCAACAAAAATCAAAAGATTGATATTCGACTATAGTTTCTGGAATCTCTATTTTATAGTATCAATTGTATAATATTTTATAAAATATCACGAATGATTTCAATTGAAGATTGATTTGTTCATGCTAGATGATCAATTCTCCAACCCTGGAAATGGTAATTTAAGGCGCTGTGAACTGTGCGGCCACCTTTTAGCAAAGTTGGTGCTATTCCTGTTGTGGTCCATCACCTTTATTAAATTTTATCAACATATTGTAAAGGTTTATCATACTGGATGCTCCTAGGCCATCTACGAAAAATATTTGTAAATGCTCTCAACTGCTGCTGATTCAAATTTCGAATGCGAGGTTCTGCTTTCTCTTCTTTCTCAAGTACGTTGAATTGTTGAGGAATATTCCGAGCTTCCATTGGTTGAGGTAGACCAAATTTAGCACAATCAGCACCAGGTTGATGCAGCACATTAAATTACATGTCGCTTCACTGTTATAATCTCGCAAAAAACTTAGAGCCAAATCCAACTTAAATTTATCCCAAAGATAGGATTGCAGAACACACAAATGATTGCAAAAGCTTGCCTCATTTGGTATGTCATTTGAAAAACTAATGCTTCACCAAAACATTTCTTCCACTCTTCTTCTGAGCCCAACGACCTGCTTCCTTAAAGTTTGAATATTCAAAATAATTAACAATTCGCATAGCTACTCAAATGAAGAAGAATCAAACGCAAACAAAAACGAATCAGTTGCTCTAACTGTGTACATTCTTCCAACCATTTCGCGCTATTCAACGGTACACGTGATTAGGAATTTTTGTATACTGGGAATTAATTGTAAGTCTAGTGATTCTATTTCAAACGTCGTGTAAAATTTCATTTTCCGCTGTTATGGAGATGATGGATGAACTCACAGTCTTATTATTGCTTCTGGTGCATTCACATATCTACAATCGATGTAATTGGCAATTTCAAAATGACCTTAGCGTTTTTGCTCTTCATTGAAGATATCAACGTTGGTATCAATTATGGTCAGTGCTCATAGAACCAATGATGGGCAACCACTTATGTCAAACTTTTGATTTTTGTTTGATGCAATATGCATGAAAATGAAAAAATTCGCACATTGATAAATTTTCTCCAAAATTTCAAAAATATAAAAAAATCCAATGTTTGTTTAATTTTATTGAATGCAGATTCAAAGTCTATTTCAACACCTATCCAGCGGTACCATTTTTGTACTTATACCGTGTCAACAAAGTGATTTTTGGGGTCAACATCTGAGGTACACGTTTTTTGTGAATTTATCTGTATGAAAATTAATGGTAAAAATCGAATTAAAACATGGTAAATAATTAGCCAAAAAAATATTTTTATTAATACGAAGTATTCCCTCCCCTGGCAGCTTCCATTGGATGTTTCATCGATTTCACCAAAGTGTTCACCAAATCTCGAGGTATCGCCTCCCATTCCCCTGCGATCGCCTGTTGCAGCTCCTGGAGACTCGTTGAAACAACATCTCTGGCTCGAACCCTTTTTTTTTCAGCTCGTCCCATAAATGTTCGATGGGATTGAGGTTCGGGCTTCGAGCTGGCCACTCCATAATAGGCACACCCACCTCTTGAAGGTACTAACAAAATAACAAATCGTCGTTTGAATGTGGTTCAACTGGGACAGCGGCTCCAAGAAGTTCGTGAATCCGAAGTCAGTCGGTGGACAGTTAGAAGACGACTTCAAGAAGGTAATCTGACTGCACACAGACCAGCAAAAGGGCCGAAATTGACCCCAGCCCGAAGGCGGGCCCGCCTTCAATTCGCTCGAGAGCATTTGGATTGGGCAGAAGAACAATGGAGAACAGTCATTTTCTCTGACGACTGCAGGATGTGTTTACATGGCAACGATGGGCGGGGAAGAGTGTATAGAAGACCAGGAGAGCGATTTGCACAATGTTGCATTGAAGAACGAGTCTCACATGGCGGTGGATTATGCATGTTCTGGGAAGGCATGTCATTGGAGGCGAAGACAGATCTTGTGTTCATCTCCGGAGCGAATACTGGCCGTCGATCAAGACGATTTACTTCTCAACGGTACATTGAGGAAGTACTCGAGGACTACGTCATACCTTTTGCCGGTTTTATTGGTGAAAACCTCGTGTTAATGCAGGATAATGCAAGACTACATACGGCTGGTATAGTTTACCGGTACCTTCAAGAGGTGGATGTGCCTGTTATGGAGTGGTCAGCTCGAAGCCTAGACCTCAATCCCATCGAACATTTATGGGACGAGCTGAAAAAAAAGGGTTCGAGCCAGAGATGTTGTTTCAACGAGTCTCCAGGAGCTGCAACAGGCGATCGCAGAAGAATGGGAGGCGATACCTTGAGATTTAGTGAAAACTTTGGTGAAATCGATGAAACATCGAATGGAAGCTGCCATTCGGGTTAGGAGAGGGAATACTTCTTATTAATAAAAATGTTTTTTTGCTGATTTCCATGTTTTAATTCGATTTTTCCGATTTTAAAAACGTGTACTTCAGATGTTGACCCTAAAAATTACTTTGTTGACACGGTATAAGTACAAAAATGGTACCACTGGATAGGTGTTGAAATAGACTTTGAATCTGCATTCAAGAAAATTAAACAAACATTGAATTTTTTTATATTTTTGAAATTTTGGTGAAAATTTATCAATGTGCGATTTTTTTGCACCCAAGTGGATATACAATATATTGCCTGTTATTTATATCGCTGACCCCTACGATTGATTGTTTGGGAAAATATCGCCTGAATGAATGCAATTTGTACAAACACATACATACATATTTTTTGTTATTTGGGAAGAATTTCACTTCGGTTGAACCATTTACTTGGGAGGAATCATGGCTTATATCTATGTAAAGTTTTGCCAGCGTTATTCTTTAAAATTATTTCTCTCTAGACTGCCATCATACAATAATTTTGACACACTCTATTTTGAGCATAAGCTAAAATACATTTAAGGTCACACAAAGTCGTGAATTTCTTCACTTGGACAGCTTCAAATCAGTAATCCTTCTTTTGGGAAATATCTCCCTCGGTCCTATTCCACTCTTCAAAATATTGGGTTTAAAAACAATAATTAGTCGATTACTATATTATATTAATAAATCCAAGCGTACCACGGTTGAGCCATTTTGGCTCTGGAAAAATAAAATAAAATAAATATTCGATGTCATAACTATCGCCAGTAGCTTAACTCCTTTGTGTAATATCGGTTGACCCAATTTGTGAAGTGAACATTGTCTTCAGTGTGTTACTAAAGTAACATATGTGGTATTGGTTTGTTTCAAATATCCTCCAACTTTTAAAAAGAGCGTGACTACCAATTTTATTTCATTAGAGTTTGGTTTTGGTGATGGAGTGAAGTGATCTTAAAATATTTGCTATAATAATAACAGTGGATTCTATAGACTGCTGTATTACTGTAGAAAGCTTTAAGGAGTAAGATTATATATTTAAACGATCAAAATCATTCCATATTCAAACATTTAAAAATCAATTTTTAAAGGTAAATTAAGCATTAAGTAGTTTTGGTAAAATTTTTTCGTCATATTGGTCATAATTTTATTCTAAAAAATCGCCTTTAAAAATTTAGTCGTTGAACAATGACGAACTTTATGACTGCCTTAAGTTTTCTCGATTGGTTTAAAGTCAGTCCAAAACTTCTATTTTTTGATCCATAAAATAAAACTTCATTAATCTCGAAATTTGTTTACTACCGTTATCCTATATTGAAAGATAAGATTTATATAAGTGTTGTTTTGCGCAACTTATCTTTTGTTTTCAGCCGTTCAGATTACAACAGCTTACATCAAAAAGCCTTGTCCGACCCACTCTGCGTAATTTAAGTGATTCGACTTCATTTATTTTCCTATTTCACCTTCCCTTTCCGTCGTTTTTCAAGCTCGTTCTTTTCTGGATCTGTTTTCAAAACCCGCAGTACCATTAAAGATTTTAATAACACGATGAGCATCTCAAGTCTGCTGCAATAGCTCTCCTTATTGCATTTTGTTTGCAATATTTCCAAACTATCAGCTTCCTCATTTCAAGTGTACAGCTCTTGTTTTTATCCATTTTTCCACTAAATTTAAGAGAATACCGCTTCTAAGTAAATATCCAGACTTTTTTTTTTTACAAATTATTCATAAATGTAAAATGGCTGGAGCTAACGGTAAAATTAATTGCACACTGCGGTTAAAATTATTGTTGAAAGTATCTAGAATCCTAGAAAGCACAGTGGCGCTTTGTTTACATCCTTTCAAACGCGTATTTTGCGAACCTTTTACTCGTACACGCATCACTTTTCTTATAGGTAATTACTTAATAAATTTATCATAAATGGCCTTTTTCGAAAAACTGTTCTTTAGTGGCTAAACTTATATTCAATCGTCGAAGAAACTAACATTTAAAATCAGTTGGTCTCACGACGCTACGGGTGACGGGCGACTAAGAAGTTAACAGCGCGGAAAAGCCAAGAGTTTGAGAATGGTGGAAACAAGGCGTGTTTAGCGTAGGAAACAGAAAAACCCCACGCGTTTTGTAAAAAAAACAAATTGTTAGTTTTGTTACGGCATTTTGTGACTTGAATAAATGGACGATCTCTTCTGAATGGTGCTGAGATTTGTGACCAGCCCGAAGGGCAGGTATCCTTTTTTTAGATTTAAATAGTTGTCCTGGTGAGCCTTTATCATATATGAGCCTGCGTAATCCACTCCGGTTTATAGAAATCACCTCGACAAGGTTACTCTCTAAGAAATAGACCCCCTCTTTGCTGCCCCATTAATTGTGTCTGCACCTTTAACTCCCGCCGATGACATAACGAACATCTATATACCACCTTCGTTATTAATTCCTTACATATCATAATCTGGAATCTATGGCTAATATGGGACAATAATTGTGATGTTCCTACATGCAACTAATTTAAATCTAAGTACGTAACTATCTGTATGACCATTGGATGGTTTTGAGAAAATTGTTGATATTGGATAAAATTCGGCCGCTGACTTTTAGCAACGCAACATTATCTATAAATGGAAAAAAGTTTACAAATTTGCCATTTGTTTTCTCGAATTAGTGGTATTGGATTACGGAAAATAGGTCGCTTCTGCCCATGCTAAATTTTGTACGGATAAGATTTCTATTTCGAGTTTTGTAGTGGTGTGGGTTATTTGGACGCTGATCACTTGGTTCTGGCGAGTACCCGTAATATGAAGCGATATTTTGAAATCCTGCTTACCATCTGTTCTTCCACCACAGTTCATAATTTGGAAGCTCAATCGAGTATATACTCCCTTTGTGCTTATGTGTTGCCATTTGTTGTGATTGGTAACTGTCAATATTTGGTTCGTCCTATTGGCTATGTATGTTGGCCAAGTTTTTACAGATATACTACTAGTCTGGTCGTAAGAGATAAAGAATTTATTGTTAGTTACAATAGTCTTACCAAAAGTGATGCTGCACATAGTTCAACCTGGGAATGCTAATGGTTTTTATTGGCGTTACCTTAGTCTTGGTTGTTATTAGGTTAACCGCTACTTCTCTGCTCTGCGATTTTGATCTGGAGTACAGAATTTTCGTACAGGCTTCTTTCGAAGCGTCCGCAAACCCATGCACTTCAGAATCGTCTCCTGCCCTCTAGCTTCAGCTCATTCCGAACACTTGATATGACTCTAGGATTTCATCATCCCAATCCAATTACTCCAACCAAAACTGCTGAAATAAACTTTTTACTATTATTGTGACTGGTGATAGGTGACAACCAACCAATGTGATCAAATAAACGGGATGCTTCAGATAGTAATTGCCTTTTCGTTGTATGAGAAGATTCATGATTATATTTACGCGAAATTTGAAAACGTCTGTTTTAGGCATGACCAATATCTGTAATGTTTGTTGACCGTTGTCAAACTCCCTTTTGTATATTTCTAAATCATTGGTTGGTAAGAGATTTAATAGATCTGTATGGTTTGCGGTCTACTTCCGGAACTTTTCAACCCGATTGGTTCGAGTACTTGGATCAACCCTCACTGTCGTTCTAAGGCTTGTTGTAATGTGCGTGTCCCGGACATAAGCTCTTCAAAATAGAAGTCCCTTTTGTGGTTGAATGTTGTGCGGAGAATGTTACATAATTTCCATAAAATCAGCGAAACATCTATATACTCGGTACAATCATCTTCGATATAGTACACAACATTTCATATCCTGGTATCCTTGTTACTCGTAAATTGACTACTGCTCAATACTTTTGGCCTAGCATAAAGAAAGTCCTAAGCCGTTAGGCTCAGTCTTGTTTATCCTGCCAACGAGCTAAAGTCCAACCTCACAAAAAATTACCCCACGAACAATTCGAGATTCCGCCTGGTCGATTCGAACATATCCACTTTGACATCGTAGGACCACATTCTTCGACTATTGGATAACCTGTTTCGATCGCTTTACTCGCTTACCCAAAGAGTACTCCTTGACCAAAATGTCAGCTTCACATCACAACTGATCAGGAAACGCAATTCGAATCCAAACTTTTCACTGAATTAATAAAACTCCTCGGATCAAACCGGATACGAACAACGGCTTACTATCCACAAGCCATTTGCGTGGTCCAAAGTTTCCATACCGGTAACTTAAAGACGCACTCTTGGACCAGAAGGAATACAATTCATTGGATCTCGAAAATACCAATCGTTTTATTTGGAATCCGAGCAACGGTGAAAGAGAAGATCTGAAATGCTCACCAGCTGAAATGGTTTATTGACAAACCATCAAGCTGAGATCTTCATCGAAAATCTTCTTTCGCCGATGCTACATAACTACCGACACAGTCATCGACCAACTGCGACAAACCATGTAAAACTTTGTATCCAGATCAATAACTAGTCAATCTTAGACAAGGTTCGCACGGGATTATGTCCTTCCTACAAATGTCCGTATAAAGTTATACATCGACCGTGAAACATTTTCAACAAAACCCTCTCTATTTTCAGTTGGCAACAACTGTTGGTTGGTTATTTGGAAGCGTGGGAATCAAATTTGTTTGTTTTCTGCTGTAGTATACAAATTCTTAAATTAAAACTCCAAATGGAGCCATGAAGAAGATTTTCTCCGTTTTAGACTCAGGTATATTAATTTTGAATGAAGAAAAATTGCGGTCAGCTTTCTTAATCCGACGAGACAATAATAGTTGACAGCTACTATCCTCAATATTAAATTTCTCTCTAAGGTTAGCTTTAATTTCAACAACAGAAACATTTTTTGTTTACTATGAAGTCCAAAATCGTCGTGCAGTTGGCGTTTGAAGATTGTTGATATATTTCGCACGATATTATAACTTTTTTAATGCAATCTTCTTATTTTTGCCACCTCCAGAGACGTGTGTTAATATTTGCATTCTAGCCACACCGTAGGACGTTTTTAGTGTATAGTAGTGGAACACTAAAATTTGAATTGCCAAAATTAAACAGCGCGAATAAACGCTTGAAGTTTATTCGGTCTCTGTAGGGCAATCGTCACATGAATTAGTCTGCTTGAGATAAACGGGATAAGGCGGTGGATATCGTCAAGTCCTTAAGAAAGTGATATTAGGGGCTAATGGTCCGTTAATAAAATAAAAAGTGGACTGCCAAATCCGTCTGCCACTTCATCTATCTATGTAATCTAATCAGTACATAACTGCACTCCGATTAAAGCCGAAGAGAAATATCAGTACAGAAAAAGAAAGCATGTGTTCTTTAAGGTCCTCCCCACAGGGGAAGTTCTTTAAAGTTGTCACACATTTTTTTAATCTTTCTTAAGCTCCTCGAAATACAGTAAGCTTTCTTCCTTCTTAGAACTACGACGTAACATGATTAAGATAAACGAGAAAATTCGCATTACTTACAGGATAGCTAATTTTAGAAGATAACGTTATCATATCAGTAACTTAAATGCACAAAATGTTTCATATTTGAATGGTTAACTGTATAAGAGACTTATAGATGTCATTGTGCTATTTTTGGGACAAAATACCGAATTTGATTGCTAAGTCTAAATTAAATCAAATCCTGAAGGCTTCCTTGAAAATTTAAATTGTTTAGGTTTTTTTTGTAATCCTCAAAATAAACCTCGCGAACTGAATTAGTTTCGCGGACCGTCATTTAGACAGCACTGTACAATACCATAAGACTTTATTGCATTATCTTGAATTTTCTTATGTATAGTTCTTGTGTATACCTAAACGTCTATAGATGAAGAAGAAACCTACATTTTCCCCGCCACATCGTTCATTTTTCTTTTGTTTATCTTGTCTTTTAATTTTGTTGTTGCCAAGCGTGCAAGTAGATAGAAGACAAAAAAACTACTTTTTATAGTTGAAATTACCAGTCGAGTCGATTGAAAGTCTTATGTTTGCCGATAAATTTATTACGATTTTCCATGTAGGTAATTAATCGACAAAAGAGCTGTACAGCGAACTAGCGACTTTATGTTTCTATACGGAAATGAAATTTGAATATTTGTTTAATGCTTTTGAATGATACAAAGACTTTTTCTTGTATAATGGAAATTACAAGGCTCGAGGGAGTTGTATTTGTACATTCATAATTTGATATATTCGCAGAGGGATTTATGGAGCAACATAATAGATGGTCAGCAGCGATGATTATTTGTAAGTGACAACCTCTTTATCGGCACAGCTGATCATGTGTTCCTGTCAAAATGTCGAATATAAAATAAAGACAATTTTATTCGACAGCCCATTCATTAACCGATTTAGTAATCAGTCAATCATCAAAATTCTCAGAACATTAAGAAATTCTGTGCATACAAATATTTAGTTAACCAGAATTTATTTTATCGGTTGGTTTTAACCTTGACCGTTTGCTTAATTTGCCATACAAATTATTTTTTTGGTAATTTTACGTTTTGGCTCAATTGGCGTGTTTAAAATTCTTTTTTGCCAACATTTCCAAACTCATAAAATTCCACACATATCGTAGAAAATTAAATTTTATTGAAAAATGGTTGAGCTCGCGCAAATTCTGGGTAAACAATTTAAAATCTGTAATTGTACTCCAATTGCGTTGTTTGATACCTTTAATAATAGGTTTCAGGTTCCTATAGTTCAAATTGCTTCTGGGCCCCTCAATTATTGTATATAGTATGTTTATTAGCAAATTCAATTTTATTGAAAATCCACTGATCCTCAAATTCTGAACCATAAATTTAAAACTGCAATTGTGCTCTTTTGCAGTTGTTGAGACCTCTAATAATTGGGTTCAGAACCCACCCCTAGAATTTTACTTGGTTCCCCCCATTAATGTAACACATTTCTTAGCTTCACAAATTCTTGAGCCCACAAATTATGAGCCAAAACTCCAAAACCTGCAATTGTGTTTCGATTGCGGTTATTGATACCTCTAACGATATAGGTTTCGGGATCTATAACCGTTGTTCCAACTTGTTTTGGTTCTCTCGATTTCCAAAATCACAAAGCCCACAAATTCTTGGCTAAAAGCCTCAAAAATACAATCTGATTTTTGATACCTCTACCATAAGTTTTGGAATTTATAATCGTTGTACCATCTGGTTTTTGGTTTCTTTGAAAATTGCTACACATTTTGTTTAAAATTCAATTTTAATATAAAATCATTAAGCCCACAACTGCTGGGCGAAAAATCAAAAATACTCAATTGTCCCCCGATTGCGGTTATTAATACCTGTAACGGTAGGTTTCCTCACATGTAAACGTTGTTCAAAATACGATTTTCTTCTCTGGACTATGGGTTATATTTTTTTGGCCCACAAATTCTGGGCAAAAAATTTAAAACCGATTGTTGATACCTCTAACAATAGGTTTCGGGGCATGTCATCGTTGAGGCCAACTGCTTTTTTTTATCTCAATTATTGCTGCATATTTCGAATAAAATTTAATTTTAGATACGATCGGAAGTTGAGTGTTGCCAAAATGGTTCTTTCATTTATTGCTTTGTACGTTTTTTTTATCGCCTTGCGGCCATTAAAGCCACTTACATAGCTCTGCCACTTATAAAGTTTTTTTGTGTTCTGGACCCTACTTAGTTAACCGTCCAGTCGATATTCAGGCTCCTAATGAATCATATAATATTTTCGGATGTTAGCCGCATCACTTTGTCTGGACTCAATGCTCTCCCACCTTAGTGTTGTGGTCTTCGGAAGAAAATGTTGTACATTAGACACAGAACATGTTCCGCTGATTCACTTTCATGTCACAGAAGCTACATACATTTGTTGTATTTAGACCCATGTTTTTATGGTCATATCTTAAGGGGATATGATCTGTGAGGAAGCCGGTTAATATCCTCAACTCAGGTTTCCTACTTATTTGGAGCTCTTTAACTCTGATTGATGAAGGCGATATAAATCTCTTCGCCCGTCATAGATACCCTTTAGTGACCCTGAAGAAGGGCTCTGCCACAATAAATGAAGAGGCAGAATCAAGGCGGTCAAGGCCATCCACAGCCTTATTCCCTACATAAGTGTTGCCTTATTTGTGGCTATCAAATATTGAACTGTACTTAGATAGTCATTGATATAATTGGTCCGGAACAATCAGCTCATTGCGTACTTTAGGTTTTTAGCTATACCTACCTTGGCACAAAGTTCTGTAGCGTCCATTTCTGCTTGGAAGACAGTGGCATAGGAACCCAGAGATTTCGAAAAATCAGTTCCCTTCCCATATATTCCTATCCCTGCTCTGACTCATGTTCTAGCACACCTTGGACCTGTCTTCAATGGACGAACCTGTAATACCAATCCCAGGCTATGCGCTGAATCTTATTCAGTAAGGTTCGAGCTCCATCTCCTCACTTTTAAGCCACGTAGGTGAGGATGGGCTTAATTATTGTTAAAAATGGCCAGTAGATCATCTTTGGTTGTACACCCCAAGTTGGTCCATAGAGTCACTGACTCTGAGTAAATGTTGTTTTCAATTAAGTTAACGAGGGAGCTCTAAGCACAAGCTTTATTCTCCTCGTAAAATGCACAGTAACCATTTTGTTTGGATTAACGCTAAGTCCCTCCTGGTTACACCAGTCAAGAGGTAAGCGATGATTTCATTAAATCTCGCTCTGTTTACGATCTCCAAATCATCCTCATAGCCTTAGACATCATATCCATAGCTACTCAGAAGACGTCTATCAATAACCAATGACCCTAACAAATTAGACAAATCGCTTTCTTGGGTACTCTCATTTACGTCCCTAATAGTTACTGACTTACTACCTAATTTAACTGTAATCTTCCAATATTTAGGCGTGGGACGGACGCGCCTAACTATGGGAGAGAGAATCCTCTTTTCGCCTGTTGCACTCCCTATTGAATCACAGGAGATTTTATTAAAAGCCCCCCAATGTCCACAAAGGAACATAGAATCACATTTTTCAGTAATCGCTCTTTCAGTGTTAGTGACTAGACCGGTAACAGCCGTTCCTGTAGATTTAGCAATTTGATATGATAATTGGTTTCACACCTCACTTTACTGGGAGTAAAAATCCTTCCAGAAAGACTGCAGTCACCCTGTTGTGTTGTGCGTAAGTAACTCACATCGATCATCGTAAGGGCCTTCCTGAGATTCCGTCACTATAGAGTCCGGAAAATGAATCTCAAAAGTACCCCAGTTGTTTCTTTATGGTTCTCAGTGGAACTTCCGTTTGCCCTTTGGAGCAGCTCTGTATCATTTTAATGATCTCTATACGCAAGACTTTTGGAGCTGCGCTGCATAAAAAAATTTATTGATTCCTTCACAGAAACTTCCCCAGTTTGCTTTTGGATATCCTTAGTTCGAGATTATATTCAGCCCAGGCTAACTTGTACTTGCCCAATTCATTGTTGTATTGTGCGTTATTAATCCTCGAACTTTTTCTTAATTTTTCAACACCCCGTTCCACCAAGGGATCATTTTTGTGGAAACTTTTTACTTTGAGCATTTCTGATTCGCGAAGTGCCTTTTATAAGCCCCAGTCGGTAAGTTTCGGACCTCAAATTTCCTGCATCTGTACGGTAACGGCCGATATGTCAAATCTAATGTGCATGTGTTGCGATAAAGAGATCCCTTCAGATACATGCCAGTTGTTTATTAAATAACTCAAATGCGAACTAGGACTTCTTCCCTAATCGCATTTCCAAAAGTAGGGTTTTCCCCCCTATTGATATTGTCCACATTATTAGTCATGAAATAATCAAAAAGGTACTCACCTCTGTTATTGATGTCGCTGCTACCCCTATAGTGCGGGATGCGTTTTCACATCACATCCTATCAGGTAGGCAATTACAGCCACCAGCTCCATAGAGATCAACTCTAGATTGGGAATAAGTTAAGCCCTTAACGGGAACCTTGTATAGTGCACGGTTTTAGAATAAGGGCCGTGTCTATGTGTTCGCAGATGTTGGTTATTCTGCAGGACTTTCAGTACTACTGGTCGTTGTGCGCTAGCGACGACTGTGAAAACACGGGCTTGCCTCCTTCACCGCCTATTCCCCATCCTGATTTATGATAGGTGGTCGTTTTTCACCAGGCCTCTTTGATAGTTTTACTAGGGCGGATTTCTTCCCTGGTGCAGGCAAAATGCACCTACCGATGCCCTCCTCATCGTTTTTTTCAGCATATTTTCTGCTCCTTTGATAGAATTTGGACCATTGAGCCGCAATTAGATCCCTCACAGGCTTAATTACTTAAGTCTGGTTTAAACATCGCTGGCTATTCTTCGAGTAAAGTTTGAGTGAAATCCTTCAACCGTGCTCCTTCTCACGGTTTAAAGCTCCCGTTTGTAGCTTTAAGCCACTCTACAGTGGCCTTATTGGCACAGATTACCGATAGCCACTGCAGCCTGAATTGATTACGAGGAACCTTGGCTTGAGCCCCCCTTCTTCCTGCCCTTCTCTAGAAAGCCCTCCTGGACAGCATTCAGCTGGTTCACCGTCAGGATCATGTCTGGTAACTCCAGACTTGACAGAGGAAACTGAGTGTGTCATCAGGGGACGTTCCCTTCTCTTGGCCTCAAAGACCTCTGAGAAAGCTCTAGTTTCCTCCATTGACCGTAGTGCCGGCTTTTATAGCACTTTTTTGACACTCCACACATCTTATAACTCTGCACATCCTTCACCATGTCGTAACTTACCACTGTTTCCATTGATGAACTCTCACACTAGTAAGGTTTTTTGCTTCATCTCCTGAGATGCCTATTCTGGAAAAAAGAGGTTTTAATTCCTCATACTAGGCACTTAGCTCTATCGCAGGAATGCCAAGATGAAACTGGAGGACGCCTGATATCAAGAGTCCGCATACTAGAAACTGCTTATCCTAACAGCCATTCATCTAACGGCGTACGCTATTCCACCTTCGGTTGGCTTATGAATAGTCTGTTGTCAAATAACAAACAGTGTTCGGTGGTCTCCACGAGGAGGTAGCGCCTACACTTGCGAATCATGATCGGATTGGCTCATCAGATAAATACACTACTAATAAGCTCCGGAGCTGGTAGGTACTACTCAACCCCCCTCCCCCCTCCCTCCCTCCAATTAATAGACGCCATAACCACCTTTGTGCGTTTACAATTCGATGTTGATTTTTATTACGTTGATTACATTGATAATGTCCTACGAAAAATTTGAGTAAACTCAGATACACAGTCTGATATAGTAGTTCTAAAAGGTCAACAAAGGCACAATTGCGGCACTAGTGAAAGAGTACTAGGGGAAGGTAAAACTGATTGTATGAATTAACAGAACACCAGGTAAAGTAAACCGACGGTTTTATTTGTTGTTGAGAGGAATCAGTGGCTCTTAATTGCTGGTACGTAGAACGAATCTATGGAGTTTTATTCTGCCCAAAGGTCAGAAAACTTTCCAGAAAAGTTGGTTAGTGGAGCACATGTCAAAGTTCACTGCCAATGCAAACAGTATGAAAAATAATACTATGCCCCATACCCAAAAACGCACCACCCCAATTTAACAACAACAACACTTTTTAAAGGGTACTCATCTATCAAATGGTAAAGTAATCAAACTATTTCGACTTTTGATAATATTTCGCGGACTTCCGAAAATAAAAGTTGTTCACGATTAGGTTAATATATACCAAATACAACAACAATAAATTTTTTTTCTTGATCATGATGATGATCATGGTATGATTGCCTTCTTATTATTCTTAATTTTCATCTTCTTGTGTTTTATCTCAAAAAAAGTAAAAAAACTAACCAAAATAAAAAACACAAACTATATTCTTAAGAAAATTATAAAAAAAAAAATAATGTAAGAATAAGAAATGTTATAAGAAAATTAAAACTCGAGAAAAGAACAAGAAGTGAACCAAGATGAAGAACATACATCTTAAGAAGAAATATAACGAATTTTTTTTCTTGGGGTAGAGATAAAACTGGTTTTAGGTTATTTCTTATTGCGCGCTGCATAGTGTACTCGTATCTGTATGCGGCTGTATGTCTTGTGTATCTATCTCCAAAGGCATTTTTTTTTTCTGTTTTGTTTCATTTGTTCGCTTATTTTTGTTCCTCGCTCGTTATGTTCTTTAAGTCCCTCGAGAAAAACAAAAAAAATAAACATTGCGATAAGAATAAGAAGATGCTGAAGAAGTTAGACTTTAATATTTTTTTTTTTTTTATTGGTGTATTACGAGAGAGTAATACATTTTTAACTCTTTCGTTTTTAAACCCTTTATTTTTTTTTTGCTTTTAATCCAGTACTTCAGGTGCTAAGATGTATAAGTACTTGCCTTTTGGGTTATAAACGCGAAAGTAATGAAATTAAAGAGTTTTGTGGATTTCAAACATTTTAGTCCGGGAAACGTTTTTAATGAGCGTTTCGTTTTGTTGCACAATTTAGCTCGCGATTTCTTATTATAGTTTAACTTTTTTACCGCGCTTTTTTTTTTGTTAACTATTTCTGTGTCCAAATATAGATATAGAAAACGTGTAGTGAAAAATACATTTAAGGTCATACACGTGCTTAAGTCTAGTATATAGTAACATTTTTCCGGCTCAAAATTGCAAACTGTAACGAAAACATGAATGACGCAACGATGCAACAATGGAACATCGAAAACGTCTTACATTTTTGTGGGATACGCAAAAAAAAAAAAAAAAAATTGGTTCTGTTTGTACCTTGTACGATTTCTAACTGTACATGTTGCATTCTTTTGATATATACATTTTAAATGTTTTGTAATTTTTGGTGTTGTTGCCGTTTATTTGATTTATTCGCACGGTTTAATGAGCTACATTGACCTTTCGTCTAATTTTTTTGTTTTTTAAGCAATAACACCATTTAAATTAACGCAGCATTGTGTACAAAATATTTTTCGTGTCATTATACATTTTATGAATTATTGGATAGGGACTTCTATAATATATGTAGTTAAAATCTCATCAAAGCGTGCGATCTCCCCGCGTATTATATGTACATATATATGTAAGTATATATGCGGGGATAATGCCCATTATTAATTTATATCATTTCATTTCGATTCGTTTATTGTCATTATTAATCAACTTAATTACAATATTTATCTTTCTTAAGATATTATTACAATAGCAACAACAAAAATCACAACACTGTTGGCAACGCGCAGCATTGAAATTAATTTCTTCGGTATGTACCAACTGATTTGTATCTGAGTTAAGTTTTTTTTTTTTTTTTTTGCATTAAATACTTACGTTTTTAACGTTTTTGTTCCGCAGCAAGTAATTCATGGGAAATTTATTTTTTGTTGTAAAATTTTTGAGGAGATTGCGCACAGTTAAGACGATTAACGAATGTGGAGTTAAATGTGTACGGATTTTTTCTGTTATTTGTAATTGGCTCTGTTTCATTGAATTTGAACTAATTTGAAAGAAAACGCAATTATACATTTTATATAATATTACTAATGGCCGCGGAGGCCCATTATATTTACATATTCTCGTTTAATTAATGTTTAAGGCGATGAAAGGCGAATTACCTTACAAACAAAAAATGAATTTTAATAAGTTAGGTGCAGGGAGGAATCTGATATTTAAGGCCATGTTCTATAATAATACTGTATTATTGTTCGTTTTGGGTTTAGGGAAAATACACCCTATATTTATTTTTCGAACTAAAATCGGAAAGGGTTGTTCCAATCTGTAATTTCGGAATTCCATAATGATTTCTTGAAAATTGAAGATAGTTCGAAACAGGCTGGTCATAGGAGAGGATCGCTTGGTTTTTAAAATAAATTACATATATTCAAGTTTCGTTTGAGTCTATACTTTTCGGCGTAAAGGGAAATTTTTATACGTTTAGTCTAATGAGGCGTACCGTAATTTATCAAAACAAAATTAAAAATATGTTTGGAAATGGGAGTCTAATAACCCGCTCAAAGCCCTATTTAACGAGGGGGAACAGGAGGAATCCAAATCTTCAATCGTTCTATCAAATACTCGATCGTTTAGAAAATCAGCAATTTTCACATGAGATAAAGTAATTATTTTAAAAGAGGTCTTGTGATTCAACAAGTATAGTGTCCATTAACATTTGACTTGTGACTATTATTATTATTATTATTATTATTATTATTATTGATTGAAGGGCCATGTAAGCCACCTCGCACCGCGACCTAAAAGATCTATTGTGCTGGACCCTACTTAATTATCCGTCCAGTCAATATTCAGGCTCTTAATGAATCTGATAATATTACTGGCCGGTCCAAGACACATACTATACTGGGGAGTACCCTCATCCGAGCGGATTCTCTTTGACGGTGGGATCTCTGTGGGAGCACAAGACTCCCTTTGTGGTCGCATCGCCAGAAGCCTTGTCTCGCATCCGGGCGGTTTAATTTCAGCAAGAAACATCTTATACCGCTTCTTCGCGGCCTTACACATTTTCACGCGAGGAGCCGCGACAGGTTTGTCACCTGATGCTGACATTACCTTTCGGGTCCTCCCCGACGTCAATACTCCCCCCTGCTTTCACAGAGGAGATACCCCCACTTACGGGGGCCGAGTTCTCATCTCCTGAGGTGTCTATGTCGTAGTTGAGAACTAATTTCTCAAGCCCCGAACGGAGCTCGCCATCCGATGGACCACTCATCGAGTGTCCCACAGCGGAAAGAGGGCCGAGGTCCTTGAAAACCACCGCGGAACTATCGCTGGTGAGTGACGCGTTAGGAGCGTCACCATCCTTATTTTTATTTACTTATCTTAACATGTTGTTCCCACGAGTTGCTGGGTAAAGAAAGTCGCCTGTGGTACCAGCTTTACCACAGGAAGGCTAAATAAAACTGGATGGCGCCTGGTATCCAGAGTCCGCATACTTTGGACTAATTAACCTATCAGCCATTCATCCATCGGCATATGCTGTTCCACCTTAGATTAGAGTTTCTTATCAAGGATATCTCCTTGCGCCGTACTTTAGCCTGCGCCAAATGGTCAAAAGTACCAAACGGCCTCAGTTACTGATGATTTCCACGAGGAAGCAGTACGTACACTTGCGAATTGTGACCAGGTTACCCCTTCCACAATTGTACCCATCACGCCAGCTGCCTAAAACATGACCAGAACAGCTCGCGTAATGTGCACCCCACCGAAAGGTTACGGAACTGGTACATTACTCTACTCAACTTTGATCCCCTTCTCCAGTAGACGCCAAATCACCTGACTTGTGACTAATATTCAAAAGATGCCTAATTTAATAAAGAAGAGACATCAACTGGCCATTGTTCCTGAGAATTTGAGCCCGAATAATATGGAAAACAGTAGTGGAAATTTGGGCAGTAATACTCTTGAAGGAAGGCTTGAATAAATTTGCACTCCCTAATTAATGTCATGGAAACTTCATTTTGTTAAAATTAAAACAGAGAGATTAAAAATAAGAGATTCACATTATAATACTTACTATCTTCATGGAAGCTACGTTAACAGAGAAATGCAGAAACAGAAAAACTATAGAGTATAAAGCCATAAATTGGATCCTTTAAAATCTACGATATGGAAACTGACAAATTATCAGGTACAGAGATATCAGTATGTGTCAGCTAGATATTCAGAACGATGTTTCAATTGAGCAAGAAGCTGAAGAATCCGAAGTGTCTCAACTGAGGTCGAAAAATGAGAAATTACGAAGAACGTGTGGTAAACTGAAGCAGGAGATTATATGGTAGTTAAACAGTCCCAGGTCAATAATATCGCAGTGGTTCATGGTCTGCAAGAGGATGGAAGTTATCACCCGTTGCATCAGGAAAAACATTATGGGAAAATCAAATCAATCGCAAATTGGATAAATTTTCATTGAATTTACCAATTCGGTGGAACGGAACATTTTTATTAAGGGGGTCGCTGCCAGAAAATCTGCGACTTCTGGACGAAGTATGGACGTTGTTAATAACTATATTCACATTTAAGTAGACCGGTTGATGGCAAATCTTTATGCGGAAGGATGAAGGAAGAAATATTCAGCCATTTCGAATCCACTCATCTGAAGGCGGTTGAATCCACATTCAACACGCGGCTTATCGAAATGTGCGTTATTCAGAATAGTTCTCCGATTATTGTGTCACTTTCTAGTAGTATTTTTATATTATATAATTCGATATTTGTTCGGTACTAAAATAATGTCAAAGCTGCAAACATAAAATCCATACATTCATAAGCGACCGCTTTCGTCTTGTCGTCACTAATCCATAGGCAATGAAACAATAAATATATTAGCAAAATTGTAATTGACGATTGGACTGTCATGATTTTGTATGCAGAGCGTAGAGTTTAATTTAATTCCGATAGTTTCACTCTCCATATGTTTCATATGGAGAGAAATGTCGTTTCATGCCGAGCGTAGGGTTTACATTATTTCCGATAGGTATCGCATTTTGCAGTTTTCCAATCGTCAATAGATCATGTTTAAATGTCAAATTTTTTTAAACCGCAAGAGCTACCATCTTTCGGAATACTCCGAAAGCATAAGCAACTTTCACATAATGCCACTAGCTGTCACTAAGTATTTGCTGTCAAAAACGGTATGACATTTTTATGTGTGCATTTTGTAAACATAAGCAAAAATATTTTCATTATATAAAAGTGATTATTATTAATACGTGATAATTAAATTGATGCTGGAAACGCTTTGTGC
Organism: Tipula vernalis; assembly: GCA_958295665.1. Taxonomy (NCBI): domain Eukaryota; kingdom Metazoa; phylum Arthropoda; class Insecta; order Diptera; family Tipulidae; genus Tipula; species Tipula vernalis. The sequence goes on along the minus strand of OY282560.1, from coordinate 115,072,693 downwards.
TTTTTCTTTGATCGTGCTGCCTCTTTCGGAAAATATGATCTATAGAATTATAATGTTTAATTTGTAGTGCAGTGTCGAAAATTATAAACATCGACGCGACATCTATGATGAATACATCATATTAAACGTTTGAACATAATTTTCGACTCCGTACAGCTTTACTTGTCTTGTCAAATCAGTACAATTGTAACCACAGCTGAACAAACAAATAAAATATAAAGTCATAAGGCGAATGGTAAAAAATAAAGTTTTTTTTTACAATTTCAAGTTCTATCGGGCTTAAAAAAACACCCTTTAGTAACAGTTGTATAGCTCCAAGTACGTCACACAGTAATATAAAAAAATCGGCTGGTATTATTAATCGGCGAATGGGTTTACAGAATGCGCATAGTGGGGTAAATCTATCGTCCATTGATCATGATAATTCCAGTTCAGGACAGGCACCATCTACTCCACCAACTAAACCAATAATTCCTCCAAGATCTAGAAATATACACTGTATCAAAAAATTGTCCGTACACCCCTCGGTTAAAGAAAAATTGATGAAGAAAACAATTACAAATCAAACAAAAAAATCAGTTTTTATTTTTTTTAAACTCAAATTACATTTAACAACCTGAAAATAATAATTATCATGAAGCAAACTAATTTACTTTTACGTTTCATATGATTTACTATTTAAACATCCTAAAACGATCTCAAATAATTGTCCGTACACTTGCACTTTTGTGAAAATTAACACTAGCACATTAACAATTTATTATTTGTTTTACTCCTATTTTCAACTAACCGTAAATTACGAAATTTTGTATGCGTAAAAGTTAATTACTAGTCGTACTTTTTTATGGCGAATGAAATATTGTCCAGTTAATTAAAAATGTCTGATTCTCGTACCAAAAATAGTGTAGAAATTAAAACATTGATCATTAAATTGGAGAGTGAAGGTAAAAGTTTACAGGAAATTTCCAAAATAACTATTCGCCCGCGATTTTCGATTCAATATATCATCCAGAACTCCCAAAAAACCAAATCACTAGAGATGGTTGTTTGGCGTGGTCGCAACCGAAAGCTGTCCACACCTCAAATACATCTAATATAGAAGGCAATAAAACAGAATCGAAAGCTTAGTGCTCCAACGATCGCTGCGAAAATTTATCAACATAAAAAAGGAGCGATAGAACCTCAAGACAATACGCAATATTTTGCATAAACAAGAGTATCGTCGTTGTGCGACACGCAAGAAATGTATTTGCCGACAAAAAAAATATTCAAAGCGCTTGGAATAAGCATTGGGATATGTGAGTGAGCCCGAAGAGTTTTGGGAAAATGTTATTCCCTCAGAAGGAACAAGAATTTAACGTTTTTGGTCCAGATGGGCGAGTTATGGTGTGGCGGAAACCGAACTCTGAACTTGAGTAAAACATGGTGGCGGAAATATAATGGTTTGAAGAGCTTTTAGCTGAAGGGTTGTAGGACATTTGACCTTCATAATGAACCGGTTCAATTATTTGGATATTTTGAAGGATAATATGTTAATAAGTGCTGAGAAAATGGGACATGGGCAAGAGTTTCGCTCCGTACATGACAATGACTCGAAGCATTCGTCAAATCTGAAAAAGGAATGGTTATTGTACAATGTAAAGTAAATACTTCCTCATCCTCCCCAGCCACCAGATCTTAACCCCATTGATAATTTATGCCATTATTTGGAGCGAAACATCCGTGAACACCAAATTAGCGGCAAGGAACAATTAAAATGGGTCATTGTGGAGGAATGGGCCAAAAATTCCCCCCGAAATAACTCGGAAGTTGGCTTTCTCAATGAAAAGAAGGTTGCAAAGTATCATTTCATGAATAGGTTACAACACGAAATATTATACCTAACTTTTTTACCAAATTCCCTCAATTTCTTTGTGTGTACGGACAATTATTTGAGATCGTTTTAGGCGGTTTATATAGTAAATCTTATCAAACGTGAAAGTAACTTAATTTATATCTTGATTATTATTATTTTCCGGTTCTTAAATGTAATTTGAGTTTTAAAAAAATTAAAACTGAATTTTTTGTTTGATTTGTAATTGTTTCTTTTATCAATGTTTTCTTAACCGAGTGCTGTACGGACAATTTTTTGATACAGTGTATCTGTATAGAAACGGATCGGCAATACTTTGCCAAATACAAAAAATCGCATCTCTATTGATGACATCACAGTATTCGAATTTAATAAATCAATTAATGCTGAAAGCGAATTCTGTAATGGAGCTACATCAAAGGCTTCAGAATACTAGTGGACCAAATGGTTCTAATAGAAATAGTATTATGCTAAAAGAATTAGAAAATGCAGCTATTATAACATAAAATATGCTAACAAAGTTTACTGATAAGAATTCCAATTAAATTTCCAGGCATAATATTACCTGGCATTTTAGACCTCCTAGGGCACCTAATTTCGGAGAAATCTAGGAAACGGTAATTAAGTTCACAAAATTCCACTTGAAATGAATGATAGTTAATCAGAAACAAAATCAAGAGGCCAATTGTTCATAATATATCTACCCAAAAAAAGTAGAAATATCAGTCCCCCATACTTTACCCCAAGAGTTATACAGAGTATATAACCCAGAACAAAAAATGAGAACTTTCCTTAAGTTCATTGTATTGGTGGTTTGGTTTCGTAATGATAAAGTTGGCCTACTCATCATGTAGCTACGACCAAATTAAAAAAAATACAATTTCTACTTAACACAGATATTGTCAATGTCAAGTACAAACGTACCGATTTAGCGAATTATATTCACTAAATCAAAAAACTCAAGGGAAACCCTGATTTATGTGCGTTTAAGGCCCATACAATATTAAGAAGTTTGTGAGAAGTATGTCAGTTGAAAAAAATTGTCAGAAATGGCCTTCACAAGATTTTCGATTAGTTAATCAGAAACAAAGTCAAGAGGCCAATTCGAAAATCTTGTGAATGCCATTTTCACTAATAAATTTTTGTCTATAAAATTCTGATTTTATATTGTTTGTATTGCTCGAATGGTCCACAGCGATGCCCCGTCCAGACTGAAGCATTAAGTAAAGAATTGTGATCTGAAAAAATGGCACAAATTTTCAGAAAATAAGTTTTGAACATTGTGGATGCTCTATACTAGCGATGAAGAATGCGACTTTGATTGCTGTTTAACACGTGTCAGTTCTAAATAATCTAACATAATTTGTGAATCTGTAGCCAATTGTGGTATTGGAGAAGAAAAACTGTTTATAAAATAGAAATATTTGGGTTGGTGATGTTTAACGGACGCTTTGTGGGAAAAGTGTCGTCCGAGGAGTCGAATAGACCCAATTTTTTTCATTATAGTAATTAGTATTAAGTTTGGTGGGAACCTGTAATTATCTTCAGTGCCATCGCAATTTTTTTTTTTAAATTATTTAACACTCATCATCACTCATCAGTATGGATGAAATTAGAAAAAAAATAAAAAAATACAAAATCGAATTCGCTAATCTGATCTAATTGCCTTCAACCAAAAACTTCCACATTCGATTATTACCAAATTTATTAGAATGATTTGACATTAACTATACATAGTTCTTATAAAAATAAAATCCATTTCATCTTTATACCTCCAATATTTAACAACAACAAACAAACATTAACCTCCCATATATATTCTCCCAAACAACATTAATCCCATCATTTCGAAACATCACGATCACAATAATAATTATTAAAGTAACAAAAAAACATTAAAAATAAATTGAAAATCTTTGAGGCAATTTCAGAACATCTCGGTTTAATTATCCATTTAACAATCATAAACTGTCCGACATGTCAAAGAGGAGGAATTTTTTGTCTTTTGTATACATAAATGTGGTTTGTATAAGAAAATTGATTTTCCATAATATTTTTGACATGAGGAAAGAATCACGACTTAGCTTTAAGTCATACAATATTTTTGTTTATATTTTATGTATTAACATTAACCCTTTAATGTACATCCCCATAAATTTAAAATCTTAACTAGGATAAGATTGCAGCAGCAGCAGCAGCATCAGCATCAGCAGAAGATATACATAAATATACATTTATACAAATTCCCAGAATTACCATAAATAATTCGTCGTTTATATGATCTCTTAAAATACGTTATAAGAATTTTTTTGGACAATGATTAATTATTGAAATATTTTTATTTGAGGTTTATTACCAACTCCCCGCACAGTATCACCGTGTACTCGATTTTATTGTACATACATACATTGTATAAAATATATAATATAAATGTAGGTATATATGTATGTATGTATGTATGTCTATTAGAAAAAAAGTGGACGCGGTTTACAATTAATGATCCCACCACCAAAACCAAAAATCAAATACAGGAATACCTCGTTTAGCGCATAAACTTTACAACACAATTCTCGTTGGTTCTAAAACAAGAAAATTCTCTTTATTTTGCTCTTTTTACCTTTACCGAACAAACAGTTTTAGTAAATCAAAATTGAATTTATTTTACTCAAAGTGTTGTCTTTTGACCGTTTTGAATTTGTTACCATGTCTTTGATGTATCGTGCATGTGTTATTGAAGTAACGTTTGCTGCAACATTCTTAAGGACGATACGTTTAGAACGCAAATGTATTATGAATTATACGCTCCAAATGTGTATAGAGATTAATTTGGATGGAACCTTTTTTAGCCTGTAGATGCCACAACAATGAAAATTGCTTGCTTGGTAAACCATCGAGTATCTGCTCCATTGAATGTAGATTTAACAAACATTGGCAAAAAAGAGGATATACTCGTACACTTCGTATAACTCTAGCTAATATTTTAACTGAATTATAGTTCAGATGTAGCATGTAGGTAACAAATTAAAATAGTTTGATTTGTAGTGCGTCTATTAATCTAAAATCTACTTAAACTCCTCCTTTTGGTTTTTATTCAATTTCCGAAATATAATTTATTGGTTTATCGATAAAATGTATACCTAAGCTCGGTAATTGTTCGAACCAAAATTCCATTACGCACATCAATAAGGTCTCGAAACCCTGCGCAGCTACTCTAGTGGTTATCACTATTAAAGCCGGTATTTCATTCCGAATAAAAATGTATCAGTCAAAATAAAATGAGATAAAAATATAAAATTGGTGGTTGTGTGAACGAGACGATCAACATTGTTAGTCAAGATTATTTTATGGCAAGTTCAACTAACACATCTACATAAATATTGTGTACGATAAAAATATTTCTTGCACACACTACTAGATTTAGTAATACGACGTTTTTAAGGTGGAGACTTTTTTCACAGCGATTAAAAAAAAATTCTGATAGGAAAATTACCTAATCCTACCTAATTAACTTTTTAGATAATTTTGAGATTTGAAAATAATCGAAACTTAATATTTTTTTAAAATACTTTGCCGGATTATTTTTCTGTCTTCTTTCGATATTTAGTCAGTTCAGTCAATTTATTGCAGTGGAGTAGCGGTATAATGTTAAAAGAACTGTCAACTAGTGATAATTTTCTATTTAGGAGTAGGCTTTTGCCAGTAATCCTGACTAATTAAAAAAAAAAATTGTGCTTTTAAACTTAAAATTAGGATTGAATAGAAAGCCGTTGTTGAACGTTGAAAATAGAACATATATCACTTATGTGCAATATACAGATATGAAATTGTCAAATTTGTGCCAAGTTGCTGACTGAGGAGAAGTCGGGCTCCTCTAATGAGAACAAGACATCGGAAAGATGGAGGTTGGTCTACAAGACGCTAAATCTGGTCTTCCTGAAGGTCCTAGGAGAATGTCCGGGTCCTCCTACCTCATCCTGCAGAGATGCGGGATGGTTCCAATGGTGTGTTAAGTTGACTGTAGACCCCTACAAAAAACCGAAAAGCGATTTCTAGCAGGCCAAGGGCAGATGCCTGGCTGCTCTTTGAACCGGCTAGCCCTGATGAGGTCATGAAGATCATTCAGGCCAGTAATCTGGATCTTCCAACTTGTAATTGGAAGATCATTATCATAGAGTGATTGACTTCGGTCGGGTCAATCACTTTCAATGAATACAAGAAGGATGGGGCGGAAGCCCATACGGAAGGCCAGCCTAGAAATTTTGGCAACCAGCCCAGACCCGAATGGGCTACCGGCACTATGGTGGAAGATGTTGGGGGTAGCTTGGTTAGTGAGTTCAGTATTTTTAGCTTAGGGCTGATTCATTTGGAGGAGGAGGAGGAGGGGAAATGAGCGAAAGGGCTGGTTAATCGATAGAGGAGCATGGTTTTAGTCGGGCCAGATGAGAGGACGCTGCCAAGATCACTATGGATGATACGAGGGTATCGAATCGGGCGACGACAGCTCATTCCAAACTATCGGTAATTAATATTAGCCTGCTGTAGCAGGAAATATGTATGGAGGTAAATAAAGTGTTAATGGTTATGCTTAGAATTATTCAAATTAACATTTACCATTCATTGCCCCGGATATCCCAACAATAGTAAGGGAACTGAAGGACATGATGGATAACGTTAAAAGTACATTCAATCAATCCTTTAGTACTGCTTGTCTGATGATGGTGATCTGAGGAATTCTGTACCTATCGTAACGCTTGTAGGACAACCTTAATAGAGCCAAAGGAACAACAGATGCCCAAGATTAGGACTTCTATAAGGAGGAATTTAATTTATACGAGAGAGATAAGGAAAGCGCAAAGGAGGTACTGGAGACAAGTATGTAAATACAACTTAGAAGAGTCTAAGTCCAATAACTCTGTTATCCTTTCTATTGAAAACCTTGAAAAGGCTATTGGTTGTATATACGAGTATTAGAGTAAAAATAAGACCCCACCTGACTCAACATACGTACATTAAGGGGAGATCTGTGGATACAGCTCTACACGACTTGGTGCGTATGATTGAGAAATCGATTCACTTGAAAGAGTTTTGTTTGGTGATTGTTGGTGATTGGACAAAAAAATTCAAATTGGAAATGTTAAATTCGTCAACTCACAATTCTACCTACATTTTAAATTTCAAACAATAGGTTGGCGTCGAGACTACAACAATATTTCGGAATTGGTAAACGACCTCAGTACTACCTCGTTCACATGACGAATGTAACTTCAAAAACTCGTCACCCTTCTTTGCATGTCACAAATAAAATAAAATCGGGGCCATTACGATTAATCATGATTAGATTTGCTTGACAAGGCAACGGAAATAGGTTCCGTTGTGAACCTTAACACAGGGGCCTTTCTGGAGAAAGAAGACGCCTTTAATAAAGTGAAAGCAGAGGCAGTTAGTGAAGTACCTATTGTCATTTTTAGAGGTGGATTCTCCTGTAAGTAGGTTAATTAACTTTGTTAGGTCGGAGCTGAGGGATTCCATCATTAATTAGTGGAACCCCGCAGGGAGGGTTCTTGTACCCTCTTCTCTGGAACATACTGGTAAATGAGACAGACAACGTAGCGATAGCTGTTCCCAACAATTAACTGGGAACTATTCTCTTCTTAACCCGTCCAAGACAAAGCTGGTCTTCTTCACTACGAAATACAAAATCCCTGGATGGCAAGTAACTTCTGCAGGAACGCTATTGGTAAAAGATTATGTCTGAAGCCGGGGCAGGTATACTGGCTCTACACCGCCGTAGTGAAACCTGTAATTAGGTGTAGAGTAAGTATGTGGTGACCAGCTCTAGACAAAGTAACTTATAAAAATAAGAAAGAGATAGTCCAAAGAACGGTCTGCCCGTTGTTGTCACGGGTGGCATTGAGTTGTCACTCTTCTCTTAATGAGACTTTCTATTCAATCCTAATTTTGTAGAGGTTTGCAGTAATTAGAAAATCGTTACTTTTTTAATGGAACGTTCATAAATTAGTTCATCGTTAGAGAATACAATTTTCGGAAAGTTTCGGAAAATCTTCATCAGCATCAGTATACAGAGAAAATATTATTCATTAACAAGCACGGCTGACTTAAGCAAGATTTTTATTTATTTTAGTTTGACTAGGGTATGCATTTCTTTATACAAAATTTTATTAAAAATCCTAAAATTAAAATACTTATATAGACACAAGGAAATAAACACAAGACAGTAGCTTCATGTGCCGTAACTGTAAACAATTTTAGCAAGTGCTCAACGTGCCTCTTCATGGTGGCCGCTAGGAACTACTCTGTTAATGAAAAACATAAACTTGACTTAACACAGCCCAACCTGTAAGACCTTATTGTTACGAAACCTCAACTTGAACCTCGACAATTTTTGGGTGGGTCTTATGGGTGATTATTAATGTATAATAGACCAAGGACTGATAAAACTATTACTATGAGTCTATTCGTAGACTTCCAAAAGGCGTACGACAACATTAAGAGGAATGTGTTAGGGAATATCTTATCCTACCTGGGTATACCGTCAAAATTGGTTTATAAGTGCCAGCTTTGATAAGGCTCAATAGCTTAATACGGAACCGTGAAGCTGTCGTTATTATAAAACTATCAGGTAATAGAATACACTGGTCCTCCTTCCATAAGAATTAACAGCCTAACAAATTGGCCTCCAGATCAATGAGTATTTTTCTCCAATATCAAAATATTGGAGTCTCCTCATTTATCGTGCAAAGTATAACTAGACCAGTTATCATCTTTGGTTACGAGTTTTTGATACTGACAGCGCACAAACCATCCAAAAAATTGCTGTAACTGAGCGTAAGAATATTACAGTAATTCTGGGTCTCATCAAAAAGGAACCACGAACAGAATGTGGATATATCAAGAGATCAGAAACGCTCTCGATAAAGTTTACATCATCTGATTCATAAAATCTTCAAGGCTAAGGTGGCTTGGGTATGTACTCCATTCGCAAAATCGGACCACTAAACAGGCCTTGGAGTCGACACCAACGAAAGGAACACCTCGTGGGAGGACAGCATGGCTTTTCTCAAACAAACTCTTCGAAAATTCTCTCGTAAAAATATATCTGTACCTTTGACCATATTAGTGAATTTATAAGGAACAGAGAGCAAAAATGCTCAAATATCGATCGATGTTGTAGTGTGCAATATCAAGATTAACTGGTGGCGTAGTGAGAAACGAATATGACAGATATCATAAAACAAATGTAAATTGACTTGGGTTATTGGGCTAGTGAACTAGAATTCAACCGATCGATACTCTTTCGATCAACAAGGGCAATCCGCAGCCTTGAGTCCGTATTTGTTCATAGAAATTGTCTCGAAAAATATATTTCTCTTCCAACCAAAATATCAAGAGGGCGTGAGAGAAGACTAAAATCTAGTTCAACAAGTTTTAAGTTCGGTGGAATATCCCATCAGGTTTTATCGTAACTAGAAAATGGACTTGGTTGCGAAATCACTGGAACAATGCCGAAGTTCAACATTGATTCGAATTGTGCAAATTTTGACTGTATGTAGTGAAAATTCGTTCATCTGATTATGATTTGGAATGATTCGATCGTAAGATTGACACAGACTTTTTTATGCGTATTAGCTTCAGTTTTTCTGATACACTTTATGCTGTGTAATTTGCATCACTTGCAAGGTGAAACTTCTGCCACCTGTTCAATGAGGTTTGACCTCACGGTTGCAGATGTTATATCCGCGGGATGCGCAATTTATTTTTAATTTCTTGATTTTGTCATACTACTAAGTGAATAATATTTTATTTAAGAACTATGTTGAATAACATTTGTTTCCCCAAACCGTCAAATTTTTGTTGGTATTTCCAATGCCGAAATATTAGCTTTAGGCATATTGCTCAAATGACTATGCCAACTAACATCGCCGGAAAATACGACTGTTATCAAGCATTTTTAATTTGATCTTAAAATTACTTTGAAAATCACTTTTTTTAATCCAGAAAATTTGTTTAAAAAAAGTGACATTTCCTCACAATTACAGTGAACCCTCGCTTTACAGTCAACAATCGATCAAATTTGTAAATCCTAGTTTAATTTTCTCTACTAAAAATGCCTTGGTTAAACGACCACTTCATTTGAACGGGCATCTTGTTTGCTCTCGTCGATATCCACTCTAATGAGGTTTCGCTGTATAATTTTTTTTAAATTCCTGTAGCTATTCAGCAAACCAGAAAGTATGCCCCAGTTAGATGTCCCCTTTACTTCCCCGTTTGGTCAATAGTAAAATTGGCGATATCTAAAAACTATAGATATGTTCAAAAGTTTCTATTTTAGATTTAAAGGTTAAAACCTTTAAATTCACTTATTCTAATTTGGAAAATGGACTTCTAACTCCTAAATGTTTCTTATTTTTGAGTCCTAAAGTATAAAACTTAGTGTTTTGAAATTCAGAATTTTGTCGTTTTTTGAGAAAAATTTGAGAGTAACTAGTGGCTACTATAGTTGGAGCTCACTAAACTATGACCTCTTATAGTTGACAAAAATTCAATATGGTAGGTGAACAGCGCCAAAGTCAATTTAAGTTTCTCATAAAGTAGTAAGCTTATGGGTTAACTTTTGGAATCGTTCACGAAATGCGGTGGCTCGCTGTATTCTTACAAAATAAAGAAATTATGTTCGCATTTGTTGTAATTTCAAATTATTTTACGTTAGCTTATATAGATAACGTGGTTAAATCATTAATTTAAACCAAAATATCTAAACAGACAAAAACGTAAGAGCACAAATCTCAAAAGCTCCAAAAACGTATAATTCGCCAGCTTTTTTGAAAGTTCAAATTACTAAAGATTTCTAAGGTATCCAAGTCAGGCGCATTTTGAAACTTTAGAAATTTCGCAATTTTAACATTTGAAATATTCAAAAAGTTTCAAATTCCTTGAAAAAAATTTACGTCATCAGGTTTTTTAAGAATTCGACTAAATAGAGAGCTGGAGAGGTTGGCAGGTTTGATGTACCTTAGTAACAATGTTTACTTGAAAATTAGCTTACAAACTGGTAATTTCGGTCGGTTAAAATCTGGCTGTCCAGTTAGTTTTACCAAGTCTATAGCAAATCCCAAAACATAACCTGGGCTCTTCAAGTCCCGAACTAAAAGCTGACTGAAGTTTCCCAAATTTTGGGTTGGTCGTTTCCAATCAGACAAGGGTGGTATATCATACTAGAAAAATTAAATATTTAGATTTAGTCTTAAATATGAAAACAAAAGGATGCACCACCATAATTTCTAGTCATTCTTTCGCAGAGAGGACAAATTCTAAGCGGCTTTGAGGAGTGTTTTATTTTACTAAGGGAAAAATGATCAAACAACAGAAATTTTTGAGAACGGACTTTAATAAATTGTCGGACTTTAATAAATTGCCAATGGGACGTTTTCGGGCAACAATCGCGAACCTCTTAGGTATATAACGAATTAAAAAAAAAAAATCTGAGTCAGATATGCAACAAAATATTTTGAATCTAAATTGTAAACGTAGTGACGCATGAGACAGTATCGTCAGTACACTAATCACTATTCTGACACAAAATTCGTGATATCATCCTAAATGCTTTTATAAATTTAGAGAGATTTTGAGAAACTCTGCACTAGGAAAACCTAGGAATGAAAATTGTAGACTAGCATTTGAAGGCTTGCCTACATTTATTAGCAAGGGTAATGAGCGCAAATTTCCATTTCTTATTCTAAAAGAAAAATTTAAAGAATTCAGCGGCAATGATGTGGATTTGTACTTCTAACATATTTGGCAAAATAATAATTTTAATTTTTGGGGGCACGCTGCCCACCGCTATGCTAATTCAAAACTGGGCCTCAAATCAATGTAATTCAATGAAATATCTTTGTAAATATGAAATATGAATATTTTGTGTCGTGTTTGTATACGGCGACATACCACTAACACTATCCAAATGTAAATTTTTATATTTAATGGATCGGGACAGGGCTTGTGTAGATTTGTGTTGATTTTATATCGTTTCATTAATACAATCAAAGATAGAAATATTTTTACAGCAATAGTAATGGGTATGCAATGGGTTGGGCTTTCTACAGAGAGAATTTTCGAAATTTTCCCAATAAAAGAAGATCAATGATGTAAATTTCAGCTCGAATGTGGTTCTCAAGATCTTGAATTATTTGTGGAACATTGCTACATTCTTTACTTTTCAAAAAACCCCAAAGAAATAATCAAACTCGTCAATTTGTGGCCAATGAACATCAGAATTTCTTGAAATTATGCAATTATCGAACTTGGTGGCCAAATAAGTCGAATGTTTCACGATTTGTATGACATGTGGCACAGTCTTGTTGAAACCAAAAATCATCTTAATCAGTTTCACCTAACTTTGGCCACAAAAATCCAATTAACAAGCAACGATAGTGCTCAATATTCACTGTTGCTGCATCTTCACGTTCATTTTCGAACAAATAATGTACAATGATGCCACCAGCCCACAATCCATACCAAACAGTAACTTTTTTTTGTGGATAAATTGGTTGTTCATGAATAACATGAGGATTTTCAGTTCCTCAAATGCAATATTTTTATTTATTGACGTATCCGTTGAGGTGACAATGGGCTTCATCTGAAAAGATGATTTTTGATGAAAACCGCTCATTTTGTTCGAGCAACAAAAACGCGTTTTTAATACCAACCATCATGTGGAGCCCTTTACTTACCCTTTGTTTTATCCAGCCGGAACGTCAGGATATACCGTGGGTATGCCACTTCCAATACCTTATGCAAGTCGTCCACATCTAACACGACTTGAACTAGCGCAATATTGTATAGCTTTTCGACCTGAATACGCCAAAAGCCTTTCTTTGCAAAATAATTTAACACGCGACCTGCGTCAAACAGTTTTCAACGCTTTACATTTTGGTGGACGACTTTTTCAACAATATTTCGTCGATATTTTCATTCGCATTGAACGTGATCGCATCCAATAGATCAAATTTTTTAAAAAAATTATTTTAGCCGATCAGTACGCAGGTGTTACCCGATTTATCAACGATTTAGCTGCGAAACAGAATGCAGTTGTTGGTGAAAAAATAATACTACCATCATCATTCACCGAATCAATGCGTTACTATACTGAACATTTCGAAGATGTAATGGCTATTGTTCGTCGTCTTGGATCGCCAGATTTCTTCATCACCAATTGGCTAGAAATTAAAGAAGCAGCGCGTATTATATCTGATAATGGAGTTATCATACATCAGTCCGCTCAAGATCGTCCCGTTCTCGTCGCTCGAATTGCGAAACAAAAATTTAATGAAATTATCAATGATTTGGATAAAAAACAGATATTTGGAAGCCGCATATGTGTATATAATCGCATTTAAAAAACGTGGACTACCACATATGCATTTGCTGTTGATCATGAATCCTGAAGATCGAATCCATAATCCAGAAGAAATTTATGATCTTATTTCAGCTAAAATTCCAAATACCGACGACCCTGAATTGCGAGAATTAGTGTTAAAGTGGATGATGCATAATCCGTGCGAAGTGGAGTCAAATCCAGATGCTACATGTATGGTCAATAAAAATGGAAAATTTCAGTGTCGTTTCGGTTTTCCAATGCAATTCAAAGAAGTAACATCTCTAGCGGATGATGAAAAACCAAAGTATCATCGTCGTTATGACCCTAAATTGGCCCAAAATAATCGAGAAGAATTTTCACATGAACTTGCAGTATATCGAAAAGATAATGATAATCGCCGAGTTACACGAGATAATCGTCATGTGGCCAAATATAATGCTTATTTGCTGAAAAAATTCCAATGTCACATCAATGTTGAATATGTTGGCAGGATAGACTGAGCCTATTACTATTTATCTACATCTACAAAGGACACGATTGCGCTTCAATAAAGGTTGTCGAAAATCAACGGAGTTTGATTTATAATGAAGCAGACACCAACCAGGCGTTGAATGTTTGGTGTCTGCTTCATTATAAATCAAACTCCGTTGATTTTCGATAACCAACCAGGCATTGATGTTTAACTGTACTAAAATGGAATTTTCCATTATACAAATTGTTACGTAATGTTTCTACACTATTCTAACTGATTTTATAAAGTTTGTTAATCTAATCTAATTTTGTGTTTCGTTTAGGCTATAATTTGATGTGATCACTGGATTTGTGAAATTGTGATGAGTTTTGCTGGCGCCAACATACTCTGGTTCTGGATGCACTTCAATGATTCTGCCTAATGACCATTTGGATATGGCCAAGTTTTTATCTTTGATTGCAACCGCACGTCTCCAATTTCAACGTTCTTTGGTTTTTTGTGCCACTTGCTTCTGTTTTGAAGATTCGTCAGGTACTCCTGCTGCCATCGTTCCCAAAAATGTTGGGCCATTTGTTGTATTAGTTGCCATCTGTTTAGTTTTGATACCTTGACATCTCTGAAATCGTTTGATGGTAATTGAGTGGTAGGCCGCCCAATCAAGAAATGGCCTGGTGTAATGTAATCCAACTCATCCTGTTGATAGGTTACAAATTGGCCTTGAATTTAAAATACAAAAATACAAATTGGCCTAGAATTTGGTCGCTTCCCATAACCCGCCAAAGTATGGTGAACCAGGCGGATTGAACTTGAAGGATATTCGATCTGTTAATAGACTATTAGAAATTGTGTTAGCATTTTCAATTGAAAATTTATATAGCTCAAGCAATTGGGATGCTGCTCCGAGGAAATTGGAACCGTTGTCGCAGTATATTTCGCTACAAATGCCTCGACGCGCAATAAATCTTCTGTGGTAAGGTCTGAGACTAACTCTATATGCACAGCTTTGGTAGCCATACATACGAACAAACACACGTAGCTCTTATATGTTTTTTGCCCTCTTCCTCTGATGATATGAGTCAATAATGGGCCTGCGTAATCAATTCCTACATTGTAGAATGGTCTGATGAATTCCACTCTTGTAGTTGGCAAATCACCCATTATTTGATTCAACTCTTTTGTATTATATTTGACGCATCTGATACAGTTGTGTATGACTCTTCGGACTAAAGTTCTACAACCCACGATCTAGTACTTTGAACGTAAAGTTGCCATCATTAAGGTAGCTCCAGCATGTAAGTGTCTCAGGTGATGTTCTTTTCCTAGTGCTTCAATCACGGGATTTTTTACCGGTAAAATTATTGGATGTTGGATGTTGAATTGTACGTTTGCTTTACCCAGGCGTCCTCCAACTCGAAGCAATTCAAACTCGTCAAGAAAAGGTTGAAGATATTTAAGACGACTTATAGGTGGTAATGGTTTCTTCAGCTTCAAACGTTGAATGTCGTCATTAAATTCCTTATTTTGTACGTGCTTGAATATAAGTTTTTCATCAGCTTGTAGTTCTGACGTGTGAAACAATTTATCTTATACCTGAAAGTATCTTTTTAACCTTAAAGTAATAAATCGAGAAACAAAATTTAACACTCGAACCAGTTTATTAAAACTTGAATATTTCTCAATTAGTTGATCAAGCACTGTATATTCTCTGGGATTTGAATTAGTAGCGAATGAGTGTATGCTTCTTCTTCTAGGTTTGAATAGGAAGGGTTTTCGATGGGCCAATCTTTAGCATTTGCAAGCCACTCTGGTCCGTTCCACCACAGCTTACAATCGACGAATTCTACTGGGCTTAGACCTCTGCTAGCACAATCTGCTGAATTTTGCTGTGAAGAGACATGCTCGGTTCATGTCATTGAGAATTTCGGCTGTACGGTTACCAACAAAGACGTTCCATTTTTTGGGAAGGGCCGAAAGCCAATCCAGAACGATCGTAGAATCCGTCCAAGCATACATTCCATTTATTTGATTTTGTAGTGATTTTTTTACGGTGAATAGAAGCTTTTTTACGAGTACTGTGAGACCTCCTTTTTTGCTGACAAAAATTTAATTTTTGTTTCTCCTGTTGTTGTACAATAATTCGAGCGTATACCACCGCTGCATAGGCATCTTTGGAGGCATCTGAAAATCCGTGAAGCTCTGGTTTCGTGGAGCAATTGGTATTGATATATCTGGAAATCTCGAAACGTTCGATGTTAGGTAAATAGTTTCATTCCCATTCCAAATTTAGGGCCCATAAACTCAAGAGGCGGCTCGTCTCAGATAAGATGCCTCATTTGGTCATAATGGGATGATCGTTTAATTTAACACGAAACTGAAAAACATCTTTTACTGGATTCCAATATAATCCGAGCACTTTAACTGACTGGGATTCTTCGATTTCGAGTTCTGGCGCGTCATTTAAATAGTGATCAATTTCATTTAGTACAGATTTATCATTGGCTAACCATTTTCTCAGGGTAAAGCTTGATTTGGATAGGATTGAAGTTATTTGCTGCTTTATGTATTTGGCTTCTTCGACGGTATCTGCACCAGACATCAGGTCATCTACATAAATATTTTTGGTAATGTGGTTTGCTGCCTTTTGGTATCTTGGTTGTTATTTAAACAATTAAAATAACGATTCTGAGGTTTTAGTAAATCTTGTCTCTATAACATAGACATCTTTTTCATCTTGTCACACTCGTACAAATTATGATAATGATCAGGACATAAGCTGCAATCCTTTGTGTTCTTTATCCAGTTTTGCGGTTAAGATGTGTATCAACCAAAGATCTCTTGATTCTGCACTTTCCCCCAACACTTTTAGGCCACGTATTATATCGTCTGATGTATCTAGCAATCTTCTGACGTGTGCGCTGCTCGCTGTTGTAATTGATGGTTGACTCATAAACTTTTTTATAAACATGTATATGGTATGTTTCTTTCGGTCGTACCTTTCTCTGAGCTTCTTAAACGCCTCAATGTAATTAGCAATGTAATCCTGCTGCTTCAACACTCAGTGTGCCTTTCAGATACTGTAATTGTTGAAAAGGTGTTAATCGTGCGTTGTCGTATATCGTGGAGCAAAATAGATCGTAGAATGATTACCACTCTGTGTAATCACCGGTAAAAGTTGGTATTGATATTTTCGGTAACTTAACTTCGGTATGACAACCGGATACACTGGTTTCTAGCATGGTATCGTTTAAAGACATCCTTGGCTCAGAATTCGCTCGTAGTGCTTGTTTTAGGCCTGCAACAATTTTTTAGTAATTGTCCTCAAACTCTGAATCCATTTCCTCATCGTTGTCCAAGGTAATTATTTGGTCTTCCACTTTACAAAATTCATCGCATAGGCGTTCTATATTGAATAATCTCACTTTAATCTCTTCGGCTCGGAAATCACGTGCTACGTTAAACGATGCATTCATGTAAACTGTATAGAGCATTTTTTTTTATTATCTTTTATTGATCTCTATGTACAAATCTTGTGTACTTCTTAAGATTTTTTTTCTTAAAATTTAATAATATTTGAAATATACATGTAACTGGTTGGTGGTCAAGATATTTGAAATGTTGTAATATATTGTGTAGCCGCATCGCGGTCAATGCGTTTGTTGTCTGTGTACCAGCATAAAATCGTATATATGTATGTACATATGCATAATAGGTTTATCGATTTGGAGCAGTGTTCCGTGAAATTTATTAGTCGTGTCGAGGGTTTTTAATTTTTTATTTTTTTATTTTTAAATAATAGAAATGCAATTATGTTAAATTAGTTGTGTTTATATTTACATCATGTTGGTGTATTGCAGTGGAGTAACTGAACAATAAAAATTAGCAACTGAAAAAGAAGCGCGATTTGTTTTTTTTTACACATGGTCCTGAAGTATGACTTAAAATCGTTAATTGAACAAGCCAAAAAAGACATTTTAAACATTAGAATTACCCTATACATCTAATAAATTATCTTTATAGAAATTCTTATATCATATACGTTTTCTTCTTATACCTTGCTGTAATGCTATTTCATCTTGTGCACATATGTACATAATACACATACACAACTCTTGAGATGAAAAGTCAGAACGAGTTTTGTTATTTTTTGTGTATATAGTTTTTGTCTTGTCTTCTTAAAAATATCTGAAATTTTTGTTTCAAGTTCTTATACGAGTATACGCGTATATAAAATACCAATACAACGAGACAACTCTAACGATTTCGTCGTCTTTATATCTCCTCATGTATATTATACACTTTATAGAACCTGTTGAGATTTTATTTTTTTTCTTAAGTTCTGTATATATTTGAGATGAAACAACAGAATATGAAAAAGCAATCAATTAGGATCAAACCTCCAGGCTCATTGAATGTATTATGTACCTACGAGTAAATGTATATATACACCACATATTTGTACCAAGTACATTTTGTTTAGTACATGATTTCTTCGCGTCACGTCTTCGAGCACGTTGGTTATTTGGTAATATTTGTTACTATACACACATTTATTTGATTCACGTAAATTTATTTAATTAAAAAAATGTGGTTTGGTTTTGCTTGCGATAAAAATTTCGGGTTCGTCGTCTAGTCAAATTCATAAATATGTTATATAATTGAAGTCTTTTGATTTGCTTGATTTGAAAATACATATGTATGTCTTAACCTTTGTGTCAACACGAGTATCAACAAACTACTTTTCATTAACACGAGCATACCCCGGTGTGCATGGATTTCTTATTTGTTTTTCTTTTTATTATTAATAAAAGATCATAAATAATACTTCTTTGTTCTTTATTATGTAAAAACTATCACTATGTAAGACTGGCAAGTTGAAGATCCCGCCTATGTTCAGCACACACTGGCTGAGAACAAACAACACATGTTTTCCTAGAGGGTCACCGTTTGGATTTCTCATAGCAAATATAACAACTCCCTTTCTGTTTCAGGCGACCTGTTTTATCTCTTTCGTCCAACTGATGTACTGCACCTGAAATACTAGCCATACCAGAAGATAATCCTACTTTGCGGTGGTCCATTGCCTCTAAACCATTTCTGGTGCTAAAATTACTAAATACAGTTGGTGTTACTGCACTCTGTTCTATGGATGTCGTAGTAAGTGCTTTGCCCAATCCTTGAAGATTTTTTCTTCTTTTACATGTGATGTTCGATAATTCTGGGTTATTGATGGTGTATGTAGTATGGGAAGCCAATGCAGCGACATCCAAAATATTAAAAAAGAAAGCTAAGGGCCACCGTTTGGTTTGACGCTTAGTAGTATACTCTCCTAGCATTTTATCCATGGTATCAACTGTCCCTTGTGTCGAAGTATAATAGTGGATGATATCCTGCTTATATTTAGCACCACTGATAGCTTTATCATTGTGAAAGGTTGATAATAATATCACAGCTTTTCCTTTTTTCGGAACATACGAGCAAATTCTGTAGACAAAACCTCCCTCTCTTTCGATGGTGGGAACTCCTTAAGTATGTATGTTTTGTTCTTCCTTAGTGTGCCGACAACTGCCAAGTTCCATCGCATAAGTCGTTGTGCTAATGGTAAGGAAGTAAAAAAATTATCGACGGTGATAGTAGGTCCAGTATTTTTATATAATTCCATTAGCTGGGATACAACTCTTTCACCTTGGTTCACTTCTCGCGGTTCATTTGGTAATTTTCCGATATATATATATATATATATATATATATATATATATATATATATATATATATATATATATATATATATATATCGGTTTGCAATGGATATGCTAAAAATGGATATGGTGTAAAATATTTTCGAAGATTGGCGTTAAGCACTTTCAGCAAATCTCTGATCGGTGCGGCTTTGTCGTTTTTATACGTTCTGGGGGCTTTTTATGAAATTTTTCGATTTCGTATTTTTATGATATCGAAAAAATCCGCCCTATTATGAACTTAAAAAAAAATGAGAGCAAATTTTTCCGAACGCACATGACAAAATTCGACTGCTATTAAGTTGGCGAATTTTGTATACGATAGGTCACATTTTTGGTTTTTCATTCGAATAATTTTTAAAATAAAAGTTCTTTGATTATACATAATTGTTAAATACATACATATATGTAATATTCAAATTGTCGAAGAAATAAAAAATATCTACTTATACAAATTGACAATGTAAGTAATTAATAAACACAAGAATAAATAAAATTTATAAGAAATTAATAAATTATTTTTATGTAAATTTATTATCCAGGACTACCAACACCAATAAGTTTGAAATACTGGTCTCTTTCATGGAAAGGAACGAAGGGATCGCAAAAAATTATCTAAAAGCCCCGCGAACGTTTTCTTTGTAAGGAGATCGGTGTCACTTCAACTTCGTATTTTGACGAAATGCTCAAATTCACAATGCAAATAAATTTAAACAAATCAAATAACTTTATTTAATTTTAAGTTATTAATTTTTTATTAAATAATTCTCAACACACTACGCATAGATGCTTTAAAGATTGTAATAAAAAAATTACGTCAAAATTTGCTACCACCGAGTAAACATTTAAATAATTTACTTATTACTTGTGTGACAAGTTGAATCAGCAGTTTAAATATTTTTTATTTTTATTTTTTAAATATTGTGATGTGAAAATAAGTGAAATCGTGATGTCCTCACCTCCGCCTCAAGTAAAAAAGGCTGGGCCAAATCTGCAGACAGCGATGTCCACAAGCGATTTTCCACCGAACGTCACGATCTCAGATATTTTTAATAAAAATACCAAAAGTGCAGCATAGTCCAAAGCGACAACAAATTTTAAATGTTCAAAAAATTACCTTACCAGGCAGTTTAAATCAAAGTCAAATTATTAATTTAAATAACATTGGTGTGTTGAACCATAACGAAACTAAAAGTGCAACGTCGCCAAATATTGACGATAAAACAAACAATGACAGTGCATCGACATCAGATGACATTAAAATAAACAGTGATGTAGGTCAGTGTTTAGTGCAAACGGGAATAGACCGGTATATTACTGTCCGATCAAAACGAAGAAGAAGCCCTAGATCAGCGGCCAGTGCAAGCGCGAATAAATTCACTAAGCTAGCTAGCGTTGAATTAACGCATGGTAATAGGTATTCTTGCTTGGTTGTTGACTAGCCGACGCCCGAAAAAATTTCAAAAGCTGAGAAGCCGCACCACCAATCTATTTGAGGGAAGAATCAAATAGAGAACTTGCTAAAACGATCGAGTTTATTACTGAAGGTGCATTTTATATTTCCGGGATCAAAAGAAGAGATATAAAAGAAACAAAAATTCAACCGCTCAATATTTATGCTTGCAGAGCGTTAATTAAACATTTTGACCAAGTTGGTAAACATTACTGCACGTATCAACTAAAGAGCCAAAAAGGATTGGTCGTTATCCTAAAAGGAATAGAGAGTTTCGTGGATGCAAACGAAATTCAAGCTGCTCTCGCTGAAAAAGGTTTCCAGTGCAAAACTATTACCAATATTTTTAATCGGGAGAAGGTTCCTCAGCCATTGTTTCGTCTGGAATTAGAACCAGACAGTAAAAAGGTTAAAGGCAACCATGCAATATTTGACCAAAAATATCTACTACACAGAAGGGTTACCATCGAGGACCCCAGGAAAAGAAATGGGCCGGTACAGTGCGTTAAGTGCCAAGAATATAGGCACACTAGAGCATATTGCACTTTGAACGATGTTTGTGTTATATGTGGTGAACTCCATAATTCAAAGGTTTGCAATAAAGCAAAAAATGAAGCATCAGTGAAAAAATGCAGCAACTGCAATAGAAATCACACAGCTAATTATAGAGGGTGTCCAATTTATCTGGAATTGAAAAGGAGAATCAATCTAAAGCAGCGATCAGAGCAGTGAATCCTTAATCTTCATTCTTCAGTTAGAAAAGAAGCACGGCCAGAAATTGTAAACAGAAATGCTCGAAATGAAAATCAGTATGCAACTGAAAACGGCAGCGTGTACCAAGGGGTTTCATATGCAAGTGTTCTTAAAGGTACGGCTCCTAAGGTGCAAGCAAGTGTAGAGGGAAACATCACAACAGCTTTAAACAAATTGACTAATATAATGCAAAGCTTCATGGCGATGATGGAGAGAACCATGGATCTAATGATGCAGAATATGAGCACGCTGATGCAGATAGTCGTAAAAAGCCAAAAATGACCATCATAAAAATAGCCATATGGAATGCAAACGGCCTAACACAACATAAAGCGGAGGTACATGCATTCCTCACTGAGCACAATATTGACATAATGTTAATATCAGAAACACGCTTCACCAAAAATAGCTATTTCAAAATTAATGGGTACTCTATTTATGACATCAAGCACCCAGATGGTAAAGCACATGGAGGTACTGCTGTATTGATTAAGCGAAGATTGAAACACTACGAGCTTACGAAATATGAGAAAGAACATATACAATCAACGAGCATTTGTCTGCAGGAGTGGTCTGGAAACAGCGTCATATCGGCAGTGTACTGCCGTCCAAAACATGCTATAAAAAACTCCAGTTCTTGGATTATTTCAGCCAGCTGGGTAATAAATTTCTTGCGGGCGGTGATTACAACGCTAAACATACTCATTGGAGTTCCAGATTAACATCGCCGAAAGGCAAACAACTTTATGATGCTATAGAGGAACAGTCCCTGAATTATTTATCTGCCGGTAACCCAACTTACTGGCCCACAGATAAAAAGAAAATTCCTGATCTAATTGACTTTTGTGTAACTAAGGGCATTCCACGTACATACGCTAAGGCCACCGATTGCTATGATCTGTCTTCTGATCACTCACCGGTAATAGTAACATTGAGTACTGATGTCCTAAGGAACGAAATACCGAACCGTCTTACAAACAAGAAAACTAATTGGGATCAATATAGGAGGCTAGTCGAACAAACGTGTCTATTTAACATTCCTCTGATCACACCAGCTGATATTGATGCGGCGGCAGAAAATCTAAAAGATGTCATGACATTATCTGCTAAAAGGGCTACACCCGGCATAAGCAGTTCGGAAAAAGTTAATAAACTGTCACATAATATACAGGAACTAATCCAGGAAAAGCGAAAAATTCGCCGACAATGGCAGCAAACAAAATCACCGTTATTGAAATGGAAATTAAATCGAGCTATTAAGGCCCTTTGATTTGCTTTGAGCGAAGAAGAAAACCAGCGCTTAAAGAACTACTTAATTGATCTCTCGGCAACCGAGAGGACAGATTATTCTTTGTGGAAGGCAATAAAAAATTTAAAAAGGCCAACAAATTCGAATCCACCGATTAGACTACCAACTGGAAATTGGGCGATAAGTGATGAAGAAAAAGCCAATGCTTTTGCTGCTCATCTAGCAACAGTATTCGTCCCGCACGAATAAGATAATTATTTCGTGCTACCCCAGCCAACGGATGATTGTTTATTCTACAAACCTATAAAGTATAACTGGAAGAAAGTTAAGAATACAATTAAAACTTGCATAAGCCCGAAAAAGGCACCAGGACATGATCTCATTACTGGAAAAATGATAAGGGAATTGCCGGATAAATGCATAAAACTAATAACATTTGTATTCAACGCGATCATGCGAACCAGTTATATTCCTCAGAAATGGAAGATATCTTTGATCACAATGATTCATAAGCCAGGGAAAAATGAAACGCAAATCTCATCATATCGTCCAATAAGCATGCTGCCCACAATCTCAAAGCTATTTGAAAAAATGTTACTAACGAAATTGAAACCAATATTAGAAGAACGGCGCGTTATTCCAGACCATCAATTTGGATTCCGAAACCAACATGGTACTATAGAGCAAGTACACAGAATTGTTAATGCAATCAAAATCACCTTCGAGGAAAAGAAATATTGTGCTGCTGCCTTTTTGGATATCGCTCAAGCTTTTGATAAAGTTTGGCATGATGGACTAATTTACAAAATTAAAGAGCTTCTACCGAAGAAATTTCACTCAGTTTTGGGAAACTATCTTCTTCAAAGGCAATACATGGTCAAACAAAACAGCGCAACTACTTGCTTAAATGATATTAATGCATGTGTCCCACAAGGCAGCGTTCTAGGACCAATATTATACTTGTTGTACACAGCTGATATACCTGTAACCAACAAAGTATTAATATCAACATTTGCCGATGACACGGCCATCCTGGTGTCTCAAACTAATCCTGAAATTGCCTGGTCGCGGACTGGCTGAAGGCATGGGGAATAAAAGTGAACGAAAACAAATCAACTCATATCCTATTCACGCTAAACAAACGCACCTGCCCACCATTGAAATTAAACGATAAAAATATTTCTAAACGAAGGTAAAATACTTAGGTTTACATCTGGATAGAAGGTTAACGTGGAAAAATCATATTGAAACAAAGCGCAACCAAATAAAAATTACATTTTCCAAAATGTATTGGCTGATGGGAAGAAAATCTCAGTTGTCATTAGCCAATAAAGTTTTACTGTACAAAGCGATGATCAAACCCATATGGACATATGGTATTCAGTTATGGGGATCCACCAGCGCTTCAAACAGAGAACTCCTGCAACGAACCCAAGCGAAAATACTTCGCAGTATTACCAATGCTCCTTGGTACATTCGAAATAGTAATATACATCACGATCTTGGGATTAAAACTGTTAAAGAAACTATTAAAGAATTCAGTTCGAAATATTACTCAAAACTAGAAGCACATCCCAACGAATTGGCCAGGGAGATACTAAAACAGCCGCGATTTAGACGCCTGAGAAGAACAGACCCACTCGAACTGATGAACCTGTGAACCTGTAAATTTAATTCTATATATACATATACATAAGTATAGTCTAAATTAATTAAATTTTGAGCACTAACTATAAGTATTAACATTGGTTAAGACTTAAAATATGTAATAATTTTTAGCTTAAGATTTGATTACTTCTTGTGAGTTTCTTTTGTAGAAAGATTCAAGAATAAAGCCATTGGCAACATTTGAAAAAAAAAAAAAAAATTTGAATACGATTCGATATCGAGAAAATTCGAAAAGCAAGTTTTATAATAGAGCAAATCCGCTTCGAATCGAATTTTATCGATATCGAAACAATTCGAAATCGAAAAATTTCATAATAGGCCCCCTGCTCGTTTATTTTCATCGTCAAATCTTATGAATTGATACTCCTCCTTGGGAGCCTATTATGAAATTTTTTGAATTCGATTTTTTTCGATATCGAAAAAATTCGCCCTATTATGAAGCTAAAACACAAAAATTAAAACAATTCCCCCTATTATGAAACTAAAAAGAAAAAATGGCGGCGAATTTTTCCGAACGCACCGACAAAATTCGAATGCTATTTAGTTGGACGAATTTTGTATACGACTGATCGCATTTATCAAACTGTATTTAATAATTACTAGTTTTTGTGTAAAAAAATATATTCTAAATTATTTTTAAAAATAATAACGGTGTTCAAATAATAATTATAAAAATAATAATTATTGAATAAAGTTTATTCAAACAATTTGTTGAGAATTTATTTAGGAAATACTGGGCCCTGGGGCCCTATCATGATTTCCGCGGCGAAACAATTTTTACACGATATCGTGAATTTGGTATTACCAAACACGATACTTTTTTGCCATCTATTCGATAGCGAGAAAAGTACTGCCAACAAAAGGTAGGCGAAATATTTTTCAATTCACATTTGAGAGTTTGTTGTGGATAGTGTTTACGTAAATAATAAAATAAAAATAAAATAATGTAAACAAATAATTATTATTTATTTATTAGTTTTTTCATAAATTATTTTGCAAACTTTTGTAGGGCAAGCAATGTTGTTTACACTGACAAATGTCAAATCAGCTGACATTAAATGAGTGCGTTTATGACATTAAATGAGTGCGCTTACAGTCTTTTCGATAGCGGAATTCATGATATGAAATTTGAAGCGAGTCGAAAAGAGCATATCGAAATATTTTAAGACTCGCCACGGAAATCATGACCTGCCCCAGATTTCTGAATACGATTCGTATCGTCGTACGATGCGAAAATGATATACGATACGAATATGAATTGGTATTTCTGAATACGAACGTACCAAGTATTTTCATTTTTGTAGTGTACGCAAAGGGAAATTTTTTTAACATGAAGCAACCTTAAAATGACAGTGTAAATCTGTAAATAAACATAAATATGTCAATTTTTTGACATTTAAAAAATATAAACATTTAAAAAAGCTAAAATATATTATATTTGTGGGATAGGACAAATAAATAAACAAGTAAAAACAAAATAATAATGGAATCTTTAGCGTTATATTTGTCTAGTGATGAGAGTGATGATGGGGCGAACTCATCTTACTCTATTAGTCTTACCGACATTTTTAAACTCTCTGATACAATGTGATTATTTAAATATCTTTAAGCGAATTGCTTTTTTCAATAAAACTGGATTTCCTGGTGTTATAGGCTGCGTAGACGGAACCCATGTTAACATAATACTAACCGGAAGAACAAACACAGCATTAATACAATGATAGTAAGCTTACTCATCGGGACAATGTCAAGCACTTAATATTTCTGTTATTCCCACCTAGGTATGCGATCATAAAATGAGGATCATGGCTGTTGACTCCAGATACGGCAGTTTATCCCATGAATATTTGGTATGGAGTTTGAGTACCTATCGTCGGTATTTGCAAGCAAACTTTAATTCTGAGAATTATTGGCTACTTGGTAAATAATAGTGTTGCATGAATGATATAGTATATATATATATATATATATATACGTTTTTGTGTAAATGTTTAAATATTTGACTGAAAATAAACATTTTCATTAATAGGTGATTCTGGTTACCCTCTGGAACCATGGCTTATAACCCTTTTTCGAGCGGCTGACTCACGCAGCAGAAAAGCTGTATTTAATACTTTTCATTCAAGAACAAGAAATGTTGTAGAACGAAGCATTAGATTACTAAAGACGAGATTCAGATGTCTGCTGGGAGCCCGCGAGCTTCATTATATGCCCAAGAAAGCTTCGCAGATAATTAACGTCTGCTCTGCACTTCACAACATTTGCCTGCACTACAACGTTCCGTTCGAATTAGAAAACGAATTTATAACAAGATAAATAGATGTCGAAGAAAATTTAACAAACGAACCAGAAAATACAGCCGCAAGAAGGATTAGACAAAATATAGTAGTCGAAAAATTGAAGATTTGACAAAAGAGCTAAACGACGAAGGCCCTCCAACAAAAAAAAAAATAATTGGTTGGAAAAAAGAATGGATTTCATGAATTGTTCAAATGTCCCACACAAATCAAAGAAAATAATTTGTTTATTTTACTATGAAACAAAATCAATGTCAAAACCTTTCTATTATGGTTAATACGCGACTTATAGAATTTTTTCGATATCGAAAAAATTCGAAAACTAACTTTCATAATAGGACAAATCCGCATCGAATCGAATTTTTTCGATATCGCAGAAATCCGAAATCGAAAAATTTCATAATATGCCCCCTGAATCGGCGGATCGCCATGCTGGCTCGGTACAATGGATTCGAAAACGTTTTCCACATTTCATTCGTGTGCTCATAATTCGACCTTGACACACCCAGCAGTTAGAAGAATTCCTAAATATGCGTCAAATTCTTGTGGATTTAACGAAATCCAATTTTTTATTTATACCTGGATGCTCTATGTTCCATTGATAATATGCACGTTCGGCTTTACGGTTTGTCTGCCGTATAATTAAGTCGCACATTTCAAACGTAAAAATTGATTTAAATGTCTGTAGCAACGTAAGTTTGTTAGTGGACTTATGAGGGCTACCGCGCTTCTTCATTATGTTATGCGAGAGAACGCGATGTGTATTAGTTGGTTTTATTGCCTATTCCGTTCCATCACGTGCAATAAATGGTTAAATTGATGTAGCTGACGTAAAACGGTTTTCGTCAATATTTTCGTCTATATCTTCATCGTGACTGCTTCTTGTTCTGCGTCGAAAGCATCATCATTATTAGGAGCAATATAGTATGATTTTAACATGTCCCGAAGATTGTAAGAGAAATCAATCCAATTTCGAACTGATGAGCTTATGAGATGACGCATAAAAATTTGTTAAGTATCCGGCAAATTTCAAAGTTTTTGTTAAATTATTACGACAACATTTTGCAGATCTTCTATATTTTAAATTTGTTCACTCTAATTGTGTAACTTAAATTATTTTTCGGTTAAGCTGAGTATTTTATAAATTTCATTTTAAACTCTAGTTAAGTAAAAAGTGAGTTAAATAAACATTTTAAAGAGTGCTTATGATTATGGAAAAATCAATCTTCTCATCAGGCCGCGGCGACTGGACTGATTATACCACAATTTACATTCTATATATACAGAATATGCTGTGCGTTAAGTACTAGCGAATCATACTGAATGTTAATTAGTTCATGTAATTTCGCTAGTACTTAACGCACAGCAAGCACATTCTGTATATATAATGTAAATTGTGGTATAATTATGTTCCGTTCTAAGATTATTGCTTCGATTTTTGTTCGGATCGCTGTATTATTTCTGCGAATTTCATACAAAATTCAATTTTATTTGAAATTTTTTTTCCATTTGCGATATGGTTAATAGAATAATTCGCTCTACACATTAAACTAATTAAATATGGACATTTTGCTAAGCAATTTATTTGCTTTTATAAATTTACTAGCGAATACCCTGCGCTGAAAAATAACTTAAAATTTTTTATTTAGTGAAAAATAAAGAAATAATTTTAATTAGTGTTAATTTCGGCGGATGTAAATTACGGTAAAGCATTTTTGGTAAACAAACTTTCAAAAATAGAAACTCTAATGGATAATTGACAACTCCGATCCTCATCTACAACTGTGTCAGACGGAGTTGCGATCGAAAGTTCTCATTTATTTTATTGTCCTTGGATTCTTGGGAGCTAAGATTACACATTCGCAAGGCTAATCATTTTTGTTGAAGTTGTTTGGAATGTTTAGAAAAACCTTCTTTGGATTTTGAATAAGTTTCACGTTTTGTTTCGGTACTATAATAGCTTGATGTTTATTGGTTTCCTTCTCCTCATTGCCCATGAAGTAAATTTGAAAAAATTTGGAAACATTGTCAAGTAGAATTAGAAGTGAACCGTCTTTATGGTAAACTTGTCCTTTTACTTTAGAATTTTGATTCATTTTTAGCTGTGAAATAAGACTTGATACATACATATGACCACTTCAAAAGTTGGTTTTTCATGAAGAAACACTAAGTGTTTTTTTCTAAATAAGCAGCTCACTAAACTTATGAGTTATTTTGTTTTGAAAACTTAGGGTGTGTACAAAATTGGTAATTAGCTTTGCACAGAATTTTTATTATTTTTAGGCCACACTTGGCGAATAAAAACAACAATAGAAAATATGTATAATTTGGCAATTAAACCCACAAATTCGGTGTTTCAAAAAATAAAGAAGCTGACCAAATTTTTAAATATATATTTTCGCTTTTTAATTTATTTTACAATTTGTTGTTCACTCGTTGATGGCTGGTAAAAGAGAGAGAGTTTTTTATTAGTTTAGTTACAAAAATTACATGAATTAATCCCAGCGGATGCCACCATATATGGAGAAAATAACATGATAACCTTGTACCAAATGATGACGGCTAAAGTTGGACAAACAAAAAACGCAAGCATAAAGATATGTACGCTTATATAGAACCATCAAGTGAACTATTATTGTTAAGTTTAAACCGGGAACCCTATTATCCCATGTCAGAAGACGAGCTCACAACTTGCAAGTCCATGAGATCTTCAGAATATCTCTGCATGATCCACAACGTTATTCATAATATACAAAATAATCCAACATCTTGCAAAATTGATTTAATCACGAATAAAGAAGCACATTCAGATGGTTGCCAGATTCGTTTTATGCAACCAAGAAACTTATGGATCCCAACACATGATCCAAGCGCCTGGATTTTTATCTCCGAAAGAAATCATACAATAAATATCATATGTAATAGGGAAGTGATAACCACAATCATAAGTGGAACAGGAATCATCACAATCCATAAAGTATACACCATCACGGATGGAATAACAATTATACATTCCATCGAAAACTTCAACTCACAAATAAAGTCGTTCTATCAACCAACAATAAACCTCAGCAGTCCACTCATCCGGCCCGAAAATGAAACGTACAAAAATACCACCAACATCCTCATGGATTTAAATCAACTATCAAATAATGTTACACACCTAAAGGATTTGGCAGAAGGTGAAAACCAACATTTCAATATTCATCATTACGTTTTACTATATGGGATTACTGCCACCTTTGTCGCACTTATCGTTGCATTTCATTGCAAAAATGCAAAAACTACCCAGTCATCAGAACAACTTTCAAACGTGCTCCCATTAGGATGTTCAGTCACGTGAACATACCAATTCACCATGTTGCACAAGAATGACCTCAATAGTGACCTCAACGTCATTCTTGTTATAATTACTTATAGAAGTTATACAATAGGTATTTAAATTAATTTTAGTTTTTTCCATTTTCTTTTTTATCATAATTGGCGATACCACTTCCTTTCAGAATCAAAACTGGTTTTTCCAAAATTCCAAAACATCCTTGTGTTTTTCCAAAACTCAGCCGATCCTTCGGTTACTAATCTGCTATAAACACTGCCCACCATAACTCGTTGGACAAGTGGAATCTTTCCAATAGCCTTTGGTGCATTTTTTAAAAAAATGTAAGTAATGTGTCCCATCATTAAAATTAAGATTTAAAAATATAATGACAAACAAATTTTTCCAATTCAATTTGTGTTTAAGTAAAATTCTTAAAAATTATTTTCATATATTACATTCATGGAAATGTAACTAGGCTGGCGCCACTGTTTAAGAGCCTAAAGAAAACCATAAAGAACAGATATCTTTGTCTTATTGAGCTTATGGCTAGGTTTTCAAATTAGAAAACTGCAATGACCTCACATCATGTATCATTAAAGTAAATTATTGTTAAAATGTCATACATAAAATCTAATGATTTATATAAAGACACTTTTACCAACCTTAATAAAAAAATAAAAATCTGACAACCTGATCACATCAATAAACTTTTATAACTCATTTAAAAATTATATAAACTGTATATGTTCCTATATATACCTGCACTCATTCTTGCGACGTTTAAATATCTGGGTGTATCAATTTTCTTGAGATCATAATCTACAATTATAGCAAATTAGAAATAATATAATTATACCTTAAATAGAGACAAACAAAAAACAAACAATTGACAATAACATTTATATATTTGTATGACATTCGAGGGGTCACCCACGCATTCACGATGCCTTTTATACATACAAATAAGTATAACAACTTTAAAAACAAAAACTAAAAGAAATGTTTATTAACCATATAAGTGTCAATGATTTATTACATCACAACGAACGATATTTTCAATGTCTATTGTTTGCGTGCTCTAAGAAACGGGGAATAACCCAGAACAGTATATGACCACACAATAGCATTTCTTTTATTCTTCGAGCATATGCGTCCGCATATTAAAGGGTTAAAAAATTTAATTTTGTTGCAACCTATAAATTAAATTTAGTTAAATAATCAAAACAAGTCTTTCGAAATAAAAAACGTTTTGGTTTTGTTTGAGAATTTGTGTATGTATATCTCTAGCTATGTATATAGACAAAAGTGTGAGCGCGATCAAATCTCCCATAAGTTAAGTGCTTAAAATTATGTATATAATACAGTTTTATACGGTGGCCTTATTTAAATAAGATAATCTAGTTATTTTGATGAATTTAACGTAATTTTTATTGTTCGTGTTGCTGTTAAACTTTTATTGTTACACATTGATTTTGTATAAATAAACAAAAGATTTCAATCAGGAAGCGTATACATAAGCGACGAACCTTATGGTTTTATGAATGACGAAAAACTGTACACAAAAATTAAATCTGGATTTATGTGTATATATGCTTTGAAATATTTTACAGGATTATGTATGGTTAATAAAATATAACAGTTAGTCTCTTATATACGCAAGGTCGTTTATTATTTTTAGATTAGAGCAGCGTATTTATGTATCATTATTATTATGTGTATTGTATTTATAATAGGCTGACGAAATAATCGATTGCCAATCTCCTAAAAAATCACTTTACACAAAGAGTTTTTCGTTTCTTTTAAATTAAACACAATGATCTTCAAAAAAAAAAAAAATGTATAAATTATATTGATGATCATAATCATAATGATCATGATGTATGTGTAGTGAATAATATATAGGATGATGATTTTTTTTTTTTTTTTTTGGAGTTAAATTAATAAAGAAGAAATATTTTAAGATGAAAATAAATAAAAGAAACTTTTTAAGAAAACAAAAAAAAATTGTAAAGTACATTAAAAAAATACGTTAAAACACCATCATTCTGTATTTATAATATAATACCTATATGTATACATACATTCAACCACCAAACCGAACTACTACAACAAACAATATATATACCTAGGCTGTATACACAAGAAAAGAGTTAAGATGAAGTAAAATAAAATTTAATAATATTTTTTTTTGTTCTTATTTTCATCTTCTTAAAATAAAAATAAAATTGGAAGATAATAAGTAACTTCTTTGCGTCATATTTACGTGCACATAACAGGTTGAGTCAAAAATATTGCAGTACATACAACATAAAAACGGCTTACGAATGCATTTAAGTATTATTTCAATATCACCTAGTTCACCTCGTTTTATTATTATTATTTTTTTTGTTGTTTCTATGGGTGTACTTAAATTTTCTTAATGTAATTTAAGGTGTCACGAAATTGTACATTGAATATCAACGAATTTTAATCTATAAAAAGAAATACGAAATTAAATGTAAGGTATAATATAAAATGAACAAGAGGTGGAAAAAAACAGTGTCCGACAATCATAAATTATGTTTGTATAGCAGCACAGTTAAAATTGTAACAAGTTAATGAAGTATAAATTATTGATATCCAATTTTAACAAAATTTAAATAAATTTCCATACGAAATTTCTCTGAATTAATTACAAATATTCTAATTTTTGGTCTATAAATCTGATTTTTTATTTTTATTTATTTATTACAATCTTATAGTCTCCTGGACTTATGAACAGTTTGATTCTGACTTAATTTATTAATTTATATTAATCGATGGCTTCTTCCCATTGGCGTTCCTTAGCGTAGGGTAAGTTGAAGTAAACCACATTTTTGTGGTGGATTTCAATACATGTTTCTGTATTGAAGTCTTGCTTCTTCACGTTTCTTCTTGACCTGTGCTGTGCATCGTAGTTTAGCATCCAGGATCAAGCAATTCCGCCTCAGCTTGAATCTATTTTTATTCACTTTATTGTGCTTACCGCTTGCTAACCAGAGAGTGAAATAATGATAAGTTTTGGTTAATATTTGTATACAATATTTTTACTTAAGAATTATATGTAACTGTACACTATTAATTTTATCGTCTCTTGCGTGATATGATTAACCCTGTTTATACTGAACATCTTTCGGGGCGACGAGCAGTGCTTGTTCGCATGACAGCTAGTATAAGATAAGATGTGTAGCCGCGTAATGAAAGTGTTCTTTGGTTGTGCTTTTTTCTTTCTCTATCAGACAAGAGATTTGCTCTTCTTAAGCCCGTGTGTCTGAAGTGCTTATTAACTCATTTCGCATCCTCTTTAAGTATGGTGCAATTCCGAAGATTTCTATGGTACTTTCTTATGCCAGTACGTTAACGTGGTCTCTTAATATTAAGTGCATACAGCTTTATCCAAAGATTTTATGTAACGTTTTAATATTTTGATTCGCAATCAAAATGAAAATTGTCACAGCAATTACAGGTCCCGAAACCTATTGATAGAGGTATCAACCATCGTAATCGGACCATTTTAGATTTTTGCCGCCCAAAAACTTGTGGGCTATAGCACAGTTGATTTTCAATAAAATTGAATTTTCTAAGAAATGTTTAGAAATAATCGAGCAATCAAAATGAAAATTGTCACAGCAATTACAGGTCCCCAAACCTATTGATAGAGGTATCAACCATCGTAATCGGGCCATTTTAGATTTTTGCCGCCCAAAAACTTGTGGGCCATTTTAGATTTTTGCCGCCCAAAAACTTGTGGGCTATAGCACAGTTGATTTTCAATAAAATTGAATTTGCTAAGAAAAGTTTAGAAATAATCGAGCAATCAAAATGAAAATGGTCACAGCAATTACAGGTCCCGATACCTATTGATAGAGGTATCAACCATCGTAATCGGACCATTTTAGATTTTTGCCGCCCAAAAACTTGTGGGCTGTAGCACAGTTGATTTTCAATAAAATTGAATTTTCTAAGAAATGTTTAGAAATAATCGAGCAATCAAAATGAAAATTGTCACAGCAATTACAGGTCCCGAAACCTATTGATAGAGGTATCAACCATCGTAATCGGGCCATTTTAGATTTTTGCCGCCCAAAAACTTGTGGGCTATAGCACCGTTATAAAATTGAATTTTCTAAGAAATGTTTAGAAATAATCGAGCAATCAAAATGAAAATTGCCACAGCAATTACAGGTCCCGAAGCCTATTGATAGAGGTCTCAACCATCGTAATCGGACCATTTTAGATTTTTGCCGCCCAAAAACATGTAGGCTATAGCACAGTTGATTTTCAATAAAATTGAATTTCCTAAGAAATGTTTAGAAATAATCGAGCAATCAAAATGAAAATTGTCACAGCAATTACAGGTCCCGATATCTATTGATAGAGGTCTCAACCATCGTAATCGGACCATTTTAGATTTTTGCCGCCCAAAAACTTGTGGGCTATAGCACAGTTGATTTTCAATAAAATTGAATTTTCTAAGAAATGTTTAGAAATAATCGAGCAATCAAAATGAAAATTGTCACAGCAATTACAGGTCCCGATATCTATTGATAGAGGTCTCAACCATCGTAATCGGACCATTTTAGATTTTTGCCGCCCAAAAACTTGTGGGCTATAGCACAGTTGATTTTCAATAAAATTGAATTTTCTAAGAAATGTTTAGAAATAATCGAGCAATCAAAATGAAAATTGTCACAGCAATTACAGGTCCCGATATCTATTAATAGAGGTCTAAACCAACGTAATCGGACCATTTTAGATTTTTGCCGCCCAAAAACATGTGGGCTATAGCACAGTTGATTTTCAATAAAATTGAATTTTCTAAGAAATGTTTAGAAATAATCGAGCAATCAAAATGAAAATTGTCACAGCAATTACAGGTCCCGATATCTATTGATAGAGGTCTCAACCATCGTAATCGGACCATTTTAGATTTTTGCCGCCCAAAAACATGTGGGCTATAGCACAGTTGATTTTCAATAAAATTGAATTTTGTAAGAAATGTATAGAAATAATCGAGCAATCAAAATGAAAATTGTCACAGCAATTACAGGTCCCGATATCTATTGATAGAGGTCTCAGCCATCGTAATCGGACCATTTTAGATTTTTGCCGGCCAAAAACATGTGGGCTATAGCACAGTTGATTTTCAATAAAATTGAATTTTCTAAGAAATGTTTAGAAATAATCGAGCAATCAAAATGAAAATTGTCACAGCAATTACAGGTCCCGATATCTATTGATAGAGGTCTCAACCATCGTAATCGGACCATTTTAGATTTTTGCCGCCCAAAAACATGTGGGCTATAGCACAGTTGATTTTCAATAAAATTGAATTTTCTAAGAAATGTTTAGAAATAATCGAGCAATCAAAATGAAAAATGTCACAGCAATTACAGGTCCCGAAACCTATTGATAGAGGTCTCAACCAACGTAATCGGACCATTTTAGATTTTTGCCGCCCAAAAACATGTAGGCTATAGCACAGTTGATTTTCAATAAAATTGAATTTCCTAAGAAATGTTTAGAAATAATCGAGCAATCAAAATGAAAATTGTCACAGCAATTACAGGTCCCGATATCTATTGATAGAGGTCTCAACCATCGTAATCGGACCATTTTAGATTTTTGCCGCCCAAAAACTTGTGGGCTATAGCACAGTTGATTTTCAATAAAATTGAATTTTCTAAGAAATGTTTAGAAATAATCGAGCAATCAAAATGAAAATTGTCACAGCAATTACAGGTCCCGATATCTATTGATAGAGGTCTCAACCATCGTAATCGGACCATTTTAGATTTTTGCCGCCCAAAAACTTGTGGGCTATAGCACAGTTGATTTTCAATAAAATTGAATTTTCTAAGAAATGTTTAGAAATAATCGAGCAATCAAAATGAAAATTGTCACAGCAATTACAGGTCCCGATATCTATTGATAGAGGTCTCAACCATCGTAATCGGACCATTTTAGATTTTTGCCGCCCAAAAACATGTGGGCTATAGCACAGTTGATTTTCAATAAAATTGAATTTTGTAAGAAATGTATAGAAATAATCGAGCAATCAAAATGAAAATTGTCACAGCAATTACAGGTCCCGATATCTATTGATAGAGGTCTCAGCCATCGTAATCGGACCATTTTAGATTTTTGCCGGCCAAAAACATGTGGGCTATAGCACAGTTGATTTTCAATAAAATTGAATTTTCTAAGAAATGTTTAGAAATAATCGAGCAATCAAAATGAAAATTGTCACAGCAATTACAGGTCCCGATATCTATTGATAGAGGTCTCAACCATCGTAATCGGACCATTTTAGATTTTTGCCGCCCAAAAACATGTGGGCTATAGTACAGTTGATTTTCAATAAAATTGAATTTTCTAAGAAATGTTTAGAAATAATCGAGCAATCAAAATGAAAATTGTCACAGCAATTACAGGTCCCGAAACCTATTGATAGAGGTCTCAACCAACGTAATCGGACCATTTTAGATTTTTGCCGCCCAAAAACATGTGGGCTATAGCACAGTTGATTTTCAATAAAATTGAATTTTCTAAGAAATGTTTAGAAATAATCGAGCAATCAAAATGAAAATTGTCACAGCAATTACAGGTCCCGATATCTATTGATAGAGGTCTCAACCATCGTAATCGGACCATTTTAGATTTTTGCCGCCCAAAAACATGTGGGCTATAGCACAGTTGATTTTCAATAAAATTGAATTTTCTAAGAAATGTTTAGAAATAATCGAGCAATCAAAATGAAAATTGTCACAGCAATTACAGGTCCCGATATCTATTGATAGAGGTCTCAACCATCGTAATCGGACCATTTTAGATTTTTGCCGCCCAAAAACATGTGGGCTATAGTACAGTTGATTTTCAATAAAATTGAATTTTCTAAGAAATGTTTAGAAATAATCGAGCAATCAAAATGAAAATTGTCACAGCAATTACAGGTCCCGATATCTATTGATAGAGGTCTCAGCCATCGTAATCGGACCATTTTAGATTTTTGCCGGCCAAAAACATGTGGGCTATAGCACAGTTGATTTTCAATAAAATTGAATTTTCTAAGAAATGTTTAGAAATAATCGAGCAATCAAAATGAAAATTGTCACAGCAATTACAGGTCCCGAAACCTATTGATAGAAGTATAAACTATCGTATTAGGACCATTTTAGATTTTGCCGCCCAAAAACTTGTGGGCTATAGCCCAGTTGATTTTCAATAAATTTGAATTTTCTAAGAAATGTTTAGAAATAATCGAGCAATCAAAATGAAAATTGTCACAGCAATTACAGGTCCCGAAACCTATTGATAGAGGTGCCAACCATCGTAATCGGACCATTTTAGATTTTTTCCGCCCAAAAACTTGTGGGCTATAGCCCAGTTGATTTTCAATAAAATTGAATTTCCTAAGAAATGTTTAGAAATAATCGAGCAATCAAAATGAAAATTGTCACAGCAATTACAGGTCCCGATACCTATTGACAGAGGTCTCAACCATCGTAATCGGACCGTTTTAGATTTTTTCCGCCCAAAAACTTGTGGGCTATAGCACAGTTGATTTTCAATAAACTTAAATTGTCTAAGATATGTTTAGAAATAATCGAGCAATCAAAATGAAAATTGTCACAGCAATTACAGGTCCCGAAACCTATTGTTAGAGGTATCAACCATCGTAATCGGACCATTCTAGATTTTTGCCGCCCAAAAACTTGTGGGCTATAGCACAGTTGATTTTCAATAAAATTGAATTTGCTAAGAAATGTTTAGAAATAATCGAGCAATCAAAATGAAAATTGTCACAGCAATTACAGGTCCCGATACCTATTGATAGAGGTATCAACCATCGTAATCGGACCATTTTAGATTTTTGCCGCCCAAAAACTTGTGGGCTGTAGCACATTTGATTTTCAATAAAATTGAATTTTCTAAGAAATGTTTAGAAATAATCGAGCAATCAAAATGAAAATTGTCACAGCAATTACAGGTCCCGAAACCTATTGATAGAGGTATCAACCATCGTAATCGGACCATTTTAGATTTTTGCCGCCCAAAAACTTGTGGGCTATAGCACAGTTATAAAATTGAATTTTCTAAGAAATGCTTAGAAATAATCGAGCAATCAAAATGAAAATTGCCACAGCAATTACAGGTCCCGAAACCTATTGATAGAGGTATCAATCATCGTAATCGGACCATTTTAGATTTTTGCCGCCCAAAAACATGTGGGCTATAGCACAGTTGATTTTCAATAAAATTGTATTATCTAAGAAATGTTTAGAAATAATCGAGCAATCAAAATGAAAATTGTCACAGCAATTACAGGTCCCGATACCTATTGATAGAGGTCTCAACCATCGTAATCGGACCATTTTAGATTTTTGCCGCCCAAAAACATGTGGGCTATAGCACAGTTGATTTTCAATAAAATTGAATTTCCTAAGAAATGTTTAGAAATAATCGAGCAATCAAAATGAAAATTGTCACAGCACTTACAGGTCCCGGAACCTATTGATAGAGGTATCAACCATCGTAATCGGGCCATTTTAGATTTTTGCCGCCCAAAAACTTGTGGGCTATAGCACAGTTATAAAATTTAATTTTCTAAGAAATGTTTAGAAATAATCGAGCAATCAAAATGAAAATTGCCACAGCAATTACAGGTCCCGATACCTATTGATAGAGGTCTCAACCATCGTAATCGGACCATTTTAGATTTTTGCCGCCCAAAAGCTTGTGGGCTATAGCACAGTTGATTTTCAATAAAATTGAATTTTCTAAGAAATGTTTAGAAATAATCGAGCAATCAAAATGAAAATTGTCACAGCAATTACAGGTCCCGATATCTATTGATAGAGGTCTCAACCATCGTAATCGGACCATTTTAGATTTTTGCCGCCCAAAAACATGTGGGCTATAGCACAGTTGATTTTCAATAAAATTGAATTTCCTAAGAAATGTTTAGAAATAATCGAGCAATCAAAATGAAAATTGTCACAGCAATTACAGGTCCGGAAACCTATTGATAGAGGTATCAACCATCGTAATCGGGCCATTTTAGATTTTTGCCGCCCAAAAACTTGTGGGCTATAGTACAGTTATAAAATTGAATTTTCTAAGAAATGTTTAGAAATAATCGAGCAATCAAAATGAAAATTGTCAAAGCAATTATAGGTCCCGAAACCTATTGATAGAAGTATAAACTATCGTATCAGGACTATTTTAGATTTTTGCCGCCCAAAAACTTGTGGGCCATAGCCCAGTTGATTTTCAATAAATTTGAATTTTCTAAGAAATGTTTAGAAATAATCGAGCAATCAAAATGAAAATTGTCACAGCAATTACAGGTCCCGAAACCTATTGATAGAGGTGCCAACCATCGTAATCGGACCAATTTAGATTTTTTCCGCCCAAAAACTTGTGGGCTATAGCACAGTTGATTTTCAATAAAATTGAATTTCCTAAGAAATGTTTAGAAATAATCGAGCAATCAAAATGAAAATTGTCACAGCAATTACAGGTCCCGATATCTATTGACAGAGGTCTCAACCATCGTAATCGGACCGTTTTAGATTTTTTCCGCCCAAAAACTTGTGGGATATAGCACAGTTGATTTTCAATAAAATTGAATTGTCTAAGAAATGTTTAGAAATAATCGAGCAATCAAAATGAAAATTGTCACAGCAATTACAGGTCCCGAAACCTATTGATAGAGGTATCAACCATCGTAATCGGACCATTCTAGATTTTTGCCGCCCAAAAACTTGTGGGCCATAGCCCAGTTGATTTTCAATAAATTTGAATTTTCTAAGAAATGTTTAGAAATAATCGAGCAATCAAAATGAAAATTGTCACAGCAATTACAGGTCCCGAAACCTATTGATAGAGGTATCAACCATCGTAATCGGACCATTTTAGATTTTTGCCGCCCAAAAACTTGTGGGCTGTAGCACATTTGATTTTCAATAAAATTGAATTTTCTAAGAAATGTTTAGAAATAATCGAGCAATCTAAATGAAAATTGTCACAGCAATTACAGGTCCCGAAACCTATTGATAGAGGTATCAACCATCGTAATCGGGCCATTTTAGATTTTTGCCGCCCAAAAACTTGTGGGCTATAGCACAGTTATAAAATTGAATTTTCTAAGAAATGCTTAGAAATAATCGAGCAATCAAAATGAAAATTGTCACAGCAATTACAGGTCCCGAAACCTATTGATAGAGGTCTCAACCATTGTAATCGGACCATTTTAGATTTTTGCCGCCCAAAAACATGTGGGCTATAGCACAGTTGATTTTCAATAAAATTGAATTTTCTAAGAAATGTTTAGAAATAATCGAGCAATCAAAATGAAAATTGTCACAGCAATTACAGGTCCCGAAACCTATTGATAGAGGTATCAACCATCGTAATCGGGCCATTTTAGATTTTTGCCGCCCAAAAACTTGTGGGCTATAGCACAGTTATAAAATTGAATTTTCTAAGAAATGTTTAGAAATAATCGAGCAATCAAAATGAAAATTGCCACAGCAATTACAGGTCCCGATACCTATTGATAGAGGTCTCAACCATCGTAATCGGACCATTTCAGATTTTTGCCGCCCAAAAGCTTGTGGGCTATAGCACAGTTGATTTTCAATAAAATTGAATTTTCTAAGAAATGTTTAGAAATAATCGAGCAATCAAAATGAAAATTGTCACAGCAATTACAGGTCCCGATATCTATTGATAGAGGTCTCAACCATCGTAATCGGACCATTTTAGATTTTTGCCGCCCAAAAACATGTGGGCTATAGCACAGTTGATTTTCAATAAAATTGAATTTTCTTAGAAATGTTTAGAAATAATCGAGCAATCAAAATGAAAATTGTCACAGCAATTACAGGTCCCGATATCTATTGATAGAGGTATCAACCAACGTAATCGGACCATTTTAGATTTTTGCCGCCCAAAAACATGTGGGCTATAGCACAGTTGATTTTCAATAAAATTGAATTTTCTAAGAAATGTTTAGAAATAATCGAGCAATCAAAATGAAAATTGTCACAGCAATTACAGGTCCCGATGTCTATTGATAGAGGTCTCAGCCATCGTAATCGGACCATTTTAGATTTTTGCCGCCCAAAAACATGTGGGCTATAGCACAGTTGATTTTCAATAAAATTGAATTTTCTAAGAAATGTTTAGAAATAATCGAGCAATCAAAATGAAAATTGTCACAGCAATTACAGGTCCCGATACCTATTGATAGAGGTCTCAACCATCGTAATCGGACCGTTTTAGATTTTTGCCGCCCAAAAACTTGTGGGCTATAGCACAGTAGATTTTCAATAAAATTGAATTTTCTAAGAAATGTTTAGAAATAATCGAGCAATCAAAATGAAATTTGTCACAGCAATTACAGGTCCCGAAACCTATTGATAGAGGTCTCAACCATCGTAATCGGACCATTCTAGATTTTTGCCGCCCAAAAACATGTGGGCTATAGCCCAGTTGATTTTCAATAAAATTGAATTTTGTAAGAAATGTTTAGAAATAATCGAGCAATCAAAATGAAAATTGTCGCAGCAATTACAGGTCCCGAAACCTATTGATAGAGGTATCAACCATCGTAATCGGACCATTTTAGATTTTTGCCGCCCAAAAACTTGTGGGCTATAGCACAGTTGATTTTCAATAAAATTGAATTTTCTAAGAAATGTTTAGAAATAATCGAGCAATCAAAATGAAAATTGTCACAGCAATTACAGGTCCCGATATCTATTGATAGAGGTCTCAACCATCGTAATCGGACCATTTTAGATTTTTGCCGCCCAAAAAAATGTGGGCTATAGCCCAGTTGATTTTCAATAAAATTGAATTTGCTAAGAAATGTTTAGAAATAATCGAGCAATCAAAATGAAAATTGTCACAGCAATTACAGGTCCCGATACCTATTGATAGAGGTATCAACCATCGTAATCGGACCATTTTAGATTTTTGCCGCCCAAAAACTTGTGGGCTGTAGCACATTTGATTTTCAATAAAATTGAATTTTCTAAGAAATGTTTAGAAATAATCGAGCAATCTAAATGAAAATTGTCACAGCAATTACAGGTCCCGAAACCTATTGATAGAGGTATCAACCATCGTAATCGGGCCATTTTAGATTTTTGCCGCCCAAAAACTTGTGGGCTATAGCACAGTTATAAAATTGAATTTTCTAAGAAATGCTTAGAAATAATCGAGCAATCAAAATGAAAATTGTCACAGCAATTACAGGTCCCGAAACCTATTGATAGAGGTCTCAACCATTGTAATCGGACCATTTTAGATTTTTGCCGGCCAAAAACATGTGGGCTATAGCACAGTTGATTTTCAATAAAATTGAATTTTCTAAGAAATGTTTAGAAATAATCGAGCAATCAAAATGAAAATTGTCACAGCAATTACAGGTCCCGAAACCTATTGATAGAGGTATCAACCATCGTAATCGGGCCATTTTAGATTTTTGCCGCCCAAAAACTTGTGGGCTATAGCACAGTTATAAAATTGAATTTTGTAAGAAATGTTTAGAAATAATCGAGCA
The DNA here is from genome assembly GCA_958295665.1 of Tipula vernalis. Classification (NCBI taxonomy): domain Eukaryota; kingdom Metazoa; phylum Arthropoda; class Insecta; order Diptera; family Tipulidae; genus Tipula; species Tipula vernalis. The sequence continues at coordinate 115,029,908 of OY282560.1, read as the reverse complement.
ATCAAAATGAAAATTGCCACAGCAATTACAGGTCCCGATACCTATTGATAGAGGTCTCAACCATCGTAATCGGACCATTTCAGATTTTTGCCGCCCAAAAGCTTGTGGGCTATAGCCCAGTTGATTTTCAATAAAATTGAATTTTCTAAGAAATGTTTAGAAATAATCGAGCAATCAAAATGAAAATTGTCACAGCAATTACAGGTCCCGATATCTATTGATAGAGGTCTCAACCATCGTAATCGGACCATTTTAGATTTTTGCCGCCCAAAAACATGTGGGCTATAGCACAGTTGATTTTCAATAAAATTGAATTTTCTTAGAAATGTTTAGAAATAATCGAGCAATCAAAATGAAAATTGTCACAGCAATTACAGGTCCCGATATCTATTGATAGAGGTATCAACCAACGTAATCGGACCATTTTAGATTTTTGCCGCCCAAAAACATGTGGGCTATAGCACAGTTGATTTTCAATAAAATTGAATTTTCTAAGAAATGTTTAGAAATAATCGAGCAATCAAAATGAAAATTGTCACAGCAATTACAGGTCCCGATGTCTATTGATAGAGGTCTCAGCCATCGTAATCGGACCATTTTAGATTTTTGCCGCCCAAAAACATGTGGGCTATAGCACAGTTGATTTTCAATAAAATTGAATTTTCTAAGAAATGTTTAGAAATAATCGAGCAATCAAAATGAAAATTGTCACAGCAATTACAGGTCCCGATACCTATTGATAGAGGTCTCAACCATCGTAATCGGACCGTTTTAGATTTTTGCCGCCCAAAAACTTGTGGGCTATAGCACAGTAGATTTTCAATAAAATTGAATTTTCTAAGAAATGTTTAGAAATAATCGAGCAATCAAAATGAAATTTGTCACAGCAATTACAGGTCCCGAAACCTATTGATAGAGGTCTCAACCATCGTAATCGGACCATTCTAGATTTTTGCCGCCCAAAAACATGTGGGCTATAGCCCAGTTGATTTTCAATAAAATTGAATTTTGTAAGAAATGTTTAGAAATAATCGAGCAATCAAAATGAAAATTGTCGCAGCAATTACAGGTCCCGAAACCTATTGATAGAGGTATCAACCATCGTAATCGGACCATTTTAGATTTTTGCCGCTTACAAACTTGTGTTACAAAATAAAATTGAATTTTCTAAGAAATGCTTAGAAATAATTGAGCAATCAAAATGAAAATTGCCACAGCAATTACAGGTCCCGAAACCTATTGATAGAGGTATCAACCATCGTAATCGGACCATTTTAGATTTTTGCCGCCCAAAAACATGTGGGCTATAGCACAGTTGATTTTCAATAAAATTGTATTATCTAAGAAATGTTTATAAATAATCGAGCAATCAAAATAAAAATTGTCACAGCAATTACAGGTCCCGATACCTATTGATAGAGGTCCCAACCATCGTGATCGGACCATTTTAGATTTTTGCCGCCCAAAAACTTGTGGGCTATAGCACAGTTATAAAATTGAATTTTCTAAGAAATGTTTAGAAATAATCGAGCAATCAAAATGAAAATTGTCACAGCAATTACAGGTCCCGAAACCTATTGATAGAGGTATCAACCATCGTAATCGGGCCATTTTAGATTTTTGCCGCCCAAAAACTTGTGGGCTATAGCACAGTTGATTTTCAATAAAATTGAATTTTCTAAGAAATGTTTAGAAATAATCGAGCAATCAAAATGAAAATTGTCACAGCAATTACAGGTCCCGATATCTATTGATAGAGGTCTCAACCATCGTAATCGGACCATTTTAGATTTGCCGCCCAAAAACATGTGGGCTATAGCACAGTTGATTTTCAATAAAATTGAATTTTCTAAGAAATGTTTATAAATAATCGAGCAATCAAAATGAAAATTGTCACAGCAATTACAGGTCCCGATACCTATTGATAGAGGTCTCAACCATCGTAATCGGACCGTTTTAGATTTTTGCCGCCCAAAAACTTGTGGGCTATAGCACAGTTGATTTTCAATAAAATTGAATTTTCTAAGAAATGTTTAGAAATAATCGAGCAATCAAAATGAAAATTGTCACAGCAATTACAGGTCCCGAAACCTATTGATAGAGGTATCAACCATCGTAATCGGACCATTTTAGATTTTTGCCGCTTACAAACTTGTGGGCTATAGCACAGTTGATTTTCAATAAAATTGAATTTGCTAAGAAATGTTTAGAAATAATCGAGCAATCAAAATGAAAATTGTCACAGCAATTACAGGTCCCGATACCTATTGATAGAGGTCTCAACCATGGTAATCGGACCATTTTAGATTTTTGCCGCCCAAAAACTTGTGGGCTATAGCACAGTTATAAAATTGAATTTTCTAAGAAATGCTTAGAAATAATCGAGCAATCAAAATGAAAATTGCCACAGCAATTACAGGTCCCGAAACCTATTGATAGAGGTATCAACCATCGTAATCGGACCATTTTAGATTTTTGCCGCCCAAAAACATGTGGGCTATAGCACAGTTGATTTTCAATAAAATTGTATTATCTAAGAAATGTTTATAAATAATCGAGCAATCAAAATGAAAATTGTCACAGCAATTACAGGTCCCGATACCTATTGATAGAGGTCTCAACCATCGTAATCGGACCATTTTAGATTTTTGCCGCCCAAAAACTTGTGGGCTATAGCACAGTTATAAAATTGAATTTTCTAAGAAATGTTTAGAAATAATCGAGCAATCAAAATGAAAATTGCCACAGCAATTACAGGTCCCGAAACCTATTGATAGAGGTATCAACCATCGTAATCGGGCCATTTTAGATTTTTGCCGCCCAAAAACTTGTGGGCTATAGCACAGTTGATTTTCAATAAAATTGAATTTTCTAAGAAATGTTTAGAAATAATCGAGCAATCAAAATGAAAATTGTCACAGCAATTACAGGTCCCGATATCTATTGATAGAGGTCTCAACCATCGTAATCGGACCATTTTAGATTTTGCCGCCCAAAAACATGTGGGCTATAGCCCAGTTGATTTTCAATAAAATTGAATTTTCTAAGAAATGTTTAGAAATAATCGAGCAATCAAAATGAAAATTGTCACAGCAATTACAGGTCCCGATACCTATTGATAGAGGTCTCAACCATCGTAATCGGACCATTTTAGATTTTTGCCGCCCAAAAACTTGTGGGCTATAGCACAGTTGATTTTCAATAAAATTGAATTTTCTAAGAAATGTTTAGAAATAATCGAGCAATCAAAATGAAAATTGTCACAGCAATTACAGGTCCCGAAACCTATTGATAGAGGTATCAACCATCGTAATCGGACCATTTTAGATTTTTGCCGCCCAAAAACTTGTGGGCTATAGCACAGTTATAAAATTGAATTTTCTAAGAAATGTTTAGAAATAATCGAGCAATCAAAATGAAAATTGCCACAGCAATTACAGGTCCCGAAACCTATTGATAGAGGTATCAACCATCGTAATCGGGCCATTTTAGATTTTTGCCGCCCAAAAACTTGTGGGCTATAGCACAGTTGATTTTTAATAAAATTGAATTTGCTAAGAAATGTTTAGAAATAATCGAGCAATCAAAATGAAAATTGTCACAGCAATTACAGGTCCCGATACCTATTGATAGAGGTCTCAACCATCGTAATCGGACCATTTTAGATTTTTGCCGCCCAAAAACTTGTGGGCTATAGCACAGTTATAAAATTGAATTTTCTAAGAAATGTTTAGAAATAATCGAGCAATCAAAATGAAAATTGCCACAGCAATTACAGGTCCCGAAACCTATTGATAGAGGTATCAACCATCGTAATCGGACCATTTTAGATTTTTGCCGCCCAAAAACTTGTGGGCTATAGCACAGTTGATTTTCAATAAAATTGAATTTCGTAAATCGGACCATTTTAGATTTTTGCCGCCCACAAACTTGTGGGCTATAGCACAGTTGATTTTCAATAAAATTGAATTTGCTAAGAAATGTTTAGAAATAATCGAGCAATCAAAATGAAAATTGTCACAGCAATTACAGGTCCCGATACCTATTGATAGAGGTCTCAACCATGGTAATCGGACCATTTTAGATTTTTGCCGCCCAAAAACTTGTGGGCTATAGCACAGTTCAAGTCAGGTCCCGAAACCTATTGATAGAGGTATCAACCATCGTAATCGGACCATTTTAGATTTTTGCCGCCCAAAAACTTGTGGGCTATAGCACAGTTGATTTTCAATAAAATTGAATTTTCTAAGAAATGTTTAGAAATAATCGAGCAATCAAAATGAAAATTGTCACAGCAATTACAGGTCCCGATATCTATTGATAGAGGTCTCAACCATCGTAATCGGACCATTTTAGATTTGCCGCCCAAAAACATGTGGGCTATAGCACAGTTGATTTTCAATAAAATTGAATTTTCTAAGAAATGTTTAGAAATAATCGAGCAATCAAAATGAAAATTGTCACAGCAATTACAGGTCCCGATACCTATTGATAGAGGTCTCAACCATCGTAATCGGACCGTTTTAGATTTTTGCCGCCCAAAAACTTGTGGGCTATAGCACAGTTGATTTTCAATAAAATTGAATTTTCTAAGAAATGTTTAGAAATAATCGAGCAATCAAAATGAAAATTGTCACAGCAATTACAGGTCCCGAAACCTATTGATAGAGGTATCAACCATCGTAATCGGGCCATTTTAGATTTTTGCCGCCCAAAAACTTGTGGGCTATAGCACAGTTATAAAATTGAATTTTCTAAGAAATGTTTAGAAATAATCGAGCAATCAAAATGAAAATTGTCACAGCAATTACAGGTCCCGAAACCTATTGATAGAGGTATCAACCATCGTAATCGGGCCATTTTAGATTTTTGCCGCCCAAAAACTTGTGGGCTATAGCACAGTTGATTTTCAATAAAATTGAATTTTCTAAGAAATGTTTAGAAATAATCGAGCAATCAAAATGAAAATTGTCACAGCAATTACAGGTCCCGATATCTATTGATAGAGGTCTCAACCATCGTAATCGGACCATTTTAGATTGGCCGCCCAAAAACATGTGGGCTATAGCACAGTTGATTTTCAATAAAATTGAATTTTCTAAGAAATGTTTAGAAATAATCGAGCAATCAAAATGAAAATTGTCACAGCAATTACAGGTCCCGATACCTATTGATAGAGGTCTCAACCATCGTAATCGGACCGTTTTAGATTTTTGCCGCCCAAAAACTTGTGGGCTATAGCACAGTTGATTTTCAATAAAATTGAATTTTCTAAGAAATGTTTAGAAATAATCGAGCAATCAAAATGAAAATTGTCACAGCAATTACAGGTCCCGAAACCTATTGATAGAGGTATCAACCATCGTAATCGGACCATTTTAGATTTTTGCCGCTTACAAACTTGTGGGCTATAGCACAGTTGATTTTCAATAAAATTGAATTTGCTAAGAAATGTTTAGAAATAATCGAGCAATCAAAATGAAAATTGTCACAGCAATTACAGGTCCCGATACCTATTGATAGAGGTCTCAACCATGGTAATCGGACCATTTTAGATTTTTGCCGCCCAAAAACTTGTGGGCTATAGCACAGTTATAAAATTGAATTTTCTAAGAAATGCTTAGAAATAATCGAGCAATCAAAATGAAAATTGCCACAGCAATTACAGGTCCCGAAACCTATTGATAGAGGTATCAACCATCGTAATCGGACCATTTTAGATTTTTGCCGCCCAAAAACATGTGGGCTATAGCACAGTTGATTTTCAATAAAATTGTATTATCTAAGAAATGTTTATAAATAATCGAGCAATCAAAATGAAAATTGTCACAGCAATTACAGGTCCCGATACCTATTGATAGAGGTCTCAACCATCGTAATCGGACCATTTTAGATTTTTGCCGCCCAAAAACTTGTGGGCTATAGCACAGTTATAAAATTGAATTTTCTAAGAAATGTTTAGAAATAATCGAGCAATCAAAATGAAAATTGCCACAGCAATTACAGGTCCCGAAACCTATTGATAGAGGTATCAACCATCGTAATCGGGCCATTTTAGATTTTTGCCGCCCAAAAACTTGTGGGCTATAGCACAGTTGATTTTCAATAAAATTGAATTTTCTAAGAAATGTTTAGAAATAATCGAGCAATCAAAATGAAAATTGTCACAGCAATTACAGGTCCCGATATCTATTGATAGAGGTCTCAACCATCGTAATCGGACCATTTTAGATTTTGCCGCCCAAAAACATGTGGGCTATAGCCCAGTTGATTTTCAATAAAATTGAATTTTCTAAGAAATGTTTAGAAATAATCGAGCAATCAAAATGAAAATTGTCACAGCAATTACAGGTCCCGATACCTATTGATAGAGGTCTCAACCATCGTAATCGGACCGTTTTAGATTTTTGCCGCCCAAAAACTTGTGGGCTATAGCACAGTTGATTTTCAATAAAATTGAATTTTCTAAGAAATGTTTAGAAATAATCGAGCAATCAAAATGAAAATTGTCACAGCAATTACAGGTCCCGAAACCTATTGATAGAGGTATCAACCATCGTAATCGGACCATTTTAGATTTTTGCCGCCCACAAACTTGTGGGCTATAGCACAGTTGATTTTCAATAAAATTGAATTTGCTAAGAAATGTTTAGAAATAATCGAGCAATCAAAATGAAAATTGTCACAGCAATTACAGGTCCCGATACCTATTGATAGAGGTCTCAACCATGGTAATCGGACCATTTTAGATTTTTGCCGCCCAAAAACTTGTGGGCTATAGCACAGTTATAAAATTGAATTTTCTAAGAAATGCTTAGAAATAATCGAGCAATCAAAATGAAAATTGCCACAGCAATTACAGGTCCCGAAACCTATTGATAGAGGTATCAACCATCGTAATCGGACCATTTTAGATTTTTGCCGCCCAAAAACATGTGGGCTATAGCACAGTTGATTTTCAATAAAATTGTATTATCTAAGAAATGTTTATAAATAATCGAGCAATCAAAATGAAAATTGTCACAGCAATTACAGGTCCCGATACCTATTGATAGAGGTCTCAACCATCGTGATCGGACCATTTTATATTTTTGCCGCCCAAAAACTTGTGGGCTATAGCACAGTTATAAAATTGAATTTTCTAAGAAATGTTTAGAAATAATCGAGCAATCAAAATGAAAATTGCCACAGCAATTACAGGTCCCGAAACCTATTGATAGAGGTATCAACCATCGTAATCGGACCATTTTAGATTTTTGCCGCCCAAAAACTTGTGGGCTATAGCACAGTTGATTTTCAATAAAATTGAATTTTCTAAGAAATGTTTAGAAATAATCGAGCAATCAAAATGAAAATTGTCACAGCAATTACAGGTCCCGATATCTATTGATAGAGGTCTCAACCATCGTAATCGGACCATTTTAGATTTTGCCGCCCAAAAACATGTGGGCTATAGCCCAGTTGATTTTCAATAAAATTGAATTTTCTAAGAAATGTTTAGAAATAATCGAGCAATCAAAATGAAAATTGTCACAGCAATTACAGGTCCCGATACCTATTGATAGAGGTTTCAACCATCGTAATCGGACCGTTTTAGATTTTGCCGCCCAAAAACTTGTGGGCTATAGCACAGTTGATTTTCAATAAAATTGAATTTTCTAAGAAATGTTTAGAAATAATCGAGCAATCAAAATGAAAATTGTCACAGCAATTACAGGTCCCGAAACCTATTGATAGAGGTATCAACCATCGTAATCGGACCATTTTAGATTTTTGCCGCCCACAAACTTGTGGGCTATAGCACAGTTATAAAATTGAATTTTCTAAGAAATGCTTAGAAATAATCGAGCAATCAAAATGAAAATTGCCACAGCAATTACAGGTCCCGAAACCTATTGATAGAGGTATCAACCATCGTAATCGGACCATTTTAGATTTTTGCCGCCCAAAAACATGTGGGCTATAGCACAGTTGATTTTCAATAAAATTGTATTATCTAAGAAATGTTTATAAATAATCGAGCAATCAAAATGAAAATTGTCACAGCAATTACAGGTCCCGATACCTATTGATAGAGGTCTCAACCATCGTAATCGGACCATTTCAGATTTTTGCCGCCCAAAAGCTTGTGGGCTATAGCACAGTTGATTTTCAATAAAATTGAATTTTCTAAGAAATGTTTAGAAATAATCGAGCAATCAAAATGAAAATTGTCACAGCAATTACAGGTCCCGATATCTATTGATAGAGGTCTCAACCATCGTAATCGGACCATTTTAGATTTTTGCCGCCCAAAAACATGTGGGCTATAGCACAGTTGATTTTCAATAAAATTGAATTTTCTAAGAAATGTTTAGAAATAATCGAGCAATCAAAATGAAAATTGTCACAGCAATTACAGGTCCCGATATCTATTGATAGAGGTATTAACCAACGTAATCGGAACATTTTAGATTTTTGCCGCCCAAAAACATGTGGGCTATAGCACAGTTGATTTTCAATAAAATTGAATTTTCTAAGAAATGTTTAGAAATAATCGAGCAATCAAAATGAAAATTGTCACAGCAATTACAGGTCCCGATGTCTATTGATAGAGGTCTCAGCCATCGTAATCGGACCATTTTAGATTTTTGCCGCCCAAAAACATGTGGGCTATAGCACAGTTGATTTTCAATAAAATTGAATTTTCTAAGAAATGTTTAGAAATAATCGAGCAATCAAAATGAAAATTGTCACAGCAATTACAGGTCCCGAAACCTATTGATAGAGGTATCAACCATCGTAATCGGGCCATTTTAGATTTTTGCCGCCCAAAAACTTGTGGGCTATAGCACAGTTGATTTTCAATAAAATTGAATTTTCTAAGAAATGTTTATAAATAATCGAGCAATCAAAATGAAAATTTCCACAGCAATTACAGGTCCCGATACCTATTGATAGAGGTCTCAACCATCGTAATTGGACCATTTTAGATTTTTGCCGCCCAAAAACATGTGGGCTATAGCACAGTTGATTTTCAATAAAATTGAATTTTCTAAGAAATGTTTAGAAATAATCGAGCAATCAAAATGAAAATTGTCACAGCAATTACAGGTCCCGATATCTATTGATAGAGGTCTCAACCATCGTAATCGGACCATTTTAGATTTTTGCCGCCCAAAAACATGTGGGCTATAGCCCAGTTGATTTTCAATAAAATTGAATTTTCTAAGAAATGTTTAGAAATAATCGAGCAATCAAAATGAAAATTGTCACAGCAATTACAGGTCCCGATACCTATTGATAGAGGTCTCAACCATCGTAATCGGACCGTTTTAGATTTTTGCCGCCCAAAAACTTGTGGGCTATAGCACAGTTGATTTTCAATAAAATTGAATTTTCTCAGAAATGTTTAGAAATAATCGAGCAATCAAAATGAAAATTGTCACAGCAATTACAGGTCCCGAAACCTATTAATAAAGGTATCAACCATCGTAATCGGACCATTTTAGATTTTTGCCGCCCACAAACTTGTGGGCTATAGCACAGTTGATTTTTAATAAAATTGAATTTGCTAAGAAATGTTTAGAAATAATCGAGCAATCAAAATGAAAATTGTCACAGCAATTACAGGTCCCGATACCTATTGATAGAGGTCTCAACCATCGTAATCGGACCATTTTAGATTTTTGCCGCCCACAAACTTGTGGGCTATAGCACAGTTGATTTTTAATAAAATTGAATTTGCTAAGAAATGTTTAGAAATAATCGAGCAATCAAAATGAAAATTGTCACAGCAATTACAGGTCCCGAAACCTATTAATAGAGGTATCAACCATCGTAATCGGACCATTTTAGATTTTTGCCGCCCACAAACTTGTGGGCTATAGCACAGTTGATTTTTAATAAAATTGAATTTTCTAAGAAATGCTTAGAAATAATCGAGCAATCAAAATGAAAATTGCCACAGCAATTACAGGTCCCGAAACCTATTGATAGAGGTATCAACCATCGTAATCGGACCATTTTAGATTTTTGCCGCCCAAAAACATGTGGGCTATAGCACAGTTGATTTTCAATAAAATTGTATTATCTAAGAAATGTTTATAAATAATCGAGCAATCAAAATGAAAATTGTCACAGCAATTACAGGTCCCGATACCTATTGATAGAGGTCTCAACCATCGTGATCGGACCATTTTAGATTTTTGCCGCCCAAAAACTTGTGGGCTATAGCACAGTTATAAAATTGAATTTTCTAAGAAATGTTTAGAAATAATCGAGCAATCAAAATGAAAATTGTCACAGCAATTACAGGTCCCGAAACCTATTGATAGAGGTATCAACCATCGTAATCGGACCATTTTAGATTTTTGCCGCTTACAAACTTGTGGGCTATAGCACAGTTGATTTTCAATAAAATTGAATTTGCTAAGAAATGTTTAGAAATAATCGAGCAATCAAAATGAAAATTGTCACAGCAATTACAGGTCCCGAAACCTATTGATAGAAGAATCAACCATCGTATCAGGACCATTCTAGATTTTTGCCGCCCAAAAACTTGTGGGCTATAGCACAGTTGATTTTCAATAAAATTGAATTTTCTAAGAAATGTTTAGAAATAATCGAGCAATCAAAATGAAAATTGTCACAGCAATTACAGGTCCCGAAACCTATTGATAGAGGTATCAACCATCGTAATCGGACCATTTTAGATTTTTGCCGCCCACAAACTTGTGGGCTATAGCACAGTTATAAAATTGAATTTTCTAAGAAATGCTTAGAAATAATCGAGCAATCAAAATGAAAATTGCCACAGCAATTACAGGTCCCGAAACCTATTGATAGAGGTATCAACCATCGTAATCGGACCATTTTAGATTTTTGCCGCCCAAAAACATGTGGGCTATAGCACAGTTGATTTTCAATAAAATTGTATTATCTAAGAAATGTTTATAAATAATCGAGCAATCAAAATGAAAATTGTCACAGCAATTACAGGTCCTGATACCTATTGATAGAGGTCTCAACCATCGTAATCGGACCATTTCAGATTTTTGCCGCCCAAAAGCTTGTGGGCTATAGCACAGTTGATTTTCAATAAAATTGAATTTTCTAAGAAATGTTTAGAAATAATCGAGCAATCAAAATGAAAATTGTCACAGCAATTACAGGTCCCGATATCTATTGATAGAGGTCTCAACCATCGTAATCGGACCATTTTAGATTTTTGCCGCCCAAAAACATGTGGGCTATAGCACAGTTGATTTTCAATAAAATTGAATTTTCTAAGAAATGTTTAGAAATAATCGAGCAATCAAAATGAAAATTGTCACAGCAATTACAGGTCCCGATATCTATTGATAGAGGTATTAACCAACGTAATCGGAACATTTTAGATTTTTGCCGCCCAAAAACATGTGGGCTATAGCACAGTTGATTTTCAATAAAATTGAATTTTCTAAGAAATGTTTAGAAATAATCGAGCAATCAAAATGAAAATTGTCACAGCAATTACAGGTCCCGATGTCTATTGATAGAGGTCTCAGCCATCGTAATCGGACCATTTTAGATTTTTGCCGCCCAAAAACATGTGGGCTATAGCACAGTTGATTTTCAATAAAATTGAATTTTCTAAGAAATGTTTAGAAATAATCGAGCAATCAAAATGAAAATTGTCACAGCAATTACAGGTCCCGAAACCTATTGATAGAGGTATCAACCATCGTAATCGGGCCATTTTAGATTTTTGCCGCCCAAAAACTTGTGGGCTATAGCACAGTTGATTTTCAATAAAATTGAATTTTCTAAGAAATGTTTATAAATAATCGAGCAATCAAAATGAAAATTTCCACAGCAATTACAGGTCCCGATACCTATTGATAGAGGTCTCAACCATCGTAATTGGACCATTTTAGATTTTTGCCGCCCAAAAACATGTGGGCTATAGCACAGTTGATTTTCAATAAAATTGAATTTTCTAAGAAATGTTTAGAAATAATCGAGCAATCAAAATGAAAATTGTCACAGCAATTACAGGTCCCGATATCTATTGATAGAGGTCTCAACCATCGTAATCGGACCATTTTAGATTTTTGCCGCCCAAAAACATGTGGGCTATAGCCCAGTTGATTTTCAATAAAATTGAATTTTCTAAGAAATGTTTAGAAATAATCGAGCAATCAAAATGAAAATTGTCACAGCAATTACAGGTCCCGATACCTATTGATAGAGGTCTCAACCATCGTAATCGGACCGTTTTAGATTTTTGCCGCCCAAAAACTTGTGGGCTATAGCACAGTTGATTTTCAATAAAATTGAATTTTCTCAGAAATGTTTAGAAATAATCGAGCAATCAAAATGAAAATTGTCACAGCAATTACAGGTCCCGAAACCTATTAATAAAGGTATCAACCATCGTAATCGGACCATTTTAGATTTTTGCCGCCCACAAACTTGTGGGCTATAGCACAGTTGATTTTTAATAAAATTGAATTTGCTAAGAAATGTTTAGAAATAATCGAGCAATCAAAATGAAAATTGTCACAGCAATTACAGGTCCCGATACCTATTGATAGAGGTCTCAACCATCGTAATCGGACCATTTTAGATTTTTGCCGCCCACAAACTTGTGGGCTATAGCACAGTTGATTTTTAATAAAATTGAATTTGCTAAGAAATGTTTAGAAATAATCGAGCAATCAAAATGAAAATTGTCACAGCAATTACAGGTCCCGAAACCTATTAATAGAGGTATCAACCATCGTAATCGGACCATTTTAGATTTTTGCCGCCCACAAACTTGTGGGCTATAGCACAGTTGATTTTTAATAAAATTGAATTTTCTAAGAAATGCTTAGAAATAATCGAGCAATCAAAATGAAAATTGCCACAGCAATTACAGGTCCCGAAACCTATTGATAGAGGTATCAACCATCGTAATCGGACCATTTTAGATTTTTGCCGCCCAAAAACATGTGGGCTATAGCACAGTTGATTTTCAATAAAATTGTATTATCTAAGAAATGTTTATAAATAATCGAGCAATCAAAATGAAAATTGTCACAGCAATTACAGGTCCCGAAACCTATTGATAGAGATCTCAACCATCGTGATCGGACCATTTTAGATTTTTGCCGCCCAAAAACATGTGGGCTATAGCACAGTTGATTTTCAATAAAATTGAATTTCCTAAGAAATGTTTAGAAATAATCGAGCAATCAAAATGAAAATTGTCACAGCAATTACAGGTCCCGATACCTATTGATAGAGGTCTCAACCATCGTAATCGGACCGTTTTAGATTTTTGCCGCCCAAAAACTTGTGAGCTATAGCACAGTTGATTTTCAATAAAATTGAATTTTCTAAGAAATGTTTAGAAATAATCGAGCAATCAAAATGAAAATTGTCGTAGCAATTACAGGTCCCGAAACCTATTGATAGAGGTATCAACCATCGTAATCGGACCATTTTAGATTTTTGCCGCCCAAAAACTTGTGGGCTATAGCACAGTTGATTTTCAATAAAATTGAATATTCTAAGAAATGTTTAGAAATAATCGAGCAATCAAAATGAAAATTGTCACAGCAATTACAGGTCCCGATATCTATTGATAGAGGTCTCAACCATCGTAATCGGACCATTTTAGATTTTTGCCGCCCAAAAACATGTGGGCTATAGCACAGTTGATTTTCAATAAAATTGAATTTTCTAAGAAATGTTTAGAAATAATCGAGCAATCAAAATGAAAATTGCCACAGCAATTACATGTCCCGATACCTATTGATAGAGGTCTCAACCATCGTAATCGGACCGTTTTAGATTTTTGCCGCCCAAAAACTTGTGGGCTATAGCACAGTTGATTTTCAATAAAATTGAATTTTCTAAGAAATGTTTAGAAATAATCGAGCAATCAAAATGAAAATTGTCACAGCAATTACAGGTCCCGAAACCTATTGATAGAGGTATCAACCATCGTAATCGGGCCATTTTAGATTTTTGCCGCCCAAAAACTTGTGGGCTATAGCACAGTTATAAAATTGAATTTTCTAAGAAATGTTTAGAAATAATCGAGCAATCAAAATGAAAATTGTCACAGCAATTACAGGTCCCGAAACCTATTGATAGAGGTATCAACCATCGTAATCGGGCCATTTTAGATTTTTGCCGCCCAAAAACTTGTGGGCTATAGCACAGTTGATTTTCAATAAAATTGAATTTTCTAAGAAATGTTTAGAAATAATCGAGCAATCAAAATGAAAATTGCCACAGCAATTACAGGTCCCGATACCTATTGATAGAGGTCTCAACCATTGTAATCGGACCATTTTAGATTTTTGCCGCCCAAAAACATGTGGGCTATAGCACAGTTGATTTTCAATAAAATTGAATTTTCTAAGAAATGTTTAGAAATAATCGAGCAATCAAAATGAAAATTGTCACAGCAATTACAGGTCCCGATATCTATTGATAGAGGTCTCAACCATCGTAATCGGACCATTTTAGATTTTTGCCGCCCAAAAACATGTGGGCTATAGCACAGTTGATTTTCAATAAAATTGAATTTCCTAAGAAATGTTTAGAAATAATCGAGCAATCAAAATGAAAATTGTCACAGCAATTACAGGTCCCGATACCTATTGATAGAGGTCTCAACCATCGTAATCGGACCGTTTTAGATTTTTGCCGCCCAAAAACTTGTGGGCTATAGCACAGTTGATTTTCAATAAAATTGAATTTTCTAAGAAATGTTTAGAAATAATCAAGCAACCAAAATGAAAATTGTCACAGCAATTACAGGTCCCGAAACCTATTGATAGAGGTATCAACCATCGTAATCGGACCATTTTAGATTTTTGCCGCCCACAAACTTGTGGGCTATAGCACAGTTGATTTTCAATAAAATTGAATTTGCTAAGAAATGTTTAGAAATAATCGAGCAATCAAAATGAAAATTGTCACAGCAATTACAGGTCCCGATACCTATTGATAGAGGTATCAACCATCGTAATCGGACCATTTTAGATTTTTGCCGCCCAAAAACTTGTGGGCTATAGCACAGTTATAAAATTGAATTTTCTAAGAAATGCTTAGAAATAGTCGAGCAATCAAAATGAAAATTGCCACAGCAATTACAGGTCCCGAAACCTATTGATAGAGGTATCAACCATCGTAATCGGACCATTTTAGATTTTTGCCGCCCAAAAACATGTGGGCTATAGCACAGTTGATTTTCAATAAAATTGTATTATCTAAGAAATGTTTATAAATAATCGAGCAATCAAAATGAAAATTGTCACAGCAATTACAGGTCCCGATACCTATTGATAGAGGTCTCAACCATCGTGATCGGACCATTTTAGATTTTTGCCGCCCAAAAACATGTGGGCTATAGCACAGTTGATTTTCAATAAAATTGAATTTCCTAAGAAATGTTTAGAAATAATCGAGCAATCAAAATGAAAATTGCCACAGCAATTACAGGTCCCGAAACCTATTGATAGAGGTATCAACCATCTTAATCGGACCATTTTAGATTTTTGCCGCCCAAAAACATGTGTGCTATAGCACAGTTGATTTTCAATAAAATTGTATTATCTAAGAAATATTTATAAATAATCGAGCAATCAAAATGAAAATTGCCACAGCAATTACAGGTCCCGATACCTATTGATAGAGGTCTCAACCATCGTAATCGGACCATTTTAGATTTTTGCCGCCCAAAAACTTGTGGGCTATAGCACAGTTGATTTTCAATAAAATTGAATTTTCTAAGAAATGTTTAGAAATAATCGAGCAATCAAAATGAAAATTGTCACAGCAATTACAGGTCCCGATATCTATTTATAGAGGTCTCAACCATCGTAATCGGACCATTTTAGATTTTTGCCGCCCAAAAACATGTGGGCTATAGCCCAGTTGATTTTCAATAAAATTGAATTTTGTAAGAAATGTTTAGAAATAATCGAGCAATCAAAATGAAAATTGTCACAGCAATTACAGGTCCCGATACCTATTGATAGAGGTATCAACCATCGTAATCGGACCGTTTTAGATTTTTGCCGCCCAAAAACTTGTGGGCTATAGCACAGTTGATTTTCAATAAAATTGAATTTTCTAAGAAATGTTTAGAAATAATCGAGCAATCAAAATGAAAATTGTCACAGCAATTACAGGTCCCGAAACCTATTGATAGAGGTATCAACCATCGTAATCGGACCATTTTAGATTTTTGCCGCCCAAAAACTTGTGGGCTATAGCACAGTTGATTTTCAATAAAATTGAATTTGCTAAGAAATGTTTAGAAATAATCGAGCAATCAAAATGAAAATTGTCACAGCAATTACAGGTCCCGATACCTATTGATAGAGGTCTCAACCATGGTAATCGGACCATTTTAGATTTTTGCCGCCCAAAAACTTGTGGGCTGTAGCACAGTTGATTTTCAATAAAATTGAATTTTCTAAGAAATGTTTAGAAATAATCGAGCAATCAAAATGAAAATTGTCACAGCAATTACAGGTCTCGAAACCTATTGATAGAGGTATCAACCATCGTAATCGGACCATTTTAGATTTTTGCCGCCCAAAAACTTGTGGGCTATAGCACAGTTCATTTTCAATAAAATTGAATTTTCTAAGAAATGTTTAGAAATAATCGAGCAATCAAAATCAAAATTGTCACAGCAATTACAGGTCCCGAAACCTATTGATAGAGGTATCAACCATTGTAATCGGACCATTTTAGATTTTTGCCGCCCAAAAACTTGTGGGCTACAGCACAGTTGATTTTCAATAAAATTGAATTTTCTAAGAAATGTTAAGAAATAATCGAGCAATCAAAATGAAAATTGTCACAGCAATTACAGGTCCCGATATCTATTGATAGAGGTCTCAACCATTGTAATCGGACCATTTTAGATTTTTGCCGCCCAAAAACTTGTGGGCTATAGCACAGTTGATTTTCAATAAAATTGAATTTTCTAAGAAATGTTTAGAAATAATCGAGCAATCAAAATGAAAATTGTCACAGCAATTACAGGTCCCGAAACCTATTGATAGAGGTATCAACCATCGTAATCGGACCATTTTAGATTTTTGCCGCCCAAAAACTTGTGGGCTATAGCACAGTTGATTTTCAATAAAATTGTATAATCTAAGAAATGTTTAGAAATAATCGAGCAATCAAAATGAAAATTGTCACAGCAATTACAGGTCCCGATAGCTATTGATAGAGGTCTCAACCATCGTAATCGGACCATTTTAGATTTTTGCCGCCCAAAAACATGTGGGCTATAGCACAGTTGATATAAAATTGAATTTCCAAGAAATGTTTAGAAATAATCGAGCAATCAAAATGAAAATTGTCACAGCAATTACAGGTCCCGAAACCTATTGATAGAGGTATCAACCATCGTAATCGGACCATTTTAGATTTTTGCCGCCCAAAAACTTGTGGGCTATAGCACAGTTATAAAATTGAATTTTCTAAGAAATGTTTAGAAATAATCGAGCAATCAAAATGAAAATTGCCACAGCAATTACAGGTCCCGATACCTATTGATAAAGGTCTCAACCATCGTAATCGGACCATTTTAGATTTTTGCCGCCCAAAAACTTGTGGGCTATAGCACAGTTGATTTTCAATAAAATTGAATTTTCTTAGAAATATTTAGAAATAATCGAGCAATCAAAATGAAAATTGTCACAGCAATTACAGGTCCCGAAACCTATTGATAGAGGTATCAACCATCGTAATCGGACCATTTCAGATTTTTGCCGCCCAAAAACTTGTGGGCTATATAGCACAGTTGATTTTCAATAAAATTGAATTTTCTAAGAAATGTTTAGAAATAATCGAGCAATCAAAATGAAAATTGTCACAGCAATTACAGGTCCCGAAACCTATTGATAGAGGTCTCAACCATCGTAATCGGACCATTTTAGATTTTTGCCGCCCAAAAACTTGTGGGCTATAGCACAGTTATAAAATTGAATTTTCTAAGAAATGTTTAGAAATAATCGAGCAATCAAAATGAAAATTGCCACAGCAATTACAGGTCCCGAAACCTATTGATAGAGGTATCAACCATCGTAATCGGACCATTTTAGATTTTTGCCGCCCAAAAACATGTGGGCTATAGCCCAGTTGATTTTCAATAAAATTGAATTTTCTAAGAAATGTTTAGAAATAATCGAGCAATCAAAATGAAAATTGTCACAGCAATTACAGGTCCCGATATCTATTTATAGAGGTCTCAACCATCGTAATCGGACCATTTTAGATTTTTGCCGCCCAAAAACATGTGGGCTATAGCCCAGTTGATTTTCAATAAAATTGAATTTTGTAAGAAATGTTTAGAAATAATCGAGCAATCAAAATGAAAATTGTCACAGCAATTACAGGTCCCGATACCTATTGATAGAGGTATCAACCATCGTAATCGGACCGTTTTAGATTTTTGCCGCCCAAAAACTTGTGGGCTATAGCACAGTTGATTTTCAATAAAATTGAATTTTCTAAGAAATGTTTAGAAATAATCGAGCAATCAAAATGAAAATTGTCACAGCAATTACAGGTCCCGAAACCTATTGATAGAGGTATCAACCATCGTAATCGGACCATTTTAGATTTTTGCCGCCCAAAAACTTGTGGGCTATAGCACAGTTGATTTTCAATAAAATTGAATTTGCTAAGAAATGTTTAGAAATAATCGAGCAATCAAAATGAAAATTGTCACAGCAATTACAGGTCCCGATACCTATTGATAGAGGTCTCAACCATGGTAATCGGACCATTTTAGATTTTTGCCGCCCAAAAACTTGTGGGCTGTAGCACAGTTGATTTTCAATAAAATTGAATTTTCTAAGAAATGTTTAGAAATAATCGAGCAATCAAAATGAAAATTGTCACAGCAATTACAGGTCTCGAAACCTATTGATAGAGGTATCAACCATCGTAATCGGACCATTTTAGATTTTTGCCGCCCAAAAACTTGTGGGCTATAGCACAGTTCATTTTCAATAAAATTGAATTTTCTAAGAAATGTTTAGAAATAATCGAGCAATCAAAATTAAAATTGTCACAGCAATTACAGGTCCCGAAACCTATTGATAGAGGTATCAACCATTGTAATCGGACCATTTTAGATTTTTGCCGCCCAAAAACTTGTGGGCTACAGCACAGTTGATTTTCAATAAAATTGAATTTTCTAAGAAATGTTAAGAAATAATCGAGCAATCAAAATGAAAATTGTCACAGCAATTACAGGTCCCGATATCTATTGATAGAGGTCTCAACCATTGTAATCGGACCATTTTAGATTTTTGCCGCCCAAAAACTTGTGGGCTATAGCACAGTTGATTTTCAATAAAATTGAATTTTCTAAGAAATGTTTAGAAATAATCGAGCAATCAAAATGAAAATTGTCACAGCAATTACAGGTCCCGAAACCTATTGATAGAGGTATCAACCATCGTAATCGGACCATTTTAGATTTTTGCCGCCCAAAAACTTGTGGGCTATAGCACAGTTGATTTTCAATAAAATTGTATAATCTAAGAAATGTTTAGAAATAATCGAGCAATCAAAATGAAAATTGTCACAGCAATTACAGGTCCCGATAGCTATTGATAGAGGTCTCAACCATCGTAATCGGACCATTTTAGATTTTTGCCGCCCAAAAACATGTGGGCTATAGCACAGTTGATATAAAATTGAATTTCCAAGAAATGTTTAGAAATAATCGAGCAATCAAAATGAAAATTGTCACAGCAATTACAGGTCCCGAAACCTATTGATAGAGGTATCAACCATCGTAATCGGACCATTTTAGATTTTTGCCGCCCAAAAACTTGTGGGCTATAGCACAGTTATAAAATTGAATTTTCTAAGAAATGTTTAGAAATAATCGAGCAATCAAAATGAAAATTGCCACAGCAATTACAGGTCCCGATACCTATTGATAAAGGTCTCAACCATCGTAATCGGACCATTTTAGATTTTTGCCGCCCAAAAACTTGTGGGCTATAGCACAGTTGATTTTCAATAAAATTGAATTTTCTTAGAAATATTTAGAAATAATCGAGCAATCAAAATGAAAATTGTCACAGCAATTACAGGTCCCGAAACCTATTGATAGAGGTATCAACCATCGTAATCGGACCATTTCAGATTTTTGCCGCCCAAAAACTTGTGGGCTATATAGCACAGTTGATTTTCAATAAAATTGAATTTTCTAAGAAATGTTTAGAAATAATCGAGCAATCAAAATGAAAATTGTCACAGCAATTACAGGTCCCGAAACCTATTGATAGAGGTATCAACCATCGTAATCGGACCATTTTAGATTTTTGCCGCCCAAAAACATGTGGGCTGTAGCACAGTTGATTTTCAATAAAATTGAATTTTCTAAGAAATGTTTAGAAATAATCGAGCAATCAAAATGAAAATTGTCACAGCAATTACAGGTCCCGAAACCTATTGATAGAGGTATCAACCATCGTAATCGGACCATTTTAGATTTTTGCCGCCCAAAAACTTGTGGGCTGTAGCACAGTTGATTTTCAATAAAATTGAATTTTCTAAGAAATGTTTAGAAATAATCGAGCAATCAAAATGAAAATTGTCACAGCAATTACAGGTCCCGAAACCTATTGATAGAGGTATCAACCATCGTAATCGGACCATTTTAGATTTTTGCCGCCCAAAAACTTGTGGGCTGTAGCACAGTTGATTTTCAATAAAATTGAATTTTCTAAGAAATGTTTAGAAATAATCGAGCAATCAAAATGAAAATTGTCACAGCAATTACAGGTCCCGAAACCTATTGATAGAGGTATCAACCATCGTAATCGGACCATTTTAGATTTTTGCCGCCCAAAAACTTGTGGGCTATAGCACAGTTATAAAATTGAATTTTCTAAGAAATGTTTAGAAATAATCGAGCAATCAAAATGAAAATTGTCACAGCAATTACAGGTCCCGAAACCTATTGATAGAAGAATCAACCATCGTATCAGGACCATTCTAGATTTTTGCCGCCCAAAAACTTGTGGGCTATAGCACAGTTGATTTTCAATAAAATTTAATTTTCTAAGAAATGTTTAGAAATAATCGAGCAATCAAAATGAAAATTGTCACAGCAATTACAGGTCCCGAAACCTATTGATAGAGGTATCAAAAATCGTAATCGGACCATTCTAGATTTTTGCCGCCCAAAAACTTGTGGGCTATAGCACAGTTGATTTTCAATAAAATTGAATTTTCTAAGAAATGTTTAGAAATAATCGAGCAATCAAAATGAAAATTGTCACAGCAATTACAGGTCCCGAAACCTATTGATAGAGGTATCAACCATCGTAATCGGAACATTTTAAATTTTTGCCGCCCAAAAACTTGTGGGCTGTAGCACAGTTGATTTTCAATAAAATTGAATTTTCTAAGAAATGTTTAAAAATAATCGAGCAATCAAAATGAAAATTGTCACAGCAATTACAGGTCCCGAAACCTATTGATAGAGGTATCAACCATCGTAATTGGACCATTTTAGATTTTTGCCGCCCAAAAACTTGTGGGCTATAGCACAGTTATAAAATTGAATTTTCTAAGAAATGTTTAGAAATAATCGAGCAATCAAAATGAAAATTGTCACAGCAATTACAGGTCCCGATACCTATTGATAGAGGTATCAACCATCGTAATCGGACCATTCTAGATTTTTGCCGCCCAAAAACTTGTGGGCTATAGCACAGTTATAAAATTGAATTTTCTAAGAAATGTTTAGAAATAATCGAGCAATCAAAATGAAAATTGTCACAGCAATTACAGGTCCCGAAACCTATTTATAGAGGTCTCAACCATCGTAATCGGACCATTCTAGATTTTTGCCGCCCAAAAACTTGTGGGCTGTAGCACAGTTGATTTTCAATAAAATTTAATTTTCTAAGAAATATTTAGAAATAATCGAGCAATCAAAATGAAAATTGTCGCAGCAATTACAGGTCCCGAAACCTATTGATAGAGGTATCAACCATCGTAATCGGACCATTCTAGATTTTTGCCGCCCAAAAACTTGTGGGCTGTAGCACAGTTGATTTTCAATAAAATTTTATTTTCTAAGAAATGTTTAAAAATAATCGAGCAATCAAAATGAAAATTGTCACAGCAATTACAGGTCCCGAAACCTATTGATAGAGGTATCAACCATTGTAATCGGACCATTTTAGATTTTTGCCGCCCAAAAACTTGTGGGCTATAGCACAGTTAATTTTCAATAAAATTGAATTTTCTAAGAAATGTTTAGAAATAATCGAGCAATCAAAATGAAAATTGTCACAGCAATTACAGGTCCCGATATCTGTTGATAGCGGTCTCAACCATCGTAATCGGACCATTTTAGATTTTTGCCGCCCAAAAGCTTGTGGGCTGTAGCACAGTTGATTTTCAATAAAATAGAATTTTCTAAGAAATGTTTAGATATAATCGAGCAATCAAAATGAAAATCGTCGCAGCAATTACAGGTCCCGAAACCTATTGATAGAGGTATCAACCATCGTAATCGGACCATTTTAGATTTTTGCCGCCCAAAAACTTGTGGGCTATAGCACAGTTGATTTTCAATAAAATTGAATTTTCTAAGAAATGTTTAGAAATAATCGAGCAATCAAAATGAAAATTGCGCAGCAATTACAGGTCCCGAAACCTATTGATAGAGGTATCAACCATCGTAATCGGACCATTCTAGATTTTTGCCGTCCAAAAACTTGTGGGCTGTAGCACAGTTGATTTTCAATAAAATTTAATTTTCTAAGAAATATTTAGAAATAATCGAGCAATCAAAATGAAAATTGCCGCAGCAATTACAGGTCCCGATATCTGTTGATAGCGGTCTCAACCATCGTAATCGGACCATTTTAGATTTTTGCCGCCCAAAAACTTGTGGGCTGTAGCACAGTTGATTTTCAATAAAATATTTTAGATTTTTGCCGCCCAAAAACTTGTGGGCTATAGCACAGTTGATTTTCAATAAAATTTAATTTTCTAAGAAATGTTTAGAAATAATCGAGCAATCAAAATGAAAATTGCGCAGCAATTACAGGTCCCGAAACCTATTGATAGAGGTATCAACCATCGTAATCGGACCATTCTAGATTTTTGCCGCCCAAAAACTTGTGGGCTGTAGCACAGTTCATTTTCAATAAAATTTAATTTTCTAAGAAATATTTAGAAATAATCGAGCAATCAAAATGAAAATTGTCGCAGCAATTACAGGTCCCGAAACCTATTGATAGAGGTATCAACCATCGTAATAGGACCATTTTAGATTTTTGCCGCCCAAAAACTTGTGGGCTATAGCACAGTTGATTTTCAATAAAATTGAATTTTCTAAGAAATGTTTAGAAATAATCGAGCAATCAAAATGAAAATTGTCGCAGCAATTACAGGTCCCGATATCTGTTGATAGCGGTCTCAACCATCGTAATCGGACCATTTTAGATTTTTGCCGCCCAAAAACTTGTGGGCTGTAGCACAGTTGATTTTCAATAAAATATTTTAGATTTTTGCCGCCCAAAAACTTGTGGGCTATAGCACAGTTGATTTTCAATAAAATTTTATTTTCTAAGAAATATTTAGAAATAATCGAGCAATCAAAATGAAAATTGTCACAGCAATTACAGGTCCCGAAACCTATTGATAGAGGTATCAACCATCGTAATCGGACCATTTTAGATTTTTGCCGCCCAAAAACTTGTGGGCTATATAGCACAGTTGATTTTCAATAAAATTGAATTTTCCAAGAAATGTTAAGAAATAATCGAGCAATCAAAATGAAAATTGTCACAGCAATTACAGGTCCCGAAACCTATTGATAGAGGTATCAACCATCGTAATCGAACCATTTTAGATTTTTGCCGCCCAAAAACTTGTGGGCTGTAGCACTGTTGATTTTCAATAAAATTGAATTTTCTAAGAAATGTTTAGAAATAATCGAGCAATCAAAATGAAAATTGTCACAGCAATTACAGGTCCCGAAACCTATTGATAGAGGTATCAACCATCGTAATCGGACCATTTTAGATTTTTGCCGCCCAAAAACTTGTGGGCTGTAGCACAGTTGATTTTCAATAAAATTGAATTTTCTAAGAAATGTTTAGAAATAATCGAGCAATCAAAATGAAAATTGTCACAGCAATTACAGGTCCCGAAACCTATTGATAGAGGTATCAACCATCGTAATCGGACCATTTTAGATTTTTGCCGCCCAAAAACTTGTGGGCTATAGCACAGTTATAAAATTGAATTTTCTAAGAAATGTTTAGAAATAATCGAGCAATCAAAATGAAAATTGTCACAGCAATTACAGGTCCCGAAACCTATTGATAGAAGTATCAACCATCGTATCAGGGCCATTCTAGATTTTTGCCGCCCAAAAACTTGTGGGCTATAGCACAGTTGATTTTCAATAAAATTGAATTTTCTAAGAAATGTTTAGAAATAATCGAGCAATCAAAAT
Source organism: Tipula vernalis (assembly GCA_958295665.1). NCBI lineage: Eukaryota > Metazoa > Arthropoda > Insecta > Diptera > Tipulidae > Tipula > Tipula vernalis. Next base: position 115,005,415 of record OY282560.1, on the reverse strand, counting down.
GAAAATTGTCACAGCAATTACAGGTCCCGAAACCTATTGATAGAGGTATCAAAAATCGTAATCGGACCATTCTAGATTTTTGCCGCCCAAAAACTTGTGGGCTATAGCACAGTTGATTTTCAATAAAATTACATTTTCTAAGAAATGTTTAGAAATAATCGAGCAATCAAAATGAAAATTGTCACAGCAATTACAGGTCCCGAAACCTATTGATAGAGGTATCAACCATCGTAATCGGAACATTTTAAATTTTTGCCGCCCAAAAACTTGTGGGCTGTAGCACAGTTGATTTTCAATAAAATTGAATTTCTAAGAAATGTTTAAAAATAATCGAGCAATCAAAATGAAAATTGTCACAGCAATTACAGGTCCCGAAACCTATTGATAGATGTATCAACCATTGTAATTGGACCATTTTAGATTTTTGCCGCCCAAAAACTTGTGGGCTATAGCACAGTTATAAAATTGAATTTTGTAAGAAATGTTTAGAAATAATCGAGCAATCAAAATGAAAATTGTCACAGCAATTACAGGTCCCGATACCTATTGATAGAGGTATCAACCATCGTAATCGGACCATTCTAGATTTTTGCCGCCCAAAAACTTGTGGGCTATAGCGCAGTTATAAAATTGAATTTTCTAAGAAATGTTTAGAAATAATCGAGCAATCAAAATGAAAATTGTCACAGCAATTACAGGTCCCGAAACCTATTTATAGAGGTATCAACCATCGTAATCGGACCATTCTAGATTTTTGCCGCCCAAAAACTTGTGGGCTGTAGCACAGTTGATTTTCAATAAAATTTAATTTTCTAAGAAATATTTAGAAATAATCGAGCAATCAAAATGAAAATTGTCGCAGCAATTACAGGTCCCGAAACCTATTGATAGAGGTATCAACCATCGTAATCGGACCATTCTAGATTTTTGCCGCCCAAAAACTTGTGGGCTGTAGCACAGTTGATTTTCAATAAAATTTTATTTTCTAAGAAATGTTTAAAAATAATCGAGCAATCAAAATGAAAATTGTCACAGCAATTACAGGTCCCGAAACCTATTGATAGAGGTATCAACCATTGTAATCGGACCATTTTAGATTTTTGCCGCCCAAAAACTTGTGGGCTGTAGCACAGTGATTTTCAATAAAATTTTATTTTCTAAGAAATGTTTAAAAATAATCGAGCAATCAAAATAAAAATTGTCACAGCAATTACAGGTCCCGAAACCTATTGATAGAGGTATCAACCATCGTAATCGGACCATTCTAGATTTTTGCCGCCCAAAAACTTGTGGGCTATATAGCACAGTTGATTTTCAATAAAATTGAATTTTCTAAGAAATGTTTAGAAATAATCGAGCAATCAAAATGAAAATTGTCACAGCAATTACAGGTCCCGAAACCTATTGATAGAGGTATCAGCCATCGTAATCGGACCATTTTAGATTTTTGCCGCCCAAAAACTTGTGGGCTATAGCACAGTTGATTTTCAATAAAATTGAATTTTCTAAGAAATGTTTAGAAATAATCGAGCAATCAAAATGAAAATTGTCACAGCAATTACAGGTCCCGAAACCTATTGATAGAAGTATCAACCATCGTATCAGGACCATTCTAGATTTTTGCCGCCCAAAAACTTGTGGGCTATAGCACAGTTGATTTTCAATAAAATTGAATTTTCTAAGAAATGTTTAGAAATAATCGAGCAATCAAAATGAAAATTGTCACAGCAATTACAGGTCCCGAAACCTATTGATAGAGGTATCAAAAATCGTAATCGGACCATTCTAGATTTTTGCCGCCCAAAAACTTGTGGGCTATAGCACAGTTGATTTTCAATAAAATTGAATTTTCTAAGAAATGTTTAGAAATAATCGAGCAATCAAAATGAAAATTGTCACAGCAATTACAGGTCCCGAAACCTATTGATAGAGGTATCAACCATCGTAATCGGAACATTTTAAATTTTTGCCGCCCAAAAACTTGTGGGCTGTAGCACAGTTGATTTTCAATAAAATTGAATTTTCTAAGAAATGTTTAAAAATAATCGAGCAATCAAAATGAAAATTGTCACAGCAATTACAGGTCCCGAAACCTATTGATAGAGGTATCAACCATTGTAATTGGACCATTTTAGATTTTTGCCGCCCATAAACTTGTGGGCTATAGCACAGTTATAAAATTGAATTTTCTAAGAAATGTTTAGAAATAATCGAGCAATCAAAATGAAAATTGTCACAGCAATTACAGGTCCCGAAACATATTTATAGAGGTATCAACCATCGTAATCGGACCATTCTAGATTTTTGCCGCCCAAAAACTTGTGGGCTCTAGCACAGTTGATTTTCAATAAAATTAAATTTTCTAAGAAATATTTAGAAATAATCGAGCAATCAAAATGAAAATTGTCGCAGCAATTACAGGTCCCGAAACCTATTGATAGAGGTATCAACCATCGTAATCGGACCATTTTAGATTTTTGCCGCCCAAAAACATGTGGGCTATAGCACAGTTGATTTTCAATAAAATTGAATTTCCTAAGAAATATTTAGAAATAATCGAGCAATCAAAATGAAAATTGTCACAGCAATTACAGGTCCCGATACCTATTGATAGAGGTATCAACCATCGTAATCGGACCATTTTAGATTTTTGCCGCCCAAAAACTTGTGGGCTATAGCACACTTATAAAATTGAATTTTCTAAGAAATGTTTAGAAATAATCGAGCAATCAAAATGAAAATTGTCACAGCAATTACAGGTCCCGAAACCTATTGATAGAAGTATCAACCATCGTATCAGGACCATTCTAGATTTTTGCCGCCCAAAAACTTGTGGGCTATAGCACAGTTGATTTTCAATAAAATTGAATTTTCTAAGAAATGTTTAGAAATAATCGAGCAATCAAAATGAAAATTGTCACAGCAATTACAGGTCCCGAAACCTATTGATAGAGGTATCAAAAATCGTAATCGGACCATTCTAGATTTTTGCCGCCCAAAAACTTGTGGGCTATAGCACAGTTGATTTTCAATAAAATTGAATTTTCTAAGAAATGTTTAGAAATAATCGAGCAATCAAAATGAAAATTGTCACAGCAATTACAGGTCCCGAAACCTATAGAGGTATCAACCATCGTTATCGGACCATTTTAGATTTTTGCCGCCCAAAAACTTGTGGGCTATATAGCACAGTTGATTTTCAATAAAATTGAATTTTCTAAGAAATGTTTAGAAATAATCGAGCAATCAAAATGAAAATTGTCACAGCAATTACAGGTCCCGAAACCTATTGATAGAGGTATCAACCATCGTAATCGAAACATTTTAAATTTTTGCCGCCCAAAAACTTGTGGGCTGTAGCACAGTTGATTTTCAATAAAATTGAATTTTCTAAGAAATGTTTAAAAATAATCGAGCAATCAAAATGAAAATTGTCACAGCAATTACAGGTCCCGAAACCTATTGATAGAGGTATCAACCATTGTAATTGGACCATTTTAGATTTTTGCCGCCCAAAAACTTGTGGGCTATAGCACAGTTATAAAATTGAATTTTCTAAGAAATGTTTAGAAATAATCGAGCAATCAAAATGAAAATTGTCACAGCAATTACAGGTCCCGAAACCTATTTATAGAGGTATCAACCATCGTAATCGGACCATTCTAGATTTTTGCCGCCCAAAAACTTGTGGGCTATAGCGCAGTTGATTTTCAATAAAATTGAATTTTCTAAGAAATGTTTAGAAATAATCGAGCAATCAAAATGAAAATTGTCACAGCAATTACAGGTCCCGAAACCTATTGATAGAGGTATCAACCATCGTAATCGGAACATTTTAAATTTTTGCCGCCCAAAAACTTGTGGGCTGTAGCACAGTTGATTTTCAATAAAATTGAATTTTCTAAGAAATGTTTAAAAATAATCGAGCAATCAAAATGAAAATTGTCACAGCAATTACAGGTCCCGAAACCTATTGATAGAGGTATCAACCATTGTAATTGGACCATTTTAGATTTTTGCCGCCCAAAAACTTGTGGGCTATAGCACAGTTATAAAATTGAATTTTCTAAGAAATGTTTAGAAATAATCGAGCAATCAAAATGAAAATTGTCACAGCAATTACAGGTCCCGAAACCTATTTATAGAGGTATCAACCATCGTAATCGGACCATTCTAGATTTTTGCCGCCCAAAAACTTGTGGGCTGTAGCACAGTTGATTTTCAATAAAATTGAATTTTCTAAGAAATATTTAGAAATAATCGAGCAATCAAAATGAAAATTGTCGCAGCAATTACAGGTCCCGAAACCTATTGATAGAGGTATCAACCATCGTAATCGGACCATTTTAGATTTTTGCCGCCCAAAAACTTGTGGGTTATAGCACAGTTGATTTTCAATAAAATTGAATTTTCTAAGAAATGTTTAGAAATAATCGAGCAATCAAAATGAAAATTGTCACAGCAATTACAGGTCCCGATATCTGTTGATAGCGGTCTCAACCATCGTAATCGGACCATTTTAGATTTTTGCCGCCCAAAAACTTGTGGGCTGTAGCACAACTGATTTTCAATAAAATATTTTAGATTTTTGCCGCCCAAAAACTTGTGGGCTATAGCACAGTTAATTTCAATAAAATTTAATTTTCTAAGAAATATTTAGAAATAATCGAGCAATCAAAATGAAAATTGTCGCAGCAATTACAGGTCCCGAAACCTATTGATAGAGGTATCCACCATCGTAATCGGACCATACTAGATTTTTGCCGCCCAAAAACTTGTGGGCTGTAGCACAGTTGATTTTCAATAAAATTTTATTTTCTAAGAAATGTTTAAAAATAATCGAGCAATCAAAATGAAAATTGTCACAGCAATTACAGGTCCCGAAACCTATTGATAGAGGTATCAACCATTGTAATCAGACCATTTTAGATTTTTGCCGCCCAAAAACATGTGGGCTATAGCACAGTTGATTTTCAATAAAATTGAATTTCCTAAGAATTATTTAGAAATAATCGAGCAATCAAAATGAAAATTGTCACAGCAATTACAGGTCCCGAAACCTATTGATAGAGGTATCAACCATCGTAATCGGACCATTTTAGATTTTTGCCGCCCAAAAACTTGTGGGCTATAGCACAGTTATAAAATTGAATTTTCTAAGAAATGTTTAGAAATAATCGAGCAATCAAAATGAAAGTTGTCACAGCAATTACAGGTCCCGAAACCTATTGATAGAAGTATCAACCATCGTATCAGGACCATTCTAGATTTTTGCCGCCCAAAAACTTGTGGGCTATAGCACAGTTGATTTTCAATAAAATTGAATTTTCTAAGAAATGTTTAGAAATAATCGAGCAATCAAAATGAAAATTGTCACAGCAATTACAGGTCCCGAAACCTATTGATAGAGGTATCAAAAATCGTAATCGGACCATTCTAGATTTTTGCCGCCCAAAAACTTGTGGGCTATAGCACAGTTGATTTTCAATAAAATTGAATTTTCTAAGAAATGTTTAGAAATAATCGAGCAATCAAAATGAAAATTGTCGCAGCAATTACAGGTCCCGAAACCTATTTATAGAGGTATCAACCATCGTAATCGGACCATTCTAGATTTTTGCCGCCCAAAAACTTGTGGGCTATATAGCACAGTTGATTTTCAATAAAATTGAATTTTCTAAGAAATGTTTAGAAATAATCGAGCAATCAAAATGAAAATTGTCACAGCAATTACAGGTCTCGAAACCTATTGATAGAGGTATCAACCATCGTAATCGGAACATTTTAGATTTTTGCCGCCCAAAAACTTGTGGGCTGTAGCACAGTTGATTTTCAATAAAATTGAATTTTCTAAGAAAAGTTTAGAAATAATCGAGCAATCAAAATGAAAATTGTCACAGCAATTACAGGTCCCGAAACCTATTGATAGAGGTATCAACCATCGTAATCGGACCATTTTAGATTTTTGCCGCCCAAAAACTTGTGGGCTATAGCACAGTTATAAAATTGAATTTTCTAAGAAATGTTTAGAAATAATCGAGCAATCAAAATGAAAGTTGTCACAGCAATTACAGGTCCCGAAACCTATTGATAGAAGTATCAACCATCGTATCAGGACCATTCTAGATTTTTGCCGCCCAAAAACTTGTGGGCTATAGCACAGTTGATTTTCAATAAAATTGAATTTTCTAAGAAATGTTTAGAAATAATCGAGCAATCAAAATGAAAATTGTCACAGCAATTACAGGTCCCGAAACCTATTGATAGAGGTATCAAAAATCGTAATCGGACCATTCTAGATTTTTGCCGCCCAAAAACTTGTGGGCTATAGCACAGTTGATTTTCAATAAAATTGAATTTTCTAAGAAATGTTTAGAAATAATCGAGCAATCAAAATGAAAATTGTCGCAGCAATTACAGGTCCCGAAACCTATTTATAGAGGTATCAACCATCGTAATCGGACCATTCTAGATTTTTGCCGCCCAAAAACTTGTGGGCTATATAGCACAGTTGATTTTCAATAAAATTGAATTTTCTAAGAAATGTTTAGAAATAATCGAGCAATCAAAATGAAAATTGTCACAGCAATTACAGGTCTCGAAACCTATTGATAGAGGTATCAACCATCGTAATCGGAACATTTTAGATTTTTGCCGCCCAAAAACTTGTGGGCTGTAGCACAGTTGATTTTCAATAAAATTGAATTTCCTAAGAATTATTTAGAAATAATCGAGCAATCAAAATGAAAATTGTCACAGCAATTACAGGTCCCGAAACCTATTGATAGAGGTATCAACCATCGTAATCGGACCATTTTAGATTTTTGCCGCCCAAAAACTTGTGGGCTATAGCACAGTTATAAAATTGAATTTTCTAAGAAATGTTTAGAAATAATCGAGCAATCAAAATGAAAGTTGTCACAGCAATTACAGGTCCCGAAACCTATTGATAGAAGTATCAACCATCGTATCAGGACCATTCTAGATTTTTGCCGCCCAAAAACTTGTGGGCTATAGCACAGTTGATTTTCAATAAAATTGAATTTTCTAAGAAATGTTTAGAAATAATCGAGCAATCAAAATGAAAATTGTCACAGCAATTACAGGTCCCGAAACCTATTGATAGAGGTATCAAAAATCGTAATCGGACCATTCTAGATTTTTGCCGCCCAAAAACTTGTGGGCTATAGCACAGTTGATTTTCAATAAAATTGAATTTTCTAAGAAATGTTTAGAAATAATCGAGCAATCAAAATGAAAATTGTCGCAGCAATTACAGGTCCCGAAACCTATTTATAGAGGTATCAACCATCGTAATCGGACCATTCTAGATTTTTGCCGCCCAAAAACTTGTGGGCTATATAGCACAGTTGATTTTCAATAAAATTGAATTTTCTAAGAAATGTTTAGAAATAATCGAGCAATCAAAATGAAAATTGTCACAGCAATTACAGGTCTCGAAACCTATTGATAGAGGTATCAACCATCGTAATCGGAACATTTTAGATTTTTGCCGCCCAAAAACTTGTGGGCTGTAGCACAGTTGATTTTCAATAAAATTGAATTTTCTAAGAAAAGTTTAGAAATAATCGAGCAATCAAAATGAAAATTGTCACAGCAATTACAGGTCCCGAAACCTATTTATAGAGGTATCAACCATCGTAATCGGACCATTTTAGATTTTTGCCGCCCAAAAACTTGTGGGCTATAGCACAGTTGATTTTCAATAAAATTGAATTTTCTAAGAAATGTTTAGAAATAATCGAGCAATCAAAATGAAAATTGTCGCAGCAATTACAGGTCCCGAAACCTATTTATAGAGGTATCAACCATCGTAATCGGACCATTCTAGATTTTTGCCGCCCAAAAACTTGTGGGCTATAGCACAGTTGATTTTCAATAAAATTGAATTTTCTAAGACATGTTTAGAAATAATCGAGCAATCAAAATAAAAATTGTCACAGCAATTACAGGTCCCGAAACCTATTGATAGAGGTATCAACCATCGTAATCGGACCATTCTAGATTTTTGCCGCCCAAAAACTTGTGGGCTATATAGCACAGTTTAATTTCAATAAAATTGAATTTTCTAAGAAATGTTTAAAAATAATCGAGCAATCAAAATAAAGATTGTCACAGCAATTACAGGTCCCGAAACCTATTTATAGAGGTATCAACCATCGTAATCGGACCATTCTTTTCAATAAAATTGAATTTTCTAAGAAATGTTTAGAAATAATCGAGCAATCAAAATAAAAATTGTCACAGCAATTACAGGTCCCGAAACCTATTGATAGAGGTATCAACCATCGTAATCGGACCATTCTAGATTTTTGCCGCCCAAAAACTTGTGGGCTATATAGCACAGTTTAATTTCAATAAAATTGAATTTTCTATGAAATGTTTAGAAATAATCGAGCAATCAAAATGAAAATTGTCACAGCAATTACAGGTCCCGAAACCTATTGATAGAGGTATCAGCCATAGTAATCGGACCATTTTAGATTTTTGCCGCCCGAAAACTTGTGGGCTATAGCACAGCTGATTTTCAATAAAATTGCATTTTCTAAGAAATGTTTAGAAATAATCGAGCAATCAAAATGAAAATTGTCACAGCAATTACAGGTCCCGAAACCTATTGATAGAGGTATCAACCATCGTAATCGGACCATTTTAGATTTTTGCCGCCCAAAAACTTGTGGGCTATAGCACAGTTGATTTTCAATAAAATTGAATTTTCTAAGAAATGTTTAGAAATAATCGAGCAATCAAAATGAAAATTGTCACAGCAATTACAGGTCCCGAAACCTATTGATAGAGGTATCAACCATCGTAATCGGACCATTTTAGATTTTTGCCGCCCAAAAACTTGTGGGCTGTAGCACAGTTGATTTTCAATAAAATTTAATTTTCTAAGAAATATTTAGGAATAATCGAGCAATCAAAATGAAAATTGTCGCAGCAATTACAGGTCCCGAAACCTATTGATAGAGGTATCAACCATCGTAATCGGACCATTTTAGATTTTTGCCGCCCAAAAACTTGTGGGCTATATAGCACAGTTGATTTTCAATAAAATTGAATTTTCTAAGAAATGTTTAGAAATAATCGAGCAATCAAAATGAAAATTGTCACAGCAATTACAGGTCCCGAAACCTATTGATAGAGGTATCAACCATCGTAATCGGAACATTTTAGATTTTTGCCGCCCAAAAACTTGTGGGCTGTAGCACAGTTGATTTTCAATAAAATTTAATTTTCTAAGAAATATTTAGAAATAATCGAGCAATCAAAATGAAAATTGTCGCAGCAATTACAGGTCCCGAAACCTATTGATAGAGGTATCAACCATCGTAATCGGACCATTTTAGATTTTTGCCGCCCAAAAACTTGTGGGCTGTAGCACAGTTGATTTTCAATAAAATATTTTAGATTTTTGCCTCCCAAAAACTTGTGGGCTATAGCACAGTTGATTTTCAATAAAATTGAATTTTCTAAGAAATGTTTAGAAATAATCGAGCAATCAAAATGAAAATTGCGCAGCAATTACAGGTCCCGAAACCTATTGATAGAGGTATCAACCATTGTAATCGGACCATTTTAGATTTTTGCCGCCCAAAAACTTGTGGGCTATAGCACAGTTGATTTTCAATAAAATTGAATTTTCTAAGAAATGTTTAGAAATAATCGAGCAATCAAAATGAAAATTGTCGCAGCAATTACAGGTCCCGAAACCTATTGATAGAGGTATCAAAAATCGTAATCGGACCATTCTAGATTTTTGCCGCCCAAAAACTTGTGGGCTATAGCACAGTTGATTTTCAATAAAATTGAATTTTCTAAGAAATGTTTAGAAATAATCGAGCAATCAAAATGAAAATTGTCGCAGCAATTACAGGTCCCGAAACCTATTTATAGAGGTATCAACCATCGTAATCGGACCATTCTAGATTTTTGCCGCCCAAAAACTTGTGGGCTATAGCACAGTTGATTTTCAATAAAATTGAATTTTCTAAGAAATGTTTAGAAATAATCGAGCAATCAAAATAAAAATTGTCACAGCAATTACAGGTCCCGAAACCTATTGATAGAGGTATCAACCATCGTAATCGGACCATTCTAGATTTTTGCCGCCCAAAAACTTGTGGGCTATATAGCACAGTTTAATTTCAATAAAATTGAATTTTCTAAGAAATGTTTAAAAATAATCGAGCAATCAAAATAAAAATTGTCACAGCAATTACAGGTCCCGAAACCTATTTATAGAGGTATCAACCATCGTAATCGGACCATTCTTTTCAATAAAATTGAATTTTCTAAGAAATGTTTAGAAATAATCGAGCAATCAAAATAAAAATTGTCACAGCAATTACAGGTCCCGAAACCTATTGATAGAGGTATCAACCATCGTAATCGTACCATTCTAGATTTTTTCCGCCCAAAAACTTGTGGGCTGTAGCACAGTGATTTTCAATAAAATTTTATTTTCTAAGAAATGTTTAAAAATAATCGAGCAATCAAAATAAAAATTGTCACAGCAATTACAGGTCCCGAAACCTATTGATAGAGGTATCAATCATCGTAATCGGACCATTCTAGATTTTTGCCGCCCAAAAACTTGTGGGCTATATAGCACAGTTTAATTTCAATAAAATTGAATTTTCTAAGAAATGTTTAGAAATAATCGAGCAATCAAAATGAAAATTGTCACAGCAATTACAGGTCCCGAAACCTATTGATAGAGGTATCAGCCATCGTAATCGGACCATTTTAGATTTTTGCCGCCCGAAAACTTGTGGGCTATAGCACAGTTGATTTTCAATAAAATTGCATTTTCTAAGAAATGTTTAGAAATAATCGAGCAATCAAAATGAAAATTGTCACAGCAATTACAGGTCCCGAAACCTATTGATAGAGGTATCAACCATCGTAATCGGACCATTTTAGATTTTTGCCGCCCAAAAACTTGTGGGCTATAGCACAGTTGATTTTCAATAAAATTGAATTTTCTAAGAAATGTTTAGAAATAATCGAGCAATCAAAATGAAAATTGTCACAGCAATTACAGGTCCCGAAACCTATTGATAGAGGTATCAACCATCGTAATCGGACCATTTTAGATTTTTGCCGCCCAAAAACTTGTGGGCTGTAGCACAGTTGATTTTCAATAAAATTTAATTTTCTAAGAAATGTTTAGAAATAATCGAGCAATCAAAATGAAATTTGCCCAGCAATTACAGGACCCGAAACCTATTGATAGAGGTATCAACCATTGTAATCGGACCATTTTAGATTTTTGCCGCCCAAAAACTTGTGGGCTATAGCACAGTTGATTTTCAATAAAATTGAATTTTCTAAGAAATGTTTAGAAATAATCGAGCAATCAAAATGAAAATTGTCGCAGCAATTACAGGTCCCGAAACCTATTGATAGAGGTATCAACCATCGTAATCGTACCATTCTAGATTTTTGCCGCCCAAAAACTTGTGGGCTGTAGCACAGTGATTTTCAATAAAATTTTATTTTCTAAAAAATGTTTAAAAATAATCGAGCAATCACAATAAAAATTGTCACAGCAATTACAGGTCCCGAAACCTATTGATAGAGGTATCAACCATCGTAATCGGACCATTCTAGATTTTTGCCGCCCAAAAACTTGTGGGCTATATAGCACAGTTTAATTTCAATAAAATTGAATTTTCTAAGAAATGTTTAGAAATAATCGAGCAATCAAAATGAAAATTGTCACAGCAATTACAGGTCCCGAAACCTATTGATAGAGGTATCAGCCATCGTAATCGGACCATTTTAGATTTTTGCCGCCCGAAAACTTGTGGGCTATAGCACAGTTGATTTTCAATAAAATTGCATTTTCTAAGAAATGTTTAGAAATAATCGAGCAATCAAAATAAAAATTGTCACAGCAATTACAGGTCCCGAAACCTATTGATAGAAGTATCAAAAATCGTAATCGGACCATTTTAGATTTTTGCCGCCCAAAAACTTGTGGGCTATAGCACAGTTGATTTTCAATAAAATTGAATTTTCTAAGAAATGTTTAGAAATAATCGAGCAATCAAAATGAAAATTGTCACAGCAATTACAGGTGCCGAAACATATTGATAGAGGTATCAACCATCGTAATCGGACCATTTTAGATTTTTGCCGCCCAAAAACTTGTGGGCTGTAGCACAGTTGATTTTCAATAAAATTGAATTTTCTAAGAAATGTTTAGAAATAATCGAGCAATCAAAATAAAAATTGTCACAGCAATTACAGGTCCCGAAACCTATTGATAGAGGTATCAACCATCGTAATCGGACCATTTTAGATTTTTGCCGCCCAAAAACTTGTGGGCTATATAGCACAGTTGATTTTCAATAAAATTGAATTTTCTAAGGAATGTTTAGAAATAATCGAGCAATCAAAATGAAAATTGTCACAGCAATTACAGGTCCCGAAACCTATTGATAGAGGTATCAACCATCGTAATCGGAACATTTTAGATTTTTGCCGCCCAAAAACTTGTGGGCTGTAGCACAGTTGATTTTCAATAAAATTGAATTTTCTAAGAAAAGTTTAAAAATAATCGAGCAATCAAAATGAGAATTGTCACAGCAATTACAGGTCCCGAAACCTATTGATAGAGGTATCAACCATTGTAATCGGACCATTTTAGATTTTTGCCGCCCAAAAACTTGTGGGCTATAGCACAGTTGATTTTCAATAAAATTGAATTTTCTAAGAAATGTTTAGAAATAATCGAGCAATCAAAATGGCCGCCCAAAAGCTTGTGGGCTGTAGCACAGTTGATTTTCAATAAAATTTAATTTTCTAAGAAATGTTTAGATATAATCGAGCAATCAAAATGAAAATCGTCGCAGCAATTACAGGTCCCGAAACCTATTGATAGAGGTATCAACCATCGTAATCGGACCATTTTAGATTTTTGCCGCCCAAAAACTTGTGGGCTATAGCACAGTTGATTTTCAATAAAATTGAATTTTCTAAGAAATGTTTAGAAATAATCGAGCAATCAAAATGAAAATTGCGCAGTAATTACAGGTCCCGAAACCTATTGATAGAGGTATCAACCATTGTAATCGGACCATTCTAGATTTTTGCCGCCCAAAAACTTGTGGGCTATAGCACAGTTGATTTTCAATAAAATTTAATTTTCTAAGAAATGTTTAGAAATAATCGAGCAATCAAAATGAAAATTGCGCAGCAATTACAGGTCCCGAAACCTATTGATAGAGGTATCAACCATCGTAATCGGACCATTCTAGATTTTTGCCGCCCAAAAACTTGTGGGCTGTAGCACAGTTGATTTTCAATAAAATTTAATTTTCTAAGAAATATTTAGAAATAATCGAGCAATCAAAATGAAAATTGTCGCAGCAATTACAGGTCCCGAAACCTATTGATAGAGGTATCAACCATCGTAATCGGACCATTTTAGATTTTTGCCGCCCAAAAACTTGTGGGCTATAGCACAGTTGATTTTCAATAAAATTGAATTTTCTAAGAAATGTTTAGAAATAATCGAGCAATCAAAATGAAAATTGTCGCAGCAATTACAGGTCCCGATATCTGTTGATAGCGGTCTCAACCATCGTAATCGGACCATTTTAGATTTTTGCCGCCCAAAAACTTGTGGGCTGTAGCACAGTTAATTTTCAATAAAATATTTTAGATTTTTGCCGCCCAAAAACTTGTGGGCTATAGCACAGTTGATTTTCAATAAAATTTAATTTTCTAAGAAATGTTTAGAAATAATCGAGCAATCAAAATGAAAATTGCGCAGCAATTACAGGTCCCGAAACCTATTGATAGAGGTATCAACCATTGTAATCGGACCATTCTAGATTTTTGCCGCCCAAAAACTTGTGGGCTATAGCACAGTTGATTTTCAATAAAATTGAATTTTCTAAGAAATATTTAGAAATAATCGAGCAATCAAAATGAAAATTGTCGCAGCAATTACAGGTCCCGAAACCTATTGATAGAGGTATCAACCATCGTAATCGTACCATTCTAGATTTTTGCCGCCCAAAAACTTGTGGGCTGTAGCACAGTGATTTTCAATAAAATTTTATTTTCTAAGAAATGTTTAAAAATAATCGAGCAATCAAAATAAAAATTGTCACAGCAATTACAGGTCCCGAAACCTATTGATAGAGGTATCAACCATCGTAATCGGACCATTCTAGATTTTTGCCGCCCAAAAACTTGTGGGCTATATAGCACAGTTGATTTTCAATAAAATTGAATTTTCTAAGAAATGTTTAGAAATAATCGAGCAATCAAAATGAAAATTGTCACAGCAATTACAGGTCCCGAAACCTATTGATAGAGGTATCAGCCATCGTAATCGGACCATTTTAGATTTTTGCCGCCCAAAAACTTGTGGGCTGTAGCACAGTTGATTTTCAATAAAATTGCATTTTCTAAGAAATGTTTAGAAATAATCGAGCAATCAAAATGAAAATTGTCACAGCAATTACAGGTCCCGAAACCTATTGATAGAGGTATCAACCATCGTAATCGGACCATTTTAGATTTTTGCCGCCCAAAAATTTGTGGTCTATAGCACAGTTGATTTTCAATAAAATTGAATTTTCTAAGAAATGTTTAGAAATAATCGAGCAATCAAAATGAAAATTGTCACAGCAATTACAGGTCCCGAAACCTATTGATAGAGGTATCAACCATCGTAATCGGACCATTTTAGATTTTTGCCGCCAAAAAACTTGTGGGCTGTAGCACAGTTGATTTTCAATAAAATTGAATTTTCTAAGAAATGTTTAGAAATAATCGAGCAATCAAAATGAAAATTGTCACAGCAATTACAGGTCCCGAAACCTATTGATAGAGGTATCAACCATCGTAATCGGACCATTTTAGATTTTTGCCGCCCAAAAACTTGTGGGCTATATAGCACAGTTGATTTTCAATAAAATTGAATTTTCTAAGAAATGTTTAGAAATAATCGAGCAATCAAAATGAAAATTGTCACAGCAATTACAGGTCCCGAAACCTATTGATAGAGGTATCAACCATCGTAATCGGACCATTTTAGATTTTTGCCGCCCAAAAACTTGTGGGCTGTAGCACAGTTGATTTTCAATAAAATTGAATTTTCTAAGAAAAGTTTAAAAATAATCGAGCAATCAAAATGAAAATTGTCACAGCAATTACAGGTCCCGAAACCTATTGATAGAGGTATCAACCATTGTAATCGGACCATTTTAGATTTTTGCAGCCCAAAAACTTGTGGGCTATAGCACAGTTGATTTTCAATAAAATTGAATTTTCTAAGAAATGTTTAGAAATAATCGAGCAATCAAAATGAAAATTGTCGCAGCAATTACAGGTCCCGAAACCTATTTATAGAGGTATCAACCATCGTAATCGGACCATTCTAGATTTTTGCCGCCCAAAAACTTGTGGGCTGTAGCACAGTTGATTTTCAATAAAATTTAATTTTTTAAGAAATATTTAGAAATAATCGAGCAATCAAAATGAAAATTGTCACAGCAATTACAGGTCCCGAAACCTATTGATAGAGGTATCAACCATCGTAATCGGACCATTTTAGATTTTTGCCGCCCAAAAACTTGTGGGCTATAGCACAGTTGATTTTCAATAAAATTGAATTTTCTAAGAAATGTTTAGAAATAATCGAGCAATCAAAATGAAAATTGCGCAGCAATTACAGGTCCCGAAACCTATTGATAGAGGTATCAACCATCGTAATCGGACCATTCTAAATTTTTGCCGCCCAAAAACTTGTGGGCTGTAGCACAGTTGATTTTCAATAAAATTTAATTTTCTAAGAAATATTAAGAAATAATCGAGCAATCAAAATGAAAATTGTCGCAGCAATTACAGGTCCCGAAACCTATTGATAGAGGTATCAACCATCGTAATCGGACCATTCTAGATTTTTGCCGCCCAAAAACTTGTGGGCTGTAGCACAGTTGATTTTCAATAAAATTTTATTTTCTAAGAAATGTTTAAAAATAATCGAGCAATCAAAATAAAAATTGTCACAGCAATTACAGGTCCCGAAACCTATTGATAGAGGTATCAACCATTGTAATCGGACCATTTTAGATTTTTGCCGCCCAAAAACTTGTGGGCTATAGCACAGTTGATTTTCAATAAAATTGAATTTTCTAAGAAATGTTTAGAAATAATCGAGCAATCAAAATGAAAATTGTCACAGCAATTACAGGTCCCAAAACCTATTGATAGAGGTATCAACCATCGTAATCGGACCATTTTAGATTTTTGCCGCCCAAAAACTTGTGGGCTATAGCACAGTTGATTTTCAATAAAATTGAATTTTCTAAGAAATGTTTAGAAATAATCGAGCAATCAAAATGAAAATTGTCACAGCAATTACAGGTCCCGATATCTATTGATAGCGGTCTCAACCATCGTAATCGGACCATTCTAGATTTTTGCCGCCCAAAAACTTGTGGGCTGTAGCACAGTTGATTTTCAATAAAATTTAATTTTCTAAGAAATGTTTAGATATAATCGAGCAATCAAAATCAAAATAGTCGCAGCAATTACAGGTCCCGAAACCTATTGATAGAGGTATCAACCATCGTAATCGGACCATTCTAGATTTTTGCCGCCCAAAAACTTGTGGGCTATAGCACAGTTGATTTTCAATAAAATTGCATTTTCTAAGAAATGTTTAGAAATAATCGAGCAATCAAAATGAAAATTGCGCAGCAATTACAGGTCCCGAAACCTATTGATAGAGGTATCAACCATTGTAATCGGACCATTCTAGATTTTTGCCGCCCAAAAACTTGTGGGCTATAGCACAGTTGATTTTCAATAAAATTGAATTTCCTAAGAAATGTTTAGAAATAATCGAGCAATCAAAATGAAAATTTTCACAGCAATTACAGGTCCCGATACCTATTGATAGAGGTCTCAACCATCGTAATCGGACCATTTTAGATTTTTGCCGCCCAAAAGCTTGTGGGCTGTAGCACAGTTGATTTTCAATAAAATTTAATTTTCTAAGAAATGTTTAGAAATAATCGAGCAATCAAAATGAAAATTGTCACAGCAATTACAGGTCCCGAAACCTATTGATAGAGGTATCAACCATCGTAATCGGACCATTTTAGATTTTTACCGCCCAAAATCTTGTGGGCTATATAGCACAGTTGATTTTCAATAAAATTGAATTTCCTTAGAAATGTTTAGAAATAATCGAGCAATCAAAATGAAAATTGTCACAGCAATTACAGGTCCCGAAACCTATTGATAGAGGTATCAACCATCGTAATCGGAACATTTTAGATTTTTGCCGCCCAAAAACTTGTGGGCTGTAGCACAGTTGATTTTCAATAAAATTGAATTTTCTAAGAAATGTTTAGAAATAATCGAGCAATCAAAATGAAAATTGTCACAGCAATTACAGGTCCCGATACCTATTGATAGAGGTCTCAACCATCGTAATCGGACCATTTTAGATTTTTGCCGCCCAAAAACATGTGGGCTATAGCACAGTTGATTTTCAATAAAATTGAATTTTCTTAGAAATGTTTAGAAATAATCGAGCAATCAAAATGAAAATTGTCACAGCAATTACAGGTCCCGAAACCTATTGATAGAGGTATCAACCATTGTAATCGGACCATTTTAGATTTTTGCCGCCCAAAAACTTGTGGGCTACAGCACAGTTGATTTTCAATAAAATTGAATTTTCTAAGAAATGTTTAGAAATAATCGAGCAATCAAAATGAAAATTGTCACAGCAATTACAGGTCCCGATACTTATTGATAGAGGTATCAACCATCGTAATCGGACCATTTTAGAATTTTGCCGCCCAAAAACTTGTGGGCTATAGCACAGTTGATTTTCAATAAAATTGAATTTCCTAAGAAATGTTTAGAAATAATCGAGCAATCAAAATGAAAATTGTCACAGCAATTACAGGTCCCGAAACCTATTGATAGAGGTATCAACCATTGTAATCGGACCATTTTAGATTTTTGCCGCCCAAAAACTTGTGGGCTACAGCACAGTTGATTTTCAATAAAATTGAATTTTCTAAGAAATGTTTAGAAATAATCGAGCAATCAAAATGAAAATTGTCACAGCAATTACAGGTCCCGATACCTATTGATAGAGGTCTCAACTATCGTAATCGGACCATTTTAGATTTTTGCCGCCCAAAAACTTGTGGGCTATAGCACAGTTGATTTTCAATAAAATTGAATTTTCTAAGAAATGTTTAGAAATAATCGAGCAATCAAAATGAAAATTGTCACAGCAATTACAGGTCCCGAAACCTATTGATAGAGGTGTCAACCATTGTAATCGGACCATTTTAGATTTTTGCCGCCCAAAAACTTGTGGGCTACAGCACAGTGATTTTCAATAAAATTTTATTTTCTAAGAAATGTTTAAAAATAATCGAGCAATCAAAATAAAAATTGTCACAGCAATTACAGGTCCCGAAACCTATTGATAGAGGTATCAACCATCGTAATCGGACCATTCTAGATTTTTGCCGCCCAAAAACTTGTGGGCTATATAGCACAGTTGATTTTCAATAAAATTGAATTTTCTAAGAAATGTTTAGAAATAATCGAGCAATCAAAATGAAAATTGTCACAGCAATTACAGGTCCCGAAACCTATTGATAGAGGTATCAGCCATCGTAATCGGACCATTTTAGATTTTTGCCGCCCAAAAACTTGTGGGCTGTAGCACAGTTGATTTTCAATAAAATTGCATTTTCTAAGAAATGTTTAGAAATAATCGAGCAATCAAAATGAAAATTGTCACAGCAATTACAGGTTCCGAAACCTATTGATAGAGGTATCAACCATCGTAATCGGACCATTTTAGATTTTTGCCGCCCAAAAATTTGTGGTCTATAGCACAGTTGATTTTCAATAAAATTGAATTTTCTAAGAAATGTTTAGAAATAATCGAGCAATCAAAATGAAAATTGTCACAGCAATTACAGGTCCCGAAACCTATTGATAGAGGTATCAACCATCGTAATCGGACCATTTTAGATTTTTGCCGCCAAAAAACTTGTGGGCTGTAGCACAGTTGATTTTCAATAAAATTGAATTTTCTAAGAAATGTTTAGAAATAATCGAGCAATCAAAATGAAAATTGTCACAGCAATTACAGGTCCCGAAACCTATTGATAGAGGTATCAACCATCGTAATCGGACCATTTTAGATTTTTGCCGCCCAAAAACTTGTGGGCTATATAGCACAGTTGATTTTCAATAAAATTGAATTTTCTAAGAAATGTTTAGAAATAATCGAGCAATCAAAATGAAAATTGTCACAGCAATTACAGGTCCCGAAACCTATTGATAGAGGTATCAACCATCGTAATCGGACCATTTTAGATTTTTGCCGCCCAAAAACTTGTGGGCTGTAGCACAGTTGATTTTCAATAAAATTGAATTTTCTAAGAAAAGTTTAAAAATAATCGAGCAATCAAAATGAAAATTGTCACAGCAATTACAGGTCCCGAAACCTATTGATAGAGGTATCAACCATTGTAATCGGACCATTTTAGATTTTTGCAGCCCAAAAACTTGTGGGCTATAGCACAGTTGATTTTCAATAAAATTGAATTTTCTAAGAAATGTTTAGAAATAATCGAGCAATCAAAATGAAAATTGTCGCAGCAATTACAGGTCCCGAAACCTATTTATAGAGGTATCAACCATCGTAATCGGACCATTCTAGATTTTTGCCGCCCAAAAACTTGTGGGCTGTAGCACAGTTGATTTTCAATAAAATTTAATTTTTTAAGAAATATTTAGAAATAATCGAGCAATCAAAATGAAAATTGTCACAGCAATTACAGGTCCCGAAACCTATTGATAGAGGTATCAACCATCGTAATCGGACCATTTTAGATTTTTGCCGCCCAAAAACTTGTGGGCTATAGCACAGTTGATTTTCAATAAAATTGAATTTTCTAAGAAATGTTTAGAAATAATCGAGCAATCAAAATGAAAATTGCGCAGCAATTACAGGTCCCGAAACCTATTGATAGAGGTATCAACCATCGTAATCGGACCATTCTAAATTTTTGCCGCCCAAAAACTTGTGGGCTGTAGCACAGTTGATTTTCAATAAAATTTAATTTTCTAAGAAATATTTAGAAATAATCGAGCAATCAAAATGAAAATTGTCGCAGCAATTACAGGTCCCGAAACCTATTGATAGAGGTATCAACCATCGTAATCGGACCATTATAGATTTTTGCCGCCCAAAAACTTGTGGGCTGTAGCACAGTTGATTTTCAATAAAATTTTATTTTCTAAGAAATGTTTAAAAATAATCGAGCAATCAAAATAAAAATTGTCACAGCAATTACAGGTCCCGAAACCTATTGATAGAGGTATCAACCATTGTAATCGGACCATTTTAGATTTTTGCCGCCCAAAAACTTGTGGGCTATAGCACAGTTGATTTTCAATAAAATTGAATTTTCTAAGAAATGTTTAGAAATAATCGAGCAATCAAAATGAAAATTGTCACAGCAATTACAGGTCCCAAAACCTATTGATAGAGGTATCAACCATCGTAATCGGACCATTTTAGATTTTTGCCGCCCAAAAACTTGTGGGCTATAGCACAGTTGATTTTCAATAAAATTGAATTTTCTAAGAAATGTTTAGAAATAATCGAGCAATCAAAATGAAAATTGTCACAGCAATTACAGGTCCCGATATCTATTGATAGCGGTCTCAACCATCGTAATCGGACCATTCTAGATTTTTGCCGCCCAAAAACTTGTGGGCTGTAGCACAGTTGATTTTCAATAAAATTTAATTTTCTAAGAAATGTTTAGATATAATCGAGCAATCAAAATCAAAATAGTCGCAGCAATTACAGGTCCCGAAACCTATTGATAGAGGTATCAACCATCGTAATCGGACCATTCTAGATTTTTGCCGCCCAAAAACTTGTGGGCTATAGCACAGTTGATTTTCAATAAAATTGCATTTTCTAAGAAATGTTTAGAAATAATCGAGCAATCAAAATGAAAATTGCGCAGCAATTACAGGTCCCGAAACCTATTGATAGAGGTATCAACCATTGTAATCGGACCATTCTAGATTTTTGCCGCCCAAAAACTTGTGGGCTATAGCACAGTTGATTTTCAATAAAATTGAATTTCCTAAGAAATGTTTAGAAATAATCGAGCAATCAAAATGAAAATTTTCACAGCAATTACAGGTCCCGATACCTATTGATAGAGGTCTCAACCATCGTAATCGGACCATTTTAGATTTTTGCCGCCCAAAAGCTTGTGGGCTGTAGCACAGTTGATTTTCAATAAAATTTAATTTTCTAAGAAATGTTTAGAAATAATCGAGCAATCAAAATGAAAATTGTCACAGCAATTACAGGTCCCGAAACCTATTGATAGAGGTATCAACCATCGTAATCGGACCATTTTAGATTTTTGCCGCCCAAAATCTTGTGGGCTATATAGCACAGTTGATTTTCAATAAAATTGAATTTCCTTAGAAATGTTTAGAAATAATCGAGCAATCAAAATGAAAATTGTCACAGCAATTACAGGTCCCGAAACCTATTGATAGAGGTATCAACCATCGTAATCGGAACATTTTAGATTTTTGCCGCCCAAAAACTTGTGGGCTGTAGCACAGTTGATTTTCAATAAAATTGAATTTTCTAAGAAATGTTTAGAAATAATCGAGCAATCAAAATGAAAATTGTCACAGCAATTACAGGTCCCGATACCTATTGATAGAGGTCTCAACCATCGTAATCGGACCATTTTAGATTTTTGCCGCCCAAAAACATGTGGGCTATAGCACAGTTGATTTTCAATAAAATTGAATTTTCTTAGAAATGTTTAGAAATAATCGAGCAATCAAAATGAAAATTGTCACAGCAATTACAGGTCCCGAAACCTATTGATAGAGGTATCAACCATCGTAATCGGACCATTTTAGATTTTTGCCGCCCAAAAACTTGTGGGCTATATAGCACAGTTGATTTTCAATAAAATTGAATTTTCTAAGAAATGTTTAGAAATAATCGAGCAATCAAAATGAAAATTGTCACAGCAATTACAGGTCCCGAAACCTATTGATAGAGGTATCAACCATCGTAATCGGACCATTTTAGATTTTTGCCGCCCAAAAACTTGTGGGCTATAGCACAGTTGATTTTCAATAAAATTGAATTTTCTAAGAAATGTTTAGAAATAATCGAGCAATCAAAATGAAAATTGTCGCAGCAATTACAGGTCCCGAAACCTATTTATAGAGGTATCAACCATCGTAATCGGACCATTCTAGATTTTTGCCGCCCAAAAACTTGTGGGCTGTAGCACAGTTGATTTTCAATAAAATTTAATTTTTTAAGAAATATTTAGAAATAATCGAGCAATCAAAATGAAAATTGTCACAGCAATTACAGGTCCCGAAACCTATTGATAGAGGTATCAACCATCGTAATCGAACCATTTTAGATTTTTGCCGCCCAAAAACTTGTGGGCTATAGCACAGTTGATTTTCAATAAAATTGAATTTTCTAAGAAATGTTTAGAAATAATCGAGCAATCAAAATGAAAATTGCGCAGCAATTACAGGTCCCGAAACCTATTGATAGAGGTATCAACCATCGTAATCGGACCATTCTAAATTTTTGCCGCCCAAAAACTTGTGGGCTGTAGCACAGTTGATTTTCAATAAAATTTAATTTTCTAAGAAATATTTAGAAATAATCGAGCAATCAAAATGAAAATTGTCGCAGCAATTACAGGTCCCGAAACCTATTGATAGAGGTATCAACCATCGTAATCGGACCATTCTAGATTTTTGCCGCCCAAAAACTTGTGGGCTGTAGCACAGTTGATTTTCAATAAAATTTTATTTTCTAAGAAATGTTTAAAAATAATCGAGCAATCAAAATAAAAATTGTCACAGCAATTACAGGTCCCGAAACCTATTGATAGAGGTATCAACCATTGTAATCGGACCATTTTAGATTTTTGCCGCCCAAAAACTTGTGGGCTATAGCACAGTTGATTTTCAATAAAATTGAATTTTCTAAGAAATGTTTAGAAATAATCGAGCAATCAAAATGAAAATTGTCACAGCAATTACAGGTCCCAAAACCTATTGATAGAGGTATCAACCATCGTAATCGGACCATTTTAGATTTTTGCCGCCCAAAAACTTGTGGGCTATAGCACAGTTGATTTTCAATAAAATTGAATTTTCTAAGAAATGTTTAGAAATAATCGAGCAATCAAAATGAAAATTGTCACAGCAATTACAGGTCCCGATATCTATTGATAGCGGTCTCAACCATCGTAATCGGACCATTCTAGATTTTTGCCGCCCAAAAACTTGTGGGCTGTAGCACAGTTGATTTTCAATAAAATTTAATTTTCTAAGAAATGTTTAGATATAATCGAGCAATCAAAATCAAAATAGTCGCAGCAATTACAGGTCCCGAAACCTATTGATAGAGGTATCAACCATCGTAATCGGACCATTCTAGATTTTTGCCGCCCAAAAACTTGTGGGCTATAGCACAGTTGATTTTCAATAAAATTGCATTTTCTAAGAAATGTTTAGAAATAATCGAGCAATCAAAATGAAAATTGCGCAGCAATTACAGGTCCCGAAACCTATTGATAGAGGTATCAACCATTGTAATCGGACCATTCTAGATTTTTGCCGCCCAAAAACTTGTGGGCTATAGCACAGTTGATTTTCAATAAAATTGAATTTCCTAAGAAATGTTTAGAAATAATCGAGCAATCAAAATGAAAATTTTCACAGCAATTACAGGTCCCGATACCTATTGATAGAGGTCTCAACCATCGTAATCGGACCATTTTAGATTTTTGCCGCCCAAAAGCTTGTGGGCTGTAGCACAGTTGATTTTCAATAAAATTTAATTTTCTAAGAAATGTTTAGAAATAATCGAGCAATCAAAATGAAAATTGTCACAGCAATTACAGGTCCCGAAACCTATTGATAGAGGTATCAACCATCGTAATCGGACCATTTTAGATTTTTGCCGCCCAAAATCTTGTGGGCTATATAGCACAGTTGATTTTCAATAAAATTGAATTTCCTTAGAAATGTTTAGAAATAATCGAGCAATCAAAATGAAAATTGTCACAGCAATTACAGGTCCCGAAACCTATTGATAGAGGTATCAACCATCGTAATCGGAACATTTTAGATTTTTGCCGCCCAAAAACTTGTGGGCTGTAGCACAGTTGATTTTCAATAAAATTGAATTTTCTAAGAAATGTTTAGAAATAATCGAGCAATCAAAATGAAAATTGTCACAGCAATTACAGGTCCCGATACCTATTGATAGAGGTCTCAACCATCGTAATCGGACCATTTTAGATTTTTGCCGCCCAAAAACATGTGGGCTATAGCACAGTTGATTTTCAATAAAATTGAATTTTCTTAGAAATGTTTAGAAATAATCGAGCAATCAAAATGAAAATTGTCACAGCAATTACAGGTCCCGAAACCTATTGATAGAGGTATCAACCATTGTAATCGGACCATTTTAGATTTTTGCCGCCCAAAAACTTGTGGGCTACAGCACAGTTGATTTTCAATAAAATTGAATTTTCTAAGAAATGTTTAGAAATAATCGAGCAATCAAAATGAAAATTGTCACAGCAATTACAGGTCCCGATACTTATTGATAGAGGTATCAACCATCGTAATCGGACCATTTTAGAATTTTGCCGCCCAAAAACTTGTGGGCTATAGCACAGTTGATTTTCAATAAAATTGAATTTCCTAAGAAATGTTTAGAAATAATCGAGCAATCAAAATGAAAATTGTCACAGCAATTACAGGTCCCGAAACCTATTGATAGAGGTATCAACCATTGTAATCGGACCATTTTAGATTTTTGCCGCCCAAAAACTTGTGGGCTACAGCACAGTTGATTTTCAATAAAATTGAATTTTCTAAGAAATGTTTAGAAATAATCGAGCAATCAAAATGAAAATTGTCACAGCAATTACAGGTCCCGATACCTATTGATAGAGGTGTCAACCATTGTAATCGGACCATTTTAGATTTTTGCCGCCCAAAAACTTGTGGGCTACAGCACAGTTGATTTTCAATAAAATTGAATTTTCTAAGAAATGTTTAGAAATAATCGAGCAATCAAAATGAAAATTGTCACAGCAATTACAGGTCCCGAAACCTATTGATAGAGGTGTCAACCATTGTAATCGGACCATTTTAGATTTTTGCCGCCCAAAAACTTGTGGGCTACAGCACAGTTGATTTTCAATAAAATTGAATTTTCTAAGAATGTTTAGAAATAATCGAGCAATCAAAATGAAAATTGTCACAGCAATTACAGGCCCCGATACCTATTGATAGAGGTATCAACCATCGTAATCGGACCATTTTAGATTTTTGCCGCCCAAAAACTTGTGGGCTATAGCACAGTTATAAAATTGAATTTTCTAAGAAATGTTTAGAAATAATCGAGCAATCAAAATGAAAATTGTCACAGCAATTACAGGTCCCGAAACCTATTGATAGAGGTATAAACCATCGTATCAGGACCATTCTAGATTTTTTCCGCCCAAAAACTTGTGGGCTATAGCACAGTTGTTTTTCAATAAATTTGAATTTTCTAAGAAATGTTTAGAAATAATCGAGCAATCAAAATGAAAATTGTCACAGCAATTACAGGTCCCGATACTTATTGACAGAGGTATCAACCATCGTAATCGGACCATTTTAGATTTTTTCCGCCCAAAAACATGTGGGCTATAGCACAGTTGATTTTCAATAAAATTGAATTTTCTAAGAAATGTTTAGAAATAATCGAGCAATCAAAATGAAAATTGTCACAGCAATTACAGGTCCCGAAACCTATTGATAGAGGTATCAACCATCGTAATCGGACCATTTTAGATTTTTGCCGCCCAAAAACTTGTGGGCTATAGCACAGTTGATTTTCAATAAAATTGAATTTCCTAAGAAATGTTTAGAAATAATCGAGCAATCAAAATGAAAATTGTCACAGCAATTACAGGTCCCGATACCTATTGACAGAGGTCTCAACCATCGTAATCGGACCATTTTAGATTTTTTCCGCCCAAAAACTTGTGGGCTATAGCACAGTTGATTTTCAATAAAATTGAATTTTCTAAGAAATGTTTAGAAATAATCGAGCAATCAAAATGAAAATTGTCACAGCAATTACAGGTCCCGATACCTATTGATAGAGGTATCAACCATCGTAATCGGACCATTTTAGATTTTTGCCGCCCAAAAACTTGTGGGCTATAGCACAGTTGATTTTCAATTAAATTGAATTTGCTAAGAAAAGTTTAGAAATAATCGAGCAATCAAAATGAAAATTGTCACAGCAATTACAGGTCCCGATACCTATTGATAGAGGTATCAACCATCGTAATCGGACCATTTTAGATTTTTGCCGCCCAAAAACTTGTGGGCTGTAGCACAGTTGATTTTCAATAAAATTGAATTTTCTAAGAAATGTTTAGAAATAATCGAGCAATCAAAATGAAAATTGTCACAGCAATTACAGGCCCCGATACCTATTGATAGAGGTATCAACCATCGTAATCGGACCATTTTAGATTTTTGCCGCCCAAAAACTTGTGGGCTATAGCACAGTTATAAAATTGAATTTTCTAAGAAATGTTTAGAAATAATCGAGCAATCAAAATGAAAATTGTCACAGCAATTACAGGTCCCGAAACCTATTGATAGAGGTATAAACCATCGTATCAGGACCATTCTAGATTTTTGCCGCCCAAAAACTTGTGGGCTATAGCACAGTTGATTTTCAATAAATTTGAATTTGCTAAGAAAAGTTTAGAAATAATCGAGCAATCAAAATGAAAATTGTCACAGCAATTACAGGTCCCGATACCTATTGATAGAGGTATCAACCATCGTAATCGGACCATTTTAGATTTTTGCCGCCCAAAAACTTGTGGGCTGTAGCACAGTTGATTTTCAATAAAATTGAATTTTCTAAGAAATGTTTAGAAATAATCGAGCAATCAAAATGAAAATTGTCACAGCAATTACAGGTCCCGAAACCTATTGATATAGGTATCAACCATCGTAATCGGGCCATTTTAGATTTTTGCCGCCCAAAAACTTGTGGGCTATAGCACAGTTGATTTTCAATAAAATTGAATTTTCTAAGAAATGTTTAGAAATAATGGAGCAATCAAAACGAAAATTGCCACAGAAATTACAGGTCCCGATACCTATTGATAGAGGTATCAACCATCGTAATCGGACCATTTTAGATTTTTGCCGCCCAAAAACTTGTGGGCTATAGCACAGTTGATTTTCAATAAAATTGAATTTCCTAAGAAATGTTTAGAAATAATCGAGCAATCAAAATGAAAATTGTCACAGCAATTACAGGTCCCGAAACCTATTGATAGAGGTATCAACCATCGTAATCGGGCCATTTTAGATTTTTGCCGCCCAAAAACTTGTGGGCTATAGCACAGTTATAAAATTGAATTTTCTAAGAAATGTTTAGAAATAATCGAGCAATCAAAATGAAAATTGCCACAGCAATTACAGGTCCCGAAGCCTATTGATAGAGGTCTCAACCATCGTAATCGGACCATTTTAGATTTTTGCCGCCCAAAAACTTGTGGGCTATAGCACAGTTGATTTTCAATAAAATTGAATTTTCTAAGAAATGTTTAGAAATAATCGAGCAATCAAAATGAAAATTGTCACAGCAATTACAGGTCCCGATATCTATTGATAGAGGTCTCAACCATCGTAATCGGACCATTTTAGATTTTTGCCGCCCAAAAACATGTGGGCTATAGCACAGTTGATTTTCAATAAAATTGAATTTTCTAAGAAATGTTTAGAAATAATCGAGCAATCAAAATGAAAATTGTCACAGCAATTACAGGTCCCGAAACCTATTGATAGAGGTGCCAACCATCGTAATCGGACCATTTTAGATTTTTTCCGCCCAAAAATTTGTGGGCTATAGCCCAGTTGATTTTCAATAAAATTGAATTTCCTAAGAAATGTTTAGAAATAATCGAGCAATCAAAATGAAAATTGTCACAGCAATTACAGGTCCCGAAACCTATTGATAGAGGTCTCAACCGTAGTAATCGGACCATTTTAGATTTTTGCCGCCCAAAAACATGTGGGCTATAGCCCAGTTGATTTTCAATAAAATTGAATTTTCTAAGAAATGTTTAGAAATAATCGAGCAATCAAAATGAAAATTGTCACAGCAATTACAGGTCCCGAAACCTATTGATAGAGGTCCCAACCATCGTAATCGGACCATTTTAGATTTTTTCCGCCCAAAAACTTGTGGGCTATAGCCCAGTTGATTTTCAATAAAATTGAATTTCCTAAGAAATGTTTAGAAATAATCGAGCAATCAAAATGAAAATTGTCACAGCAATTACAGGTCCCGAAACCTATTGATAGAGGTCTCAACCATCGTAATCGGACCATTTTAGATTTTTGCCGCCCAAAAACTTGTGGGCTATAGCACAGTTATAAAATTGAATTTTCTAAGAAATGTTTAGAAATAATCGAGCAATCAAAACGAAAATTGCCACAGCAATTACAGGTCCCGATACCTATTGATAGAGGTCTCAACCATTGTAATCGGACCATTTTAGATTTTTGCCGCCCAAAAACATGTGGGCTATAGCACAGTTGATTTTCAATAAAATTGTATTATCTAGGAAATGTTTATAAATAATCGAGCAATCAAAATGAAAATTGTCATAGCAATTACAGGTCCCGATATCTATTGATAGAGGTCTCAACCATCGTAATCGGACCATTTTAGATTTTTGCCGCCCAAAAACTTGTGGGCTATAGCACAGTTGATTTTCAATAAAATTGAATTTGCTAAGAAATGTTTAGAAATAATCGAGCAATCAAAATGAAAATTGTCACAGCAATTACAGGTCCCGAAACCTATTGATAGAGGTCTCAACCATCGTAATCGGGCCATTTTAGATTTTTGCCGCCCAAAAACTTGTGGGCTATAGCACAGTTATAAAATTGAATTTCCTAAGAAATGTTTGGAAATAATCGAGCAATCAAAATGAAAATTGCCACAGCAATTACAGGTCCCGATACCTATTGATAGAGGTCTCAACCATCGTAATCGGGCCATTTTAGATTTTTGCCGCCCAAAAACATGTGGGCTATAGCACAGTTGATTTTCAATAAAATTGAATTTCCTAATAAATGTTTAGAAATAATCGAGCAATCAAAATGAAAATTGTCACAGCAATTACAGGTCCCGAAACCTATTGATAGAGATCTCAACCATCGTAATCGGGCCATTTTAGATTTTTGCCGCCCAAAAACTTGTGGGCTATAGCACAGTTATAAAATTGAATTTTCTAAGAAATGTTTAGAAATAATCGAGCAATCAAAATGAAAATTGCCACAGCAATTACAGGTCCCGATACCTATTGATAGAGGTCTCAACCATCGTAATCGGACCATTTTAGATTTTTGCCGCCCAAAAACATGTGGGCTATAGCACAGTTGATTTTCAATAAAATTGAATTTTGTAAGAAATGTTTAGAAATAATCGAGCAATCAAAATGAAAATTGTCACAGCAATTACAGGTCCCGATATCTATTGATAGAGGTCTCAGCCATCGTAATCGGACCATTTTAGATTTTTGCCGGCCAAAAACATGTGGGCTATAGCACAGTTGATTTTCAATAAAATTGAATTTCCTAAGAAATTTATAGAAATAATCGAGCAATCAAAATGAAAATTGTCACAGCAATTACAGGTCCCGATATCTATTGATAGAGGTCTCAGCCATCGTAATCGGACCATTTTAGATTTTTTCCGGCCAAAAACATGTGGGCTATAGCACAGTTGATTTTCAATAAAATTGAATTTTATAAGAAATGTTTAGAAATAATCGAGCAATCAAAATGAAAATTGTCACAGCAATTACAGGTCCCGATATCTATTGATAGAGGTCTCAACCATCGTAATCGGACCATTTTAGATTTTTGCCGGCCAAAAACATGTGGGCTATAGCACAGTTGATTTTCAATAAAATTGAATTTTCTAAGAAATGTTTAGAAATAATCGAGCAATCAAAATGAAAATTGTCACAGCAATTACAGGTCCCGATATCTATTGATAGAGGTCTCAACCATCGTAATCGGACCATTTTAGATTTTTGCCGCCCAAAAACATGTGGGCTATAGCACAGTTGATTTTCAATAAAATTGAATTTCCTAAGAAATGTTTAGAAATAATCGAGCAATCAAAATGAAAATTGTCACAGCAATTACAGGTCCCGAAACCTATTGATAGAGGTATTAACCATCGTAATCGGGCCATTTTAGATTTTTGCCGCCCAAAAACTTGTGGGCTATAGCACAGTTATAAAATTGAATTTTCTAAGAAATGTTTAGAAATAATCGAGCAATCAAAATGGAAATTGTCACAGCAATTACAGGTCCCGAAACCTATTGATAGAGGTGCCAACCATCGTAATCGGACCATTTTAGATTTTTTCCGCCCAAAAACTTGTGGGCTGTAGCACATTTGATTTTCAATAAAATTGAATTGTCTAAGAAATGTTTAGAAATAATCGAGCAATCAAAATGAAAATTGTCACAGCAATTACAGGTCCCGAAACCTATTGATAGAGGTATCAACCATCGTAATCGGACCATTCTAGATTTTTGCCGCCCAAAAACTTGTGGGCTATAGCACAGTTGATTTTCAATAAAATTGAATTTGCTAAGAAATGTTTAGAAATAATCGAGCAATCAAAATGAAAATTGTCACAGCAATTACAGGTCCCGATACCTATTGATAGAGGTATCAACCATCGTAATCGGACCATTTTAGATTTTTGCCGCCCAAAAACTTGTGGGCTGTAGCACATTTGATTTTCAATAAAATTGAATTTTCTAAGAAATGTTTAGAAATAATCGAGCAATCAAAATGAAAATTGTCACAGCAATTACAGGTCCCGATACCTATTGATAGAGGTATCAACCATCGTAATCGGACCATTTTAGATTTTTGCCGCCCAAAAACTTGTGGGCTATAGCACAGTTGATTTTCAATAAACTTGAATTGTCTAAGAAATGTTTAGAAATAATCGAGCAATCAAAATGAAAATTGTCACAGCAATTACAGGTCCCGAAACCTATTGATAGAGGTATCAACCATCGTAATCGGACCATTCTAGATTTTTGCCGCCCAAAAACTTGTGGGCTATAGCACAGTTGATTTTCAATAAAATTTAATTTGCTAAGAAATGTTTAGAAATAATCGAGCAATCAAAATGAAAATTGTCACAGCAATTACAGGTCCCGATACCTATTGATAGAGGTATCAACCATCGTAATCGGACCATTTTAGATTTTTGCCGCCCAAAAACTTGTGGGCTGTAGCACATTTGATTTTCAATAAAATTGAATTTTCTAAGAAATGTTTAGAAATAATCGAGCAATCAAAATGAAAATTGTCACAGCAATTACAGGTCCCGATACCTATTGATAGAGGTATCAACCATCGTAATCGGACCATTTTAGATTTTTGCCGCCCAAAAACTTGTGGGCTATAGCACAGTTGATTTTCAATAAACTTGAATTGTCTAAGAAATGTTTAGAAATAATCGAGCAATCAAAATGAAAATTGTCACAGCAATTACAGGTCCCGAAACCTATTGATAGAGGTATCAACCATCGTAATCGGACCATTCTAGATTTTTGCCGCCCAAAAACTTGTGGGCTATAGCACAGTTGATTTTCAATAAAATTGAATTTGCTAAGAAATGTTTAGAAATAATCGAGCAATCAAAATGAAAATTGTCACAGCAATTACAGGTCCCGATACCTATTGATAGAGGTATCAACCATCGTAATCGGACCATTTTAGATTTTTGCCGCCCAAAAACTTGTGGGCTGTAGCACATTTGATTTTCAATAAAATTGAATTTTCTAAGAAATGCTTAGAAATAATCGAGCAATCAAAATGAAAATTGTCACAGCAATTACAGGTCCCGAAACCTATTGATAGAGGTATCAACCATCGTAATCGGACCATTTTAGATTTTTGCCGCCCAAAAACATGTGGGCTATAGCACAGTTGATTTTCAATAAAATTGTATTATCTAAGAAATGTTTATAAATAATCGAGCAATCAAAATGAAAATTGTCACAGCAATTACAGGTCCCGATACCTATTGATAGAGGTCTCAACCATCGTAATCGGACCATTTTAGATTTTTGCCGCCCAAAAACATGTGGGCTATAGCACAGTTGATTTTCAATAAAATTAAATTTCCTAAGAAATGTTTAGAAATAATCGAGCAATCAAAATGAAAATTGTCACAGCAATTACAGGTCCCGATATCTATTGATAGAGGTATCAACCATCGTAATCGGACCATTTTAGATTTTTGCCGCTCAAAAACATGTGGGCTATAGCACAGTTGATTTTCAATAAAATTGAATTTCCTAAGAAATGTATAGAAATAATCGAGCAATCAAAATGAAAATTGTCACAGCAATTACAGGTCCCGATATCTATTGATAGAGGTCTCAACCATCGTAATCGGACCATTTTAGATTTTTGCCGCCAAAAACATGTGGGCTATAGCACAGTTGATTTTCAATAAAATTGAATTTTCTAAGAAATGTTTAGAAATAATCGAGCAATCAAAATGAAAATTGTCACAGCAATTACAGGTCCCGATATCTATTGATAGAGGTCTCAACCATCGTAATCGGACCATTTTAGATTTTTGCCGCCCAAAAACATGTGGGCTATAGCACAGTTGATTTTCAATAAAATTGAATTTCCTAAGAAATTTTTAGAAATAATCGAGCAATCAAAATGAAAATTGTCACAGCAATTACAGGTCCCGAAACCTATTGATAGAGGTATCAACCATCGTAATCGGGCCATTTTAGATTTTTGCCGCCCAAAAACTTGTGGGCTATAGCACAGTTATAAAATTGAATTTTCTAAGAAATGTTTAGAAATAATCGAGCAATCAAAATGAAAATTGTCACAGCAATTACAGGTCGCGAAACCTATTGATAGAAGTATAAACTATCGTATCAGGACCATTTTAGATTTTTGCCGCCCAAAAACTTGTGGGCTATAGCCCAGTAGATTTTCAATAAATTTGAACTTTCTAAGAAATGTTTAGAAATAATCGAGCAATCAAAATGAAAATTGTCACAGCAATTACAGGTCCCGAAACCTATTGATAGAGGTGCCAACCATCGTAATCGGACCATTTTAGATTTTTTCCGCCCAAAAACTTGTGGGCTATAGCCCAGTTGATTTTCAATAAAATTGAATTTCCTAAGAAATGTTTAGAAATAATCGAGCAATCAAAATGAAAATTGTCACAGCAATTGCAGGTCCCGATACCTATTGACAGAGGTCTCAACCATCGTAATCGGACCGTTTTAGATTTTTTCCGCCCAAAAACTTGTGGGCTATAGCACAGTTGATTTTCAATAAACTTGAATTGTCTAAGAAATGTTTAGAAATAATCGAGCAATCAAAATGAAAATTGTCACAGCAATTACAGGTCCCGAAACCTATTGATAGAGGTATCAACCATCGTAATCGGACCATTCTAGATTTTTGCCGCCCAAAAACTTGTGGGCTATAGCACAGTTGATGTTCAATAAAATTGAATTTTCTAAGAAATGTTTAGAAATAATCGAGCAATCAAAATAAAAATTGTCACAGCAATTACAGGTCCCGATACCTATTGATAGAGGTATCAACCATCGTAATCGGACCATTTTAGATTTTTGCCGCCCAAAAACTTGTGGGCTGTAGCACATTTGATTTTCAATAAAATTGAATTTTCTAAGAAATGTTTAGAAATAATCGAGCAATCTAAATGAAAATTGTCACAGCAATTACAGGTCCCGAAACCTATTGATAGAGGTATCAACCATCGTAATCGGGCCATTTTAGATTTTTGCCGCCCAAAAACTTGTAGGCTATAGCACAGTTATAAAATTGAATTTTCTAAGAAATGCTTAGAAATAATCGAGCAATCAAAATGAAAATTGCCACAGCAATTACAGGTCCCGAAACCTATTGATAGAGGTCTCAACCATCGTAATCGGACCATTTTAGATTTTTGCCGCCCAAAAACATGTGGGCTATAGCACAGTTGATTTTCAATAAAATTGAATTTCCTAAGAAATGTTTAGAAATAATCGAGCAATCAAAATGAAAATTGTCACAGCAATTACAGGTCCCGAAACCTATTGATAGAGGTATCAACCATCGTAATCGGGCCATTTTAGATTTTTGCCGCCCAAAAACTTGTGGGCTATAGCACAGTTATAAAATTGAATTTTCTAAGAAATGTTTAGAAATAATCGAGCAAACAAAATGAAAATTGCCACAGCAATTACAGGTCCCGATACCTATTGATAGAGGTCTCAACCATCGTAATCGGACCATTTCAGATTTTTGCCGCCCAAAAGCTTGTGGGCTATAGCACAGTTGATTTTCAATAAAATTGAATTTTCTAAGAAATGTTTAGAAATAATCGAGCAATCAAAATGAAAATTGTCACAGCAATTACAGGTCCCGATATCTATTGATAGAGGTATCAACCAACGTAATCGGACCATTTTAGATTTTTGCCGCCCAAAAACATGTGGGCTATAGCACAGTTGATTTTCAATAAAATTGAATTTTCTAAGAAATGTTTAGAAATAATCGAGCAATCAAAATGAAAATTGTCACAGCAATTACAGGTCCCGAAACCTATTGATAGAGGTCTCAGCCATCGTAATCGGACCATTTTAGATTTTTTCCGGCCAAAAACCTGTGGGCTATAGCACAGTTGATTTTCAATAAAATTGAATTTTATAAGAAATGTTTAGAAATAATCGAGCAATCAAAATGAAAATTGTCACAGCAATTACAGGTCCCGATATCTATTGATAGAGGTCTCAACCATCGTAATCGGACCATTTTAGATTTTTGCCGCCCAAAAACATGTGGGCTATAGCACAGTTGATTTTCAATAAAATTGAATTGTCTAAGAAATGTTTAGAAATAATCGAGCAATCAAAATGAAAATTGTCACAGCAATTACAGGTCCCGATATCTATTGATAGGGGTCTCAGCCATCGTAATCGGACCATTTTAGATTTTTGCCGGCCAAAAACATGTGGGCTATAGCACAGTTGATTTTCAATAAAATTGAATTTTCTAAGAAATGTTTAGAAATAATCGAGCAATCAAAATGAAAATTGTCACAGCAATTACAGGTCCCGATATCTATTGATAGAGGTATCAACCAACGTAATCGGACCATTTTAGATTTTTGCCGCCCAAAAACATGTGGGCTATAGCACAGTTGATTTTCAATAAAATTGAATTTTATAAGAAATGTTTAGAAATAATCGAGCAATCAAAATGAAAATTGTCACAGCAATTACAGGTCCCGATATCTATTGATAGAGGTCTCAGCCATCGTAATCGGACCATTTTAGATTTTTGCCGGCCAAAAACATGTGGGCTATAGCACAGTTGATTTTCAATAAAATTGAATTTTCTATGAAATGTTTAGAAATAATCGAGCAATCAAAATGAAAATTGTCACAGCAATTACAGGTCCCGATATCTATTGATAGAGGTCTCAACCATCGTAATCAGACCATTTTAGATTTTTGCCGCCCAAAAACATGTGGGCTATAGCACAGTTGATTTTCAATAAAATTGAATTTCCTAAGAAATGTTTAGAAATAATCGAGCAATCAAAATGAAAATTGTCACAGCAATTACAGGTCCCGAAACCTATTGATAGAGGTATTAACCATCGTAATCGGGCCATTTTAGATTTTTGCCGCCCAAAAACTTGTGGGCTATAGCACAGTTATAAAATTGAATTTTTTAAGAAATGTTTAGAAATAATCGAGCAATCAAAATGGAAATTGTCACAGCAATTACAGGTCCCGAAACCTATTGATAGAGGTGCCAACCATCGTAATCGGACCATTTTAGATTTTTTCCGCCCAAAAACTTGTGGGCTGTAGCACATTTGATTTTCAATAAAATTGAATTGTCTAAGAAATGTTTAGAAATAATCGAGCAATCAAAATGAAAATTGTCACAGCAATTACAGGTCCCGAAACCTATTGATAGAGGTATCAACCATCGTAATCGGACCATTCTAGATTTTTGCCGCCCAAAAACTTGTGGGCTATAGCACAGTTGATTTTCAATAAAATTGAATTTGCTAAGAAATGTTTAGAAATAATCGAGCAATCAAAATGAAAATTGTCACAGCAATTACAGGTCCCGATACCTATTGATAGAGGTATCAACCATCGTAATCGGACCATTTTAGATTTTTGCCGCCCAAAAACTTGTGGGCTGTAGCACATTTGATTTTCAATAAAATTGAATTTTCTAAGAAATGTTTAGAAATAATCGAGCAATCAAAATGAAAATTGTCACAGCAATTACAGGTCCCGATACCTATTGATTGAGGTATCAACCATCGTAATCGGACCATTTTAGATTTTTGCCGCCCAAAAACTTGTGGGCTATAGCACAGTTGATTTTCAATAAACTTGAATTGTCTAAGAAATGTTTAGAAATAATCGAGCAATCAAAATGAAAATTGTCACAGCAATTACAGGTCCCGATATCTATTGATAGAGGTATCAACCATCGTAATCGTACCATTCTAGATTTTTGCCGCCCAAAAACTTGTGGGCTATAGCACAGTTGATTTTCAATAAAATTGAATTTGCTAAGAAATGTTTAGAAATAATCGAGCAATCAAAATGAAAATTGTCACAGCAATTACAGGTCCCGATACCTATTGATAGAGGTATCAACCATCGTAATCGGACCATTTTAGATTTTTGCCGCCCAAAAACTTGTGGGCTGTAGCACATTTGATTTTCAATAAAATTGAATTTTCTAAGAAATGTTTAGAAATAATCGAGCAATCAAAATGAAAATTGTCACAGCAATTACAGGTCCCGATACCTATTGATAGAGGTATCAACCATCGTAATCGGACCATTTTAGATTTTTGCCGCCCAAAAACTTGTGGGCTATAGCACAGTTGATTTTCAATAAACTTGAATTGTCTAAGAAATGTTTAGAAATAATCGAGCAATCAAAATGAAAATTGTCACAGCAATTACAGGTCCCGAAACCTATTGATAGAGGTATCAACCATCGTAATCGGACCATTCTAGATTTTTGCCGCCCAAAAACTTGTGGGCTATAGCACAGTTGATTTTCAATAAAATTGAATTTGCTAAGAAATGTTTAGAAATAATCGAGCAATCAAAATGAAAATTGTCACAGCAATTACAGGTCCCGATACCTATTGATAGAGGTATCAACCATCGTAATCGGACCATTTTAGATTTTTGCCGCCCAAAAACTTGTGGGCTGTAGCACATTTGGTTTTCAATAAAATTGAATTTTCTAAGAAATGCTTAGAAATAATCGAGCAATCAAAATGAAAATTGCCACAGCAATTACAGGTCCCGAAACCTATTGATAGAGGTATCAACCATCGTAATCGGACCATTTTAGATTTTTGCCGCCCAAAAACATGTGGGCTATAGCACAGTTGATTTTCAATAAAATTGTATTATCTAAGAAATGTTTATAAATAATCGAGCAATCAAAATGAAAATTGTCACAGCAATTACAGGTCCCGATACCTATTGATAGAGGTCTCAACCATCGTAATCGGACCATTTTAGATTTTTGCCGCCCAAAAACATGTGGGCTATAGCACAGTTGATTTTCAATAAAATTGAATTTCCTAAGAAATGTTTAGAAATAATCGAGCAATCAAAATGAAAATTGTCACAGCAATTACAGGTCCCGATATCTATTGATAGAGGTCTCAACCATCGTAATCGGACCATTTTAGATTTTTGCCGCCCAAAAACATGTGGGCTATAGCACAGTTGATTTTCAATAAAATTGAATTTGCTAAGAAATGTTTAGAAATAATCGAGCAATCAAAATGAAAATTGTCACAGCAATTACAGGTCCCGATACCTATTGATAGAGGTATCAACCATCGTAATCGGACCATTTTAGATTTTTGCCGCCCAAAAACATGTGGGCTATAGCACAGTTGATTTTCAATAAAATTGTATTATCTAAGAAATGTTTATAAATAATCGAGCAATCAAAATGAAAATTGTCACAGCAATTACAGGTCCCGATACCTATTGATAGAGGTCTCAACCATCGTAATCGGACCATTTTAGATTTTTGCCGCCCAAAAACATGTGGGCTATAGCACAGTTGATTTTCAATAAAATTGAATTTCCTAAGAAATGTTTAGAAATAATCGAGCAATCAAAATGAAAATTGTCACAGCAATTACAGGTCCCGATATCTATTGATAGAGGTATCAACCATCGTAATCGGACCATTTTAGATTTTTGCCGCCCAAAAACATGTGGGCTATAGCACAGTTGATTTTCAATAAAATTGAATTTCCTAAGAAATGTATAGAAATAATCGAGCAATCAAAATGAAAATTGTCACAGCAATTACAGGTCCCGATATCTATTGATAGAGGTCTCAACCATCGTAATCGGACCATTTTAGATTTTTGCCGCCAAAAACATGTGGGCTATAGCACAGTTGATTTTCAATAAAATTGAATTTTCTAAGAAATGTTTAGAAATAATCGAGCAATCAAAATGAAAATTGTCACAGCAATTACAGGTCCCGATATCTATTGATAGAGGTCTCAACCATCGTAATCGGACCATTTTAGATTTTTGCCGCCCAAAAACATGTGGGCTATAGCACAGTTGATTTTCAATAAAATTGAATTTCCTAAGAAATTTTTAGAAATAATCGAGCAATCAAAATGAAAATTGTCACAGCAATTACAGGTCCCGAAACCTATTGATAGAGGTATCAACCATCGTAATCGGGCCATTTTAGATTTTTGCCGCCCAAAAACTTGTGGGCTATAGCACAGTTATAAAATTGAATTTTCTAAGAAATGTTTAGAAATAATCGAGCAATCAAAATGAAAATTGTCACAGCAATTACAGGTCCCGAAACCTATTGATAGAAGTATAAACTATCGTATCAGGACCATTTTAGATTTTTGCCGCCCAAAAACTTGTGGGCTATAGCCCAGTTGATTTTCAATAAATTTGAACTTTCTAAGAAATGTTTAGAAATAATCGAGCAATCAAAATGAAAATTGTCACAGCAATTACAGGTCCCGAAACCTATTGATAGAGGTGCCAACCATCGTAATCGGACCATTTTAGATTTTTTCCGCCCAAAAACTTGTGGGCTATAGCCCAGTTGATTTTCAATAAAATTGAATTTCCTAAGAAATGTTTAGAAATAATCGAGCAATCAAAATGAAAATTGTCACAGCAATTGCAGGTCCCGATACCTATTGACCGAGGTCTCAACCATCGTAATCGGACCGTTTTAGATTTTTTCCGCCCAAAAACTTGTGGGCTATAGCACAGTTGATTTTCAATAAACTTGAATTGTCTAAGAAATGTTTAGAAATAATCGAGCAATCAAAATGAAAATTGTCACAGCAATTACAGGTCCCGAAACCTATTGATAGAGGTATCAACCATCGTAATCGGACCATTCTAGATTTTTGCCGCCCAAAAACTTGTGGGCTATAGCACAGTTGATGTTCAATAAAATTGAATTTGCTAAGAAATGTTTAGAAATAATCGAGCAATCAAAATAAAAATTGTCACAGCAATTACAGGTCCCGATACCTATTGATAGAGGTATCAACCATCGTAATCGGACCATTTTAGATTTTTGCCGCCCAAAAACTTGTGGGCTGTAGCACATTTGATTTTCAATAAAATTGAATTTTCTAAGAAATGTTTAGAAATAATCGAGCAATCTAAATGAAAATTGTCACAGCAATTACAGGTCCCGAAACCTATTGATAGAGGTATCAACCATCGTAATCGGGCCATTTTAGATTTTTGCCGCCCAAAAACTTGTAGGCTATAGCACAGTTATAAAATTGAATTTTCTAAGAAATGCTTAGAAATAATCGAGCAATCAAAATGAAAATTGCCACAGCAATTACAGGTCCCGAAACCTATTGATAGAGGTCTCAACCATCGTAATCGGACCATTTTAGATTTTTGCCGCCCAAAAACATGTGGGCTATAGCACAGTTGATTTTCAATAAAATTGAATTTCCTAAGAAATGTTTAGAAATAATCGAGCAATCAAAATGAAAATTGTCACAGCAATTACAGGTCCCGAAACCTATTGATAGAGGTATCAACCATCGTAATCGGGCCATTTTAGATTTTTGCCGCCCAAAAACTTGTGGGCTATAGCACAGTTATAAAATTGAATTTTCTAAGAAATGTTTAGAAATAATCGAGCAATCAAAATGAAAATTGCCACAGCAATTACAGGTCCCGATACCTATTGATAGAGGTCTCAACCATCGTAATCGGACCATTTCAGATTTTTGCCGCCCAAAAGCTTGTGGGCTATAGCACAGTTGATTTTCAATAAAATTGAATTTTCTAAGAAATGTTTAGAAATAATCGAGCAATCAAAATGAAAATTGTCACAGCAATTACAGGTCCCGATATCTATTGATAGAGGTATCAACCAACGTAATCGGACCATTTTAGATTTTTGCCGCCCAAAAACATGTGGGCTATAGCACAGTTGATTTTCAATAAAATTGAATTTTCTAAGAAATGTTTAGAAATAATCGAGC
Source organism: Tipula vernalis (assembly GCA_958295665.1). Taxonomy (NCBI): domain Eukaryota; kingdom Metazoa; phylum Arthropoda; class Insecta; order Diptera; family Tipulidae; genus Tipula; species Tipula vernalis. The sequence goes on along the minus strand of OY282560.1, from coordinate 114,964,577 downwards.
AATCAAAATGAAAATTGTCACAGCAATTACAGGTCCCGATATCTATTGATAGAGGTCTCAGCCATCGTAATCGGACCATTTTAGATTTTTTCCGGCCAAAAACATGTGGGCTATAGCACAGTTGATTTTCAATAAAATTGAATTTTATAAGAAATGTTTAGAAATAATCGAGCAATCAAAATGAAAATTGTCACAGCAATTACAGGTCCCGATATCTATTGATAGAGGTCTCAGCCATCGTAATCGGACCATTTTAGATTTTTGCCGGCCAAAAACATGTGGGCTATAGCACAGTTGATTTTCAATAAAATTGAATTTTCTAAGAAATGTTTAGAAATAATCGAGCAATCAAAATGAAAATTGTCACAGCAATTACAGGTCCCGATATCTATTGATAGAGGTATCAACCATCGTAATCGGACCATTTTAGATTTTTGCCGCCCAAAAACTTGTGGGCTGTAGCACAGTTGATTTTCAATAAAATTTTATTTTCTAAGAAATGTATAAAAATAATCGAGCAATCAAAATAAAAATTGTCACAGCAATTACAGGTCCCGAAACCTATTGATAGAGGTCTCAGCCATCGTAATCGGACCATTTTAGATTTTTGCCGGCCAAAAACATGTGGGCTATAGCACAGTTGATTTTCAATAAAATTGAATTTCCTAAGAAATGTTTAGAAATAATCGAGCAATCAAAATGAAAATTGTCACAGCAATTACAGGTCCCGATATCTATTGATAGAGGTCTCAGCCATCGTAATCGGACCATTTTAGATTTTTGCCGGCCAAAAACATGTGGGCTATAGCACAGTTGATTTTCAATAAAATTGAATTTCCTAAGAAATGTTTAGAAATAATCGAGCAATCAAAATGAAAATTGTCACAGCAATTACAGGTCCCGAAACCTATTGATAGAGGTATTAACCATTGTAATCGGGCCATTTTAGATTTTTGCCGCCCAAAAACTTGTGGGCTATAGCACAGTTATAAAATTGAATTTTCTAAGAAATGTTTAGAAATAATCGAGCAATCAAAATGGAAATTGTCACAGCAATTACAGGTCCCGAAACCTATTGATAGAGGTGCCAACCATCGTAATCGGACCATTTTAGATTTTTTCCGCCCAAAAACTTGTGGGCTATAGCCCAGTTGATTTTCAATAAAATTGAATTTCCTAAGAAATGTTTAGAAATAATCGAGCAATCAAAATGAAAATTGTCACAGCAATTACAGGTCCCGATACCTATTGACAGAGGTCTCAACCATCGTAATCGGACCGTTTTAGATTTTTTCCGCCCAAAAACTTGTGGGCTATAGCACAGTTGATTTTCAATAAACTTGAATTGTCTAAGAAATGTTTAGAAATAATCGAGCAATCAAAATGAAAATTGTCACAGCAATTACAGGTCCCGAAACCTATTGATAGAGGTATCAACCATCGTAATCGGACCATTCTAGATTTTTGCCGCCCAAAAACTTGTGGGCTATAGCACAGTTGATTTTCAATAAAATAGAATTTGCTAAGAAATGTTTAGAAATAATCGAGCAATCAAAATGAAAATTGTCACAGCAATTACAGGTCCCGATACCTATTGATAGAGGTATCAACCATCGTAATCGGACCATTTTAGATTTTTGCCGCTTAAAAACTTGTGGGCTGTAGCACATTTGATTTTCAATAAAATTGAATTTTCTAAGAAATGTTTAGAAATAATCGAGCAATCAAAATGAAAATTGTCACAGCAATTACAGGTCCCGAAACCTATTGATAGAGGTATCAACCATCGTAATCGGGCCATTTTAGATTTTTGCCGCCCAAAAACTTGTGGGCTATAGCACAGTTATAAAATTGAATTTTCTAAGAAATGCTTAGAAATAATCGAGCAATCAAAATGAAAATTGCCACAGCAATTACAGGTCCCGAAACCTATTGATAGAGGTATCAACCATCGTAATCGGACCATTTTAGATTTTTGCCGCCCAAAAACATGTGGGCTATAGCACAGTTGATTTTCAATAAAATTGTATTATCTAAGAAATGTTTATAAATAATCGAGCAATCAAAATGAAAATTGTCACAGCAATTACAGGTCCCGATACCTATTGATAGAGGTCTCAACCATCGTAATCGGACCATTTTAAATTTTTGCCGCCCAAAAACATGTGGGCTATAGCACAGTTGATTTTCAATAAAATTGAATTTCCTAAGAAATGTTTAGAAATAATCGAGCAATCAAAATGAAAATTGTCACAGCAATTACAGGTCCCGAAACCTATTGATAGAGGTATCAACCATCGTAATCGGGCCATTTTAGATTTTTGAGGCCCAAAAATTTGTGGGCTATAGCACAGTTATAAAATTTAATTTTCTAAGAAATGTTTAGAAATAATCGAGCAATCAAAATGAAAATTGCCACGTCAATTACAGGTCCCGATACCTATTGATAGAGGTCTCAACCATCGTAATCGGACCATTTTAGATTTTTGCCGCCCAAAAGCTTGTGGGCTATAGCACAGTTGATTTTCAATAAAATTGAATTTTCTAAGAAATGTTTAGAAATAATCGAGCAATCAAAATGAAAATTGTCACAGCAATTACAGGTCCCGATATCTATTGATAGAGGTCTCAACCATCGTAATCGGACCATTTTAGATTTTTGCCGCCCAAAAACATGTGGGCTATAGCACAGTTGATTTTCAATAAAATTGAATTTCCTAAGAAATGTATAGAAATAATCGAGCAATCAAAATGAAAATTGTCACAGCAATTACAGGTCCCGATATCTATTGATAGAGGTCTCAACCATCGTAATCGGACCATTTTAGATTTTTGCCGCCCAAAAACATGTGGGCTATAGCACAGTTGATTTTCAATAAAATTGAATTTTCTAAGAAATGTTTAGAAATAATCGAGCAATCAAAATGAAAATTGTCACAGCAATTACAGGTCCCGATATCTATTGATAGAGGTCTCAACCATCGTAATCGGACAATTTTAGATTTCTGCCGCCCAAAAACATGTGGGCTATAGCACAGTTGATTTTCAATAAAATTGAATTTCCTAAGAAATTTTTAGAAATAATCGAGCAATCAAAATGAAAATTGTCACAGCAATTACAGGTCCCGAAACCTATTGATAGAGGTATCAACCATCGTAATCGGGCCATTTTAGATTTTTGCCGCCCAAAAACTTGTGGGCTATAGCACAGTTATAAAATTGAATTTTCTAAGAAATGTTTAGAAATAATCGAGCAATCAAAATGAAAATTGTCACAGCAATTACAGGTCCCGAAACCTATTGATAGAAGTATAAACTATCGTATCAGGACCATTTTAGATTTTTGCCGCCCAAAAACTTGTGGGCTATAGCCCAGTTGATTTTCAATAAATTTGAACTTTCTAAGAAATGTTTAGAAATAATCGAGCAATCAAAATGAAAATTGTCACAGCAATTACAGGTCCCGAAACCTATTGATAGAGGTGCCAACCATCGTAATCGGACCGTTTTAGATTTTTCCGCCCAAAAACTTGTGGGCTATAGCACAGTTGATTTTCAATAAAATTGAATTGTCTAAGAAATGTTTAGAAATAATCGAGCAATCAAAATGAAAATTGTCACAGCAATTACAGGTCCCGAAACCTATTGATAGAGGTATCAACCATCGTAATCGGACCATTCTAGATTTTTGCCGCCCAAAAACTTGTGGGCTATAGCACAGTTGATGTTCAATAAAATTGAATTTTCTAAGAAATGTTTAGAAATAATCGAGCAATCAAAATGAAAATTGTCACAGCAATTACAGGTCCCGATACCTATTGATAGAGGTATCAACCATCGTAATCGGACCATTTTAGATTTTTGCCGCCCAAAAACTTGTGGGCTATAGCACATTTGATTTTCAATAAAATTGAATTTTCTAAGAAATGTTTAGAAATAATCGAGCAATCTAAATGAAAATTGTCACAGCAATTACAGGTCCCGAAACCTATTGATAGAGGTATCAACCATCGTAATCGGGCCATTTTAGATTTTTGCCGCCCAAAAACTTGTAGGCTATAGCACAGTTATAAAATTGAATTTTCTAAGAAATGCTTAGAAATAATCGAGCAATCAAAATGAAAATTGCCACAGCAATTACAGGTCCCGAAACCTATTGATAGAGGTCTCAACCATCGTAATCGGACCATTTTAGATTTTTGCCGCCCAAAAACATGTGGGCTATAGCACAGTTGATTTTCAATAAAATTGAATTTCCTAAGAAATGTTTAGAAATAATCGAGCAATCAAAATGAAAATTGTCACAGCAATTACAGGTCCCGAAACCTATTGATAGAGGTATCAACCATCGTAATCGGGCCATTTTAGATTTTTGCCGCCCAAAAACTTGTGGGCTATAGCACAGTTATAAAATTGAATTTTCTAAGAAATGTTTAGAAATAATCGAGCAATCAAAATGAAAATTGCCACAGCAATTACAGGTCCCGAAACCTATTGATAGAGGTCTCAACCATCGTAATCGGACCATTTTAGATTTTTGCCGCCCAAAAACATGTGGGCTATAGCACAGTTGATTTTCAATAAAATTGAATTTCCTAAGAAATGTTTAGAAATAATCGAGCAATCAAAATGAAAATTGTCACAGCAATTACAGGTCCCGATATCTATTGATAGAGGTTTCAACCATCGTAATCGGACCATTTTAGATTTTTGCCGCCCAAAAACATGTGGGCTATAGCACAGTTGATTTTCAATAAAATTGAATTTTCTAAGAAATGTTTAGAAATAATCGAGCAATCAAAATGAAAATTGTCACAGCAATTACAGGTCCCGATATCTATTGATAGAGGTATCAACCAACGTAATCGGACCATTTTAGATTTTTGCCGCCCAAAAACATGTGGGCTATAGCACAGTTGATTTTCAATAAAATTGAATTTTCTAAGAAATGTTTAGAAATAATCGAGCAATCAAAATGAAAATTGTCACAGCAATTACAGGTCCCGATGTCTATTGATAGAGGTCTCAGCCATCGTAATCGGACCATTTTAGATTTTTGCCGCCCAAAAACATGTGGGCTATAGCACAGTTGATTTTCAATAAAATTGAATTTTCTAAGAAATGTTTAGAAATAATCGAGCAATCAAAATGAAAATTGTCACAGCAATTACAGGTCCCGATACCTATTGATAGAGGTCTCAACCATCGTAATCGGACCGTTTTAGATTTTTGCCGCCCAAAAACTTGTGGGCTATAGCACAGTTGATTTTCAATAAAATTGAATTTCCTAAGAAATGTTTAGAAATAATCGAGCAATCAAAATGAAAATTGTCACAGCAATTACAGGTCCCGATATCTATTGATAGAGGTCTCAACCATCGTAATCGGACCATTTTAGATTTTTGCCGCCCAAAAACATGTGAGCTATAGCCCAGTTGATTTTCAATAAAATTGAATTTTGTAAGAAATGTTTAGAAATAATCGAGCAATCAAAATGAAAATTGTCGCAGCAATTACAGGTCCCGAAACCTATTGATAGAGGTATCAACCATCGTAATCGGACCATTTTAGATTTTTGCCGCCCAAAAACTTGTGGGCTATAGCACAGTTGATTTTCAATAAAATTGAATTTTCTAAGAAATGTTTAGAAATAATCGAGCAATCAAAATGAAAATTGTCACATCAATTACAGGTCCCGATATCTATTGATAGAGGTCTCAACCATCGTAATCGGACCATTTTAGATTTTTGCCGCCCAAAAACATGTGGGCTATAGCCCAGTTGATTTTCAATAAAATTGAATTTTCTAAGAAATGTTTAGAAATAATCGAGCAATCAAAATGAAAATTGTCACAGCAATTACAGGTCCCGATACCTATTGATAGAGGTCTCAACCATCGTAATCGGACCGTTTTAGATTTTTGCCGCCCAAAAACTTGTGGGCTATAGCACAGTTGATTTTCAATAAAATTGAATTTTCTAAGAAATGTTTAGAAATAATCGAGCAATCAAAATGAAAATTGTCACAGCAATTACAGGTCCCGAAACCTATTGATAGAGGTATCAACCATCGTAATCGGACCATTTTAGATTTTTGCCGCCCACAAACTTGTGGGCTAGCACAGTTGATTTTCAATAAAATTGAATTTGCTAAGAAATGTTTAGAAATAATCGAGCAATCAAAATGAAAATTGTCACAGCAATTACAGGTCCCGATACCTATTGATAGAGGTATCAACCATCGTAATCGGACCATTTTAGATTTTTGCCGCCCAAAAACTTGTGGGCTATAGCACAGTTATAAAATTGAATTTTCTAAGAAATGCTTAGAAATAATCGAGCAATCAAAATGAAAATTGCCACAGCAATTACAGGTCCCGAAACCTATTGATAGAGGTATCAACCATCGTAATCGGACCATTTTAGATTTTTGCCGCCCAAAAACTTGTGGGCTATAGCACAGTTGATTTTCAATAAAATTGTATTATCTAAGAAATGTTTATAAATAATCGAGCAATCAAAATGAAAATTGTCACAGCAATTACAGGTCCCGATACCTATTGATAGAGGTCTCAACCATCGTGATCGGACCATTTTAGATTTTTGCCGCCCAAAAACATGTGGGCTATAACACAGTTGATTTTCAATAAAATTGAATTTCCTAAGAAATGTTTAGAAATAATCGAGCAATCAAAATGAAAATTGCCACAGCAATTACAGGTCCCGAAACCTATTGATAGAGGTATCAACCATCGTAATCGAACCATTTTAGATTTTTGCCGCCCAAAAACATGTGGGCTATAGCACAGTTGATTTTCAATAAAATTGTATTATCTAAGAAATGTTTATAAATAATCGAGCAATCAAAATGAAAATTGCCACAGCAATTACAGGTCCCGATACCTATTGATAGAGGTCTCAACCATCGTAATCGGACCATTTTCGATTTTTGCCGCCCAAAAACTTGTGGGCTATAGCACAGTTGATTTTCAATAAAATTGAATTTTCTAAGAAATGTTTAGAAATAATCGAGCAATCAAAATGAAAATTGTCACAGCAATTACAGGTCCCGATACCTATTGATAGAGGTATCAACCATCGTAATCGGACCGTTTTAGATTTTTGCCGCCCAAAAACTTGTGGGCTGTAGCACAGTTGATTTTCAATAAAATTGAATTTTCTAAGAAATGTTTAGAAATAATCGAGCAATCAAAATGAAAATTGTCACAGCAATTACAGGTCCCGAAACCTATTGATAGAGGTATCAACCATCGTAATCGGACCATTTTAGATTTTTGCCGCCCAAAAACTTGTGGGCTATAGCACAGTTCATTTTCAATAAAATTGAATTTTCTAAGAAATGTTTAGAAATAATCGAGCAATCAAAATTAAAATTGTCACAGCAATTACAGGTCCCGAAACCTATTGATAGAGGTATCAACCATTGTAAACGGACCATTTTAGATTTTTGCCGCCCAAAAACTTGTGGGCTATAGCACAGTTGATTTTCAATAAAATTGAATTTTCTAAGAAATGTTTAGAAATAATCGAGCAATCAAAATGAAAATTGTCACAGCAATTACAGGTCCCGAAACCTATTGATAGAGGTATCAACCATCGTAATCGGGCCATTTTAGATTTTTGCCGCCCAAAAACTTGTGGGCTATAGCACAGTTATAAAATTGAATTTTCTAAGAAATGTTTAGAAATAATCGAGCAATCAAAATAAAAATTGTCACAGCAATTACAGGTCCCGATACCTATTGATAGAGGTATCAACCATCGTAATCGGACCATTTTAGATTTTTGCCGCCCAAAAACTTGTGGGCTATAGCACAGTTTATTTTCAATAAAATTGTATAATCTAAGAAATGTTTAGAAATAATCGAGCAATCAAAATGAAAATTGTCACAGCAATTACAGGTCCCGATATCTATTGATAGAGGTCTCAACCATCGTAATCGGACCATTTTAGATTTTTGCCGCCCAAAAACATGTGGGCTATAGCACAGTTGATTTTCAATAAAATTGATTTTCCTAAGAAATGTTTAGAAATAATCGAGCAATCAAAATGAAAATTGTCACAGTAATTACAGGTCCCGAAACCTATTGATAGAGGTCTCAACCATCGTAATCGGACCATTTTAGATTTTTGCCGCCCAAAAACTTGTGGGCTATAGCACAGTTATAAAATTGAATTTTCTAAGAAATGTTTAGAAATAATCGAGCAATCAAAATGAAAATTGCCACAGCAATTACAGGTCCCGATACCTATTGATAAAGGTCTCAACCATCGTAATCGGACCATTTTAGATTTTTGCCGCCCAAAAACTTGTGGGCTGTAGCACAGTTGATTTTCAATAAAATTGAATTTTCTAAGAAATGTATAGAAATAATCGAGCAATCAAAATTAAAATTGTCACAGCAATTACAGGTCCCGAAACCTATTGATAGAGGTATCAACCATTGTAATCGGACCATTTTAGATTTTTGCCGCCCAAAAACTTGTGGGCTATATAGCACAGTTGATTTTCAATAAAATTGAATTTTCTAAGAAATGTTTAGAAATAATCGAGCAATCAAAATTAAAATTGTCACAGCAATTACAGGTCCCGAAACCTATTGATAGAGGTATCAACCATCGTAATCGGGCCATTTTAGATTTTTGCCGCCCAAAAACTTGTGGGCTATAGCACAGTTATAAAATTGAATTTTCTAAGAAATGTTTAGAAATAATCGAGCAATCAAAATGAAAATTGTCACAGCAATTACAGGTCCCGAAACCTATTGATAGAGGTATCAAAAATCGTAATCGGACCATTCTAGATTTTTGCCGCCCAAAAACTTGTGGGCTGTAGCACAGTTGATTTTCAATAAAATTTAATTTTCTAAGAAATGTTTAGAAATAATCGAGCAATCAAAATGAAAATTGTCACAGCAATTACAGGTCCCGAAACCTATTGATAGAGGTATCAACCATCGTAATCGGACCATTTTAGATTTTTGCCGCCCAAAAACTTGTGGGCTGTAGCACAGTTGATTTTCAATAAAATTGAATTTTCTAAGAAATGTTTAGAAATAATCGAGCAATCAAAATGAAAATTGTCGCAGCAATTACAGGCCCCGATATCTATTGATAGAGGTCTCAACCATCGTAATCGGACCATTTTAGATTTTTGCCGCCCAAAAACATGTGTGCTATAGCACAGTTGATTTTCAATAAAATTGAATTTCCTGAGAAATATTTAGAAATAATCGAGCAATCAAAATGATAATTGTCACAGCAATTACAGGTCCCGAAACCTATTGATAGAGGTATCAACCATCGTAATCGGACCATTTTAGATTTTTGCCGCCCAAAAACTTGTGGGCTATAGCACAGTTGATTTTCAATAAAATTGAATTTTCTAAGAAATGTTTAGAAATAATCGAGCAATCAAAATGAAAATTGTCACAGCAATTACAGGTCCCGAAACCTATTGATAGAGGTATCAAAAATCGTAATCGGACCATTCTAGATTTTTGCCGCCCAAAAACTTGTGGGCTATAGCACAGTTGATTTTCAATAAAATTGAATTTTCTAAGAAATGTTTAGAAATAATCGAGCAATCAAAATGAAAATTGTCACAGCAATTACAGGTCCCGAAACCTATTGATAGAGGTATCAACCATCGTAATCGGAACATTTTAAATTTTTGCAGCCCAAAAACTTGTGGGCTGTAGCACAGTTGATTTTCAATAAAATTGAATTTTCTAAGAAATGTTTAAAAATAATCGAGCAATCAAAATGAAAATTGTCACAGCAATTACAGGTCCCGAAACCTATTGATAGAGGTATCAACCATTGTAATTGGACCATTCTAGATTTTTGCCGCCCAAAAACTTGTGGGCTATAGCACAGTTGATTTTCAATAAAATTTAATTTTCTAAGAAATGTTTAGAAATAATCGAGCAATCAAAATGAAAATTGTCGCAGCAATTACAGGTCCCGAAACCTATTTATAGAGGTATCAACCATCGTAATCGGACCATTCTAGATTTTTGCCGCCCAAAAACTTGTGGGCTGTAGCACAGTTGATTTTCAATAAAATTTAATTTTCTAAGAAATATTTAGAAATAATCGAGCAATCAAAATGAAAATTGTCGCAGCAATTACAGGTCCCGAAACCTATTGATAGAGGTATCAACCATCGTAATCGGACCATTCTAGATTTTTGCCGCCCAAAAACTTGTGAGCTGTAGCACAGTTGATTTTCAATAAAATTTAATTTTCTAAGAAATATTTAGAAATAATCGAGCAATCAAAATGAAAATTGTCGCAGCAATTACAGGTCCCGAAACCTATTGATAGAGGTATCAACCATCGTAATCGGACCATTCTAGATTTTTGCCGCCCAAAAACTTGTGGGCTGTAGCACAGTTGATTTTCAATAAAATTTTATTTTCTAAGAAATGTTTAAAAATAATCGAGCAATCAAAATGAAAATTGTCACAGCAATTACAGGTCCCGAAACCTATTGATAGAGGTATCAACCATTGTAATCGGACCATTTTAGATTTTTGCCGCCCAAAAACTTGTGGGCTATAGCACAGTTAATTTTCAATAAAATTGAATTTTCTAAGAAATGTTTAGAAATAATCGAGCAATCAAAATGAAAATTGTCACAGCAATTATAGGTCCCGATATCTGTTGATAGCGGTCTCAACCATCGTAATCGGACCATTTTAAATTTTTGCCGCCCAAAAGCTTGTGGGATGTAGCACAGTTGATTTTCAATAAAATTGAATTTTCTAAGAAATGTTTAGATATAATCGAGCAATCAAAATGAAAATCGTCGCAGCAATTACAGGTCCCGAAACCTATTGATAGAGGTATCAACCATCGTAATCGGACCATTCTAGATTTTTGCCGCCCAAAAACTTGTGGGCTATAGCACAGTTGATTTTCAATAAAATTTAATTTTCTAAGAAATGTTTAGAAATAATCGAGCAAAATGAAAATTGTCGCAGCAATTACAGGTCCCGAAACCTATTGATAGAGGTATCAACCATCGTAATCGTACCATTCTAGATTTTTGCCGCCCAAAAACTTGTGGGCTGTAGCACAGTTGATTTTCAATAAAATTGAATTTTCTAAGAAATGTATAAAAATAATCGAGCAATCAAAATAAAAATTGTCACAGCAATTACAGGTCCCGAAACCTATTGATAGAGGTATCAACCATCGTAATCGGACCATTCTAGATTTTTGCCGCCCAAAAACATGTGGGCTATATAGCACAGTTGATTTTCAATAAAATTGAATTTTCTAAGAAATGTTTAGAAATAATCGAGCAATCAAAATGAAAATTGTCACAGCAATTACAGGTCCCGAAACCTATTGATAGAGGTATCAGCCATCGTAATCGGACCATTTTAGATTTTTGCCGCCCAAAAACTTGTGGGCTATAGCACAGTTGATTTTCAATAAAATTGCATTTTCTAAGAAATGTTTAGAAATAATCGAGCAATCAAAATGAAAATTGTCACAGCAATTACAGGTCCCGAAACCTATTGATAGAGGTATCAACCATCGTAATCGGACCATTTTAGATTTTTGCCGCCCAAAAACTTTTGGGCTATAGCACAGTTGATTTTCAATAAAATTGAATTTTCTAAGAAATGTTTAGAAATAATCGAGCAATCAAAATGAAAATTGTCACAGCAATTACAGATCCCGAAACCTATTGATAGAGGTATCAACCATCGTAATCGGACCATTTTAGATTTTTGCCGCCCAAAAACTTGTGGGCTGTAGCACAGTTGATTTTCAATAAAATTGAATTTTCTAAGAAATGTTTAGAAATAATCGAGCAATCAAAATGAAAATTGTCACAGCAATTACAGGTCCCGAAACCTATTGATAGAGGTATCAACCATCGTAATCGGACCATTTTAGATTTTTGCCGCCCAAAAACTTGTGGGCTATATAGCACAGTTGATTTTCAATAAAATTGAATTTTCTAAGAAATGTTTAGAAATAATCGAGCAATCAAAATGGAAATTGTCACAGCAATTACAGGTCCCGAAACCTATTGATAGAGGTATCAACCATCGTAATCGGAACATTTTAGATTTTTGCCGCCCAAAAACTTGTGGGCTGTAGCACAGTTGATTTTCAATAAAATTGAATTTTCTAAGAAAAGTTTAAAAATAATCGAGCAATCAAAATGAAAATTGTCACAGCAATTACAGGTCCCGAAACCTATTGATAGAGGTATCAACCATCGTAATCGGACCATTTTAGATTTTTGCCGCCCAAAAACTTGTGGGCTATAGCACAGTTGATTTTCAATAAAATTTAATTTTCTAAGAAATGTTTAGAAATAATCGAGCAATCAAAATGAAAATTGTCGCAGCAATTACAGGTCCCGAAACCTATTTATAGAGGTATCAACCATCGTAATCGGACCATTCTAGATTTTTGCCGCCCAAAAACTTGTGGGCTGTAGCACAGTTGATTTTCAATAAAATTTAATTTTTTAAGAAATATTTAGAAATAATCGAGCAATCAAAATGAAAATTGTCGCAGCAATTACAGGTCCCGAAACCTATTGATAGAGGTATCAACCATTGTAATCGGACCATTTTAGGATTTTTGCCGCCCATAAACTTGTGGGCTATAGCACAGTTGATTTTCAATAAAATTGAATTTTCTAAGAAATGTTTAGAAATAATCGAGCAATCAAAATGAAAATTTTCACAGCAATTACAGGTCCCGATATCTGTTGATAGCGGTCTCAACCATCGTAATCGGACCATTTAAGATTTTTGCCGCCCAAAAGCTTGTGGGCTGTAGCACAGTTGATTTTCAATAAAATTGAATTTTCTAAGAAATGTTTAGATATAATCGAGCAATCAAAATGAAAATCGTCGCAGCAATTACAGGTCCCGAAACCTATTGATAGAGGTATCAACCATCGTAATCGGACCATTCTAGATTTTTGCCGCCCAAAAACTTGTGGGCTGTAGCACAGTTGATTTTCAATAAAATTGAATTTTCTAAGAAATGTTTAGAAATAATCGAGCAATCAAAATGAAAATTGCCACAGCAATTACAGGTCCCGATACCTATTGATAAAGGTCTCAACCATCGTAATCGGACCATTTTAGATTTTTGCCGCCCAAAAACTTGTGGGCTATAGCACAGTTCATTTTCAATAAAATTGAATTTTCTAAGAAATGTTTAGAAATAATCGAGCAATCAAAATTAAAATTGTCACAGCAATTACAGGTCCCGAAACCTATTGATAGAGGTATCAACCATTGTAATCGGACCATTTTAGATTTTTGCCGCCCAAAAACTTGTGGGCTATATAGCACAGTTGATTTTCAATAAAATTGAATTTTCTAAGAAATGTTTAGAAATAATCGAGCAATCAAAATGAAAATTGTCACAGCAATTACAGGTCCCGAAACCTATTGATAGAGGTATCAACCATCGTAATCGGGCCATTTTAGATTTTTGCCGCCCAAAAACTTGTGGGCTATAGCACAGTTATAAAATTGAATTTTCTAAGAAATGTTTAGAAATAATCGAGCAATCAAAATGAAAATTGTCACAGCAATTACAGGTCCCGAAACCTATTGATAGAGGTATCAAAAATCGTAATCGGACCATTCTAGATTTTTGCCGCCCAAAAACTTGTGGGCTGTAGCACAGTTGATTTTCAATAAAATTTAATTTTCTAAGAAATGTTTAGAAATAATCGAGCAATCAAAATGAAAATTGTCACAGCAATTACAGGTCCCGAAACCTATTGATAGAGGTATCAACCATCGTAATCGGACCATTTTAGATTTTTGCCGCCCAAAAACTTGTGGGCTGTAGCACAGTTGATTTTCAATAAAATTGAATTTTCTAAGAAATGTTTAGAAATAATCGAGCAATCAAAATGAAAATTGTCGCAGCAATTACAGGCCCCGATATCTATTGATAGAGGTCTCAACCATCGTAATCGGACCATTTTAGATTTTTGCCGCCCAAAAACATGTGTGCTATAGCACAGTTGATTTTCAATAAAATTGAATTTCCTGAGAAATATTTAGAAATAATCGAGCAATCAAAATGATAATTGTCACAGCAATTACAGGTCCCGAAACCTATTGATAGAGGTATCAACCATCGTAATCGGACCATTTTAGATTTTTGCCGCCCAAAAACTTGTGGGCTATAGCACAGTTGATTTTCAATAAAATTGAATTTTCTAAGAAATGTTTAGAAATAATCGAGCAATCAAAATGAAAATTGTCACAGCAATTACAGGTCCCGAAACCTATTGATAGAGGTATCAAAAATCGTAATCGGACCATTCTAGATTTTTGCCGCCCAAAAACTTGTGGGCTATAGCACAGTTGATTTTCAATAAAATTGAATTTTCTAAGAAATGTTTAGAAATAATCGAGCAATCAAAATGAAAATTGTCACAGCAATTACAGGTCCCGAAACCTATTGATAGAGGTATCAACCATCGTAATCGGAACATTTTAAATTTTTGCAGCCCAAAAACTTGTGGGCTGTAGCACAGTTGATTTTCAATAAAATTGAATTTTCTAAGAAATGTTTAAAAATAATCGAGCAATCAAAATGAAAATTGTCACAGCAATTACAGGTCCCGAAACCTATTGATAGAGGTATCAACCATTGTAATTGGACCATTCTAGATTTTTGCCGCCCAAAAACTTGTGGGCTATAGCACAGTTGATTTTCAATAAAATTGAATTTTCTAAGAAATGTTTAGAAATAATCGAGCAATCAAAATGAAAATTGTCGCAGCAATTACAGGTCCCGAAACCTATTTATAGAGGTATCAACCATCGTAATCGGACCATTCTAGATTTTTGCCGCCCAAAAACATGTGGGCTGTAGCACAGTTGATTTTCAATAAAATTTAATTTTCTAAGAAATATTTAGAAATAATCGAGCAATCAAAATGAAAATTGTCGCAGCAATTACAGGTCCCGAAACCTATTGATAGAGGTATCAACCATCGTAATCGGACCATTCTAGATTTTTGCCGCCCAAAAACTTGTGAGCTGTAGCACAGTTGATTTTCAATAAAATTTAATTTTCTAAGAAATATTTAGAAATAATCGAGCAATCAAAATGAAAATTGTCGCAGCAATTACAGGTCCCGAAACCTATTGATAGAGGTATCAACCATCGTAATCGGACCATTCTAGATTTTTGCCGCCCAAAAACTTGTGGGCTGTAGCACAGTTGATTTTCAATAAAATTTTATTTTCTAAGAAATGTTTAAAAATAATCGAGCAATCAAAATGAAAATTGTCACAGCAATTACAGGTCCCGAAACCTATTGATAGAGGTATCAACCATTGTAATCGGACCATTTTAGATTTTTGCCGCCCAAAAACTTGTGGGCTATAGCACAGTTAATTTTCAATAAAATTGAATTTTCTAAGAAATGTTTAGAAATAATCGAGCAATCAAAATGAAAATTGTCACAGCAATTATAGGTCCCGATATCTGTTGATAGCGGTCTCAACCATCGTAATCGGACCATTTTAAATTTTTGCCGCCCAAAAGCTTGTGGGATGTAGCACAGTTGATTTTCAATAAAATTGAATTTTCTAAGAAATGTTTAGATATAATCGAGCAATCAAAATGAAAATCGTCGCAGCAATTACAGGTCCCGAAACCTATTGATAGAGGTATCAACCATCGTAATCGGACCATTCTAGATTTTTGCCGCCCAAAAACTTGTGGGCTATAGCACAGTTGATTTTCAATAAAATTTAATTTTCTAAGAAATGTTTAGAAATAATCGAGCAAAATGAAAATTGTCGCAGCAATTACAGGTCCCGAAACCTATTGATAGAGGTATCAACCATCGTAATCGTACCATTCTAGATTTTTGCCGCCCAAAAACTTGTGGGCTGTAGCACAGTTGATTTTCAATAAAATTGAATTTTCTAAGAAATGTATAAAAATAATCGAGCAATCAAAATAAAAATTGTCACAGCAATTACAGGTCCCGAAACCTATTGATAGAGGTATCAACCATCGTAATCGGACCATTCTAGATTTTTGCCGCCCAAAAACATGTGGGCTATATAGCACAGTTGATTTTCAATAAAATTGAATTTTCTAAGAAATGTTTAGAAATAATCGAGCAATCAAAATGAAAATTGTCACAGCAATTACAGGTCCCGAAACCTATTGATAGAGGTATCAACCATCGTAATCGGACCATTTTAAATTTTTGCCGCCCAAAAACTTGTGGGCTGTAGCACAGTTGATTTTCAATAAAATTGAATTTTCTAAGAAATGTTTAGAAATAATCGAGCAATCAAAATGAAAATTGTCACAGCAATTACAGGTCCCGAAACCTATTGATAGAGGTATCAACCATCGTAATCGGAACATTTTAATTTTTTGCCGCCCAAAAACTTGTGGGCTGTAGCACAGTTGATTTTCAATAAAATTGAATTTTCTAAGAAATGTTTAAAAATAATCGAGCAATCAAAATGAAAATTGTCACAGCAATTACAGGTCCGGAAACCTATTGATAGAGGTATCAACCATTGTAATCGGACCATTTTAGATTTTTGCCGCCCAAAAATTTGTGGGCTATAGCACAGTTGATTTTCAATAAAATTGAATTTTCTAAGAAATGTTTAGAAATAATCGAGCAATCAAAATGAAAATTGTCACAGAAATTACAGGTCCCGATACCTATTGATAGAGGTCTCAACCATCGTAATCGGACCATTTTAGATTTTTTCCGCCCAAAAACTTGTGGGCTATAGCACAGTTGATTTTCAATAAAATTGGATTGTCTAAGAAATGTTTAGAAATAATCGAGCAATCAAAATGAAAATTGTCACAGCAGTTACAGGTCCTGAAACCTATTGATAGAGGTATCAACCATCGTAATCGGACCATTTTAGATTTTTGCCGCCCAAAAACTTGTGGGCTATAGCACAGTTGATTTTCAATAAAATTGAATTGTCTAAGAAATGTTTAGAAATAATCGAGCAATCAAAATGAAAATTGTCACAGCAATTACAGGTCCCGAAACCTATTGATAGAGGTATCAGCCATCGTAATCGGACCATTTAAGATTTTTGCCGCCCAAAAACTTGTGGGCTGTAGCACAGTTGATTTTCAATAAAATTGAATTGTCTAAGAAATGTTTAGAAATAATCGAGCAATCAAAATGAAAATTGTCACAGCAATTACAGGTCCCGAAACCTATTGATAGAGGTATCAATCATCGTAATCGGACCATTTTAGATTTTTGCCGCCCAAAAACTTGTGGGCTATATCACAGTTTATTTTCAATAAAATTGAATTGTCTAAGAAATGTTTAGAAATAATCGAGCAATCAAAATGAAAATTGTCACAGCAGTTACAGGTCCTGAAACCTATTGATAGAGGTATCAACCATCGTAATCGGACCATTCTAGATTTTTGCCGCCCAAAAACTTGTGGGCTATAGCACAGTTGATTTTCAATAAAATTTAATTTTCTAAGAAATGTTTAGAAATAATCGGGCAATCAAAATGAAAATTGTCACAGCAATTACAGGTCCCGATACCTATTGATAGAGGTCTCAACCATCGTAATCGGATCATTTTAGATTTTTGCCGCCCAAAAACTTGTGGGCTATAGCACAGTTGATTTTCAATAAAATTGAATTTTCTAAGAAATGTTTAGAAATAATCGAGCAATCAAAATGAAAATTGTCACAGCAATTACAGGTCCCGAAACCTATTGATAGAGGTATCAACCATCGTAATCGGACCATTTTAGATTTTTGATGCCCAAAAACTTGTGGGCTATAGCACAGTTTATTTTCAATAAAATTGAATTTTCTAAGAAATGTTTAGAAATAAACGAGCAATCAAAATGAAAATTGTCATAGCAATTACAGGTCCCGAAACCTATTGATAGAGGTATGAACCATAGTAATCGGACCATTTTAGATTTTTGCCGCCCAAAAACTTGTGGGCTATAGCACAGTTGATTTTCTATAAAATTGAATTTTCTAAGAAATGTTTAGAAATAATCGAGCAATCAAAATGAAAATTGTCACAGCAATTACAGGTCCCGAAACCTATTGATAGAGGTATCAACCATCGTAATCGGACCATTTTAGATTTTTGCTGCCCAAAAACTTGTGGGCTATAGCACAGTTTATTTTCAATAAAATTGAATTTTCTAAGAAATGTTTAGAAATAAACGAGCAATCAAAATGAAAATTGTCATAGCAATTACAGGTCCCGAAACCTATTGATAGAGGTATGAACCATCGTAATCGGACCATTTTAGATTTTTGCCGCCCAAAAACTTGTGGGCTATAGCACAGTTGATTTTCAATAAAATTGAATTTTCTAAGAAATGTTTAGAAATAATCGAGCAATCAAAATGAAAATTGTCACAGCAATTACAGGTCCCGAAACCTATTGATAGAGGTATCAACCATCGTATTCGGACCATTTTAGATTTTTGCCGCCCAAAAACTTGTGGGCTATAGCACAGTTGATTTTCAATAAAATTGAATTGTCTAAGAAATGTTTAGAAATAATCGAGCAATCAAAATGAAAATTGTCACAGCAATTACAGGTCCCGAAACCTATTGATAGAGGTATCAACCATCGTAATCGGAACATATAAATTTTTGCCGCCCAAAAACTTGTGGGCTATAGCACAGTTCATTTTCAATAAAATTGAATTTTCTAAGAAATGTTTAGAAATAATCGAGCAATCAAAATGAAAATTGTCACAGCAATTACAGGTCCCGATACCTATTGATAGAGGTATCAACCATCGTAATCGGACCATTTTTGATTTTTGCCGCCCAAAAACTTGTGGGCTATAGCACAGTTGATTTTCAATAAAATTGAATTTTCTAAGAAATGTTTAGAAATAATCGAGCAATCAAAATGAAAATTGTCACAGCAATTACAGGTCCCGAAACCCATTGATAGAGGTATCAACCATCGTAATCGGACCGTTTTAGATTTTTCCCGCCCAAAAACTTGTGGGCTATAGCACAGTTGATTTTCAATAAAATTGAATTTTCTAAGAAATGTTTAGAAATAATCGAGCAATCAAAATGAAAATTGTCACAGCAATTACAGGTCCCGATACCTATTGATAGAGGTCTCAACCATCGTAATCGGATCATTTTAGATTTTTTCCGCCCAAAAACTTGTGGGCTATATCACAGTTGATTTTCAATAAAATTGAATTTTCTAAGAAATGTTTAGAAATAATCGAGCAATCAAAATGAAAATTGTCACAGCAATTACAGGTCCCGAAACCTATTGATAGAGGTATCAACCATCGTAATCGGACCATTTTAGATTTTTGCCGCCCAAAAACTTGTGGGCTATAGCACAGTTGATTTTCAATAAAATTGAATTTTCTAAGAAATGTTTAGAAATAATCGAGCAATCAAAATGAAAATTGTCATAGCAATTACAGGTCCCGAAACCTATTGATAGCGATACCAACCATTGTAATCGGACCATTTTAGATTTTTGCCGCCCAAAAACTTGTGGGCTGTAGCACAGTTGATTTTCAATAAAAT
The DNA here is from genome assembly GCA_958295665.1 of Tipula vernalis. Taxonomy (NCBI): domain Eukaryota; kingdom Metazoa; phylum Arthropoda; class Insecta; order Diptera; family Tipulidae; genus Tipula; species Tipula vernalis. Next base: position 114,944,979 of record OY282560.1, on the reverse strand, counting down.
TGAATTTTCTAAGAAATGTTTAGAAATAATCGAGCAATCAAAATGAAAATTGTCACAGCAATTACAGGTCCCGAAACCTATTGATAGAGGTATCAACCATCGTAATCGGACCATTTTAGATTTTTGCCGCCCAAAAACTTGTGGGCTGTAGCACAGTTGATTTTCAATAAAATTGAATTTTCTAAGAAATGTTTAGAAATAATCGAGCAATCAAAATGAAAATTGTCACAGCAATTACAGGTCCCGAAACCTATTGATAGAGGTATCAACCATCGTAATCGGACCATTTTAGATTTTTGCCGCCCAAAAACTTGTGGGCTATATAGCACAGTTGATTTTCAATAAAATTGAATTTTTTAAGAAATGTTTAGAAATAATCGAGCAATCAAAATGAAAATGGTCACAGCAATTACAGGTCCCGAAACCTATTGATAGAGGTATCAACCATCGTAATCGGACCATTTTAGATTTTTGCCGCCCAAAAACTTGTGGGCTGTAGCACAGTTGATTTTCAATAAAATTGAATTGTCTAAGAAATGTTTAGAAATAATCGAGCAATCAAAATGAAAATTGTCACAGCAATTACAGATCCCGAAACCTATTGATAGAGGTATCAACCATCGTAATCGGACCATTTTAGATTTTTGCCGCCCAAAAACTTGTGGGCTATAGCACAGTTGATTTTCAATAAAATTGAATTTATTAAGAAATGTATAGAAATAATCGAGCAATCAAAATGAAAATTGTCACAGCAATTACAGGTCCCGATATCTATTGATAGAGGTCTCAACCATCGTAATCGGACCATTTTAGATTTTTGCCGCCCAAAAACATGTGGGCTATAGCACAGTTGATTTTCAATAAAATTGAATTGTCTAAGAAATGTTTAGAAATAATCGAGCAATCAAAATGAAAATTGTCACAGCAATTACAGGTCCCGAAACCTATTGATAGAGGTATCAACCATCGTAATCGGACCATTTTAGATTTTTGCCGCCCAAAAACTTGTGGGCTATAGCACAGTTATAAAATTGAATTTTCTAAGAAATGTTTAGAAATAATCGAGCAATCAAAATGAAAATTGTCACAGCAATTACAGATCCCGAAACCTATTGATAGGGGTATCAACCATCGTAATCGGACCATTTTAGATTTTTGCCGCCCAAAAACTTGTGGGCTATAGCACAGTTAATTTTCAATAAAATTGAATTTTCTAAGAAATGTTTAGAAATAATCGAGCAATCAAAATGAAAATTGTCACAGCAATTACAGGTCCCGAAACCCATTGATAGAGGTATCAAAAATCGTAATCGGACCATTCTAGATTTTTGCTGCCCAAAAACTTGTGGGCTATAGCACAGTTGATTTTCAATAAAATTGAATTTTCTAAGAAATGTTTAGAAATAATTGAGCAATCAAAATGAAAATTGTCACAGCAATTACAGGTCCCGAAACCTATTGATAGAGGCATCAACCATCGTAATCGGAACATTTTAGATTTTTGCCGCCCAAAAACTTGTGGGCTGTAGCACAGTTGATTTTCAATAAAATTGAATTTTCTAAGAAATGTTTAGAAATAATCGAGCAATCAAAATGAAAATTGTCACAGTAATTACAGGTCCCGAAACCTATTGATAGAGGTATCAACCATTGTAATCGGACCATTTTAGATTTTTGCCGCCCAAAAACTTGTGGGCTATAGCACAGTTGATTTTCAATAAAATTGAATTTTCTAAGAAATGTTTAGAAATAATCGAGCAATCAAAATGAAAATTGTCACAGCAATTACAGGTCCCGATACCTATTGATAGAGGTCTCAACCATCGTAATCGGATCATTTTAGATTTTTTTCGCCCAAAAACTTGTGGGCTATAGCACAGTTGATTTTCAATAAAATTGAATTGTCTAAGAAATGTTTAGAAATAATCGAGCAATCAAAATGAAAATTGTCACAGCAATTACAGGTCCCGAAACCTATTGATAGAGGTATCAACCATCGTAATCGGACCACTTTAGATTTTTGCCGCCCAAAAACTTGTGGGCTATAGCACAGTTGATTTTTAATAAAATTGAATTGTCTAAGAAATGTTTAGAAATAATCGAGCAATCAAAATGAAAATTGTCATAGCAATTACAGGTCCCGAAACCTATTGATAGAGGTACCAACCATTGTAATCGGACCATTTTAGATTTTTGCCGCCCAAAAACTTGTGGGCTATAGCACAGTTCATTTTCAATAAAATTGAATTTTCTAAGAAATGTTTAGAAATAATCGAGCAATCAAAATGAAAATTGTCACAGCAATTACAGGTCCCGAAACCTATTGATAGAGGTATCAACCATCGAAATCGGACCATTCTAGATTTTTGCCGCCCAAAAACTTGTGGGCTGTAGCACAGTTGATTTTCAATAAAATTGAATTTTCTAAGAAATGTTTAGAAATAATCGAGCAATCAAAATGAAAATTGTCACAGCAATTACAGGTCCCGAAACCTATTGATAGAGGTATCAACCATCGTAATCGGACCATTTTAGATTTTTGCCGCCCAAAAACTTGTGGGCTGTAGCACAGTTGATTTTTAATAAAATTGAATTTTCTAAGAAATGTTTAGAAATAATCGAGCAATCAAAATGAAAATTGTCATAGCAATTACAGGTCCCGAAACCTATTGATAGAGGTACCAACCATTGTAATCGGACCATTTTAGATTTTTGCCGCCCAAAAACTTGTGGGCTGTAGCACAGTTGATTTTCAATAAAATTGAATTTTCTAAGAAATGTTTAGAAATAATCGAGCAATCAAAATGAAAATTGTCACAGCAATTACAGGTCCCGAAACCTATTGATAGAGGTATCAACCATCGTAATCGGATCATTTTAGATTTTTTTCGCCCAAAAACTTGTGGGCTGTAGCACAGTTGATTTTCAATAAAATTGAATTTTCTAAGAAATGTTTAGAAATAATCGAGCAATCAAAATGAAAATTGTCACAGCAATTACAGGTCCCGAAACCTATTGATAGAGGTATCAACCATCGTAATCGGACCATTTTAGATTTTTGCCGCCCAAAAACTTGTGGGTTGTAGCACAGTTGATTTTCAATAAAATTGAATTTTCTAAGAAATGTTTAGAAATAATCGAGCAATCAAAATGAAAATTGTCACAGCAATTACAGGTCCCGATATCTATTGATAGAGGTCTCAACCATCGTAATCGGTCCATTTTAGATTTTTGCCGCCCAAAAACTTGTGGGCTATAGCACAGTTGATTTTCAATAAAATTGAATTTCCTAAGAAATGTTTAGAAATAATCGAGCAATCAAAATGAAAATTGTCACAGCAATTACAGGTCCCGAAACCTATTGATAGAGGTATCAACCATCGTAATCGGACCATTTTAGATTTTTGCCGCCCAAAAACTTGTGGGCTATAGCACAGTTATAAAATTGAATTTTCTAAGAAATGTTTAGAAATAATCGAGCAATCAAAATGAAAATTGTCACAGCAATTACAGGTCCCGAAACCTATTGATAAAGGTATCAAAAATCGTAATCGGACCATTCTAGATTTTTGCCGCCCAAAAACTTGTGGGCTATAGCACAGTTGATTTTCAATAAAATTGAATTTTCTAAGAAATGTTTAGAAATAATCGAGCAATCAAAATGAAAATTGTCACAGCAATTACAGGTCCCGAAACCTATTGATAGAGGTATCAACCATCTTAATCGGAACATTTTAAATTTTTGCCGCCCAAAAACTTGTGGGCTGTAGCACAGTTGATTTTCAATAAAATTGAATTTTCTAAGAAATGTTTAGAAATAATCGAGCAATCAAAATGAAAATTGTCACAGCAATTACAGGTCCCGAAACCTATTGGTAGATGTATCAACCATTGTAATCGGACCATTTTAGATTTTTGCCGCCCAAAAACTTGTGGGCTATAGCACAGTTGATTTTCAATAAAATTGAATTTTCTAAGAAATGTTTAGAAATAATCGAGCAATCAAAATGAAAATTGTCACAGCAATTACAGGTCCCGATACCTATTGATAGAGGTCTCAACCATCGTAATCGGATCATTTTAGATTTTTTTCGCCCAAAAACTTGTGGGCTATAGCACAGTTGATTTTCAATAAAATTGAATTTTCTAAGAAATGTTTAGAAATAATCGAGCAATCAAAATGAAAATTGTCACAGCAATTATTACAGGTCCCGAAACCTATTGATAGAGGTATCAACCATCGTAATCGGACCACTTTAGATTTTTGCCGCCCAAAAACTTGTGGGCTATAGCACAGTTGATTTTTAATAAAATTGAATTTTCTAAGAAATGTTTAGAAATAATCGAGCAATCAAAATGAAAATTGTCATAGCAATTACAGGTACCGAAACCTATTGATAGAGGTACCAACCATTGTAATCGGACCATTTTAGATTTTTGCCGCCAAAAACTTGTGGGCTATAGCACAGTTCATTTTCAATAAAATTGAATTTCTAAGAAATGTTTAGAAATAATCAAGCAATCAAAATGAAAATTGTCACAGCAATTACAGGTCCCGAAACCTATTGATAGAGGTATCAACCATCGTAATCGGACCATTCTAGATTTTTGCCGCCCAAAAACTTGTGGGCTGTAGCACAGTTGATTTTCAATAAAATTGAATTTTCTAAGAAATGTTTAGAAATAATCGAGCAATCAAAATGAAAATTGTCACAGCAATTACAGGTCCCGAAACCTATTGATAGAGGTATCAACCATCGTAATCGGACCATTTTAAATTTTTGCCGCCCAAAAACTTGTGGGCTGTAGCACAGTTGATTTTCAATAAAATTGAATTGTCTAAGAAATGTTTAGAAATAATCGAGCAATCAAAATGAAAATTTTCACAGCAATTACAGGTCCCGATATCTTTTGATAGAGGTCTCAACCATCGTAATCGGACCATTTTAGATTTTTGCCGCCCAAAAACTTGTGGGCTATAGCACAGTTGATTTTCAATAAAATTGAATTTTCTAAGAAATGTTTAGAAATAATCGAGCAATCAAAATGAAAATTGTCACAGTAATTACAGGTCCCGAAACCTATTGATAGAGGTATCAACCATTGTAATCGGACCATTTTAGATTTTTGCTGCCCAAAAACTTGTGGGCTATAGCACAGTTGATTTTCAATAAAATTGAATTTTCTAAGAAATGTTTAGAAATAATCGAGCAATCAAAATGAAAATTGTCACAGCAATTACAGGTCCCGAAACCTATTGATAGAGGTATCAAAAATCGTAATCGGACCATTCTAGATTTTTGCCGCCCAAAAACTTGTGGGCTATAGCACAGTTGATTTTCAATAAAATTGAATTTTCTAAGAAATGTTTAGAAATAATCGAGCAATCAAAATGAAAATTGTCACAGCAATTACAGGTCCCGAAACCTCTTGATAGAGGCATCAACCATTGTAATCGGACCATTTTAGATTTTTGCCGCCCAAAAACTTGTGGGCTATAGCACAGTTCATTTTCAATAAAATTGAATTTTCTAAGAAATGTTTAGAAATAATCGAGCAATCAAAATGAAAATTGTCACAGCAATTACAGGTCCCGAAACCTATTGATAGAGGTATCAAAAATCGTAATCGGACCATTCTAGATTTTTGCCGCCCAAAAACTTGTGGGCTATAGCACAGTTGATTTTCAATAAAATTGAATTTTCTAAGAAATGTTTAGAAATAATCGAGCAATCAAAATGAAAATTGTCACAGCAATTACAGGTCCCGAAACCTATTGATAGAGGTATCAACCATCGTAATCGGACCATTCTAGATTTTTGCCGCCCAAAAACTTGTGGGCTGTAGCACAGTTGATTTTCAATAAAATTGAATTTTCTAAGAAATGTTTAGAAATAATCGAGCAATCAAAATGAAAATTGTCACAGCAATTACAGGTCCCGAAACCTATTGATAGAGGTATCAACCATCGTAATCGGACCATTTTAGATTTTTGCCGCCCAAAAACTTGTGGGCTGTAGCACAGTTGATTTTCAATAAAATTTAATTTTCTAAGAAATGTTTAGAAATAATCGAGCAATCAAAATGAAAATTGTCACAGCAATTACAGGTCCCGAAACCTATTGATAGAGGTATCAACCATCGTAATCGGACCATTTTAAATTTTTGCCGCCCAAAAACTTGTGGGCTGTAGCACAGTTGATTTTCAATAAAATTGAATTGTCTAAGAAATGTTTAGAAATAATCGAGCAATCAAAATGAAAATTGTCACAGCAATTACAGGACCCGATATCTATTGATAGAGGTCTCAACCATCGTAATCGGACCATTTTAGATTTTTGCCGCCCAAAAACTTGTGGGCTGTAGCACAGTTGATTTTCAATAAAATTGAATTTTCTAAGAAATGTTTAGAAATAATCGAGCAATCAAAATGAAAATTGTCACAGCAATTACAGGTCCCGAAACCTATTGATAGAGGCATCAACCATCGTAATCGGACCATTTTAGATTTTTGCCGCCCAAAAACTTGTGGGCTGTAGCACAGTTGATTTTCAATAAAATTGAATTTTCTAAGAAATGTTTAGAAATAATCGAGCAATCAAAATGAAAATTGTCACAGCAATTACAGGTCCCGAAACCTATTGATAGAGGTCTCAACCATCGTAATCGGACCATTTTAGATTTTTGCCGCCCAAAAACTTGTGGGCTATAGCACAGTTGATTTTCAATAAAATTGAATTTTCTAAGAAATGTTTAGAAATAATCGAGCAATCAAAATGAAAATTGTCACAGCAATTACAGGTCCCGAAACCTATTGATAGAGGCATCAACCATCGTAATCGGAACATTTTAGATTTTTGCCGCCCAAAAACTTGTGGGCTGTAGCACAGTTGATTTTCAATAAAATTGAATTTTCTAAGAAATGTTTAGAAATAATCGAGCAATCAAAATGAAAATTGTCACAGTAATTACAGGTCCCGAAACCTATTGATAGAGGTATCAACCATTGTAATCGGACCATTTTAGATTTTTGCCGCCCAAAAACTTGTGGGCTATAGCACAGTTGATTTTCAATAAAATTGAATTTTCTAAGAAATGTTTAGAAATAATCGAGCAATCAAAATGAAAATTGTCACAGCAATTACAGGTCCCGATACCTATTGATAGAGGTCTCAACCATCGTAATCGGATCATTTTAGATTTTTTTCGCCCAAAAACTTGTGGGCTATAGCACAGTTGATTTTCAATAAAATTGAATTGTCTAAGAAATGTTTAGAAATAATCGAGCAATCAAAATGAAAATTGTCACAGCAATTACAGGTCCCGAAACCTATTGATAGAGGTATCAACCATCGTAATCGGACCACTTTAGATTTTTGCCGCCCAAAAACTTGTGGGCTATAGCACAGTTGATTTTTAATAAAATTGAATTTTCTAAGAAATGTTTAGAAATAATCGAGCAATCAAAATGAAAATTGTCATAGCAATTACAGGTCCGGAAACCTATTGATAGAGGTACCAACCATTGTAATCGGACCATTTTAGATTTTTGCCGCCCAAAAACTTGTGGGCTATAGCACAGTTCATTTTCAATAAAATTGAATTTTCTAAGAAATGTTTAGAAATAATCGAGCAATCAAAATGAAAATAGTCACAGCAATTACAGGTCCCGAAACCTATTGATAGAGGTATCAACCATCGTAATCGGACCATTCTAGATTTTTGCCGCCCAAAAACTTGTGGGCTGTAGCACAGTTGATTTTCAATAAAATTGAATTTTCTAAGAAATGTTTAGAAATAATCGAGCAATCAAAATGAAAATTGTCACAGCAATTACAGGTCCCGAAACCTATTGATAGAGGTATCAACCATCGTAATCGGACCATTTTAGATTTTTGCCGCCCAAAAACTTGTGGGCTGTAGCACAGTTGATTTTCAATAAAATTGAATTTTCTAAGAAATGTTTAGAAATAATCGAGCAATCAAAATGAAAATTGTCACAGCAATTACAGGTCCCGAAACCTATTGATAGAGGTATCAACCATCGTAATCGGACCATTTTAGATTTTTGCCGCCCAAAAACTTGTGGGCTGTAGCACAGTTGATTTTTAATAAAATTGAATTTTCTAAGAAATGTTTAGAAATAATCGAGCAATCAAAATGAAAATTGTCATAGCAATTACAGGTCCCGAAACCTATTGATAGAGGTACCAACCATTGTAACCGGACCATTTTAGATTTTTGCCGCCCAAAAACATGTGGGCTGTAGCACAGTTGATTTTCAATAAAATTGAATTTTCTAAGAAATGTTTAGAAATAATCGAGCAATCAAAATGAAAATTGTCACAGCAATTACAGGTCCCGAAACCTATTGATAGAGGTATCAAAAATCGTAATCGGACCATTTTAGATTTTTGCCGCCCAAAAACTTGTGGGCTGTAGCACAGTTGATTTACAATAAAATTGAATTTTCTAAGAAATGTTTAGAAATAATCGAGCAATCAAAATGAAAATTGTCACAGCAATTACAGGTCCCGAAACCTATTGATAGAGGTATCAACCATCGTAATCGGACCATTTTAGATTTTTGCCGCCCAAAAACTTGTGGGTTGTAGCACAGTTGATTTTCAATAAAATTGAATTTTCTAAGAAATGTTTAGAAATAATCGAGCAATCAAAATGAAAATTGTCACAGCAATTACAGGTCCCGATATCTATTGATAGAGGTCTCAACCATCGTAATCGGTCCATTTTAGATTTTTGCCGCCCAAAAACTTGTGGGCTATAGCACAGTTGATTTTCAATAAAATTGAATTTCCTAAGAAATGTTTAGAAATAATCGAGCAATCAAAATGAAAATTGTCACAGCAATTACAGGTCCCGAAACCTATTGATAGAGGTATCAACCATCGTAATCGGACCATTTTAGATTTTTGCCGCCCAAAAACTTGTGGGCTATAGCACAGTTATAAAATTGAATTTTCTAAGAAATGTTTAGAAATAATCGAGCAATCAAAATGAAAATTGTCACAGCAATTACAGGTCCCGAAACCTATTGATAGAAGTATCAACCATCGTATCAGGACCATTTTAGATTTTTGCCGCCCAAAAACTTGTGGGCTATAGCACAGTTGATTTTCAATAAAATTGAATTTTCTAAGAAATGTTTAGAAATAATCGAGCAATCAAAATGAAAATTGTCACAGCAATTACAGGTCCCGAAACCTATTGATAGAGGTATCAACCATCGTAATCGGAACATTTTAAATTTTTGCCGCCCAAAAACTTGTGGGCTGTAGCACAGTTGATTTTCAATAAAATTGAATTTTCTAAGAAATGTTTAGAAATAATCGAGCAATCAAAATGAAAATTGTCACAGCAATTACAGGTCCCGATACCTATTGATAGAGGTCTCAACCATCGTAATCGGATCATTTTAAAATTTTTTCGCCCAAAAACTTGTGGGCTATAGCACAGTTGATTTTCAATAAAATTGAATTGTCTAAGAAATGTTTAGAAATAATCGAGCAATCAAAATGAAAATTGTCACAGCAATTATTACAGGTCCCGAAACCTATTGATAGAGGTATCAACCATCGTAATCGGACCACTTTAGATTTTTGCCGCCCAAAAACTTGTGGGCTATAGCACAGTTGATTTTTAATAAAATTGAATTTTCTAAGAAATGTTTAGAAATAATCGAGCAATCAAAATGAAAATTGTCATAGCAATTACAGGTCCCGAAACCTATTGATAGAGGTACCAACCATTGTAATCGGACCATTTTAGATTTTTGCCGCCCAAAAACTTGTGGGCTATAGCACAGTTCATTTTCAATAAAATTGAATTTCTAAGAAATGTTTAGAAATAATCGAGCAATCAAAATGAAAATTGTCACAGCAATTACAGGTCCCGAAACCTATTGATAGAGGTATCAACCATCGTAATCGGACCATTCTAGATTTTTGCCGCCCAAAAACTTGTGGGCTGTAGCACAGTTGATTTTCAATAAAATTGAATTTTCTAAGAAATGTTTAGAAATAATCGAGCAATCAAAATGAAAATTGTCACAGCAATTACAGGTCCCGAAACCTATTGATAGAGGCATCAACCATCGTAATCGGACCATTTTAGATTTTTGCCGCCCAAAAACTTGTGGGCTGTAGCACAGTTGATTTTCAATAAAATTGAATTTTCTAAGAAATGTTTAGAAATAATCGAGCAATCAAAATGAAAATTGTCACAGCAATTACAGGTCCCGAAACCTATTGATAGAGGTATCAACCATCGTAATCGGACCATTTTAAATTTTTGCCGCCCAAAAACTTGTGGGCTGTAGCACAGTTGATTTTCAATAAAATTGAATTTTCTAAGAAATGTTTAGAAATAATCGAGCAATCAAAATGAAAATTGTCACAGCAATTACAGGTCCCGATATCTATTGATAGAGGTCTCAACCATCGTAATCGGACCATTTTAGATTTTTGCCGCCCAAAAACTTGTGGGCTATAGCACAGTTGATTTTCAATAAAATTGAATTTTCTAAGAAATGTTTAGAAATAATCGAGCAATCAAAATGAAAATTGTCGCAGCAATTACAGGTCCCGAAACCTATTGATAGAGGTATCAACCATTGTAATCGGACCATTTTAGATTTTTGCCGCCCAAAAACTTGTGGGCTATAGCACAGTTGATTTTCAATAAAATTGAATTTTCTAAGAAATGTTTAGAAATAATCGAGCAATCAAAATGAAAATTGTCACAGCAATTACAGGTCCCGAAACCTCTTGATAGAGGTATCAACCATTGTAATCGGACCATTTTAGATTTTTGCCGCCCAAAAACTTGTGGGCTATAGCACAGTTCATTTTCAATAAAATTGAATTTTCTAAGAAATGTTTAGAAATAATCGAGCAATCAAAATGAAAATTGTCACAGCAATTACAGGTCCCGAAACCTATTGATAGAGGTATCAAAAATCGTAATCGGACCATTCTAGATTTTTGCCGCCCAAAAACTTGTGGGCTATAGCACAGTTGATTTTCAATAAAATTGAATTTTCTAAGAAATGTTTAGAAATAATCGAGCAATCAAAATGAAAATTGTCACAGCAATTACAGGTCCCGAAACCTATTGATAGAGGTATCAAAAATCGTAATCGGACCATTCTAGATTTTTGCCGCCCAAAAACTTGTGGGCTATAGCACAGTTGATTTTCAATAAAATTGAATTTTCTAAGAAATGTTTAGAAATAATCGAGCAATCAAAATGAAAATTGTCACAGCAATTACAGGTCCCGAAACCTATTGATAGAGGTATCAAAAATCGTAATCGGACCATTCTAGATTTTTGCCGCCCAAAAACTTGTGGGCTATAGCACAGTTGATTTTCAATATAATTGAATTTTCTAAGAAATGTTTAGAAATAATCGAGCAATCAAAATGAAAATTGTCACAGCAATTACAGGTCCCGAAACCTCTTGATAGAGGTATCAACCATTGTAATCGGACCATTTTAGATTTTTGCCGCCCAAAAACTTGTGGGCTATAGCACAGTTCATTTTCAATAAAATTGAATTTTCTAAGAAATGTTTAGAAATAATCGAGCAATCAAAATGAAAATTGTCACAGCAATTACAGGTCCCGAAACCTATTGATAGAGGTATCAAAAATCGTAATCGGACCATTCTAGATTTTTGCCGCCCAAAAACTTGTGGGCTATAGCACAGTTGATTTTCAATAAAATTGAATTTTCTAAGAAATGTTTAGAAATAATCGAGCAATCAAAATGAAAATTGTCACAGCAATTACAGGTCCCGAAACCTATTGATAGAGGTATCAAAAATCGTAATCGGACCATTCTAGATTTTTGCCGCCCAAAAACTTGTGGGCTGTAGCACAGTTGATTTTCAATAAAATTGAATTTTCTAAGAAATGTTTAGAAATAATCGAGCAATCAAAATGAAAATTGTCACAGCAATTACAGGTCCCGAAACCTATTGATAGAGGTATCAAAAATCGTAATCGGACCATTCTAGATTTTTGCCGCCCAAAAACTTGTGGGCTATAGCACAGTTGATTTTCAATAAAATTGAATTTTCTAAGAAATGTTTAGAAATAATCGAGCAATCAAAATAAAAATTGTCACAGCAATTACAGGTCCCGAAACCTCTTGATAGAGGTATCAACCATTGTAATCGGACCATTTTAGTTTTTTGCCGCCCAAAAACTTGTGGGCTATAGCACAGTTCATTTTCAATAAAATTGAATTTTCTAAGAAATGTTTAGAAATAATCGAGCATTCAAAATGAAAATTGTCACAGCAATTACAGGTCCCGAAACCTATTGATAGAGGTATCAAAAATCGTAATCGGACCATTCTAGATTTTTGCCGCCCAAAAACTTGTGGGCTATAGCACAGTTCATTTTCAATAAAATTGAATTTTCTAAGAAATGTTTAGAAATAATCGAGCAATCAAAATGAAAATTGTCACAGCAATTACAGGTCCCGAAACCTATTGATAGAGGTATCAAAAATCGTAATCGGACCATTCTAGATTTTTGCCGCCCAAAAACTTGTGGGCTGTAGCACAGTTGATTTTCAATAAAATTGAATTTTCTAAGAAATGTTTAGAAATAATCGAGCAATCAAAATGAAAATTGTCACAGCAATTACAGGTCCCGAAACCTATTGATAGAGGTATCAACCATCGTAATCGGACCATTTTAGATTTTTGCCGCCCAAAAACTTGTGGGCTGTAGCACAGTTGATTTTCAATAAAATTTAATTTTCTAAGAAATGTTTAGAAATAATCGAGCAATCAAAATGAAAATTGTCACAGCAATTACAGGTCCCGAAACCTATTGATAGAGGCATCAACCATCGTAATCGGACCATTTTAGATTTTTGCCGCCCAAAAACTTGTGGGCTGTAGCACAGTTGATTTTCAATAAAATTTAATTTTCTAAGAAATGTTTAGAAATAATCGAGCAATCAAAATGAAAATTGTCACAGCAATTACAGGTCCCGAAACCTATTGATAGAGGTATCAAAAATCGTAATCGGACCATTCTAGATTTTTGCCGCCCAAAAACTTGTGGGCTATAGCACAGTTGATTTTCAATAAAATTGAATTTTCTAAGAAATGTTTAGAAATAATCGAGCAATCAAAATGAAAATTGTCACAGCAATTACAGGTCCCGAAACCTATTGATAGAGGTATCAAAAATCGTAATCGAACCATTCTAGATTTTTGCCGCCCAAAAACTTGTGGGCTGTAGCACAGTTGATTTTCAATAAAATTGAATTTTCTAAGAAATGTTTAGAAATAATCGAGCAATCAAAATGAAAATTGTCACAGCAATTACAGGTCCCGAAACCTATTGATAGAGGTATCAACCATTGTAATCGGACCATTTTAGATTTTTGCCGCCCAAAAACTTGTGGGCTGTAGCACAGTTGATTTTCAATAAAATTGAATTTTCTAAGAAATGTTTAGAAATAATAGAGCAATCAAAATGAAAATTGTCACAGCAATTACAGGTCCCGAAACATATTGATAGAGGTATCAAAAATCGTAATCGGACCATTCTAGATTTTTGCCGCCCAAAAACTTGTGGGCTATAGCACAGTTGATTTTCAATAAAATTGAATTTTCTAAGAAATGTTTAGAAATAATCGAGCAATCAAAATGAAAATTGTCACAGCAATTACAGGTCCCGAAACCTCTTGATAGAGGTATCAACCATTGTAATCGGACCATTTTAGATTTTTGCCGCCCAAAAACTTGTGGGCTATAGCACAGTTCATTTTCAATAAAATTGAATTTTCTAAGAAATGTTTAGAAATAATCGAGCAATCAAAATGAAAATTGTCACAGCAATTACAGGTCCCGAAACCTATTGATAGAGGTATCAAAAATCGTAATCGGACCATTCTAGATTTTTGCCGCCCAAAAACTTGTGGGCTATAGCACAGTTGATTTTCAATAAAATTGAATTTTCTAAGAAATGTTTAGAAATAATCGAGCAATCAAAATGAAAATTGTCACAGCAATTACAGGTCCCGAAACCTATTGATAGAGGTATCAAAAATCGTAATCGGACCATTCTAGATTTTTGCCGCCCAAAAACTTGTGGGCTGTAGCACAGTTGATTTTCAATAAAATTGAATTTTCTAAGAAATGTTTAGAAATAATCGAGCAATCAAAATGAAAATTGTCACAGCAATTACAGGTCCCGAAACCTATTGATAGAGGTATCAACCATCGTAATCGGACCATTTTAGATTTTTGCCGCCCAAAAACTTGTGGGCTGTAGCACAGTTGATTTTCAATAAAATTTAATTTTCTAAGAAATGTTTAGAAATAATCGAGCAATCAAAATGAAAATTGTCACAGCAATTACAGGTCCCGAAACCTATTGATAGAGGTATCAACCATCGTAATCGGACCATTTTAAATTTTTGCCGCCCAAAAACTTGTGGGCTGTAGCACAGTTGATTTTCAATAAAATTGAATTGTCTAAGAAATGTTTAGAAATAATCGAGCAATCAAAATGAAAATTGTCACAGCAATTACAGGTCCCGATATCTATTGATAGAGGTCTCAACCATCGTAATCGGACCATTTTAGATTTTTGCCGCCCAAAAACTTGTGGGCTATAGCACAGTTCATTTTCAATAAAATTGAATTTTCTAAGAAATGTTTAGAAATAATCGAGCAATCAAAATGAAAATTGTCACAGCAATTACAGGTCCCGAAACCTATTGATAGAGGTATCAAAAATCGTAATCGGACCATTCTAGATTTTTGCCGCCCAAAAACTTGTGGGCTATAGCACAGTTGATTTTCAATAAAATTGAATTTTCTAAGAAATGTTTAGAAATAATCGAGCAATCAAAATGAAAATTGTCACAGCAATTACAGGTCCCGAAACCTATTGATAGAGGTATCAAAAATCGTAATCGGACCATTCTAGATTTTTGCCGCCCAAAAACTTGTGGGCTGTAGCACAGTTGATTTTCAATAAAATTGAATTTTCTAAGAAATGTTTAGAAATAATCGAGCAATCAAAATGAAAATTGTCACAGCAATTACAGGTCCCGAAACCTATTGATAGAGGTATCAAAAATCGTAATCGGACCATTCTAGATTTTTGCCGCCCAAAAACTTGTGGGCTATAGCACAGTTGATTTTCAATAAAATTGAATTTTCTAAGAAATGTTTAGAAATAATCGAGCAATCAAAATGAAAATTGTCACAGCAATTACAGGTCCCGAAACCTCTTGATAGAGGTATCAACCATTGTAATCGGACCATTTTAGATTTTTGCCGCCCAAAAACTTGTGGGCTATAGCACAGTTCATTTTCAATAAAATTGAATTTTCTAAGAAATGTTTAGAAATAATCGAGCAATCAAAATGAAAATTGTCACAGCAATTACAGGTCCCGAAACCTATTGATAGAGGTATCAAAAATCGTAATCGGACCATTCTAGATTTTTGCCGCCCAAAAACTTGTGGGCTATAGCACAGTTGATTTTCAATAAAATTGAATTTTCTAAGAAATGTTTAGAAATAATCGAGCAATCAAAATGAAAATTGTCACAGCAATTACAGGTCCCGAAACCTATTGATAGAGGTATCAAAAATCGTAATCGGACCATTCTAGATTTTTGCCGCCCAAAAACTTGTGGGCTGTAGCACAGTTGATTTTCAATAAAATTGAATTTTCTAAGAAATGTTTAGAAATAATCGAGCAATCAAAATGAAAATTGTCACAGCAATTACAGGTCCCGAAACCTATTGATAGAGGTATCAACCATCGTAATCGGACCATTTTAGATTTTTGCCGCCCAAAAACTTGTGGGCTATAGCACAGTTGATTTTCAATAAAATTGAATTTTCTAAGAAATGTTTAGAAATAATCGAGCAATCAAAATGAAAATTGTCACAGCAATTACAGGTCCCGAAACCTATTGATAGAGGTATCAAAAATCGTAATCGGACCATTCTAGATTTTTGCCGCCCAAAAACTTGTGGGCTATAGCACAGTTGATTTTCAATAAAATTGAATTTTCTAAGAAATGTTTAGAAATAATCGAGCAATCAAAATGAAAATTGTCACAGCAATTACAGGTCCCGAAACCTATTGATAGAGGTATCAAAAATCGTAATCGGACCATTCTAGATTTTTGCCGCCCAAAAACTTGTGGGCTGTAGCACAGTTGATTTTCAATAAAATTGAATTTTCTAAGAAATGTTTAGAAATAATCGAGCAATCAAAATGAAAATTGTCACAGCAATTACAGGTCCCGAAACCTATTGATAGAGGTATCAACCATCGTAATCGGACCATTTTAGATTTTTGCCGCCCAAAAACTTGTGGGCTGTAGCACAGTTGATTTTCAATAAAATTTAATTTTCTAAGAAATGTTTAGAAATAATCGAGCAATCAAAATGAAAATTGTCACAGCAATTACAGGTCCCGAAACCTATTGATAGAGGTATCAACCATCGTAATCGGACCATTTTAAATTTTTGCCGCCCAAAAACTTGTGGGCTGTAGCACAGTTGATTTTCAATAAAATTGAATTGTCTAAGAAATGTTTAGAAATAATCGAGCAATCAAAATGAAAATTGTCACAGCAATTACAGGTCCCGATATCTATTGATAGAGGTCTCAACCATCGTAATCGGACCATTTTAGATTTTTGCCGCCCAAAAACTTGTGGGCTATAGCACAGTTCATTTTCAATAAAATTGAATTTTCTAAGAAATGTTTAGAAATAATCGAGCAATCAAAATGAAAATTGTCACAGCAATTACAGGTCCCGAAACCTATTGATAGAGGTATCAAAAATCGTAATCGGACCATTCTAGATTTTTGCCGCCCAAAAACTTGTGGGCTATAGCACAGTTGATTTTCAATAAAATTGAATTTTCTAAGAAATGTTTAGAAATAATCGAGCAATCAAAATGAAAATTGTCACAGCAATTACAGGTCCCGAAACCTATTGATAGAGGTATCAAAAATCGTAATCGGACCATTCTAGATTTTTGCCGCCCAAAAACTTGTGGGCTGTAGCACAGTTGATTTTCAATAAAATTGAATTTTCTAAGAAATGTTTAGAAATAATCGAGCAATCAAAATGAAAATTGTCACAGCAATTACAGGTCCCGAAACCTATTGATAGAGGTATCAAAAATCGTAATCGGACCATTCTAGATTTTTGCCGCCCAAAAACTTGTGGGCTATAGCACAGTTGATTTTCAATAAAATTGAATTTTCTAAGAAATGTTTAGAAATAATCGAGCAATCAAAATGAAAATTGTCACAGCAATTACAGGTCCCGAAACCTCTTGATAGAGGTATCAACCATTGTAATCGGACCATTTTAGATTTTTGCCGCCCAAAAACTTGTGGGCTATAGCACAGTTCATTTTCAATAAAATTGAATTTTCTAAGAAATGTTTAGAAATAATCGAGCAATCAAAATGAAAATTGTCACAGCAATTACAGGTCCCGAAACCTATTGATAGAGGTATCAAAAATCGTAATCGGACCATTCTAGATTTTTGCCGCCCAAAAACTTGTGGGCTATAGCACAGTTGATTTTCAATAAAATTGAATTTTCTAAGAAATGTTTAGAAATAATCGAGCAATCAAAATGAAAATTGTCACAGCAATTACAGGTCCCGAAACCTATTGATAGAGGTATCAAAAATCGTAATCGGACCATTCTAGATTTTTGCCGCCCAAAAACTTGTGGGCTGTAGCACAGTTGATTTTCAATAAAATTGAATTTTCTAAGAAATGTTTAGAAATAATCGAGCAATCAAAATGAAAATTGTCACAGCAATTACAGGTCCCGAAACCTATTGATAGAGGTATCAACCATCGTAATCGGACCATTTTAGATTTTTGCCGCCCAAAAACTTGTGGGCTATAGCACAGTTGATTTTCAATAAAATTGAATTTTCTAAGAAATGTTTAGAAATAATCGAGCAATCAAAATGAAAATTGTCACAGCAATTACAGGTCCCGAAACCTATTGATAGAGGTATCAAAAATCGTAATCGGACCATTCTAGATTTTTGCCGCCCAAAAACTTGTGGGCTATAGCACAGTTGATTTTCAATAAAATTGAATTTTCTAAGAAATGTTTAGAAATAATCGAGCAATCAAAATGAAAATTGTCACAGCAATTACAGGTCCCGAAACCTCTTGATAGAGGTATCAACCATTGTAATCGGACCATTTTAGATTTTTGCCGCCCAAAAACTTGTGGGCTATAGCACAGTTCATTTTCAATAAAATTGAATTTTCTAAGAAATGTTTAGAAATAATCGAGCAATCAAAATGAAAATTGTCACAGCAATTACAGGTCCCGAAACCTATTGATAGAGGTATCAAAAATCGTAATCGGACCATTCTAGATTTTTGCCGCCCAAAAACTTGTGGGCTATAGCACAGTTGATTTTCAATAAAATTGAATTTTCTAAGAAATGTTTAGAAATAATCGAGCAATCAAAATGAAAATTGTCACAGCAATTACAGGTCCCGAAACCTATTGATAGAGGTATCAAAAATCGTAATCGGACCATTCTAGATTTTTGCCGCCCAAAAACTTGTGGGCTGTAGCACAGTTGATTTTCAATAAAATTGAATTTTCTAAGAAATGTTTAGAAATAATCGAGCAATCAAAATGAAAATTGTCACAGCAATTACAGGTCCCGAAACCTATTGATAGAGGTATCAACCATCGTAATCGGACCATTTTAGATTTTTGCCGCCCAAAAACTTGTGGGCTGTAGCACAGTTGATTTTCAATAAAATTTAATTTTCTAAGAAATGTTTAGAAATAATCGAGCAATCAAAATGAAAATTGTCACAGCAATTACAGGTCCCGAAACCTATTGATAGAGGTATCAACCATCGTAATCGGACCATTTTAAATTTTTGCCGCCCAAAAACTTGTGGGCTGTAGCACAGTTGATTTTCAATAAAATTGAATTGTCTAAGAAATGTTTAGAAATAATCGAGCAATCAAAATGAAAATTGTCACAGCAATTACAGGTCCCGATATCTATTGATAGAGGTCTCAACCATCGTAATCGGACCATTTTAGATTTTTGCCGCCCAAAAACTTGTGGGCTATAGCACAGTTGATTTTCAATAAAATTGAATTTTCTAAGAAATGTTTAGAAATAATCGAGCAATCAAAATGAAAATTGTCACAGCAATTACAGGTCCCGAAACCTATTGATAGAGGCATCAACCATCGTAATCGGAACATTTTAGATTTTTGCCGCCCAAAAACTTGTGGGCTGTAGCACAGTTGATTTTCAATAAAATTGAATTTTCTAAGAAATGTTTAGAAATAATCGAGCAATCAAAATGAAAATTGTCACAGTAATTACAGGTCCCGAAACCTATTGATAGAGGTATCAACCATCGTAATCGGACCATTCTAGATTTTTGCCGCCCAAAAACTTGTGGGCTATAGCACAGTTGATTTTCAATAAAATTGAATTTTCTAAGAAATGTTTAGAAATAATCGAGCAATCAAAATGAAAATTGTCACAGCAATTACAGGTCCCGAAACCTATTGATAGAGGTATCAAAAATCGTAATCGGACCATTTTAGATTTTTGCCGCCCAAAAACTTGTGGGCTGTAGCACAGTTGATTTTCAATAAAATTGAATTTTCTAAGAAATGTTTAGAAATAATCGAGCAATCAAAATGAAAATTGTCACAGCAATTACAGGTCCCGAAACCTATTGATAGAGGTATCAAAAATCGTAATCGGACCATTTTAGATTTTTGCCGCCCAAAAACTTGTGGGCTGTAGCACAGTTGATTTTCAATAAAATTGAATTTTCTAAGAAATGTTTAGAAATAATCGAGCAATCAAAATGAAAATTGTCACAGTAATTACAGGTCCCGAAACCTATTGATAGAGGTATCAACCATTGTAATCGGACCATTTTAGATTT
The DNA here is from genome assembly GCA_958295665.1 of Tipula vernalis. Lineage (NCBI taxonomy): Eukaryota > Metazoa > Arthropoda > Insecta > Diptera > Tipulidae > Tipula > Tipula vernalis. Next base: position 114,924,980 of record OY282560.1, on the reverse strand, counting down.
TTGCCGCCCAAAAACTTGTGGGCTATAGCACAGTTGATTTTCAATAAAATTGAATTTTCTAAGAAATGTTTAGAAATAATCGAGCAATCAAAATGAAAATTGTCACAGCAATTACAGGTCCCGAAACCTATTGATAGAGGTATCAAAAATCGTAATCGGACCATTTTAGATTTTTGCCGCCCAAAAACTTGTGGGCTGTAGCACAGTTGATTTTCAATAAAATTGAATTTTCTAAGAAATGTTTAGAAATAATCGAGCAATCAAAATGAAAATTGTCACAGTAATTACAGGTCCCGAAACCTATTGATAGAGGTATCAACCATTGTAATCGGACCATTTTAGATTTTTGCCGCCCAAAAACTTGTGGGCTATAGCACAGTTGATTTTCAATAAAATTGAATTTTCTAAGAAATGTTTAGAAATAATCGAGCAATCAAAATGAAAATTGTCACAGCAATTACAGGTCCCGAAACCTATTGATAGAGGTATCAACCATCGTAATCGGACCATTCTAGATTTTTGCCGCCCAAAAACTTGTGGGCTGTAGCACAGTTGATTTTCAATAAAATTTAATTTTCTAAGAAATGTTTAGAAATAATCGAGCAATCAAAATGAAAATTGTCACAGCAATTACAGGTCCCGAAACCTATTGATAGAGGTATCAACCATCGTAATCGGACCATTTTAAATTTTTGCCGCCCAAAAACTTGTGGGCTGTAGCACAGTTGATTTTCAATAAAATTGAATTGTCTAAGAAATGTTTAGAAATAATCGAGCAATCAAAATGAAAATTGTCACAGCAATTACAGGTCCCGATATCTATTGATAGAGGTCTCAACCATCGTAATCGGACCATTTTAGATTTTTGCCGCCCAAAAACATGTGGGCTATAGCACAGTTGATTTTCAATAAAATTGATTTTCCTAAGAAATGTTTAGAAATAATCGAGCAATCAAAATGAAAATTGTCACAGTAATTACAGGTCCCGAAACCTATTGATAGAGGTCTCAACCATCGTAATCGGACCATTTTAGATTTTTGCCGCCCAAAAACTTGTGGGCTATAGCACAGTTATAAAATTGAATTTTCTAAGAAATGTTTAGAAATAATCGAGCAATCAAAATGAAAATTGTCACAGCAATTACAGGTCCCGAAACCTATTGATAGAGGTATCAACCATTGTAATCGGACCATTTTAGATTTTTGCCGCCCAAAAACTTGTGGGCTATAGCACAGTTGATTTTCAATAAAATTGAATTTTCTAAGAAATGTTTAGAAATAATCGAGCAATCAAAATGAAAATTGTCACAGCAATTACAGGTCCCGAAACTATTGATAGAGGTATCAAAAATCGTAATCGGACCATTCTAGATTTTTGCCGCCCAAAAACTTGTGGGCTATAGCACAGTTGATTTTCAATAAAATTGAATTTTCTAAGAAATGTTTAGAAATAATCGAGCAATCAAAATGAAAATTGTCACAGCAAATTACAGGTCCCGAAACCTATTGATAGAGGTATCAAAAATCGTAATCGGACCATTTTAGATTTTTGCCGCCCAAAAACTTGTGGGCTATAACACAGTTGATTTTCAATAAAATTGAATTTTCTAAGAAATGTTTAGAAATAATCGAGCAATCAAAATGAAAATTGTCACAGCAATTACAGGTCCCGAAACCTATTGATAGAGGTATCAAAAATCGTAATCGGACCATTCTAGATTTTTGCCGCCCAAAAACTTGTGGGCTATAGCACAGTTGATTTTCAATAAAATTGAATTTTCTAAGAAATGTTTAGAAATAATCGAGCAATCAAAATGAAAATTGTCACAGCAATTACAGGTCCCGAAACCTATTGATAGAGGTATCAAAAATCGTAATCGGACCATTCTAGATTTTTGCCGCCCAAAAACTTGTGGGCTGTAGCACAGTTGATTTTCAATAAAATTGAATTTTCTAAGAAATGTTTAGAAATAATCGAGCAATCAAAATGAAAATTGTCACAGCAATTACAGGTCCCGAAACCTATTGATAGAGGTATCAACCATCGTAATCGGACCATTTTAGAGTTTTGCCGCCCAAAAACTTGTGGGCTGTAGCACAGTTGATTTTCAATAAAATTTAATTTTCTAAGAAATGTTTAGAAATAATCGAGCAATCAAAATGAAAATTGTCACAGCAATTACAGGTCCCGATATCTATTGATAGAGGTCTCAACCATCGTAATCGGACCATTTTAGATTTTTGCCGCCCAAAAACTTGTGGGCTATAGCACAGTTGATTTTCAATAAAATTGAATTTTCTAAGAAATGTTTAGAAATAATCGAGCAATCAAAATGAAAATTGTCACAGCAATTACAGGTCCCGAAACCTATTGATAGAGGCATCAACCATCGTAATCGGAACATTTTAGATTTTTGCCGCCCAAAAACTTGTGGGCTGTAGCACAGTTGATTTTCAATAAAATTGAATTTTCTAAGAAATGTTTAGAAATAATCGAGCAATCAAAATGAAAATTGTCACAGTAATTACAGGTCCCGAAACCTATTGATAGAGGTATCAACCATTGTAATCGGACCATTTTAGATTTTTGCCGCCCAAAAACTTGTGGGCTATAGCACAGTTGATTTTCAATAAAATTGAATTTTCTAAGAAATGTTTAGAAATAATCGAGCAATCAAAATGAAAATTGTCACAGCAATTACAGGTCCCGAAACCTATTGATAGAGGTATCAAAAATCGTAATCGGACCATTTTAGATTTTTGCCGCCCAAAAACTTGTGGGCTGTAGCACAGTTGATTTTCAATAAAATTGAATTTTCTAAGAAATGTTTAGAAATAATCGAGCAATCAAAATGAAAATTGTCACAGTAATTACAGGTCCCGAAACCTATTGATAGAGGTATCAACCATTGTAATCGGACCATTTTAGATTTTTGCCGCCCAAAAACTTGTGGGCTATAGCACAGTTGATTTTCAATAAAATTGAATTTTCTAAGAAATGTTTAGAAATAATCGAGCAATCAAAATAAAAATTGTCACAGCAATTACAGGTCCCGAAACCTATTGATAGAGGTATCAAAAATCGTAATCGGACCATTCTAGATTTTTGCCGCCCAAAAACTTGTGGGCTATAGCACAGTTGATTTTCAATAAAATTGAATTTTCTAAGAAATGTTTAGAAATAATCGAGCAATCAAAATGAAAATTGTCACAGCAATTACAGGTCCCGAAACCTCTTGATAGAGGTATCAACCATTGTAATCGGACCATTTTAGATTTTTGCCGCCCAAAAACTTGTGGGCTATAGCACAGTTCATTTTCAATAAAATTGAATTTTCTAAGAAATGTTTAGAAATAATCGAGCAATCAAAATGAAAATTGTCACAGCAATTACAGGTCCCGAAACCTATTGATAGAGGTATCAAAAATCGTAATCGGACCATTCTAGATTTTTGCCGCCCAAAAACTTGTGGGCTATAGCACAGTTGATTTTCAATAAAATTGAATTTTCTAAGAAATGTTTAGAAATAATCGAGCAATCAAAATGAAAATTGTCACAGCAATTACAGGTCCCGAAACCTATTGATAGAGGTATCAAAAATCGTAATCGGACCATTCTAGATTTTTGCCGCCCAAAAACTTGTGGGCTGTAGCACAGTTGATTTTCAATAAAATTGAATTTTCTAAGAAATGTTTAGAAATAATCGAGCAATCAAAATGAAAATTGTCACAGCAATTACAGGTCCCGAAACCTATTGATAGAGGTATCAACCATCGTAATCGGACCATTTTAGATTTTTGCCGCCCAAAAACTTGTGGGCTGTAGCACAGTTGATTTTCAATAAAATTTAATTTTCTAAGAAATGTTTAGAAATAATCGAGCAATCAAAATGAAAATTGTCACAGCAATTACAGGTCCCGAAACCTATTGATAGAGGTATCAACCATCGTAATCGGACCATTTTAAATTTTTGCCGCCCAAAAACTTGTGGGCTGTAGCACAGTTGATTTTCAATAAAATTGAATTGTCTAAGAAATGTTTAGAAATAATCGAGCAATCAAAATGAAAATTGTCACAGCAATTACAGGTCCCGATATCTATTGATAGAGGTCTCAACCATCGTAATCGGACCATTTTAGATTTTTGCCGCCCAAAAACTTGTGGGCTATAGCACAGTTGATTTTCAATAAAATTGAATTTTCTAAGAAATGTTTAGAAATAATCGAGCAATCAAAATGAAAATTGTCACAGCAATTACAGGTCCCGAAACCTATTGATAGAGGCATCAACCATCGTAATCGGAACATTTTAGATTTTTGCCGCCCAAAAACTTGTGGGCTGTAGCACAGTTGATTTTCAATAAAATTGAATTGTCTAAGAAATGTTTAGAAATAATCGAGCAATCAAAATGAAAATTGTCACAGCAATTACAGGTCCCGATATCTATTGATAGAGGTCTCAACCATCGTAATCGGACCATTTTAGATTTTTGCCGCCCAAAAACATGTGGGCTATAGTTGCACAGTTGATTTTCAATAAAATTGATTTTCCTAAGAAATGTTTAGAAATAATCGAGCAATCAAAATGAAAATTGTCACAGTAATTACAGGTCCCGAAACCTATTGATAGAGGTATCAACCATCGTAATCGGACCATTTTAGATTTTTGCCGCCCAAAAACTTGTGGGCTATAGCACAGTTATAAAATTGAATTTTCTAAGAAATGTTTAGAAATAATCGAGCAATCAAAATGAAAATTGTCACAGCAATTACAGGTCCCGAAACCTATTGATAGAGGTATCAACCATTGTAATCGGACCATTTTAGATTTTTGCCGCCCAAAAACTTGTGGGCTGTAGCACAGTTGATTTTCAATAAAATTGAATTTTCTAAGAAATGTTTAGAAATAATCGAGCAATCAAAATGAAAATTGTCACAGCAATTACAGATCCCGAAACCTATTGATAGAGGTATCAAAAATCGTAATCGGACCATTCTAGATTTTTGCCGCCCAAAAACTTGTGGGCTATAGCACAGTTGATTTTCAATAAAATTGAATTTTCTAAGAAATGTTTAGAAATAATCGAGCAATCAAAATGAAAATTGTCACAGCAATTACAGGTCCCGAAACCTCTTGATAGAGGTATCAACCATTGTAATCGGACCATTTTAGATTTTTGCCGCCCAAAAACTTGTGGGCTATAGCACAGTTCATTTTCAATAAAATTGAATTTTCTAAGAAATGTTTAGAAATAATCGAGCAATCAAAATGAAAATTGTCACAGCAATTACAGGTCCCGAAACCTATTGATAGAGGTATCAAAAATCGTAATCGGACCATTCTAGGTTTTTGCCGCCCAAAAACTTGTGGGCTATAGCACAGTTGATTTTCAATAAAATTGAATTTTCTAAGAAATGTTTAGAAATAATCGAGCAATCAAAATGAAAATTGTCACAGGAATTACAGGTCCCGAAACCTATTGATAGAGGTATCAAAAATCGTAATCGGACCATTCTAGATTTTTGCCGCCCAAAAACTTGTGGGCTGTAGCACAGTTGATTTTCAATAAAATTGAATTTTCTAAAAAATGTTTAGAAATAATCGAGCAATCAAAATGAAAATTGTCACAGCAATTACAGGTCCCGAAACCTATTGATAGAGGTATCAACCATCGTAATCGGACCATTTTAGATTTTTGCCGCCCAAAAACTTGTGGGCTGTAGCACAGTTGATTTTCAATAAAATTGAATTTTCTAAGAAATGTTTAGAAATAATCGAGCAATCAAAATGAAAATTGTCACAGCAATTACAGGTCCCGAAACCTATTGATAGAGGTATCAACCATCGTAATCGGACCATTTTAAATTTTTGCCGCCCAAAAATTTGTGGGCTGTAGCACAGTTGATTTTCAATAAAATTGAATTGTCTAAGAAATGTTTAGAAATAATCGAGCAATCAAAATGAAAATTGTCACAGCAATTACAGGTCCCGAAACCTATTGATAGAGGTCTCAACCATCGTAATCGGACCATTTTAGATTTTTGCCGCCCAAAAACTTGTGGGCTATAGCACAGTTGATTTTCAATAAAATTGAATTGTCTAAGAAATGTTTAGAAATAATCGAGCAATCAAAATGAAAATTGTCACAGCAATTACAGGTCCCGAAACCTATTGATAGAGGCATCAACCATCGTAATCGGAACATTTTAGATTTTTGCCGCCCAAAAACTTGTGGGCTGTAGCACAGTTGATTTTCAATAAAATTTAATTTTCTAAGAAATGTTTAGAAATAATCGAGCAATCAAAATGAAAATTGTCACAGTAATTACAGGTCCCGAAACCTATTGATAGAGGTATCAACCATTGTAATCGGACCATTTTAGATTTTTGCCGCCCAAAAACTTGTGGGCTATAGCACAGTTGATTTTCAATAAAATTGAATTTTCTAAGAAATGTTTAGAAATAATCGAGCAATCAAAATGAAAATTGTCACAGTAATTACAGGTCCCGAAACCTATTGATAGAGGTATCAACCATCGTAATCGGACCATTTTAGATTTTTGCCGCCCAAAAACTTGTGGGCTATAGCACAGTTGATTTTCAATAAAATTGAATTTTCTAAGAAATGTTTAGAAATAATCGAGCAATCAAAATGAAAATTGTCACAGCAATTACAGGTCCCGAAACCTATTGATAGAGGTATCAACCATTGTAATCGGACCATTTTAGATTTTTGCCGCCCAAAAACTTGTGGGCTATAGCACAGTTGATTTTCAATAAAATTGAATTTTCTAAGAAATGTTTAGAAATAATCGAGCAATCAAAATGAAAATTGTCACAGCAATTACAGGTCCCGAAACCTATTGATAGAGGTATCAAAAATCGTAATCGGACCATTCTAGATTTTTGCCGCCCAAAAACTTGTGGGCTATAGCACAGTTGATTTTCAATAAAATTGAATTTTCTAAGAAATGTTTAGAAATAATCGAGCAATCAAAATGAAAATTGTCACAGCAATTACAGGTCCCGAAACCTATTGATAGAGGTATCAACCATCGTAATCGGACCATTTTAGATTTTTGCCGCCCAAAAACTTGTGGGCTGTAGCACAGTTGATTTTCAATAAAATTTAATTTTCTAAGAAATGTTTAGAAATAATCGAGCAATCAAAATGAAAATTGTCACAGTAATTACAGGTCCCGAAACCTATTGATAGAGGTATCAACCATTGTAATCGGACCATTTTAGATTTTTGCCGCCCAAAAACTTGTGGGCTATAGCACAGTTGATTTTCAATAAAATTGAATTTTCTAAGAAATGTTTAGAAATAATCGAGCAATCAAAATGAAAATTGTCACAGCAATTACAGGTCCCGAAACCTATTGATAGAGGTATCAAAAATCGTAATCGGACCATTTTAGATTTTTGCCGCCCAAAAACTTGTGGGCTATAGCACAGTTGATTTTCAATAAAATTGAATTTTCTAAGAAATGTTTAGAAATAATCGAGCAATCAAAATGAAAATTGTCACAGCAATTACAGGTCCCGAAACCTATTGATAGAGGTATCAAAAATCGTAATCGGACCATTCTAGATTTTTGCCGCCTGTTCGCTAACTCGCTTCAATTTAATTTATTTTAAATTTACAATTTATATTTTAATGGTTATTTTCTTCTTGCTCGTATCGATGATGAAATAAGATTGACGATTCCAAAAAATTGTTAGCTGTCATATCCAAAGATTTGCTATACAAAATATAAATGGAATAATTTATGAGTGTCATCTATGAATCGATATATTAATTCACGCTCTAAATATAGAACATAGAATTTACAGTGTGCTTATTAAATTTGTGTTGCCATGAAATTACTGTCTGTCAAATTATACAAAATAATTAATTGATAGAATGTCAACAACAATGAAAATTGTTGTGTTGCAATTAAATTAATTTATAATCAAAGTTAAGTGTTCTAATAATTAGGTAAGTAAATAGAATTTATATAATACAAATGGTTTAATCACTAAATGGAGTTTCAAATATTATTTCTTGCAGGTATGAACTACAACAAAATATTGATGACGCCGGTGTATATTTGGATACTACACATCAGCTGTTGGTCAGATAAGTTTATACAAAATTGTAGGTTTATTTGAACGCGATTCTTTGATGTTTTCTTTTCCATTTTAGATCTCGTCATTAATATTTACTGGAGTTTCGATGATTCTCAACATGTCGCCGCCGTTGACGAATTGGATGAGTCAATTATTGGTAACAAGCATATTTTAGTGATGGGTCGCTTTAGTAACCCTTTCGAAGTTTTAATTGTTACCACACGGACAATTTCGTCTCGGCCCGGATGAATTTCGGAAATGCGACCCAATGCCCATTGTCCTGGGGGAACGTTGTCATCTCTCAATACTACTAAATCGCCTATTTTCATGTTGTTTTGTTTTAGCCGCCACTTTGACAAACTGTTTAAAGTTGTGAGGTATTCTGATTGCCATCTTCTAGCAAAGTGTTGGAACATCTGTTGCAACATCTGCCAACGAGACAATCGATTTATTTTTAGGTGCGTAAGATCAGGTTCGGGTACTGCCGTGATTGGTTGTCCAATAATGAAATGCGCTGGTGTTAGCGCTTGAATGTTTTCCTCTAATGAATCACAAAGAGGTCGGGAATTTAACAGTGCTTCTATCTGTGTTAATAATGTATTTAACTCTTCGTATCGTGGTATGGATTGACCCAAAACGCGTCGCAGGTGAAATTTAGCAGACTTCACTGCTGCTTCGCATAGGCCGTTAAAGTGTGGTGATGCTGGCGGTACAAAATGCCACTTCGTGTTGTTGGCAGCCGCCCAGTTTAATATTTGTTGTTCGTCTTTTGACAAGAGTTGCTGAAAATATTTGATCTCATTGGCAGCGCCTACAAAATTAGTACCGTTATCGCTGTAGACGTCGGTGCAGATTCCCCGTCGATTCTGGAATCTTTTGAATGCAGCAAGGAAGGTATCAGTCGTCATATCAGATACCAATTCTAAGTGTACGGCCTTGGTAGCCATACACGCGAACACTACGATGTATGCTTTGTAGATGGTGGCTTTCCTTGCTTTGTGAGTTTTAAGCATATAGGGACCAGCGTAATCTACACTGGTCTGTAGAAATGCGCGGATTAAATTGACCCTTGGTGGTGGCAATTGTCCCATGAGTTGGTGTTGCAATATTTTCTTGTGACGAGCGCATATAATACAGTCGTGGATTACGCGTCGAACCAAATCCTTGCAACGCAAAATTGTATACTGCTGTTTGATGATTGACATCAGTAGATTTGGACCTGCGTGTAAATGTTGGATGTGTGCTTCTTGAACTAATTTTCGTGCTAACTTATGACTGCCCGATAAGATAATGGGATGCTTCACATTGTATTGTTCGTTGGCGTTTTCCAATCGACCGCCAGCACGTAAGACACCTGCATTATCTAAGAATGGATATAAGAATGTAATATTAGATTTCTTTATGGGTATATTGTTTCTCAGGTTTGTAATCTCCTCAGTGAAACTTGAAAGTTGAGCTTCTTTTATCAACAATTTATATGACTTCTCGACTTCTGATACTGTCAAAGGGCCACCTATGCCAGCGTTTAAATTTTTTAAGTTGAATTTCACTCTTTGCACCCAAGCAAAGATTCGTACTGCTCGCTTGACACTTGAATATCTTTCGACGAGTTCGGCGATTATCAAATTTTCGTTGTGCTCGGGTTTTTCTAATTTCTTGGTTGTCAAATTGGTTGTTGCTTCGGACTTTATTTTGTTTGATCTTTTAACTGCAGACTCAGGAGTTTGAATTGGCTCTTGTCGTAGCCAGACGGGCCCTTGCCACCATAATACGTCTTCAAGAAGTTCATCAGGCAGAACACCTCGAGATGCAACATCTGCTGGATTGTGTTTCGATGGAACATAGGACCATTGCTGAACATTCGTTGAACTTAAGATTTCTGTTACTCGGTTGAGAACGAATATATTTCCTTTTCTTGGTGGGTTTGCTAGCCACGCTAGGACGGTTGTAGAGTCGGACCACAAAGAAACATTTGGTGGTGGGTCAAATTCCAACGATTTGGTTACGAGGTTCAGCATTCTAACAAGTAACAGGGCTGCACACAACTCGAGTCTTGCCGTTGTAACGTACTTTATTGGCGCAACTTTGGTTTTCGCCGATATGATATTGGTAACAACCTCGCCCATACTATTTGTAGTGCGAGCGTATAGTACAGCGGCGTATGCGGCATTTGATGCATCTGCGAATCCACAAAGATGTAGATTTTGATCTGAGTTTAGCCATCTTGGTATTTTAAGATCTTTTAAAAGGTGTAGTTTGCTCCGGATAGCGATCCATTGCTTCTCGACTTCTGCTGGGAGCTGGTCATCCCAGGCCAGTTTCAGTAGCCACAGGCCTTGAAATAAAATTTTTATTCCAACTATCACGGGTGACAGCCATCCCATTGGGTCGAATACACGAGAGGCTTCGGACAACATCTTCCTTTTGGTAAACCTGGTAGTGTTTGGTAGAGAAACGGAAAAAGAGAAGCTATCGGCTTGTGGATCGAATTTAATTCCCAAAATAGAAATTAACTTGGTGCCTTCAGTTATTTCTCTAATCGATATTTCTCGGTCGTCTTCTGGCACGCTCTCCAGTAGCTTCACGTTATTTGAAGCCCATTTTCGAAGGTGAAATCCACCGAGTTGGCATAAACTATTCAACTCGGTTTGTGTTGAAATAGCTTCTTCGAGTGTCGACGTCCCAGACATGAGGTCATCCATATAAAAATCCCTCATCATTACCTTTGCTGCATTCGGGTAGGTTTTAAGGTGTAGTTGTGCCAATTTGTTGAGTGACTGTGTAGCCAAGAACGAAGCTGATGCTGTTCCGTAGGTGTTGGTTAGGAGTCTATAATGTTTAACTGGCAACGTTGATGTATCGCGCCAAATTATGCGTTGGTAATTAGTGTCCGGCTTATCGATCCACACCTGACGGAACATCTTCTCGATATCTGCCGTAAAAATATATCGATGTTTCCGGAATCTGATGAGTATCTCTAGCAGGGAATTTTGGACGGTCGGTCCAACCATTAAGCAATCGTTTAATGATACTCCATTTGATGACTTCGCTGATGCGTCGAAAACCACACGCAACTTTGTGGTTGAGCTAGACTCCTTCATAACGGGATGGTGCGGCAAATAATATTTCTGCTCGTTAGGTATGGTGATTTCTCCTGGTGGTATTAACTCCATGTGCCCAAGTGCTTCGTATTCTGCCATGAATTTGGAGTAGGTTTTATGGAGTTCTGGAGTTTTCAGCAATCTTTGTTCCAGCGAGCTGAATCGCCTGAGCGCTTGACTTAGTGAGTCTCCTAATTTTGGTCTATTAGGTTTGAATGGTAGTGGAACTATAAATTTGCCTGAACTTCCTATTTTTAAATGGTTGTCAAAATGTTCAATACACAACCTTTCTTCGTCTGTGTATTGCTGAACTGGCGGTAGCTCTTCTGTCTCCCAGAACCTTCTCAATGATTTATCAATGTTGACTTCTTCTTGGGCAGACAAACAGGTTATGACTTTCCCCGGCACATCATTCACTTCATATTCACCTCCTACAATCCAACCTAATTTTGTATTCTGCGCAATAGGTTGTCCAGGACCCTTAGTTGTTTGGCCATCAGATAACAGAGACAAAAATCTGTCGCAACCAATCAGTATATCTATCGACCCAGGTATGTGAAAATTGGGATCGGCTAGTGGTAGGCGATGCAAATATGTTAACTGATCAAGATTGATTGGTGTGGGTGGCAGGTTAGATGTTATTTTGGATATTACGTACGCAGTTACCCCATGGTGAATTCTGTGTTGTTTCTGGATCTTATTACAACTGATGTCATCCCTCTTGAGCTGCTAGCTTTTCCTCCATTCAGTGTATTGATTTTAAATCTTGCGTTAGATCTTCGAACACTTAATCGATTTGCACACTTTTCGGTGATGTAAGACCTCGTTGACGCTGAATCCAATAAAGCACGACAAGGTTGCCAATTGCCTAGCTTGTCGCAAATTTCAACCATTGCCGTCGGTAACAGGGCATCGGCATTACATTCGGGTGATGAATGTGAATTGGTGACAAAATGGTCATCGGCAGGTTCAGATACTTTACATAAAGCTGTCGTGGCACTCATACTATTGGATTGTTTCAGCTCAGATGAGACATTCGAATCATTTTGTTCAGCATGAGTTAATGAATGGTGTTTCTTGTTGCATTGGTGACATCTACCCTTTGATCGACACTGGAATACATTGTGCCCTTCTGCTAAACAATTAAAACATCTGCCACTCTTGTTGACGTACTGTCTACGTTGATTTGAACTCATTTCGATGAACTTGGGGCAGTCGCATAAACGATGATGTTGATCACTACATAAGCTGCATTTTGGTAATGGCTTCGGTTCTGCAAATAATGATCTCGGCGTCACATTCTGATTGAGTTGGACTTTACTGGATTGGACCTTAATTCCTTCTAGAGAATTCATACGTCTGTTTAAAAATTCGAGTAACTGCTCGATCTTGGGAAATTCTAGTTCTGACGACTCCTGTCGCCATAATTGCAATGTGACATCATCTAATTTCCTTTCGGCGAGATAAACTAACCAACAGTCTCTTGACTCGGCACTTGGTCCAATGGCTTTCAGACCACGAATGACTTCGTCACAACAATCATATATTCGACTTACTGTTTCAATAGATGGTTTGGTAATTGGTGGTTGCTTGATATATGCCTCAATGTACTCGTTGACAATGGATCGTTTTCTGTCGTATCTTCTAATTAGCTTTTGAAAGGCTTCGATGTAGCTTGCATCGTCCACGGAAAAATGTCGCACTAACGTTTCAGCTGGGCCGCGCAATTGACCAATTAAATATTGAAATTTTTGCGCCGGTGAAAGGTTCGTATTTTCGTGAATAGTGCTTTTAAATAAATCATAAAATGACGGCCACTCTCGAGCTTTGCCGCTAAATATTGGTAATGTTAGCCGTGGTAGTTTAAAATCGCTTGATGGTACTGTAACCGATGCATTCAAAATGGTGTCGTTCAAATTTCGAGGTGGTGTTTGAATTTTTGTCCTCATCAGTCGCTGCAATGTGGCTACGCATAAATAATAATTATCATCGATGGCATCCATGTCTGATTGTTGGTTGGCATCGATGGCAAAAATGTCACCCTCAATGCTCACGAAATTTGTGTAATGTTCCTTTAACTTCTCTAGTCGCGTTTGCATCTCATCGTACGGTGTTGTATCCTTGCATGATTTGGCATATGTAGTTAATTTTGTTATCTGCCCCTTGATTACTGATCTTCTCTTTAGTAGACCCTCCATTGTAATTGTTAACAAATAAAACGTGGTAATTTTCTATACACTCACACTTGAAATCACTGGAACTTTCACGACAATTTTAATTTGAAAATAATATGCCGAAAGACCGAATTATTGAGTTCGAAATAAATTAATAGGTTACGTGATTTTATGTTTGGTGGATAATCACGTGGTATTAATTCTAATTTGGTTATAAATAATAGTACAAATTGTGGTGCTTTATTTATTTGTGTCTAAATTAAATTGCTTAGTGATAATAAATTTATACTCAAGTGATTTTAGGTTATCCGATAAATTTCTCCAAAATGGCTGTCCACGAGGCAATGTTGTATTGTAAACCCCCACGCGGTCCAATTATTAGCAATAAATTCACCGGATCCGGCTCGAAGGACCAATGTTCGCTAACTCGCTTCAATTTAATTTATTTTAAATTTACAATTTATATTTTAATGGTTATTTTCTTCTTGCTCGTATCGATGATGAAATAAGATTGACGATTCCAAAAAATTGTTAGCTGTCATATCCAAAGATTTGCTATACAAAATATAAATGGAATAATTTATGAGTGTCATCTATGAATCGATATATTAATTCACGCTCTAAATATAGAACATAGAATTTACAGTGTGCTTATTAAATTTGTGTTGCCATGAAATTACTGTCTGTCAAATTATACAAAATAATTAATTGATAGAATGTCAACAACAATGAAAATTGTTGTGTTGCAATTAAATTAATTTATAATCAAAGTTAAGTGTTCTAATAATTAGGTAAGTAAATAGAATTTATATAATACAAATGGTTTAATCACTAAATGGAGTTTCAAATATTATTTCTTGCAGGTATGAACTACAACAAAATATTGATGACGCCGGTGTATATTTGGATACTACACATCAGCTGTTGGTCAGATAAGTTTATACAAAATTGTAGGTTTATTTGAACGCGATTCTTTGATGTTTTCTTTTCCATTTTAGATCTCGTCATTAATATTTACTGGAGTTTCGATGATTCTCAACACCGCCCAAAAACTTGTGGGCTATAGCACAGTTGATTTTCAATAAAATTGAATTTTCTAAGAAATGTTTAGAAATAATCGAGCAATCAAAATGAAAATTGTCACAGCAATTACAGGTCCCGAAACCTATTGATAGAGGTATCAAAAATCGTAATCGGACCATTCTAGATTTTTGCCGCCCAAAAACTTGTGGGCTGTAGCACAGTTGATTTTCAATAAAATTGAATTTTCTAAGAAATGTTTAGAAATAATCGAGCAATCAAAATGAAAATTGTCACAGCAATTACAGGTCCCGAAACCTATTGATAGAGGTATCAAAAATCGTAATCGGACCATTCTAGATTTTTGCCGCCCAAAAACTTGTGGGCTGTAGCACAGTTGATTTTCAATAAAATTGAATTTTCTAAGAAATGTTTAGAAATAATCGAGCAATCAAAATGAAAATTGTCACAGCAATTACAGGTCCCGAAACCTATTGATAGAGGTATCAACCATCGTAATCGGACCATTTTAGATTTTTGCCGCCCAAAAACTTGTGGGCTGTAGCACAGTTGATTTTCAATAAAATTTAATTTTCTAAGAAATGTTAAGAAATAATCGAGCAATCAAAATGAAAATTGTCACAGCAATTACAGGTCCCGAAACCTATTGATAGAGGTATCAACCATCGTAATCGGACCATTTTAAATTTTTGCCGCCCAAAAACTTGTGGGCTGTAGCACAGTTGATTTTCAATAAAATTGAATTGTCTAAGAAATGTTTAGAAATAATCGAGCAATCAAAATGAAAATTGTCACAGCAATTACAGGTCCCGATATCTATTGATAGAGGTCTCAACCATCGTAATCGGACCATTTTAGATTTTTGCCGCCCAAAAACTTGTGGGCTATAGCACAGTTGATTTTCAATAAAATTGAATTTTCTAAGAAATGTTTAGAAATAATCGAGCAATCAAAATGAAAATTGTCACAGCAATTACAGGTCCCGAAACCTATTGATAGAGGCATCAACCATCGTAATCGGAACATTTTAGATTTTTGCCGCCCAAAAACTTGTGGGCTGTAGCACAGTTGATTTTCAATAAAATTGAATTTTCTAAGAAATGTTTAGAAATAATCGAGCAATCAAAATGAAAATTGTCACAGCAATTACAGGTCCCGAAACCTATTGATAGAGGTATCAAAAATCGTAATCGGACCATTCTAGATTTTTGCCGCCCAAAAACTTGTGGGCTATAGCACAGTTCATTTTCAATAAAATTGAATTTTCTAAGAAATGTTTAGAAATAATCGAGCAATCAAAATGAAAATTGTCACAGCAATTACAGGTCCCGAAACCTATTGATAGAGGTATCAACCATCGTAATCGGACCATTTTAAATTTTTGCCGCCCAAAAACTTGTGGGCTGTAGCACAGTTGATTTTCAATAAAATTGAATTGTCTAAGAAATGTTTAGAAATAATCGAGCAATCAAAATGAAAATTGTCACAGCAATTACAGGTCCCGATATCTATTGATAGAGGTCTCAACCATTGTAATCGGACCATTTTAGATTTTTGCCGCCCAAAAACTTGTGGGCTATAGCACAGTTGATTTTCAATAAAATTGAATTTTCTAAGAAATGTTTAGAAATAATCGAGCAATCAAAATGAAAATTGTCACAGCAATTACAGGTCCCGAAACCTATTGATAGAGGTATCAAAAATCGTAATCGGACCATTCTAGATTTTTGCCGCCCAAAAACTTGTGGGCTGTAGCACAGTTGATTTTCAATAAAATTGAATTTTCTAAGAAATGTTTAGAAATAATCGAGCAATCAAAATGAAAATTGTCACAGCAATTACAGGTCCCGAAACCTATTGATAGAGGTATCAAAAATCGTAATCGGACCATTCTAGATTTTTGCCGCCCAAAAACTTGTGGGCTGTAGCACAGTTGATTTTCAATAAAATTGAATTTTCTAAGAAATGTTTAGAAATAATCGAGCAATCAAAATGAAAATTGTCACAGCAATTACAGGTCCCGAAACCTATTGATAGAGGTATCAACCATCGTAATCGGACCATTTTAGATTTTTGCCGCCCAAAAACTTGTGGGCTGTAGCACAGTTGATTTTCAATAAAATTTAATTTTCTAAGAAATGTTTAGAAATAATCGAGCAATCAAAATGAAAATTGTCACAGCAATTACAGGTCCCGAAACCTATTGATAGAGGTATCAACCATCGTAATCGGACCATTTTAAATTTTTGCCGCCCAAAAACTTGTGGGCTGTAGCACAGTTGATTTTCAATAAAATTGAATTGTCTAAGAAATGTTTAGAAATAATCGAGCAATCAAAATGAAAATTGTCACAGCAATTACAGGTCCCGATATCTATTGATAGAGGTCTCAACCATTGTAATCGGACCATTTTAGATTTTTGCCGCCCAAAAACTTGTGGGCTATAGCACAGTTGATTTTCAATAAAATTGAATTTTCTAAGAAATGTTTAGAAATAATCGAGCAATCAAAATGAAAATTGTCACAGCAATTACAGGTCCCGAAACCTATTGATAGAGGTATCAAAAATCGTAATCGGACCATTCTAGATTTTTGCCGCCCAAAAACTTGTGGGCTGTAGCACAGTTGATTTTCAATAAAATTGAATTTTCTAAGAAATGTTTAGAAATAATCGAGCAATCAAAATGAAAATTGTCACAGTAATTACAGGTCCCGAAACCTATTGATAGAGGTATCAACCATTGTAATCGGACCATTTTAAATTTTTGCCGCCCAAAAACTTGTGGGCTATAGCACAGTTGATTTTCAATAAAATTGAATTTTCTAAGAAATGTTTAGAAATAATCGAGCAATCAAAATGAAAATTGTCACAGCAATTACAGGTCCCGAAACCTATTGATAGAGGTATCAACCATCGTAATCGGACCATTTTAGATTTTTGCCGCCCAAAAACTTGTGGGCTATAGCACAGTTATAAAATTGAATTTTCTAAGAAATGTTTAGAAATAATCGAGCAATCAAAATGAAAATTGTCACAGCAATTACAGGTCCCGAAACCTATTGATAGAGGTCTCAACCATCGTAATCGGACCATTTTAGATTTTTTTCGCCCAAAAACTTGTGGGCTATAGCACAGTTGATTTTCAATAAAATTGAATTGTCTAAGAAATGTTTAGAAATAATCGAGCAATCAAAATGAAAATTGTCACAGCAATTACAGGTCCCGAAACCTATTGATAGAGGTCTCAACCATCGTAATCGGACCACTTTAGATTTTTGCCGCCCAAAAACTTGTGGGCTATAGCACAGTTGATTTTTAATAAAATTGAATTTTCTAAGAAATGTTTAAAAATAATCGAGCAATCAAAATGAAAATTGTCATAGCAATTACAGGTCCCGAAACCTATTGATAGAGGTACCAACCATTGTAATCGGACCATTTTAGATTTTTGCCGCCCAAAAACTTGTGGGCTATAGCACAGTTGATTTTCAATAAAATTGAATTTTCTAAGAAATGTTTAGAAATAATCGAGCAATCAAAATGAAAATTTTCACAGCAATTACAGGTCCCGAAACCTATTGATAGAGGTATCAACCATCGTAATCGGACCATTCTAGATTTTTGCCGTCCAAAAACTTGTGGGCTGTAGCACAGTTGATTTTCAATAAAATTGAATTTTCTAAGAAATGTTTAGAAATAATCGAGCAATCAAAATGAAAATTGTCACAGCAATTACAGGTCCCGAAACCTATTGATAGAGGTATCAACCATCGTAATCGGACCATTTTAGATTTTTGCCGCCCAAAAACTTGTGGGCTGTAGCACAGTTGATTTTCAATAAAATTGAATTTTCTAAGAAATGTTTAGAAATAATCGAGCAATCAAAATGAAAATTGTCACAGCAATTACAGGTCCCGAAACCTATTGATAGAGGTCTCAACCATCGTAATCGGACCATTTTAGATTTTTGCCGCCCAAAAACATGTGGGCTATAGCACAGTTGATTTTCAATAAAATTGAATTTCCTAAGAAATGTTTAGAAATAATCGAGCAATCAAAATGAAAATTGTCACAGCAATTACAGGTCCCGAAACCTATTGATAGAGGTATCAACCATCGTAATCGGACCATTTTAGATTTTTGCCGCCCAAAAACTTGTGGGCTATAGCACAGTTATAAAATTGAATTTTCTAAGAAATGTTTAGAAATAATCGATCAATCAAAATGAAAATTGTCACAGCAATTACAGGTCCCGAAACCTATTGATAGAAGTATCAACCATCGTATCAGGACCATTCTAGATTTTTGCCGCCCAAAAACTTGCGGGCTATAGCACAGTTGATTTTCAATAAAATTGAATTTTCTAAGAAATGTTTAGAAATAATCGAGCAATCAAAATGAAAATTGTCACAGCAATTACAGGTCCCGAAACCTATTGATAGAGGTATCAAAAATCGTAATCGGACCATTCTAGATTTTTGCCGCCCAAAAACTTGTGGGCTATAGCACAGTTCATTTTCAATAAAATTGAATTTTCTAAGAAATGTTTAGAAATAATCGAGCAATCAAAATGAAAATTGTCACAGCAATTACAGGTCCCGAAACCTATTGATAGAGGTATCAACCATCGTAATCGGACCATTTTAAATTTTTGCCGCCCAAAAACTTGTGGGCTGTAGCACAGTTGATTTTCAATAAAATTGAATTGTCTAAGAAATGTTTAGAAATAATCGAGTAATCAAAATGAAAATTGTCACAGCAATTACAGGTACCGATATCTATTGATAGAGGTCTCAACCATCGTAATCGGACCATTTTAGATTTTTGCCGCCCAAAAACTTGTGGGCTATAGCACAGTTGATTTTCAATAAAATTGAATTTTCTAAGAAATGTTTAGAAATAATCGAGCAATCAAAATGAAAATTGTCACAGCAATTACAGGTCCCGAAACCTATTGATAGAGGCATCAACCATCGTAATCGGAACATTTTAGATTTTTGCCGCCCAAAAACTTGTGGGCTGTAGCACAGTTGATTTTCAATAAAATTGAATTTTCTAAGAAATGTTTAGAAATAATCGAGCAATCAAAATGAAAATTGTCACAGTAATTACAGGTCCCGAAACCTATTGATAGAGGTATCAACCATTGTAATCGGACCATTTTAAATTTTTGCCGCCCAAAAACTTGTGGGCTATAGCACAGTTGATTTTCAATAAAATTGAATTGTCTAAGAAATGTTTAGAAATAATCGAGCAATCAAAATGAAAATTGTCACAGCAATTACAGGTCCCGAAACCTATTGATAGAGGTATCAACCATCGTAATCGGACCACTTTAGATTTTTGCCGCCCAAAAACTTGTGGGCTATAGCACAGTTGATTTTTAATAAAATTGAATTTTCTAAGAAATGTTTAAAAATAATCGAGCAATCAAAATGAAAATTGTCATAGCAATTACAGGTCCCGAAACCTATTGATAGAGGTACCAACCATTGTAATCGGACCATTTTAGATTTTTGCCGCCCAAAAACTTGTGGGCTATAGCACAGTTCATTTTCAATAAAATTGAATTTTCTAAGAAATGTTTAGAAATAATCGAGCAATCAAAATGAAAATTTTCACAGCAATTACAGGTCCCGAAACCTATTGATAGAGGTATCAACCATCGTAATCGGACCATTCTAGATTTTTGCCGTCCAAAAACTTGTGGGCTGTAGCACAGTTGATTTTCAATAAAATTGAATTTTCTAAGAAATGTTTAGAAATAATCGAGCAATCAAAATGAAAATTGTCACAGCAATTACAGGTCCCGAAACCTATTGATAGAGGTATCAACCATCGTAATCGGACCATTTTAGATTTTTGCCGCCCAAAAACTTGTGGGCTGTAGCACAGTTGATTTTCAATAAAATTTAATTTTCTAAGAAATGTTTAGAAATAATCGAGCAATCAAAATGAAAATTGTCACAGCAATTACAGGTCCCGAAACCTATTGATAGAGGTCTCAACCATCGTAATCGGACCATTTTAGATTTTTGCCGCCCAAAAACATGTGGGCTATAGCACAGTTGATTTTCAATAAAATTGAATTTCCTAAGAAATGTTTAGAAATAATCGAGCAATCAAAATGAAAATTGTCACAGCAATTACAGGTCCCGAAACCTATTGATAGAGGTATCAACCATCGTAATCGGACCATTTTAGATTTTTGCCGCCCAAAAACTTGTGGGCTATAGCACAGTTGATTTTCAATAAAATTGAATTCTCTAAGAAATGTTTAGAAATAATCGAGCAATCAAAATGAAAATTGTCACAGCAATTACAGGTCCCGAAACCTATTGATAGAGGTATCAACCATCGTAATCGGACCATTTTAGATTTTTTGCCGCCCAAAAACTTGTGGGCTGTAGCACAGTTGATTTTCAATAAAATTGAATTTCCTAAGAAATGTTTAGAAATAATCGAGCAATCAAAATGAAAATTGTCACAGCAATTACAGGTTCCGAAACCTATTGATAGAGGTATCAACCATCGTAATCGGACCATTTTAGATTTTAGCCGCCCAAAAACTTGTGGGCTATAGCACAGTTATAAAATTGAATTTTCTAAGAAATGTTTAGAAATAATCGAGCAATCAAAATGAAAATTGTCAGGTCCCGAAACCTATTGATAGAGGTACCAACCATTGTAATCGGACCATTTTAGATTTTTGCCGCCCAAAAACTTGTGGGCTATAGCACAGTTCATTTTCAATAAAATTGAATTTTCTAAGAAATGTTTAGAAATAATCGAGCAATCAAAATGAAAATTGTCACAGCAATTACAGGTCCCGAAACCTATTGATAGAGGTATCAACCATCGTAATCGGACCATTTTAGATTTTTTGCCGCCCAAAAACTTGTGGGCTGTAGCACAGTTGATTTTCAATAAAATTGAATTTCCTAAGAAATGTTTAGAAATAATCGAGCAATCAAAATGAAAATTGTCACAGCAATTACAGGTTCCGAAACCTATTGATAGAGGTATCAACCATCGTAATCGGACCATTTTAGATTTTAGCCGCCCAAAAACTTGTGGGCTATAGCACAGTTATAAAATTGAATTTTCTAAGAAATGTTTAGAAATAATCGAGCAATCAAAATGAAAATTGTCAGGTCCCGAAACCTATTGATAGAGGTACCAACCATTGTAATCGGACCATTTTAGATTTTTGCCGCCCAAAAACTTGTGGGCTATAGCACAGTTCATTTTCAATAAAATTGAATTTTCTAAGAAATGTTTAGAAATAATCGAGCAATCAAAATGAAAATTGTCACAGCAATTACAGGTCCCGAAACCTATTGATAGAGGTATCAACCATCGTAATCGGACCATTCTAGATTTTTGCCGCCCAAAAACTTGTGGGCTATAGCACAGTTGATTTTCAATAAAATTGAATTTTCTAAGAAATGTTTAGAAATAATCGAGCAATCAAAATGAAAATTGTCAGGTCCCGAAACCTATTGATAGAGGTACCAACCATTGTAATCGGACCATTTTAGATTTTTGCCGCCCAAAAACTTGTGGGCTATAGCACAGTTCATTTTCAATAAAATTGAATTTTCTAAGAAATGTTTAGAAATAATCGAGCAATCAAAATGAAAATTGTCACAGCAATTACAGGTCCCGAAACCTATTGATAGAGGTATCAACCATCGTAATCGGACCATTTTAGATTTTTGCCGCCCAAAAACTTGTGGGCTATAGCACAGTTGATTTTCAATAAAATTGAATTCTCTAAGAAATGTTTAGAAATAATCGAGCAATCAAAATGAAAATTGTCACAGCAATTACAGGTCCCGAAACCTATTGATAGAGGTATCAACCATCGTAATCGGAACATTTTAAATTTTTGCCGCCCAAAAACTTGTGGGCTGTAGCACAGTTGATTTTCAATAAAATTGAATTTTCTAAGAAATGTTTAGAAATAATCGAGCAATCAAAATGAAAATTTTCACAGCAATTACAGGTCCCGAAACCTATTGATAGAGGTATCAACCATCGTAAACGGAACATTTTAAATTTTTGCCGCCCAAAAACTTGTGGGCTGTAGCACAGTTGATTTTCAATAAAATTGAATTTTCTAAGAAATGTTTAGAAATAATCGAGCAATCAAAATGAAAATTGTCACAGCAATTACAGGTCCCGAAACCTATTGATAGAGGTATCAACCATTGTAATCGGACCATTTTAGATTTTTGCCGCCCAAAAACTTGTGGGCTATAGCACAGTTGATTTTCAATAAAATTTAATTTTCTAAGAAATGTTTAGAAATAATCGAACAATCAAAATGAAAATTGTCACAGCAATTACAGGTCCCGATACCTATTGATAGAGGTCTCAACCATCGTAATCGGTTCATTTTAGATTTTTTCCGCCCAAAAACTTGTGGGCTATAGCACAGTTGATTTTCAATAAAATTGAATTTTCTAAGAAATGTTTAGAAATAATCGAGCAATCAAAATGAAAATTGTCACAGCAATTACAGGTCCCGAAACCTATTGATAGAGGTACCGACCATCGTATTCGGACCATTTTAGATTTTTGCCGCCCAAAAACTTGTGGGCTATAGCACAGTTCATTTTCAATAAAATTGAATTTTCTAAGAAATGTTTAGAAATAATCGAGCAATCAAAATGAAAATTGTCATAGCAATTACAGGTCCCGAAACCTATTGATAGAGGTACCAACCATTGTAATCGGACCATTTTAGATTTTTGCCGCCCAAAAACTTGTGGGCTATAGCACAGTTCATTTTCAATAAAATTGAATTTTCTAAGAAATGTTTAGAAATAATCGAGCAATCAAAATGAAAATTGTCACAGCAATTACAGGTCCCGAAACCTATTGATAGAGGTATCAACCATCTTAATCGGACCATTCTAGATTTTTGCCGCCCAAAAACTTGTGGGCTGTAGCACTGTTGATTTTCAATAAAATTGAATTTTCTAAGAAATGTTTAGAAATAATCGAGTAATCAAAATGAAAATTGTCACAGCAATTACAGGTCCCGAAACCTATTGATAGAGGTATCAACCATCGTAATCGGACCATTTTAGATTTTTGCCGCCCAAAAACTTGTGGGCTATATAGCACAGTTGATTTTCAATAAAATTGAATTTTCTAAGAAATGTTTAGAAATAATCGAGCAATCAAAATGAAAATTGTCACAGCAATTACAGGTCCCGAAACCTATTGATAGAGGTATCAACCATCTTAATCGGACCATTCTAGATTTTTGCCGCCCAAAAACTTGTAGGCTGTAGCACAGTTGATTTTCAATAAAATTTAATTTTCTAAGAAATGTTTAGAAATAATCGAGCAATCAAAATGAAAATTGTCACAGCAATTACAGGTCCCGAAACCTATTGATAGAGGTATCAACCATCGTAATCGGACCATTTTAGATTTTTGCCGCCCAAAAACTTGTGGGCTGTAGCACAGTTGATTTTCAATAAAATTGAATTTTCTAAGAAATGTTTAGAAATAATCGAGCAATCAAAATGAAAATTGTCACAGCAATTACAGGTCCCGAAACCTATTGATAGAGGTATCAACCATCGTAATCGGACCATTTTAGATTTTTGCCGCCCAAAAACTTGTGCGCTATAGCACAGTTATAAAATTGAATTTTCTAAGAAATGTTTAGAAATAATCGAGCAATCAAAATGAAAATTGTCACAGCAATTACAGGTCCCGAAACCTATTGATAGAGGTATCAAAAATCGTAATCGGACCATTCTAGATTTTTGCCGCCCAAAAACTTGTGGGCTGTAGC
Organism: Tipula vernalis; assembly: GCA_958295665.1. Classification (NCBI taxonomy): domain Eukaryota; kingdom Metazoa; phylum Arthropoda; class Insecta; order Diptera; family Tipulidae; genus Tipula; species Tipula vernalis. The sequence continues at coordinate 114,900,733 of OY282560.1, read as the reverse complement.
ACAGTTGATTTTCAATAAAATTGAATTTTCTAAGAAATGTTTAGAAATAATCGAGCAATCAAAATGAAAATTGTCACAGCAATTACAGGTCCCGAAACCTATTGATAGAGGTATCAACCATCGTAATCGGACCATTTTAAATTTTTGCCGCCCAAAAACTTGTGGGCTGTAGCACAGTTGATTTTCAATATAATTGAATTGGAAATTGTTATAGCTATTACAAGTCCCGAAACCTATTGATAGAGGTATCAACCATTGAATCGGACCATTTTAGATTATTGCCGCCCAAAAACTTGTGGGCTATAGCTTGACCTGTCCACTTTATGGAAATATAATCCCACACCTGGTAACATCTCTGAGATTTTTGTAAATGGTCATAGTGTAGCATCAGGTTTCGACAGTTTATTTGATTTTCACAATTATGAAAATAGCGTCGAACATACCCAACCCTTTTTATTGTAATAGGAAAAATGGTTTCGGATAGCTTGACCTGCCCACTTTATGGTAATATCGCCCCATACCTGGTTCTACTTCTTATTTACACTTTTTATGTAGGCCTACACTTTTTCAGTTCACTTACACTTTTGGTTAATTTGTGTAGCTACACTTTGTGTGAAATACTTCACACCGGTCACGTTGAGTTCATTGGACGACAAGGGGCCGGACCTGCTTTCGTTGTTATTTCTCACGGGTCTCGCATTATTAATAAACCGGTTAACATAAGCAGAGACGTTACACAACGATCTGATGTTATTGAAATATTTGATGCTGTGCAGAAATTCTGAAGATCCATCGGTTGCTGTAAGTGCAGCCTTGTACTTTCGCCACTCGGGTACGTCAATAAATGATTCGACTTGCGCTGGTGATTTATATTTATCTGGCGATTATAAAAACGCAGGTCAATTGAACCACAATGTAGATTGTAGAAATTCTCTAAGCATGAGACCACGTGAAACAATGTCTGCTGGATTCAATTTTGATTCTACATGATTCCGGTTATCGATGTATGTACGAGTAGGCTGCTGAATTCCTGCCACACGATTTGAGACGAACGGTTTCCAACTAGACACCGAAGACTTGATCTAGTGCAAAACGATTGAAGAATCGGTCCAATATATAGTATGACTGACCTTGAAGTTCAGGATCGGAAGGATTCGGCTAACTAGAATGGCTAACAGATGAGCAGCACAAAGTTCTAAGCGCGGAATGGTCGTCTTTCGTAGAGGAGCTACGCGAGACTTAGAACACAGTAATGATACAATAACATCACCATTCTTGTTAATACTACGAGTGTAGATGGCCGCTCCATAAGCAGACTCGCTGGCATCGGCGAAACCGTGTAATTCTGCCTTGTCTGGTGAGTCTTTTGCAAACAGATGACGTTTTACTTGAAGTAAGTTTAATTTCAGAAGCTCAGCTCGATATGTCGTCCATTTAGTGTAAAGTTCTTGAGGCAAAGAGGCATCCCAATCTTGTTTTAGCTCCCAAGGTTTTTGCATGAAGATTTTTCCCACAGTGATAACTGGTGATACAAGTCCTAGAGGATCAAAAATTCGGGCAATGTCGGGAATAACAGATCTTTTAGTAATTCTATCTTTTGATCTGTCTTGCAGATTGACATGGAAATGAAACATATCCACATCTGGTTGCCAATACATGCCTAAAGTTTTAACGAAACTAGAGTCATCCAGATGAAGAAGCTGTTAACGATCCGTATCTAACACATTTAGTAGAACATCAGGCTCGTTCGAGCACCATTTTTTAAGTGACATACCAGTCATGCCTAACATTTTAATAACTTCATGTTGCAACTTCATAAGCTCCTCTTTTGAGTTCGATCCAGATAATATATCATCGACATACGTATCTGACATAACAGCTTTGACGCTTCATTGATCGCCAGTTTTTTGAGGCACCTGGTGGCCAGTAAAGGTGCAGAGCTCGTTCATTATATGTCACAGTTTTAAGCCTAAAAGATTGAATAATGTCACTACAGTTATTTCGCCATAGAATGGATTGATATTTTGTGTCTTCGTGTGCCACCCAGATCTGACGATACATCTTAGATATATCAGGACTAAAAACATAGATATGTGACCGGAATCTTATAAGAATACTGAACAGCATGTTTTGCACAATCGGTCCCACCAGCAGTATGTCATTCAACGATTTGCCAGAAGATTTCTTTGCGGAGCCATCAAATACTACTCGCAGTCTAGTAGTTGAGCTGTCTGGCTTCAAAACGCAATGATGTGGGAGATAGTAGTAATCATTATCTATGTCTTCAGCTTTATACGATTCCATATGGCCCAAACTTAATTATTCGTCAGTAAATTCTCGATACTGGTGACTAATACAAGCATTCCGAGCTAGTTTCTTCTCCAAACTACAATATCGCTTTGTGGCCGTAACTTGTGAGTTCCCCGATGAGGTTGGTGATTCTTTAAATGGTAGTTTGACAATAAATCGGCCTTGATCATCGCGTTTATATGTTTGAACAAAATTCTCTTCACACATTTACTCGGATAATGTGTAGGCCTCATCTGTAGGCGTCACTGTTTCTAATTGCCAAAACTTTTGTAGAACAGTCTCTAAGGTTGATTCCTTGGTTGTACTTAAATTGCAGAAATGTTTTGCAGATGTATCTACAATTTTTCCAGAGATAATCCATCCTAACAGAGTGTTTTGGAGAAGTGGAAAACCATCGCCTAATCTGATCTGACCAACTGTTAGTAATTCCAGGAACAGCTCAGCTCCAATGAGCATATCGATTTTTTGCGGAATATGCAATTGAGGGTCCGCCAATTGTTGATTTTGTGGTATTTCCGATGGGCTGCACTTTAACTCCACTGATGGTTGTAGATCGGTTATCTTTCTAAGAATTTGAACCGTGATGTCAGTAGAATAACCATTGATTCTAGATTGAAGTGTTATGATGCTGGAATTACGACTAGTAACAAACGCGTCTCCTATACCACCAATGGGAGCATGCAATTTGACCTTCTTAACCCCTAATTGTGTAGCAAAGGCCTCTGTCAAGAAGTGGAGCTGCGAACCAGAATCGAGTAATGCCCTGTATCGAATTGGTATGCCTTTACCATTCAGAACGTACACTATAGCAGTTGAGAGTACCACGAAACTCCTTGACTTTGTAGAAAGTTTTACAGTTGCACTAGCTGACAAAGATAATGAACCTGTATAGAGGAATCTATATGCTTATGTTTCTTATTTAAAGTGGTAGATGGGAATTCCGGATGAATGTGCCAACCATGATAACGCACCATCGCACAGTGCCATCATTATTCGAATTTTTTTGACGAAAAATGCAACAAATACCATCCAACAGCCACCGAATTCACCTGATTTGGCTCCCTGTGACTTCTTTCTGTTCAATCGAGTTAAAAAACCATTACGGGGAACGCGTTTCAGCAGCCGAGAGGAAATAATGGAAAAATCGCCAACACACACAGAGATAGATGTACTCTTGACTACGTAACTTTTGTAAATGTCAAGCTATGACGCTAAGATTTAGAGGGAATATCAACAACAGATGTATCAACTTAACAAAAAAACAGAACTCAAATCGGAACGATGGGAGCGCCACACGGTGGTTATTCCGGGAACTTGTTGATCAAGGTAGTATTAATTTCAATATTTTTTCCAGAATATAACTAAATCGTTTTGTGTCACTGGTAAAAAATGGAATCATTTTGATTCAAGAAAATGGCTTGATCGAAAAGTACAAAACAATTAAGTATAAGCGATATAATAATCTGAACATTTCAGAAAAGGTATTTTGGAAGATAACAAATTTATGTATTTTTTGTTGTACGCTCTGTTGTCTTGAAAATTCAGCAGAAGATTAAAACAGTTCTGTGTAATCCATGAAAATAAAAAATTTACAAGAAAATGTATACGAGATATTCGCGAAAAAATTACCCAACGCGTTTTATGTGTATGTGTATGTATAGCGTTTATAGATGATCATTAAAAATATGATCACCCTTGTGACTCGAAGTGATCAATTTAAACCAACATTAAAAAATTCAAAACGATCGTAATACACCAGAAAAAAAAAAAAATCTGGATACAATTTTATTTTTATGTTTATGATACAGACAAATATAATTTTTGTGTTCTGTACGTTTTATACGAACGATCGTTAAGATGAACGTTAAAAAATATCTTTATATATACGAGAAGAGGAGAATGAATTTTTAAGAATCAAACTGGTTTCCATAAATTCAGAGTTTGCTTTTTCAAAATGAAGAATAATATAATGTTCTTTTATACAAATTTGTTGTTGTATATGATCAATAATATTATGTTTTTTGTACATCGTCATCATGATCATCATCATCCAATATATGCGATGATGATGGTGATCATTAAACATCACAAAGAAAAACCAAAATCGATATGCATATGTATGAAAAAATAATATGAACATGGTTTGGTACGTACATATATAGTGATAAAAACTCATCGATCACCATCTCGATATTTACGTGATCATATATACATATACCAATCAAATCATCAAGAGACATGATAAATTGTTAAGGAATATAGGCGACGTTATGTGTACAGAAAACTGGTTGGATGCCAAAGCCATGATCATTTATTGAAAATTTATTTAAACGAACGAATTTCTTCTATATACAGACTTCCTTCTTTCTTAATGATGTTGGATGTTGCGCGAGAGATACATATTGTATAGGTAAAATGTGGGCGGAATTTCCAGTTTCGTTCGATTTTTTTTTTATCGTCTTGTAATTTTATTTTTTATGTTCAATTTCTGTTACCTTGCTTCAGATTTTATTATATACATAATAAATTGTTGTTGTTCTGCTCTTAGAGTATTCTGCGATCGCGGAAACAGTTTTCATAATTTTTCATCATTCAAGGTTAATGACACTTATGTATGTATAAAGTCTTTATTGGTGATATTGTTATGTCAAGATCATTAATTTATGTATGTCTATACGATCATGTTACATAAAACCGCACACATATTTATACATATGGTATTATGTAATATTGCAACAATTTTTTTTTTTAGTCGAATAAATAATAAAATAAATATGATTCAAGTTAAGACGAGGGACGATAAATTACATTTCAAACATCAATCATTTGACCATTATTTCAATGAAAACAATTTTTTTGATTCTTTCAAAAAAATTTATTAAGTCATTCAACTTAGTATTTATATTATGACAGTATAATGAATTTAATGTACAAGTAAAAAAATAATAAATTAACCGAACCGCACCTTAGAAATTAAATATATCTGTAGGTATACTTATACGTATTTATGTTTATAAGAAAATTATAATCTTAATATTAAAAGAATTGTTTGCAACGTTTTTTTTTTTTTTTTTTTGTTGTATTTGAGAAAGCAACAAAGTGAATTTCGTGGTTTACGCGTGATCACAAAATAGATGTTTGTGACACAATAATAAGCTGGAATAGTTAAAATTTATTCGAGATTCTCCTAAACTTTATATTTCTCTCTCTCTCTCTCTGGCTTTCACATCCCATGGAGGGATTTTGCCGCCCGCACTAAGGTCCTCCATCCGTTTCGATCCATCGCTCTCGTCCTCCAGTTACGACATCCAAATACATATAGATATTGTTCGACGTCATGACGCCAGCGCAGTCGGGGTCTTCCTCTTCGACGAACACCCGCTGGTTGTTAATGGAACACTTTATTGGTCATTCGTTGTTGTGGAGACCGTGTAACGTGGCCGAGCCATCTAACTCGATTGAATTTGATCAATCCGATAATATCGCTGCCTCCAAGAAGTTTCCTTATCTCGTGGTTCATACGAATCCGATATTCAGTAGATTTTTCAGCATTTTTTATAGACAAATATATTAATTGTTCATGGCAATCCCAATATTTTCGATTCGGTAAATCAGAAAAATACAGCGAGAGGCCAATCGCTCATAATATATCTACTGAAAAAAAAGTAGAAATATCTTCCCCCCTCCCCGTAATTTTGGCTGAAGGCCCAAAGAGTTATCCCTACGTGAACGTTGGCTTCGTCGAATAACTGAAGTTGAATCTACTGTTGCCGCTGTTGGTTCGGACCCGGTTACCGAAACCTGTTGGAGGACTGCGATTCTGTTGAACGGTGGCAGATGATTTTTCGGATCCTTGTAGTTGGTGTGGACTGCTATTTAATGCCGCAGTTGGTGGGCTCGGCTTGCTTTGTGATTGTCCCAGGGTTCCATTTCGTATCATTGTCTATTCGCACCCATACGTTATCACCTGCATTGAAATGGCGTTCTTTGATGTTGTCTCTATCTTTTGCCTGCCGGACTGTGGTTCTTCTGTTGTAGTCGGCATACGTGATAAAAAATCGGCAAAAATGTTTAATTTTCCCGGAATGTACTCGACGTCATAGCTATATGAATTTAATAGCCCATCGAATTAAACGATTATTAACGAGTTTAGGCAAATTGCGATTCCTGCCAAATATGTGTGTCAATGGTTCGTGGTCTGTGACCAATGTAAAATGTGTACCCGCTAGGAATCTGTCGAACTTTTGTACCCCAAAAATGATTGCAAGTGCTTCTTTGTCAATTGTGACGTAATGTAACTGAGCACCTGATAATTTTCTTGATGCAAACGCAATCGGTAAGTCAATCCCGTCGCTGTTGCGATGACTAAGGACAGCACCAATTCCTTTTTCTGATGCGTCGCATGTAACATACAGATCCTTTTCATCATAATACGGGTGTAAGACCTGTACGCGTGAAAGCTGGTACTTAATTTAGTTGAAAATTGCTTGTTCATGACTCGTCCATTTGAAACGTTGATTTTACCCTGATAGTGTGTGTAAATCAGATGCCGTGCAAATTCGGTATAAATCGCTCGTAGAAATTTACAAACATATTTTCTAACCCTGTGTTTGTTTGGGCCGCCTATATCATTGTATGTGATTCGGCGTTTGTAATCGAATAAACGTGTGCGGGAAATGGCATGTTGAAAGCTTCGCACCATGGTAAACCAAACAAAACCGGTTTTGCCTGTTTCATGAAAATTACTGGTAATTTAAGTGTTTCGTTGTTGTAGGTTACGTGTATATCTGCCTGACCCAGAGTTTGTAATTAATGACTGCCGTAAACCATCAGCGTAGGTGCCTGTATTAGCGTTGGTTGACCTATTTGTTTCCAGAGATGTTCATCGAAGATGGAATGTGATGCACCAGAGTCATAATCAAATGTAACTTTGTATCCATTGACGTGAATGTCAATGCGCTTACTTGTTTTAGTAACATGATTTATAGTGTAAATGAAAACACTGCAATCATCACTGTTATTGCTGTTACTGTCAGCTGAGGACGTTGCCGCCATTTTGTGAGTGTTTCCCGACTAACGTGGATCACCTTTGGTGGGTGTTGCAGTTGTGGTATATCCACTGTTTTTTTGTTGTTGATAAATTTGTGCTCTGCCCGTTTTAATGCAATATGATGCATAGTGACCACTTCGCCTGCACGAAAGGCATATCACATTTGTTGCTGGACACGTACTGTCGTTTGCGTGTTTCTCTTTACCGCAACGTTTGCAATGATTTGCGTATAACTTTTGTGGAAGTTGTGTAGTGTTTGTGTTTCCATGTTTCGATGTTTTTTTCCGTGTATTTTATTAACACTTTCTTGATTTCCGTTTGTTGCATTGGGTTTTAATACATCGTTTTCTGCTCGTTCTCGTGACTGCACCACTTCGAAAATATCTTTAAATGTCACTTCGCCCATCGTCTCCATTTCTTCATTTGCAGCGTTTCTGAGTGTTGTTTTCAGATCCGGCCATCTCTGTCAAAGTTTGATTTCGGCATGCTGATGACGAATGCCAATTGCGAAATGATCGCGTAATTGACGATCGAGATTCTCAAAATCACACTCACGGCTAATTGCACGTAATTCGTTTGCATATTGTTCGAAGGATTGTGTTTCTTTGCGCTTACAATTCCAAAACTGTGACAATTCCTTAAATCGAGTCGTTTTGTATGTATTTTGTTCGAACGGTGTGGTGGCACCCGTAAAAGACACTTTTAATTCGTGATGAGTGTCCGGTGACAATGAACACAGGAATAAATCGCGCTTTGCGTTCACGTATAGTTCTGTGTTGGAACTATTAAGTCCTCTCATGCGACATTGCGCCTCGAAGGCATCCACAAAATTTTCTGCCGATGATGTTGAAGATGCGACATATCGCTCGCATTTAAATTTTTTTTTAATTTCTCGAACTTCCTTTTCATCTAAGTTTTGCGGAGTTCGTTGTTGGATATCTGTATCCTGATTTTGTCCCCGTATCACTTGTCCTACTGTTCCCATAAGCGCGGCGTTATTCCGGCTAATCAATTCCACAAATTGTTCAAATTGCACTTTATCCATTTTGTTTATGGAGGAAATAATTCGTGAATATAAATCCTCGTCGCCAGTATGTTATGTTTAGTGTTTCTAAACAAGATATTGTTCGTAGATTAAAATAATAAGTGTGTACAGGAAAAACTCTAACCTAACATACTGTTGTTGATCGTCCGCAGCATCTAAAAACATACAAAAAAAGCACAGAGAATCATTTGGGACACAATTATTTAGATGAAATTTGATACAACAGCGATACGGCATTATGCAAAATCAATCCTTTGATTTTTAAAAGCATTAAACCACAACCTATTTGTTTATAAAATATTTATTTTCTTTATTGTGACACTTAATTATTTGGTATGATCAAGTACCAACCTTTTCAATTAAAATTAATTTTCATTGTAAATAATTATAGTAAAAGAAGTACCAACTTGATTATACCAATTAATTATGTGAAATGCTAGATGGCGATACTATTGTATAACAATTAAATTTAATTTGTATAACACTTTTTAGTATAAAAGAGCGCTCTATACTATTCATAAAAAATATTGTAAAAAGAGACATTGTGAATTAAAGCTCTTTTAGTAAATACAGTGAACAAACAGAATTGTGAAATAAAATTGTGAAGAAAAAATAAACATAAAATTGTGAAGATCGGGTGTTTTTTATTTTAATATAACTGCGATCATAAAGAAGCCCCCTTCAAAAGCGAAACACATACTACTGTCAAAACTATAAAAGAGTACCCTTTATACATTTAAAGCTGGCTTTACATAACATCGTCTATATACGATCTAGGTAGAAATCTTCAAATCAGTCTTCAAATATTCATTCAGATTGCTAAACTTTTTAGCGGTATGTAAAATTCATGAGGGACCAGCAAAATAATAATTTCAACAAAATTTAATTCGAACTTCAGGACGTGATTTTATACATTTTAAGGTTAGGAACTATTTATATAGAATCGGCTTAACATCTCCTAAATAAAATTTCACTAAAATACAATCACAAATGTGTGCATGTTCCATTCGGCGCCGGAGGGGTTGGTTATGTATGGAAAACCAAAATTGGTAAATCTAATTGTTGATTTATGGTATCGATCATATCGATCAGTTTTATTTTAAAAATTTTGATCTACTACCTTACGGCAGAAAATTTTTTCAGGCCATAAAATAATAGGTTTTATAATAGGAACTGTTTATAGAATTTACAAAATATCGCAGATAATAAATTTCACTGAAATCTATCAACAAATGTGCTTGTTCCATCCGTTTGATGCTGGAGACTAGTCTAAATTAGCTTAGTATATATAAATAAATTTGGTGAATTTCATTTTTGATTTAACGTTTTAAGTTAAAAATATCCTGAATTTGAGCCATGGTTTAATTAAGAAGTCCGACTCCAGATGTTATGGCTTAAGGAATTTTCCAGAGCCGGAATTAATAAATTGTATATTAGGAACTTTAAAGAATCGATTAATTATAACAAATCTCAGATAAAAATTCTATTAAAATCCATCCACCAACGTGTCACCTAGTTCCATTTGAAACTGGAGACGTAGTACACTACCTGGATTGGTTTTATATGTAAAAAAAAAAAAAAAAATTGGTGAAACAATATTCTGATGAATGGCATCAACCAAAATATCATTAGTGGTAGGTCCGCAAAATTCATTGAATTTGGCTCTTATTTTATTTAACAAATGAGACTCCAAATAAGGTGACCCAAGAAATTTTCAGAGCGTGAATAATTCGGTTTTATATTAGGTTTTATTAAAATTTCACTAAAAACCATTGACAAACGTGCTCTATTTGGTCCTGGAATCTGGCAATATTGTACGGGCCTGGAGTGGTTATGAAAGTAAAAAACAAATTTTTCTTTGGCAAATGTAATTTCTCCAAATTTGTTTCTAAAATCCTCGGGGTCATTATAGTGTCTTGCAATATTTGTTGAATTCTTGTCATATTCCATTTGTAACCAATATATTTGATGATCAATAAATTAGTTGTAACATCTCCAAATTAATAAATCAAGTTAGCGGGTTTAAAACTTTTCTAGAAAAGATTTCACCACGTACATGTTTTGTGACCAGTCGTCGCTACCAAACCAATTTTATATAGGAATTTTTTTTAAATCAAATGGAAACATATTTCGAGATTTAATAACTGTCCTGCTTTTTTAAATGCGATTTTTCAGACCTCGTCCTGGCAATGACATTTATTTAAATTGCACCAAAATAGCTTCCATTTATGACAAACATGTTCGCATATTTGACGTGTCTGAATTGGGCATATCTGCCACAGTTCCGATGTTGAAAGTGAAAAGCTAAAGTTGCTTTAATATAAATTTTCCATTTACCGCGTAAAATTTAGGTAAACATAATTTAAAAAAGAATAGTAAATAGTTTCGCTTCGCTGATCGGTAATTTTCTCTACGAGAAAAACTTAAAAATCTCAAAACGATAATCTAAAAATATCTGTGATTTCGTGGAGAGTTGTGGCGGTATTAAAACAGTTTTAATATTCAAATTTGGCTCAAAATCTAAAAACAATTTTAGTGTAATTTGCTGGATCATGGTTTTTCTTTAACACAAAACACCAACGATTGTTTATATCTAAGGTGTAACTATTGTTTTTCCTATGCCACTACCTTCTGTCAAGAAATACTCCCCTGAAAATTTGAAATGTACTCCGTATAAAGTTATCAGAGCGACAGCACTGGAGTAGAACATACTTTTCAGTACGAAACCAAACTACCAACAGAAAGAACTCATAGAGGGTTCTCATTTTTTGCAGAGTGGTACATTGGTATAACTCTTTGGGCCTTCAGCCAAAATTACGGGGAGGGGGGAAGATATTTCTACTTTTTTTTCAGTAGAGATATTATGAGCGATTGGCATCTGTATTTTTCTGATTTACCAAATCGAAAATATTGGGATTGCCATGAACAATTAATATATTTGTCTATAAAAATGCCGAAAAATCAACTGTTTACAGACAGACAAATTAAATTCGTAAAAAAAAAAGAATCCGATATTCGTTGTCCGCGACTTTAATTGGACCAAAAATTGAGCGAATCACCTTCCTTTCGAAGGTAGATAACAATCTACAATCGTTAGAGGTCATGGTCCAGCTCTCGCTTCCGAAAGCCAGCACAGGTCTTATGAGTGCTTTATAAAGTGCGAGCTTGCACGACTGCGACAGATGTTTAGATCGCAATAATTTCGATTGGGCGTAGAAAACTCGTTGTCCGGCAACGATTCGGGCTTTTATATCTACCTGCATATCATTCGACGATGTTATAACTGACCCGAGGTATTTAAAGTTTTCGACGCTATCAAAATTATGGTCGCCAATTCCGAGATTTACCATGGAAATGTTCCTGGGTGTTGATAACAATTTTGTTTTGCTGCTGTTCACCTAGAAACCAAGTCTTCTTGCGCAGCGATCGAGCTGTATTAAACTGTCCTTGATATCGCTAGGTCTTCGGCCAAGAAGCATGATATCATCTGCATATCCAAGAATTTGCCCCTTGAGTTATTAAATATACAGCGCGAAGTTTCAATGTTGCTTTTTCTCACTATGTATTCAAGCGCCAAATTGAACAGCACAGGCGCGGACATACAGACCCAGAGGTTGTTAATTTACACAGAGAAACGAGTTTCTCTGGAATTCCTAGGCATATGAGCGCGGCCCATAGGTTTTTCCGGTTTATACTTTCATATGCCTGTCTGAAGTCTATATAGAGTTGATGTATGGTTATGTTGTACTCCCAACATTTTTCCAAGATCATCCTCATAGTAAAACATTGGTCAGTGGTCGATCGGTTGGGACGAAAACCACATTGATATTCGCCAATGATGTTTTCGGCGAAAGGGATGAGTCTGGCAAGTACAACATTAGCCAACACTTTGTAAGCAGTGCTCAATAGAGCGATATCACGATAGTTTCCACATTTAAGACGGTCTCCTTTTTTGTGCAGCGGACATATGAGTGCGGTCTTCCAATTCTCCGGCAGCTCTTCTTGGTCCCAAATAGAGACGATGAGATCGTATAGATTTGTTGCAAGAGTAGCGCCTCCGAGCTTAATCAATTCTGCGGGGATTCCGTCGAGATCGGGTGCCTTTCCATTTTTTAATCTACTAATAGCTGCATCTACTTCCTCTACTGTGGGATATTCGACAAAGACCTCTTCACCTGGAGGGGCTATTGCTCTAATGGGGGTCCCTTCGTCATTCCGATTTAGCAGATTTTGAAAGTAGGTTTGCCATACAGAGAGAAGATCAGCCACGTTTGTTCTCAACTCTCCATTTCCGTCTTTGATGGCTATACTTCTTGGGTGGAAGTCTTTAGTTAGATTTCTGGCGTTAGCAAAACAGTCCCTTGAGTTTCCTATTTCCGCTTGGGAGCTGATGTTTTCGATGCAAGATCTAATATGATCGCGCTTCATTTGTCGAAGGTATTTAGTCGTAGCTTTTCTAGCGCAGAGATATTCTGCTAGAGTGCTTCTAGTGTTGCGAGCCAACCATTTCTCATGAAGCTTTCGTTTATTTTCGACGACTCTTCGGCATTGATCATCGAACCAATCATTTCGGGACCTCGGAGGGCTTCCTCTGATGGAACTTTGCGCCGCGGTGGTTATGGCTGACTGTAAAGCGTGCCACTGCTCCTGGATGTTAGGAGGAGCTTCTTCGTTGTTATTGGGCCGGTCTAAATAATTAGTGACAGCTGATTGGTAATTCTGCAGTGACGCTTGGTCTTTAAAAGCATCAATATTCCACCGAACGGTCTTTTGTGCTTGTCTGTGGAACGTAGATGACAGTTTGCAATTATACTTAAATATGACAAGCACATGATCGCTGTCCATGTCTGCACCTCTGTAAGAACTGACGTCGAATATGCTGGTGGAGTGTCTCTTAGACACCATGACGTGATCGATTTGGTTTTCCGTTCTTCCATGATTCGATCTCCACGTTACTTTGTGGATTCTCTTGTGTGGGAAAAACGTACTTGATACAACTAAGTTGTACGTTATTGCCAGGTCGGTGACGCTTTGGCCGTTGTTGTTACTAGTTCGGTGCATGCTGTTAGGACCGATGTACGATGTATTTTCTGCACTCCTACCGATTTTTGTGCTAAAGTCGCCCACGATGGTTTTAATGTCGTGGTGCGGTATGTTATTTATGATTTCCTCCAGCTCGATAAAGAAGAGATCTTTGATGTCATCAGATTTATCTTCGGTGGGTGCATGTACATTAACGATTGTGATGTTAAATTTCTTGGTGCGGAGCCTGACCGTGCATATCCGCATGTTGATAGGGCGGAAGTCGATGATATGATGCATCGAGCGCTGATGGATAAGGAAACGAACTCCAAATTCTCCTCCATTCTGATGGCCGCTGTAATGAAGAGTGTAACCATTGGTGGTGTCATGGATCCCACTCCCAGACCATCTAAGCTCTTGTAGTGTGCTCTGTGCTTGCACGTCTAATGTGTAACTCTTTGCTTGATTCGAACGGATCTGGAGATCCCCAGGTCTTAAGAGGCTAAGCACGTTCCATGTTCCCATTTTTAAAGCGTTGTCCGTGTACAATTTCCGAAGTCGATTTTGTGATGAATCCGATATGGTAATCCGAGGCCTTTGATTAGGGTTCATAACTTTACTTATTTTTATGAGAGCAAGTTGTTGGCCTGCTGCTCAACCCGCTTGTTACGTGTGTGGGCCGGGCCACGTACTGCATACTACTACATTTATATAGCGAGCCGCTTGATACAAGACAGACGCCCGCTTCAGCCGCACCTAACCTGGAGAACAGACGCTGATTTGATATTGATTATGAGGCGCCAATGGCTCGTCCTGATATGTAGTGTCCATGACTATACACAGGATTTCCCCTGCTCGTCTCCACTACACCGCCTGATTCATTTAGCGTGACCCAGGGAGCACCGCTAGGAGGTATGAATCTATTACTTCGCCCCCAACTTTATATTGCTGGATCATAAATTCCTTTCTGATACTTAAATCAAAAATTTATAAATTATTATTCTGCAATCCACATAATTCAACCAGTTGCATTAATAAAAATATAAAAGGCTGAAACCTCACAGGGTGGTCAGAACTTCAGCCTATGAATTATGTGCGTAACTAAATCTATCCTCCAACTAAATATTCAAATTTATCCCTATAAATGAACCTCTTAATCCTTATATCAAAATTCAACACGGTCCGAAAAATTAAATGCGTTACTGAACTCATGTGCCAATATTCTCCAAATGAACCACGAACTCAACTCCAACTTAATCTAACTCAACCTCAACTCAACCCAAATTGATTGACTACACATTTCTTGTATGGTATTTGATTCTGTTTTTATGTTTAATGGCCAATTCTTTGCGTTTGCTAACCACTTTGGGCCGTTCCACCATAGAGTCAGATTTTGTAATATCTCTGGATTTACTCCCTCGGGATGCACAGTTAGCTGGGTTGTCGTGCAAATCTACATGTCTCCACTGTGATCGGTTCATATTCGCCAGTATTTCTCCCGTTCTTATTTAAGGGCGCTACCTTTATTTTTGATGATAACAATTTTATAGTGGAAACCCCGTTGATTGCATGATCTAAACGTCTAATATCATAGCTTAATAGTTTTTTGGTCTGTCTCATCCCAATGGAGGACTCCCAGAATATTTTCGTATATTTTTGTTCCCAATTCCTTATGCCATTTGCCAGATGGCTCTTGGAGTAACCAATACTAGGCTCGGGTCAAGGAAAGAGCACTCCGCTACCTCTTTTGCATAGCGGTCTGCCGCCTAGTTTCCCTGTATATCGGAATGGCCGGGGGATCACAAAAGGGTTACTTTATTCTCCCTGCTGAGTTCTAGAAGGTTGCGACAGCAGCTCCACATTATTTTGGAATAGAAGACAGATACTCCTAAGGCAAGCAATGCCGCCTGGCTGTCCGATATTACGTAAATCTCGGTTTTTTTATATTTTTTTATGAGACATCGAAGCACACATACCTCGATCGCAAATATCTCTACATGGAAAGCTGTGGGGATTTTACCCAATGGAATACAGAGTTCGAGACCCGGCCCGATTATACCCGCATCCGTACCCACCCCTGATTTTGAACAGTCAGTATACCATATGGAGGCGTGACGGGGTATGGAGGAGATGATACTCCCCGCTTGTTCCCTGTCGGGTATTTCAATCGTGAAATTCCTCCGACAGTCAATAGTTTTAACCATCACGTCTGATAGTTGGATTATTTTCTCGTCCAGATTCAATTTCTCCAGGATGCTATTATGTCCTGGTCTAATAGTTTTAATTTGAGTTATTTTTAGATTGACTGCCCTTGAACCAGCTACTCTTTTAAGGTGCAAGTGTAGTGGTGAGAGCTCCAATAGCTTCTCAAGAGCATCTGTAGGGCAGGTTTTCATTGCTCCCGTTACACTCAAACAAACTAGCCTTTGGTTCCTATCCAATATTGAGCAGGCACCACTTTGCTCTGTCTTAGGCCACCACACAAACGCCGCATAAGAGATTATTGGTCTTACGATGGTTGAGTATAATCAAAGTGCCATTTTGGGATTCAGACCCCACGTTTTGCCAATCATTCTTTGGTAAATGAAATACGCCCTATTTGCCTTGTATGTCAGTTTCTGAGCAAGTATCACTCCCAGGTACTTAAACTCCGTCGCTATTTGGAGAATTTCCCCATTTAGAGATAGAGGTGGGAGAATTGTTTTCTTCCGATTTGTAAAGAAAGTACAAATAATTTTGTTGGGGTTTATTCTAAGGCCCGTCTCTATACACCAGTCGCTTACCAACTCGAGGGCATATTGCATACGTTCCCCTATTGTACTCTCGAATTTCCCCCTGACCATTAAGACTAGATCGTCCGCGTAGGTGATATTCAAGAAGTGAGAGTTTTTTAATCTTATAAGTAGTCCATCCATCACGATTAGCCACAAAAGGGATGAGAGAACTCCTCCCTGGGGACAACCCCTGGTAGCCGCAATCGTGATCGTTTTATCACCTAAGGAGGCCGTTATCCTCCTGTTTCTAAGGATATTGATTATCCACCCTATGGTTGAGGAGTCTATTCCCCTTGCATGTGCAGAATCATTTCGAACTTGGTATTGTCAAAAGCCCCTTGAATATCAATGAAGGAGCATAACAAGACCTCTTTATTCCGAAGTGTATCTTCGATGTTTGTTATCAGCTCGTGAAGCGTTGTTTCTGTCGATCTCCCAGTCTGATATGCATGTTGGCTGAGGTCTAAGGGATGCCTTAGGAGGGCATTGGATCTAATATGTAGGCCCAGTATCTTCTCCATGGTTTTCAGAATAAATGATGTGAGGCTAATGGGTCTATAAGACCCGACGTCCTCTGCGGATCTTCTTCCCGTTTTCGGGATAAAAGTCACCCGCACCTCCCTCCAGCTTCTTGGAACATATTGAAAGCTGTAGCTGGCTCTCAAGAGTATAATCAAATAAGGCAACAGTATTTGTAGGCCTTGCTGTAAAAATGCAGGATATATAAAATCCCCTCCCGGCGATTTAAAGGGACCAAAGAAATTGACGGTCCATTTTATTTTTCCGGGAGTGACGATATCTCTTGAGAACCTGTAAACTTCCCTTGGAATCAGGTAGGAATGCACACTGTCTTCATCGAGGTCTTCCTGGCCTCCAAGGACAGTACACTCTGGGAAGTGGTCTTTCACCAGGCATTCGAGAGTTTCCTTCCTGGATGTAATTGTCTCTCCATTCCGTTCACAGATCCCTAATGAATTTCTGTGGTCCAAGGAGAGTGCCTTCTGGACTCGACAAGCCGCAGGCAGCCTATCTATTTTTTCAAAGAAGTCTCTCCAGCTCGACCTCTTGCTTTTCCTAAGAGCGACGTTATACTGGGTAAGAGACATTCGATAGGTTGTCCAATCGTTTGTTCTCTTAGCCCTGTTGAAAAGTTTACGAACCTCTCGTCTTTTGGTTTCCAGGGTGTGGTTCCACCAAGGAACGTCCCTTGTCCCCCTAATACGAACAAAGGGTGAGCATGAGTGGTAGGCATCAATAATTGCCTCGGTAACATTGCTTGAAACATTGCATACACTACTGCTGAATATGCTCGCCTTGAAACGTCTGAAAATCCATATAATGCTAACTTACTGCTTGGACGGATTCGCTCTATTTTGGGTAGGTTCTCGCGTAATTTTAGCCATTCGGTTGCTAAATCACTCGGAAGTTGATCATCCCACTCTAAATTCTTCATCCACAGAGTTTGAAAGAATGTTTTTATTTTTACTGTTAGTGGAGTGAGCCATCCTAACGGGTCGAATAATCGGCTTGTTTCGGATAAAATTCCTCTTTTGGTTATCATTGGTTGGTTGTTTAAATTCACTTTAAACTGGCAACAGTCCTTTTTCGGATCCCAATGTAGGCCAAATATCTTAATAGAATTGGATTCTTCTATCTCTAAACTATGGGAATGGGATTGAAAGTTCGAGTTTCTTTATTCAGCAATTTTGATTCGTTTGATAACCATTTTCTTAGCTGGAATCCGTAATCAGGTCATCTACGTAGATGTTGTTCTTAATATTGTTTACTGCATCTGGAAACGCGGCTTTTTGTATTTTGTTATTGTTTCGTTTAGCGAGCGTGTTGCCAAATAAGTTGCACTCGCTGTACCATATGTAACTGTTTGAAGCTCGTATGTAGAGAAATGCTTTTTCGACATCTGCTGTAAGTGCCACCTTAAAAGTTCTGAAGCGAGATAAAATATCGTACAAGGTTGAATGCACTATTGGTCCAACTGCCAGACAAACGTTCAAGGATTTTCCTGTATCGGTTTTGGCTGACCCATCAAATACAACTCGCAACTTTGTTGTACTACTCAACTACTTTATAATGCCGTGATGAGGTAAATAATAGCCATTAAGTATTGCTCTATTTTCATTTATTTGTTTCATATGCCCCAACTGAATATATTCTGACATGAACTCTTTACACTTATATGCCAATTCTTTATCTTTGGTGAACTATTTCTCTATCGACTGCATTCTTTGGATAGCTGCGCGAAAAGAGTTTCCCAGGTTAGAGGTATAGGTAGCTTGAATGGCAGGCTTACTTTAAATCTTACACTGGCATCTATTTCCTTTGTGTTTTCGAAATGTATTTCGCAAAATTCTTTCTCCTCAGATAACTTGTGATTGTAGATTTCCTTCTGGTTGAGTAATTGTAACGGTAATAGCTTGCTTTAATTTTACTACCCTGGATTGTCTGCCAACTACCCATCCAACAAAGTTTTTTGCAATCTGGATTTGGAATTATAATCGGTGTGGGTGTCGTTCAAGCAATTGAAACATCGGTTAGCTTTCTTTAAAAGGCTTTTTCTTTAAACTAATGGCAGTTCATTGAACTTGGTACACTCGAACAGGCGGTGGATTTCCTTTGGGCAGATTAAACAATATTGAACTCTTCGCTGTATAACATAGCTTTTGATATTTGGTTTTCGTTGGCTAGGTGATAGGTTTGATCGTTTGGTTGCGCCCTTTAAAGATTCAAGCGCATCTAATCTTCTGGCCAGAAAATCGAAGAATTTATAACACCTGTGTTGTTATTTTAACAGAGCCCGGATGGGAATTAAATGAAAATACTACAACTTTATCTATATGTTATTTTATTATGAAATGTCAAAAGATGGCAGCGTAACACTTGCTCGAAAATCCAAGCGTTTTTTTATATATCCGTACTACCGGACTGTTGAAAAACAATTGTTATTGTGTTTTTACCAAGTAAAACAAAATATATAGACTCGGTGTACCGAGTGGATGAATTTTGAGAACGATGAACTAGAAGCGGAGAAGAAAATTAAAATGATTTTGTTTGTTTTATGTACACTGCAGTATAAATTTCATAAATGTATTATATGTTGTTTGTTGGTTGAACAAGGTGCGTTTATGTGAATGAGTGTGGATATGAATTGTGGCGATGAATTGTGTGATTGAATAATTGAATTGAATTGTGAGTCGCTACAGGACTCCTCCGCGGGTCATTTCCCCCCTCCCTAGGGAATGATTGTAGGAGTGGACGCCATACGGACGGTTTTATGAACACTTGATGTTTGCTCAGCCGAACTAAGTATTCCGTAAGCTGGTTTAAGTCGATCGATTGAAACGTTGGAATTTTTTCCATTAATCGATACGATGAAATGTTTCCTAAGTCTGTTTCCTGTGCTGTTTCCTTGCCGAGCGATTTTGGAACAAATACGGCATCTTGCTTGGATTGACGTGGTGCTTTGGATATGACGTTGCGTATGGTTTTTCGCAGTTGGTCGATGATTGTGTCGGTAGTTGGGAGTGGTGAAGGAGGATTTTCAATAAAGAATTCACTGTGTATATTGTGAAATCCTGACATTCTACAAAATATCTAAAGTGCTTGACTGCTTGATAAATTGCGTGTACATAATTCCCGATCGAATGCGGAATATTTATTTTCGGCATCCGAGAGTTTCTTAGAAAAGAATCCCAGTGGTTCCCAACACTCGTTATTGTACTGTTGTAGTACAGCACCGACAGCAGTGTTTGATGCGTCAGTGGTTATGCTGAGCTTTGAGTCACTCAGTGGGTGTGCCAGAAGTGTTATCTGGGCCAATTCAGCTTTTAGTGACGTGAATTCTTGTTGACATTCGTCAGGCCAAGTGAAATTCTTGGCTGTCTTGGGCTTTTTGAATAATGCTGCCAAGTGGCTGTGAATTGGTGCGAGTGTTTGAGCAAGTTTTGGTTGGTAGTAATTTACCATGCCGACAAATCGCTGTATACTTTTGATTGAAGTAGGGGCTGGGAAATCCCTAATGTCATCAATTCGTTCTTCAGACAGCAGAATACCATTAGGTGTTATCTTGTGGCTGAGGAAATCAAGAGTGGATGCGCCAAAAACGCACTTTGAGCTCTTGATATGCACGTCAAACTGTGTTAGTCTGTGGAAGAGTTGTCCCAAGTGCAGTTTGTGTTGTTCCTTAGATTTTGATGACACAAGAATGTCGTCAATGTAGACGAAAACGAAGTCCAAGTTTCGTACGACTTCTTTCATGAAACGCTGAAACGTTTGAGCGGCATAGCGTAAGCCGAATGGAATTCGGGTGAATTCGAAGAGGCCAAACGGTGTTGTAATTGCCGTTTTATGAACGTCTTCAGGTGCAATGGGAATTAAATGATAAGCTCTGACTAGATCAATTTTGGAGAAAATTTCGCATCCATGCAAGTGCATGGAGAAATTTTGAATGTGAGGTATTGGGTAGCGATCCGGCATTGTCACCGTGTTTAAACGCCGATAATCCCCACATGGTCTCCAATCTTCATCTTTTTTCTTCACCATGTGAAGTGGACAAGAGACGGGAGATGCGGATAGCCTGCAAATCCCAAATTCCACCATTTGCTGGAAATCTGTTAGAGCGGCTTTATATCTCACTTGATCTAGTCGACGTGGTCTTGACACTGGCAGATGGCCTGCTGTGCCAATATGATGGACCACGCTGTGCCGAACTGATAAGTTGTAGTTCGGCTCTGCTGTAAGTGATGGGAAGTTCTTCAGCAGAATGGCATAACCGTTATTGACCGAATAATGGATTGGCGTTGGAGTGTTATACCGAACCATTGTGGCATTGATTGACAGCTTAGTCGCTGAATCAATCAGCCGTTTGTTCATGAGGTCAACAAGGAGGCCAAATTTACACAGAAAATCGGCGCCAATAATCGGACGATTCACATCAGCTAAAATGAATGCATGCGTGAAGGATCTCTTAAGTCCGATGTCCACTTGAAGCAATTTTGTATCATAAGTGAAAATTGTGGTATTATTGGATGCCGATAAGACTAGATCGGGGTCACGTTTGGTGAATGAAAACGCGCCCCTGTAATAATGTGCTGGAATGACCGAAAGGTCTGCGCCAGTGTCTATAAGAAATGTAAGTTTGTTTTTATGGTCGTGAATGAATAACCGACCTACTTTCTGGGTGTTGCACGACGTCGTCTCTACCCGTTGTTTGACTCGTTTTTTTGTATCTGACTCAACATCCATGCTCAATGTGGACGATGCTTTGAAATTGCACGGTTGTACGCATTTCCGCGCTGCCGGGCCAAACTTCCAATGATACCAGCATTTTTGGTACTGGCGGTTGTTGCCGGGACTGCGCGACTTCGAATTCCGTCTGTATCCGGATTCAAATTGTTATCGACCCCTTGTAACGAAATCCCCCAAGGGATTACTTTAACAGACATGAGAATAGCGGTCTGATGCGGTATAGTAGCTGGCTAGAGCTCACGGTGCGGCGTGGGGGTTGACAGACATATTTCTCATGCTTGAATAACCGCATGATGAATAAAATTAGAGGGACAAAGGAAATTAAAATTAAGTTGCCACGGCCTCAGCGGCAAAAAAGAAATGATAAGCTGGGAGTGATCGATCCGGAGTGACCGTCCCATGACGATCACCGCCGTGACTGCCACACGGGCCTCCCCTCATCGGCCCGCCTACTGGGATGCGGTTTCCCAGTCGCGACGGCTACCGATGCCATTTATGAGGGAAGGATGCCCGCATGACAATCCCAGCGACAATCCCCCGGAACGGAGACCGTCACCCCGACGCGATCAACTCATATGGCGTGCCGCCCTCCAGCACAGTCTGTCCTGGAGGAACGAACGGCACGCACGGAAAAGGGTGGAAAAAGGCCGACCCTTCACATGACCACACCTCACATCATCCGATCAATTATTTGTTTACACGCACATGGTGCGGCGTAGCACACTACAGTAAGAAATTCAAAGAAAAAGTTTTAGGTTATGGTAAAAGAGAAAAAATTTAAAATTAAACAAGATAAATTACGTTAAAACTGATTCTACGTTAATGTTAAGTTTCACTTTCACTATCACTGTTTTTAAGAAAATTAAGGAAAACACAAAAATACCTGAAAGAAATGAACCGTTATGGGGTCGAACCACACCCAAAAACGGACAACCGAGCAGAAGTGAAGAGAAAAAAGAACGGAAATTCCAAACGCAATCAATCAAAATGACGGAAAAAAAATATTACCGGACAATAATTGCTCTGAATGGGGTTTTCACCAAATCGGTGCACCACCACGAAACGCCGAAAACAAACGGTAAAAATAGTAATATATGTACAATATAATGAAAATAGAAAGGAGAAACAACCTGTTACAAACTTAAGAAACTAAAATTTACTTAGCCAGATTGTTTATTCCTTAATTGTTTTACCTTGTTGTTTTAAAGGCCCGTCCGACCACACCGCAAACAGCGCCGACGCAGGATCCCCCTCACAATTGATTGCCCTGCCCAAACGGGCGGAAATACGGTATCAATAACACAAGTCTCAACTCATCCAACGGTGATTTAACATGCAAGCAATGTCACTAGTGAGCACAATTTAACAAAATTATACTCCTCGATTGATATTAAATTTTTGTATAACTTTGCTTTTGCAATCTTTTAATTAACACCCTTTTCTTCACACCAAATTGCGACCGGTAAAACGGACAATAACCAACACAAATTTTTGTTTTTTTTTTGTTTGTATTTTTTTTTTATAAATTGCCTTCTTAGATTATTCACTAACACAAAAAAAAATATCGAACCTCATCTGTACGCAAGTGGACTGTAATTTCTTAATTTGTCTCTTGCCGAACAAAATGCACAAAATTATCACAGCAATTTGGTTTTGATGTGTTATTCGAGTGTTGTAGAAAAGAAAAACCATAACATTAAACAGATTAATTATTTTTTATACACAAACTCCTTTAAATGATGGAGTGTATTATTTTTATTTTAAGTACAAATATTTTTGAAGAACTGCCTGTCATCTCGCTGTACGTTTTGCTTTTTATCTTGTTTGTTACGAATAATCTATTACAATTGAAATTGTTAAATATATAATTGTAAGCAATGAACACAATAGCCAGTAAGGTAATTTGGCATAACTAAATTACTTAAGTAACATAAGAACATAAATTTATACGTATACAGTTTTTAATTTTAATGATTGCGATGTTTAATTCTAAACTGTCGAATTTTTATCTAAGCGCAGACATCCCGCGCCCCGTGGATTCTCCGGTTCACCTATTGGTAGTTTGCAAAGCTTTTGCACTGGACGTTTCACTTCACCAACTTGTGTCTTGATTTTCGCTATTCTCACTAACCCATCGTTTCCTTCATATAACTCGATCACTTTGCCCAAGACCCATCGTTTTGCTAATATGCTATCATCTTTAATGATGACGATGTCTCCAATCACTAAATTTGGTTTTCGCCTGTTCCATTTTGTACGCTCTTGTAAGGTAACAAGGTATTCACGATGCCACCTTGTCCAGACATTTTGCGAAAGCTGTTGAATCATCTGCCACCTTTTCTGATATGAAATTTTACGGTCTTCACATAAGTTTGCATCAGGTATAGTTGTCAATGGATGACCTATCAGGAAATGCGCCGGTGTTAGACAATCGATATCCCCTGCTGTACTGCGGCATAGCGGCCTCGAATTGAGTAGCCCTTCAATTTCTATTAATAATGTGTTGAATTCATCTATTGTTGGGATTGTATTGCCAAGAACTCTCTTCAAATGTACCTTCATAGACTTTACCGCAGCCTCCCAAATACCGCCGAAATGAGGTGCGCCTGGTGGATTAAAGTGCCAATTGATTTTGTCCTTTAAAAGATAATTACGTAAATCATTATTATACGAACATAGAAATTTATACAAATGACACAATTCTTTGTTTGCACCGACGAAATTGGACCCACAATCTGAATAAATATCAGAACACAGGCCCCGTCTAGACGTCATCCGTTTCAGTGCCGCCAAAAAGTCTTCTGTAGTTAAATTAAAAACTAGCTCGATATGAATCGCACGTGCAGCTAGACAAATGAAAATACATACATAATTTTTCATTGTCCGTTGACCCCTGCGACGAATTGGCGTTATGTTAAATGGACCGGCATAATCTACACCTACTTTCAGAAATGGTCTCACAAATTGGACACGAGCGTGTGTTAAATCAGCCATCTGTTGTTGTTCGCTTATTGGCTTAGATTTGAAACACTGTACACATTTTCGTACGACTTGACGTACTAATCTTCTTGCCCCGACTATCCAAAATCTTTGCTTTAATATGCTCAGCAATAATGTGGCTCCAGCATGATGATATTTAACGTGGCTTTCTTCAACCATTTTGCGGACTAGTAAAGACTTCGATGGCAATATGATTGGATGTTTGATGTTGTAATCAATTGCTGCACGTGAGAGTCTTCCACCAACTCTTAATACCCCATGTACGTCGATGAATGGATTTAAAGAAAGTAAACTTGAAGATTTACCAATTTCTCGTTCCTTACTCAAATCCTTGATTTCAGTTGTGAAAGATTCACCTTGGACATTCTTGCAGATTTCGATTTCAGCTCGTATTACATCGGTTGAAGTTATTGTTGGATTTCGCAAATGCTTTGGTGTTCGCATAACTTCAGAAAACTTCAAAACTGCAGCTAGAACCTTCACTATTTTGAAAAAACTAGAAACACGCTCTTCTAGTTGTATGATAATATCGTTACGAACTGAAAAGGTAGCCAGACATTTTACAGCTTCTTCACTTTTACCATTTTTCGGATGAATTAACGATTGTATCGGCCAATCATTACTTGGATTATGCAACCACTGAGGACCATGCCACCATAAATTCGACTGTTTCAGTTGCGTTGGAGTTGCTCCTCGAGATACCAAATCAGCGGGGTTCTCGTTTCCAGCAACATGATTCCAATAATTTCGAGTATACAGCTCCAATATCACTGACAAACGGTTATTGACGAAAATGTCTCCTTTCACAGGATAGTTTGATAACCAACTGAGTACTACGGTGGAATCAGTCCATGCATATATTGATTTAATTTCAACACCAATTTCATCTTGCACTTCCTTCATCAACCTGGATAATAGCACCGCTGCACACAATTCGAGTCTCGGAATTGTTAGTGGGTTCGTGGGAGCCACTTTCGGCTTGCTCGTATATAACGATACCTCATCTCTCCCTTCGGAATTAGTCACCTTCACATAGATGCACGCACCATAAGCATGAGAACTGGCGTCACAGAAACCGTGAATTTCAGCTTGTGTTGTAGTTTGAATCCACCTTGGAATTTCAATTGCCTCGATTAATTGTAGCTGATCACGCATGTTTAACCATTGATGTTTGAACGTTATTGGTAATTCTTCGTCCCACTCAACCTTAGCCTTCCACAACAATTGTAGTAACATTTTTACCTGCACTATGCAAGGCGACACTAACCCCAACGGATCAAAAACTCGGCTAATTTCACTCAAAATATCCCGTTTTGTTGCTCTTCCAAGCTCATCTAACCGCACCTTGAATACGAACTTATCGTGCACAGGATCCCATTGAAGTCCCAATACTTTAACATTATTCGCAGATTCTTCAATTTTCTTCAGGGATACATGTCATCTACATATGTATCGCGCTCAATCACTTTCGCAGCTTTCGGATATTGTGTCCTACTCATCATTGCAATCTCCTTCAACGTGCGTGTAGCCAAATAAGGCGCAGACGTTGTACCGTAAGTCACCGTTAATAACTGGTAATAATCTACTTGATTAGTACAATCATCACGCCATACTATCTTTTGCCATTTTGCGTCTTCATCAGCAACTTGAATCTGGCGGTACATTTTTTCTACATCTGCAGTTATAACAAATTGATGTACACGAAACCGCAATAAGATTGAGTATAACGTAGACTGCACTACTGGACCCTTCCTCATGACATCATTTAGTGAATAACCTATGCTACTCTTGGATGATGCGTCGAATACAACTCGCAATTTCAGCCCCTTATTCGACTGCCGCAGAACACCATGATGAGGCATAAAATACGATCCAGCATGACCAATTTCATTCGACGAAATTTTTCGCATGTGGCCTAGTTTTACGTAGTCAGCCATGAACTGCTTATATTGCCTTTGAAATTCATGATCCTTAGCAAACCTGCTTTCAACAGATCGTAACCTTCTTATGGCTTCATATGTATTGTCACCAAGATTCATAGGAGTAGTTTTAAAGGGAATTCTGACTACAAATCTGCCCTCATTATTTCGTGTAACGTTCGTCCTGTAGTTTTCTTCACAGATTTCATCCTCCAATGTTAAATGTGCCTTTGTTGGCACCCTCTCTATTTCCCAGAACCTTTTCAATGAACTATCGATTGACTCCATTGTACTAATTCCAACGAATGCAGGCAACGATACCGATTGTGGCAACTGCCCTGATATGACCCAACCAAATTTGGTATGTTGAGCAAACATTAGGTTTTCATCGCTTCGAATTTGTCCATCAAGTATAATGTTAAAAAACTGGTCGGCTCCTAGTAGCATTTCAATAGTACCAGGAATATTGAAAACGGGATCAGCAAGATTTAAATTTATAAATTGTCTCATTTGCTCAGTAGTAAATGCCCGTTGCGGTAGTGGCACTGTCACCTTTCCCAGAACATACGCTTCTACCGATGTTACGGAATCATATTTAGAATTAAGCAACTTTATCAATACAGAACCCCTCGTTTTACCCACGGCGGTATCACTTAAACCAGCAACAGGAATTGCCTTTTGTTTCACTTTCAGCTTACATCGCTGCACCAAACTTTCACACACAAAGGACGCTTGAGATCCACAATCGAGTAGAGCACGGCAAAAACCTATTACATGACCATCATTGCTGGAAATATAAACTATAGCAGTTGGTAGTACAACTTGATTATAGCCTTGTGACACTTCGACACCCATAACAATTTTATCCTTTGTCACTTCTTCAGTTGACTGCACCTCCTCATTTGCCACATTAGATTGGATTGACTTTGGCCCATTTGCAACTTCTTCATGGAGTAACGTGTTATGTTTTCGCCCGCAGGATGAACATCGAATTTTTGAAGTACATCTAACTACTCCATGATTTGATTTGAAACAATTATAGCATAATCTTTCCGACTGGATCTTTTTTCGTCTTTCTGCAACAGACCAACCATTAAACGTTGGACATTTATACAACACATGATCTTGTTGTGCACACACTGGACAAACCTCCGCCTTTGATACGACATGACCTCTTATTGTTGGCTTAGAATGTTGATTTACACGTTTCACGGATTGAACCGACTGAATGTTTTCTAAATCATCGACCCGATTTTGCAAAAACTCAAGTAATGTTTTGATTGTGGGAAATTCCTCTTCTCTTGTTTGTTCCATCCACTTGGATTTCGTATCATTATCTAGCTTGTTTAAAATGATCCGAATGATCCACGGATCTCTTTTTTCGGCTTCTGTACCAATCGCCCTGATTCCTCTCAAAATTTCGCCAGATATGTCCAACAACTTACGGATACTACCAGCTGATGGAACGCCAATTGTCGGTTGGTCCAGAAATGTTCCGACAAATGAATTCACAATCTGCTTTTTGCGACTGTAACGTTCACGCAATTTTTGAATTGCTTCCTTGTAATTTGCATCAGTTATCCTAAGATGCTTTATCAAGTTGCTTGCTTCACCTCTTAAATACCCGCACAGAAATTGAAATTTCTGTGATGGCGTTAATCCCGGTCGGTCATGAATATTAGCACAGTATAAATCGTAAAAGGTGTGCCATTCCGAATAATCACCGGAAAAAATTGGTACTGAAGACTTCGGTAATTTGAGCTCCTGGGCCCCATTATGACACATATGTGAGGCATCATTTTGAGACATCGTAAAATTCATGCTCGATTCAGTTGACTTCATTCTCAACCATAAACCCAGCTTCGCCTTTATATCGAAACATTTCTCCTCGACCTCGTTGATTTCTAACGGTTCATCTGGATTCGTTGTAATTAAATCCCGTTCGACTTCTTTAAATTCACGTAGGGTTTCACGCATTGATATTAACCTAGCTTGAACACCTTCCAAAATTGCCTCGTCAGATAAATTATTCGCGAATTCCAGTAGCAAATCAATTTTACCCACAAACGATGTACGCTGTGCTTTTAACGATTTTAGCTTTCATTCCATTATTTACAATGAATATGTTTACACCACCGGCACTTATGAACAGTTCACAAAACACCGTTACACCGATTTTTCTCGATACACAATACACTCTTAGATCACACCCTGTATTATTCACACAATTGTATGTTTTTAGTTTTTCCCGTTACTTCGACTTTGATTTACTCAGACGGTCACAAATCCCAATGCACAATAAATTTCACTGTCCCGTTTGCACAATTTTCACTCACTACCGTTAGAAAATCAAGTCGATAATTTTCACAAATAACTTAATCAATTTTGTACTGAATTTTAGATCCGGCTCGAAGGACCATTTAATGTACGCAAGTGGACTGTAATTTCTTAATTTGTCTCTTGCCGAACAAAATGCACAAAATTATCACAGCAATTTGGTTTTGATGTGTTATTCGAGTGTTGTAGAAAAGAAAAACCATAACATTAAACAGATTAATTATTTTTTATACACAAACTCCTTTAAATGATGGAGTGAATTATTTTTATTTTAAGTACAAATATTTTTGAAGAACTGCCTGTCATCTCGCTGTACGTTTTGCTTTTTATCTTGTTTGTTACGAATAATCTATTACAATTGAAATTGTTAAATATATAATTGTAAGCAATGAACACAATAGCCAGTAAGGTAATTTGGCATAACTAAATTACTTAAGTAACATAAGAACATAAATTTATACGTATACAGTTTTTAATTTTAATGATTGCGATGTTTAATTCTAAACTGTCGAATTTTTATCTAAGCGCAGACACTCATCAATGAAACACAGCGCGAAACAAAGTTTATTTATTTATTGTTTATTTTTTTAGGTTTTATTTAAGGGCAATACACATATGGATATGCAAAAAAACTAACTCAAGTTTAACATACAACTTTTTTAATCATAATTGTCTTTATTTTATTATCTTTTATTTATTTATTGTTCATCAACAAAAAGAATGGTCAGAACAAACCAATGACCACCCGGCACTTAAATGTATATTTAAATATGTAATTTGCAAACACAAATCACAAAGTTTTAATAAAACTAAAGTACAATTTTTTTTTTTATTTTTGATACGGACGGAAGACAGTAATTTCACTAATCCGTTTTAAATTGTCCACACACTGGATTAAACTCAATTAAAATCAAACTTAGACTGTTTTTTATTTTTTTTTATTTATCAAACTATGACCACACGGTCTTTACAAAAAAACTTTATTTCCACCAGAATAAATGCCGCTCGGCATAATTATTAAAACGAAACTTTTTGTCTCAAGATTCAAAACTAGAATATATTTTATATCAAAAAATGTTGACTTCTCGTCACCAAAACTCCAAACTAGACTAACATTTTTTTTTACTTTTATATAATAAAAAAATTAGACTTTTCGTCTCCAAAAAAAACAAAGTTTCGACTTAGTCAATCGAAATTTCAAACTCGACCAAAAATCTAAAAAAAATATTTTACAACAATCATCAAAGAAAAAATAATCAGAAATTTTCCCCCTCCTATTTTCCACTTCGCATCGCTGTTCGTCTCACTCGTTGCATTTGTGCACATGTTCATCATTTTTATTTTTTTTTTATTATTGTAAATGTAAAATCTTTATTGATATTTATGTTTTTTTTTTTTATGTACACAAATACAACGAATAAGACGAACAACGACGACGAACATATGTACATACTTAGTTGTACGGCCGCCTCGGATTTATGTCGAATACACCGATCGGTTCTATCCCCACTCAGAGCAAATATCACGCGTTAATTTAAGCCAATGATACCAGAAAGAAAAAATAGAATATTCCAGATTGAACATTTTAATAACGCAAATATTCGTATGTTATACCACAAGACGATCGAAAATTTTCGATTATACGAGACGTATTGCCTGAAACACCACGAGACCGAAGGTCGAGTGGTGTTTTGCAAAGGCAATACGTCGAAATAAGAGAAAATTATCCATTGTCGTGTGGTATACAGGAGACTATATCTTGAATAAAGAAAACAATAAATTTAAATAGAAAAGTTACAATTTTAATAATTATAAATAAATGTACAATTATTATAGATATTTGTTGCTGCATTAGACGGTTGAGAAGACGGTTCCTTTAAGGAAGAAGACGGTTCTTTTAAGGAAGAAGACGGTTCTTCTACGGAAGAAGGCGGTTCTTCTTTAATTAAGGTTGTATCTTTCCTTAAATTTGAAATTATGCTGTTGTGATGTTTTTCGTTTAGTTGAAGGTATGGTTGAATGGAATTGGCTGAGGTGTGGCCTGTAATTTTTATTATTTCCTGAACGCTTGTGCCAGCACTTGATAATTCGCTAACAGCGGTTGACCTATTCGAGTGGTTGGTTATTTTTACTCTTTTTGTGTCTATTCCTATAGATGCTGCACCTTGTTTTGTCCATTTACTAAATTCGTTTACTCCGAGCGGAATATTTTTGTACCAGCAACTATCCGGATATTTATTCCAGTCTTTATTCACAGTAAGAAATAAACGATTAGTTTTAATGCTTTTGGTCCGTTTCGACATCATTTTTCTATATAATCGGACAGGGCAATGATTTATGTTTTCTGCATTTGAAGTTAACCATTTACTTTCAGCTGTTCGCTGATTTCCTCCTTGGGCGGTTTTAGAGAAAACCGTGTTATATTCGATACGTCCTGTTTCTTTCCCGAAATTATCTTTTTCATCTGTAAAATAGTCTAAAAGGCACGAAACTGATTCACCTCCACGCCAAGCGAGTTCCACAGCAGCAATTTGATAAAATTTACGTTGCAGACCGGAGGGCGTGTTTTCGTCAAATGTATCCAAAATTTTGCTGATTTCATCAGCCACTAACGCCGTTGAGCTGATTTTTCGTTTCGTCGGAATAGCCTGAAGTACTCTTCTTTTCGAATTTTTCGCATTTACCGCGGCTTGAAACACTACATCTTTAAATGGGTCAATGGTTCGCTTAAATTGCGTAAAATATTTCTGGTGCACCATTTTAGCGGTAATATTCCAAATTGTTTTAACTACTCCTTCCTTATACTCCGTGCCATCTTGTTTCCGCATGTTGAAAGCCCAATCTTTTAGAATTAGGGCGAGTTCTTCGTTGGTTGTATTTTCATCCAACTGGTACTTTCGCACATTACAAAATTGATTAAATTGTCTTAAAACATATTCGTGAGTTTTTTTTGTATTTGCCGGCTTGTTGTTTTCGATCATTTCATCAATTATTTGTAAAGAATTATTCCCGAAACGATCCATTTTGGATTTATTGAAGTCGATAACTGGAAACTGACATATATAAACAGAATTGTTGTTTTTTCTTTTGTCAAATTTCAAATTTGCTAAGCCTACACGATTTTAATTATGCTACTACATTTTACAAATGTTTATATAATCGATTATATAAAGGCTTATATAATCGATGTAACCATAGTTACTATATTTTAACTATTAGAAAAACCAGACATACATTGATTTTTATAATTTAATGAGTGATATAGTCCATCTCATACTACATAATATATGTACACACACCAACTCGCAAGAGATATATATGTTTATCATGATGACATATTGTCATGATGGAAAACACGTAAATGCAAAAAAATTTAAAATATGTTGGCATAGCAATCGAAGGGAATATTGGATTTAAATTCGGAAATCATAAAAGCGAGCATAGGTATAAACACCATGGTGGTCATGGTATTTTATAACGATAAAAAAATTCAAATTATTTGAGCGTTTGGAATTTTCGCAAAAAAAATTTTTTCACTGTTCCAAGTGGAGACGTATGCCAGTCGTAACACCCTTGAATGACTGCGGTTGCTGTTTGACCAATTGTTCAGTTGTGCTTCGATTTTAGCGAGGCGATCCTCGATTGTGTTACTCTGAGATGTGCTCGCAGTTGGCTGTCGACCGGAATCCGTACGGATGGTGGAGCGAGATTGGCGTGTTACCGCGGAAATATAGTTTGATTTGTAGATGATAATGCGGCAGGCAATTTGTCAGCGGTAACCGCCAGGTCATTAAGACTTGTTGTTTCAGGCTGTGTCAACAACGCTATTTTGATTACTTCAGGTAATCTGCGCACGTGATTTGACGATTTTTGTACTGACTTGAGTTCCAGCTAACTGTTGTATATGGCAAAGTGCTTCGGAAGGTCGCCTGTCTCCTAAGTTTTGTTGCGATACTAGAGCTTCGAGTTTGGCTTCGTCTGATGGCGTTAAGAGGGTGAGAAGAGCTGATTTCACTGTTTCGTATAGATTCTCGGTCGGTGGATTCGCCATAATGTCTGAAACGACCTCGCAAGCTTAGGGAGACAGACTAACGAATTTTTCTCTGTCCAATTTTATGCCGGTGATTCGGAATTGGAGTTCTGCCATATTAAACCAGTTTCTGGCATTGTCTAACCAGAACTGTTGTAATTTGATTGTACGAGTGGTGGCCTCAACCTCACCTTTGATTTGTGTGGTGGCCATTTCCTGCTCGTTGTCAGACATTGTTCAATTTTGCATAAACACGACCCTAAAAAAAAAAATTATTGATCGAGATTGTAAATCGAGCGGGAAATCAATCCATAAATATGGATGTCGAGGGTCGCCATTTATAACACGTGTTGTTATTTTAACAAAGTCTGTTTCATCAATTCCTTATGTACACAAAACTCAATTCAAATCATATCAATCTAACCTTTAATTGAACCCCCCAATTTCACAACTGAACCCTTCACACAACCCCAACTCAAACTAACTCAATCCCATTCCAACTTTAACTCAACCACAGCTCGAACCCAATCTCAACCCCCTACTCTATTCTAAACTCAATAATGAAATCAATTTGTTCCGAAAGACTATACTTATGTGCGAAAATTTTTTTGAAGAGCGGAATTCAAAAAATATTGCGGAATACCGCTAATGATATGTTTGTTACCATTAATCAAAGAACTTTTTTCACCAATTTGTTTTTTTTACTTAAACAACTAATCACGACAGTGTCCCACGTATCCAGCTCCAAATAGAACTATGTAGATGGCACGTTTGTAAATTAAGAGAATTGTATATCTGAGATTTAAGGCCTTAAGTCGATTCTTTAAGCAGCCCTAATATAAAATTTATTAATTCCGACTGTGGAAAATTCTTTAGCCCATATCATCTGGGGTGGCATTTCTTAATTAAACCAAGGCTAGGAATATTGCGTAGCATTGCCTAGGATATTTTGGTTGATACCTTAAATCAAAAATTATATATTCGCCAAATTTATTTTTATATACGTTCTTAGCTAATTCAGACTATCTTCTCAGTCTCCAGCATCAAATGGATGGAACAAGCACATTTGTTGATGGATTTTAGTGAAATAAGCAGGTATAGGGGCACGGATTGGTTTTAGCTGTCTCACTTGACAGGCGACGGTGGCAAATTTTGGAAAAGGAAAATTTAATTTGTTTTTAATTAAATAAACAGCGATTTTTAGTTATTAATATTTCCACACCAAGAAATAAATGGCACCACTTTGACTGAGACAGCTAAAACCAATGCTAGCCCAGGTAGGATTTTTAAAATATTATAAAACAAGACAATTTTGGTTTTCCATACACAGCCAACCCAGACAATTTTCTGCGCCTCTAGCACCATGTCGAACACACACTTTTGTCGAAGTATTTTAGTAAAATTTTATTTCGTAGATGTTAATCTATATAAATAGTTCCTAATCGTAAACAGATTAAATCACATCATGAAGAATTTTTTGGGCCAGTCTATGTAGGTACGAGTATTATATATGTATCATAATTTATTCTAGGATCGTAAGTTTATCAAAGTTTTTCTGGAATATTTCGAAATTTTTTGTGAATATCGAGATTATTTTGGAATTCTAAGATTAGACGAGCTTTTCGATAAATTTTTAGAATGTTGAGTTATGAAGATGACATTTTCTAAAATATTTTAGATTTTCTGAGATACTTACTCTTGGTTCTTATATACATTACGTACTATGAACACAGATAGATGGGTTACAGTCCCATATTAGCCGCATTTCTTGACGTTTGATCTGATCCGGATCAGATCATGTCTCATGAAACGACACAAAAATGCGTAAAACAAACAAACACCAAAATTCAATTTTTTTGTCTCGTTTCGTTTTGAATGCCTCTTCATACTCGTACTATATTCATTATATTCTTTGTCTTTACAAAATATTGTTCAACTATTTTTAGATCACCATTTGTGATCCAAAACGAATGTTGGATCAAATGTTGTTGTTGCTTCACATGATCCGGATCACTATGCGTCAAGAAATGCAGCTATTATTTTCTCCCAGCCAATATTCTTTAATCAATTGATCATGAACCTTCAAAATATTTAGCTAATTGAGAATTAATTTAGCTTTCTTTAAATAATGTGGGAGGCTCTTAAAGTTGTGATCATCAAGTATCAAGTTCATCAAGAATGATTCCAGATTTCCAAAAAAAAAAATAAAAAATAAAAAAGTAAAGCAAAATTGTTGTTAGAAAAAAAATTGTTTTTGAATCCTGTTGGTCAAAGAGATACAAAAAACGTCATTTCCCCATATGTGACACTACAATGGGTAGTGTGATGGATGGGAATAAAACGAAAAATGTATGTTGCCAAAAATTTGATGGCTGTGTGTTGTATTGAGAATTTTTTTTTTTTTTTGTATTGAAAATCGGAATTTCTTTACACATGCAATGCACGCATTGAAAACTACGCAACCGATTTAGACATAATATATGTAGCTTCCAATCTTCTAGCTTTACTGTAGATACTGCTTCGCGATCATCTTTCAAAACAGAAGCATTTAACGCAAAGATTGTGCTTAGCACCATCCATAGATTTAATTCGGACCCAGTTATATCTGTGAAGGCTTTGGTTATACCCAACATTACGTCATCATTACCTGCCATTGAAGTTGGTTTTACAACCACAAAAAATCTCAAAACGATTAAATTAGCTGATCCGAAATTTTTTTAAACTGGATCAATCGATGTATTGCTTAGAGCAGATATAACGTTTCATCTCCTCGGAGATGACCTTATAAAATTAGATTATTCCAGGCTGGCTGCTCAAAACACAAAACGGAGATAGATTGGAGGCGGAAGCTCTGACAATGAGACATATTAATAAAAATCCTTCACAACATTGATAGATATTGACGCAACGAAAGTGATATTGATGTTGATGTTACTCTAAAAGACTACACCGAAGAAGAGGAGAAATGTGAAGCAATATTCAGGTCTATACAACCAAGCGGATAGCGGATGGCAAATTTATTACAAAATTACTATTCAAGGAGCAAGGTAGGAATTAGGATCAACTTACAACATCGCGGTGTCCGGACTAATGGCAATGAAATGGCGGTTCAAGCTGGATTTTAATTTTGAAGCACTATATACGCAATTCATGAAAGAATATTAAGAATTGCACCTTATGAATAATATTGAGATTAAGCCAGCTCTGATTCGCAAGAGTTATATCTCACCCCATCATGGAATCATAAAGGACACGTACCACGGATTCATCACTAAACGAGAATCTACTAGTTGATCCCAATATCCAATCAAGTTTATTTCAAAATATTATTCTCATTAGATCGCATCTTTACGTGTTAGTTGGAGACATAGAGAAGATGAACCGTCAGGTATGGGTTCGCAACTATGATACCAAATACCAAGTAATTCTTTGGCGAGATGATCAACAGAACATTCGTCCATTTTCATTTAAAATCATAGCTAATGGTACGTGTGGAGAAATAGAACAGCAATCCAATGTAATACGTACGTAGATGACCTAATGACAATTTCCAATTGACACTTAAAGAAGATATTTTGAAAATATTTAACAATAGAGAGTTCCACTTGAGGAAAATGTCATCTAATAATTCT
Organism: Tipula vernalis; assembly: GCA_958295665.1. Lineage (NCBI taxonomy): Eukaryota > Metazoa > Arthropoda > Insecta > Diptera > Tipulidae > Tipula > Tipula vernalis. The sequence goes on along the minus strand of OY282560.1, from coordinate 114,864,352 downwards.
ACCGTTCGAGATAGCACAAACATAAAAGACTCAAATACGTGGGACATTCATCAAATCTCATATACCAAACGAAGTCTGTTGTCAGACCCATAGTATCTTCGATCCTTTCAAGTTTAGTATATTACCAATAGTAGAAACGAGGAACTTCCGCCTGAAATAAACTAATCGTGGAATGAAATTCGAGAAAATATCAGCAGAACTCCTGAATTCAAAATTCCTAGATGGAAAGGAACATCAACTGCAGTAAGCATTGCTGTGTTCCAAGGCCAAAGTGTCATCTTTAAAACAAGTAAGTATTCCCAGGCTGGAGCTAATAGGAGCCGTGCTTCTCAGCAGACCGGTGACACAGATCTCTGCATTGTTAAACATGGACATTCAGACTGTCACACTATGGGACTGACTCACACTGGCTTTCTAATCAGCCGAGCCATTTAGACCGTCTTTGTGGCTAACATAGCCGAGATTATTAGTACTCACAGAAGAGACGTATGTAGTTATGTAACATCTAAACACAACCCTGAATTAGCTGAATATAATTTATGGTTCAATGCTGCTATTTGTTAACCAGGAGAGGATTAAAATTGGTCCGTATTGTTAATGTAGGAGGTCTTTTTGTTAATGTACATAATACTATGATCGAAGAAGCTCCACAGAATGAATTAATAAACAAGAAAATCATGAAATATAGGAGCCATTTCAAAATGTAAAAAATTTTTAGCTTATGTTAATCATTTCATTGCAAATTCTAGATGCCATAAATACCAAAAGGAGAAACAGCTGGAAGGATTCACACCGGATGAGTTAGAAGATGCCAATCGAAAAATTATGATGTACATTCAAAAGGTAGATTTTCTCGAAGAATACAAAGCATTCCAGTGAAAAGCCAGCTGAAGGGATTAACCCCGTTTTTAGATGGTAGCAACATAATGTGGGTGGAAGGCGGCGAATGCTGTAACACGCGATACACAAATGTCATCAGCATCCGGGAACCAATTTACTCGGCTTGGTACGTTAAAACTACTGGGTACTTAGAGCAAAGGACGTTGCCGAGAAATTGTTGAGTTGACTTCTGTTGGCCTTTCAAGGACCACCCATTACGGCGGAGAGGTTCAATTCCAGTCAAGACTTTTCTGTGCATATTTATTTCCTTTTGTACTCATGTCCTACACCTAGAAGCTTGCATGAATTTGACCACATCTAGAAGAAATTCAAAGATTCTTGATCGAAAACTGCGATGATATCGCGATTCATACCACCGAGAGCTCCCCATCAAGGAGGCCTCTGTAAAAGTATAGTTACATCCAAATGACAAATGAGTTGCCCTTGAAACTTTATATTTTTGGCACTTTACACACGTTTTTATATTTTAGTTTACCAATAGTAAGTAACCAATAGTTTTTTGATTCGTGGTGATATGATAAAACCAGAATATAATATAAACAAAAAAACCTGGGTACTTTTTAACATGTACCTGGATCCTCCCAAATTGTAGGTAAGAAAATTAATTTCACTATTAAACTTATAGGTTAAACCCTTGTTTCGAAGGGCATCAGGTTTGTTTATGGTTTTGTGCTTATAACAAAAGGCATCCATCATATTTTATGTCCTACACCCATTTTTTAATTTTGTCATTTGATTTTAAGGCAAATTGACTTTAAGAAACATATCTAAAAGGTGGTGACCCCTTAAGTCAAGGGTCACCAAAAATGTTATTTTTCAGAAAAACATACTTTTTCTTCAATAAAAGTTTAATAAAATCTAAAAATGATATCATTGTATAAATGAAGGGTATATTTCCTTTGGTATGACTCATAAATCATTAAAATCGGTTTAGCAGTTTTCGAGAGCGAGAACTTTGCAAATTTGAGTTTTTTAAGAAAACCATGTATAACTAAAAATGTTGTCGCTCCAATAATTTCTACAAAATGTTATATGTCAACAAGCACAGTAACCACTTGTTAAACGTCACCCTGATGGGTGGCTAGAGCATGTTTTTATTTTGCAAGAGGTTTAATGTTCTGTTATCTAAGTAAGTTCAATACAAATATCGGAAAACAAGTTTATAGATTTAAAACAATTCTCCTTCTAAACGAGGGGCGTGCCAATAGTGTACGGAAGAGTGTGCAAAACAAATAGGGTGCCCTATTTTAATCATATGCCTATAATAAATAATCATGACCAGATAGAAAGGAAAATTTAAAATAAATTTTGATATCAATAGAATTTACTGTTGTATTTCTAGAACGTATAGATTAAAATCGTAACTCTTAAATCCCTTTTAACTATGAGTAGTAGTAATAATAGCAGAACACAATAATTATTAAAGCATTTTTGAAAATGAAAATGCAACATGTTGGAAAATAATTCTATTCCATGGCCTTTTACCACAATCTCAGAGATATTACCAAATGTGAGCCCAGATTTTCATAAAATGGGTAAGTGAAGTAATAAAGGCACACAGTTACACCTTTTTATGTATAACTACACTTTTCCAGTATACTTTACGTTATTTTCCATAGTTTTGCATAATTTGTGAGAACAATTAATACCGGTATTCGTAATCCGCTTCCTGAAAATTCGTACAGATTCAACCGTATTTTTACAAGTTAACTTCTTAATTTCATTTTCCTCACTTTTTCATCCATTGGTGCAGAAAATGTAAAGTTTAATGGTTAATGTCATCGAAAAATTTTTAATGTATATAAATGTAATTAATAGATCAACAACCTCATAGGACATGTACAGAGAAGATACCAAGGTTACTTACTCTTGAGAAGAACAATTCCTTGAAGGATCTATAATAATATATAGTTTGAAGTCGATGTTAAGAAATAACATGACACCGACAACAGTCACCTCTGACATTTTGACCCGAGCCCTTACACTTCTCTATAAGCACCAGATTGAGGTAAATATACGATGCTGCTAATTATTTCGATTTATGTAAAATGTAAACGTCTTCTAAGGCGCATTATTTATAAAATCAATCGATTGTACGTGTATCTAACGTGCACGAAGATGGTTAACGTACATTAAATTAATGATTGATCATAAAAAAATGTTACAGACATATTTATGTATCTTGAACGTTTATTTTTTTTTTTTTTTTTTTTTTCTGATGGCTGGAATATAGCAAAGAGTGTACACATAAAAATAAATTCGTGTTTTTATTTTTAGAATTTGAAAACCTCCTACATGACTTTTGATATTATATGTAATATTATACGAGAACGAGTACAGCGTTGTTGCTCGCGAATTATACATTACTATACGTACACTTGTAAAACACTCCCATTAAACTTATTTAGATTTCTTTTTTTTTAGTTAAGTCATATTTTAAGTGTTTTGCCTATTTTGGATACATAAAACATGCGCTTATACATATATAACACGTATGTAAAGTGTGCGAACACACCTTAGCCTAAAAAAAAAAAATATTTCCTTACCATACCGTTCGACGGTAGTCAAGCATCTACATATATAATTAAAATGCATCTTTACGTCGAAACTCTAAGATTTGAATTGCAAGCAACGCATTTCATGTATTATATATATCCTACCTATGGTAAGTACTTTTAAGAAATTCAATACAATTTCGCATTTTAAGACATAAAATAAAAGTTTTAAAACCAGAAACGACATCTTAAAACACAAAAAAAAAAAAAAAAAGATTAAAAAAGATTTAAAGAAAGGAATTGAAGAAAATTGGAAAACTGGATAATGATGATCATCGTCATCAGCATCGCATCGAGAAATTAAAGTGCAGTCGTAAATGCTAAAAAAGTTTTATAGAAATTGCAATTATATTTTATATTCGATTCAGATTTAATTTTTTATTTTTTTTTTTGTCTTAAGGTAAGCGATTTGTTTGTTTTTTTTTTTTAATTACAAAAACCGCGGGAATCATGTTGCAAATTTTTTTATTTTTTATACATACTTATTTATTTACTCGTCCCCATACGAGTGTATGCTTGTTTTGTTACATGTAAAGCAAAATTTTTATTTTTTATTATTATTGTGTATGCTGTTGTTGGTTTAATTTGAATGGTAATAAATTTTTATTTTATCGATTGGAAAGAATTAAAATTAAAAAAAAAAAATGTTTCAACATTTCTCATTTTTTTTTTTTTAATACGATTTTGTTGCTGGGTGTAGAATTATATTATATTTAAACGACAATTCTGCAGTATTTGTAGAACTGTGAGGCGTAACACACAACTTGAGTAAAATTATTTGATTGTAATGAGCGGCGACTTATTTGCAGAACGGAAGCGAAAGTATAGGATGTTCTCACGATAAAAAAGGCTTGGAATGTAACTCCAATTAATAAAGTTAAGTTTTTAAGACAGTAAAATTGTGGCTGGATTATTTACTGCATATATGTATGCACGTAACTTCGAATAAATAGTGCAGTGGCCGATTACAATTTCGTGTAAATTGGATATTTAAAATTTCTAACTAAATTTGTTGGGCTAGGATTTGGGCAAGCTTTTTAATAAAAAACCTGCTTAGATTTATTTCACTTTACTTAAAAAGAGAAACTGTTCTAATTTTTCATAAAGTTATTGTTGTATATTTAATAATAAAATACACTTTACTGGATAGGTTACATAAACCATGCTTTTCTTTTTGACATTTTTAGGTAACTCCTAAAAATCTTGAATATTTAAAATGTCGATAGGGTTAGGTTAGGTTGGTGTGGCTGCTTAGTCACACTTAGACCAGTGACGGTCCATTGTGATACCACAGAATATATTCCCTTTCCCCCTATTGAAACCATTTCACGTTTGTGCCTTCTGAATGCCAATGCTGGACACGACCAAAGGAAGTGGACCAACGTCTCTTCCTCCTCTTCATCCAAGCAGCTTCTGCAGAAGTCATTTGCCTCCAGACCCAGCCTTCTTGCATGTTCTCCAAAAAGGCAGTGTCCCATGAGAATTCCTACGACCGTTCTTAATTCACGTTTGCATAGGGGTATTAATGCCCTAGTACGCCCTAAGTCCAGCTTTGGCCAAACTTGTCTTGCAGCTGTATAGGTGAGGGTGTTAGACCACCATTCCCCCGCTGAGGATAGCGCCTGCTTCCCAAGTGCTTGTCTCAGCGCTGTGATAGGCCTCCCCAGACTTGCCCTTTCCGGTTGCAGCTGGAGAGTCGTACCATGCCTAGCAAGTTCATCCGCCCTGCAGTTCTCCATGACGCCCGAGTGACTTGGAACCCAGATTACTTGGATATTTAAATGCTCACCCATTTCATTTAGAGATGAGTGAGAACTCAACGCCACCCGTGACGCCAAAGACACCGATTCTAACGACCGGATCGCTGCCTGACTGTTCACATAGATTGCGATATCATCTGAGGATACCACATTATGCTTCAACCACGTCATGACCTCCTCAATCGCTACGACTTCAGCTTGGTATACGCTGCAGTAATCAGGGAGATGAATAGAAATGTTTACATTTAATCTGTCACAGAATACTCCAGCTCCTTCTTTGCCGTCTAGCTTGGAGCCATCAGTGAAGAATTGCAATGCTTCAGTTTCCGATAACGGTCTATCGCTCCAGGATTCCCTTGAAGGGAAGGAGGTCCGAAATCGCTTCTCGGAGCGTATAGTAGGTTTAATGTAGTCAAGATTCGCCAGCTCATCTTTCAACGATCTAACGATAGTAGAGTGTCCTGTACTAAGACACCTCCACTGAGAGACGGCTGCAAGTCGTACAGCCGTATTTGCCGCTATCTGTTTGCGAAAAATGTCGACCGTAAGAAGGTTCAACATAACCTCTAAGGCACTTGTAGGTGTCGACCTCAGTGCCCCGCTAACAAGCATACAGCCCGTTCTTTGCATCCTCTCAACCTTACTTTTATAAGTTACCTTGTCCAGAGCTGGCCACCAAACACCCACCCCATACATGATTATAGGTCTCATTAGAGCGGTGTAGAGCCAGTGTATCAGCTCCGGCTTCAGACCCCATCTATGACCAATGGCGTTCTTACAGGAGTACAAAACTATAGTAGCTTTGTTTATTCTCTCCAACATGTTGGGCCTTCAACTAAGCCTAGTTTCTAAGATAATACCCAGATATCTAGCTTTATCAGTAAAAGCAAGTCTCGTGCCATTTAAGGTAGGAAGAACAACTACCGGGATTTTGTATTTCTTAGTGAAGAGTACCAGCTCCGTTTGGACGGGTTAATACCAAGTCCACATTTGCCAGCCCATTTCGTAACGATGGTAAGCGCATTCTGCATTACGTCTACAATCGTGCCCAGGAATTTCCAGATAACAGCTAAAGCTACGTCATGTGCGTAAGCGATAACTTCAATACCCTCTCTCTCCAATTCTAGTAGTAACACGTTTACCATTATGTTCCAGACAAGAGGGGACAGAACGCTCCACCCTGCGGGGTTCCCCTAGTTGTTACTCGCCCCTTGATGGTGGAGTCCCCCAACTTCGAGCTAACAATACTGGTTTCCTGCCTATAATTGATTAACCTTCTCAGAGGAACGTCCACCTACAAAAACGACAATCCCTCCTTGATTGCCTCCGCTTTCACATTATTAAAGGCGCCTTCTATTTCCAGGAAGGCCACCAAACAGAATTCCTTTGGATTAATCGATTTCTCAATCGTACACTCCAAGGCGTGCAGAGCAGTGTCCACAGATCTACTCTTTGTGTACGCATGCTGAGACGGTGCCCACTTCCTGGCACCTATTTTATCTCTGATGTATACATCCAGCAGCCTTTTCAAGGTTTTCAAAAGAAAGGATGATAGAGCTATTGGTCTTAGGCCCTTAGGATAGATATGTGAGCTTTTCCCCGCTTTCGGTATAAATACCACATTGACCTCCGTCCAGTACCGAGGAATATAGCCCAGCTTCCAACACCCTTTGAATATAGCTTCCAGGTAGGGAAGAATAATTACAGAGTTGTTTTGAAGTTCCGCTGGTATAATTTGATCCGGACCAGCCGATTTAAATGGTTTAAAACCCCTCAGTGCCCATAGGATCCGTTTCCTGGTTACGATATCCTCTGAGAATACTGATAGTGATTCCTGATGATTGCTACGCACCAACAGGTCTTCAAAGCTCCCTGGGAAGTGTGTCTCGAAGAGAAGTTCCAGAGATTCTCCACTAGAAGCTGTCCAAAATCCGTCCGGTTTTATCAAAAAACTGGGACTAGCTGAACTTTTGGAAAGAATCCTCCTAAGGCGGGAGGTTTTGGATACCTCTTCCATTTTAATCCAGAAGATTCTCCAAGACCTCCTTTGTGCCTTTCTTAATTCTTTCTTATAAATTCCCAGTTTCTCCTTATAGGAGTCCCAATCCTGAGCCTTCCTTGTATTTTTGGCTCTATTAAAGGCTATCCTACAAGCCTTACGAAAGTTTTCCAGTTCCCTGGACCACCATACTGGTTTTTGCCTACCCCTAGGCTTAGCCAGTGGGCAGGCAACACGAAAGGATCGGTTGCATGCGCAAGTAACGCTAGCCACCATGTCCTCCAGCTCCCCAATGGTCGTCGGGAGCTCCAGACCCCTCGACGGTAATAAATCCTCCAATAATTCCCCATATTTGCTCCAGTTGGTCCCTCTAGGGTTCCTGAAGGCTTCCCGGGTAGCAGGGTGAATATCGAGGCTATTGGTTAAATATCGATGATCAGAAAAGGAGTATTTCTTATCCACCCTTCAATTTTTAACCATATGAAGAATATTATTTGAGGCAAGGGTCACATCTAGAACCTCCTGCTTATTACTAGTAATGCCGCTGTGGGTTCCCAGCCCAATATTACACACTGAAAGGTTAGTACTCATCAAATAATCAAAAAGTGACTCAACTCTTTCATTAATGTCCGTGCTTCCCCAGATAGTGTGATGCGCATTAGCATCAACTCCCAGTACCACACCTACCTTTGATTATTCCGCTTCACGGATCAGCTCCTCCAGGTTAACCGGAGGATCCTCCTTCTCCCGGTCCATGATGTCGGCTGAAACTAGCCAGAATCTATAAGTGCCTACTTCCAGGCTAACTGCAGTAGTGTCACCATTACTGTATTGAGAGAGAAGGAAAAGATTAATATTATTTTTCCCAAGAATACAAGATCTGATCTTTCCAGACTTACTAGAGGAAATAATTTTGTACCCCTTGGTTCTGAGGCCACAGACCCTGTTGTTATTAATCCAAGGTTCTTTGATTAGTATCACATCCTCACCCGAACTAGTTAGCCTAAGGAGTAGAGCTGCCGAAGCAGCCTTAGAATGGTGAAGGTTAATTTGAGTTATCTTAATCATAATCTTTTAACCTTTTCCTACCTCTATGGTATATTCCTGCTACCGCACGAATATTATTTCTTGGTACTATAGGATGCGCCGGATTCGCCCGTCTCGCTAACCCTTATACCCTCTGTAGAGGACTTGTCAGTGCCCCCCCGTCTGGCCGGGCTACCGACATCCTCTTCCATTGGTACACCAGCTCCTTCGCTTAAGTGCCCCTCCTCATCTTCCAAGTGAATCCTTGCCAGACCGAGATCGCCGGATTCACTTTTCCCCCTACCCTCAGCTTCTCCCCCCATGCTGCTGGTACCCCTTCAGGTCTGGGCGGGTTGCCACCATCCTCCGGTTGGCCTCCCGTACGCACTTCCGCCCCATCCTTTTTATAAACGTTGAGAGTAATTGACCCGAATCCGAAGTCAATTACTCCCTTCGTTTTGTGCAGGAGGGCAAGGGACTCCTTATTTATTACCATAATTGATAATTTCGAGACCCCCTTCGCCTCCTACTGCTTCACGATCTTCCATTTTCCGGTCAGAAGATTCGGGTTACTGGCCTGAATGATTTTCAAAGCCTCGTCAGGGCTAGCCGGTTCGGATGGCAGCCAGACACGTGCACTCGGCCTGCTGGGAAATTCCTTTCGGCTAACTGCCGCAAGCTTTGCGCCTGGTCACACCTCCCCTAATTTAGCTATAGCCTTTTTATAAAGATCCACAGATCTAGAGTCCGAGCATGAAGTCATCTTCACACACTCTTGATACCATCCCGTATCTCTGCAGGATGGGGGTGGTCCTGGATTTTCTCCCAGGACCTTTAAAAAGACGATGTTGAGTGCATTATCCACCAACCTCAATTTTTCCGCCGTGATGTTGCCATCTTCTTGACTTTCGTCAATTACGGCTAGCATCAACATATGCTCCCTCAGGACATCGCTAAACAGCTTTGACCCTGAGTTAGAGCTCGGCTTCGTGTCAGTCAGCAACTAGGCCCGCTTGCTGTCGACTACTTCTACCTCGTCCTGGGACCGCTGTCTTTCCGCCACATGGTCCCTTTCCGAGCTTCCGCAGCCCACAGTGCTCCTTGCCCAAGCTACTGATGTTCTCTGTTCTTCCGTAAGCTGCCCCTCGGGGATCGCAGCCCACTTCTCGAGAATTCGAATTGCCGAGCGGCGATTTCTGTACCGCCTTTTCGCCGGAGGAATGTCTCTCGTCCCACTCCCCTGTGCTGCGTTGGTACCGCTAACTCCCGGGACTGGTGCCCTAGAGTCAACCACCTTTGCAACCTTAGAGGCCCCACACGTCTGGTTCGAGGTACCTCCCTTCGCTGATACCGGCTTTTGAGGATAACCGGTGCCCTTGATTTTGTTATTGTTTGATCTTTCCATTATGATTCCCACGAGTATCGGAGAAATAAAGGTCCGCCTGCGCAGAGATCCGTATACGCAGGTAAGGCTAATTACAACTGGAGGTCGCCAGGTATCCAGAGGGCTCCGTTCACAACTTTGTTAAATGAGCGCCCAACCTGGCAGATCGTCAGCACGGGTCGCTTTACACCTTAATCCGGCCCATTTGCCATCATTAAGCGTGACCCGCCTTATACCTAGGTCACTTATTAACACTCGCTCAATGAGCGTCGACCCAGAGGCGACGGCAATTATAAGGCGAGAGGGTAAAAAACATAAGACATTAATGCGCAGTGTTGTTAACCCATTATTGCCGATATTATGTATATTACATTCTCCCACGCTTATTGGATCACGCATAATACGCAAGTATGTAGGAAGACGTCTAACTGAAACGTTTACATGATTTGGGACAACTTCTCGCTCTGGAGTACAAACTAATGCATTGCTATCGTCGACTGTTTCTTGATATGGAGGAACATCTTCTTTGCCGCTTTCATTTGTATGAACTTGTTTCCATTTATCTTGAAGATTGTATGGACGAACTGTATTTCGTACTGGAGCTGGTAACTTGAAAGTTACTTATGGTTGTTGTCTTGGACTAATCGCAATCTCCGTGTTTTTCAATTGATTGATGTGTCTTTTCAATTGGTATCCTGTATCAAGCTTTGTTAAATAATGAAGACGTCCGAATTTGTGCATTACAATACCATTAGAGTATTCTGGGTCACACGCTTAATTGACGTTTGACTTTGATATTTTCATTTACCGTGTTTCTCATATTTTCTGATGGCCGAATTGCGTCGAGTTTGATTCTTAGTTTCCGATGGAACAAATTCTCTGCTGGACTTTTGCCATCATTCAAAGGGTTGGATACACAATACCTAAATAGAACTTCAGGAATTTGGTCGGAACTAGAACCACTTTCATTTTCCATGGCCTGAAGCTTTCCCTTGAACGTTTGAACAGAACGTTCTGCTTGTCCGTCCGTAGCTGGATTATATGGTGCAATAAACTTTTGAAAAATTTCACATTTCGTTCCGAAACGATCACCTTTGGATACCTATGGTAGGCAAAAATTGATTTTAATTTTTCAATTGTCATTACCGTTGTTGGACTGGAATTTATGATTGCTATTTCCGGCAATTTTGATTTAGCATCAACCACTATTAAAAAAAATTGTACCTTGTACGGACCCGCATAGTCAAGATGAATACGTTCGAAGTTTTCTTCTGGTTCTTCCCAGTGATGTGTTTCTTCTTTCCTGGGCACTTTTTGCTTTTTAGCACACGCATTGCAACTTTTAATGAACGATGTTATGTCCATATCGATATTTCCCCAATAGACATACCGTCGAGCCAGATTTTTTATTTTACAAATACCAAGATGCGTATGATGTAGTTCTTATAGAACTTCGTTTCGAAGACTTTCTGGAATTACCACTCTACATCCTCGAAAAATTGTGCCTAGATATAGATGGTAATTATCATCATTTGTTTCGCCGTGTCTCATCATCATCTACTGGAACTTCTTGAATTGGTGCTCTTGAAAAATAATCTACATTTTGATGATTTTCTGCTTTCCTATGCTGGGGGTCAATTCTCGTTCTATGAAAAAACCTAATGAAAAAAAAGTTTTCATTTTGATTCCATCAAGTCTTTTTCATTTATAACATTTCACACAACGACAATAAGCGATTCTCGATGTCCAAATGAAAAAGAATCGTGAGAAAAACGCTGAATAAGTTATTTCCATAATAAGCTACACTGTAAACACATATTTTTTCGAGTGTCATGTATATTTCCGCTAGCTGATACAACAATTGGTTTAAATATTAGCTAAATAAATGATAAAGTAGATTTAGTTAATAAGTTTTTGTCATTGGCTGTCAAAATATAAAGTAAATTATAAAATTGACCAAATTATTTTTAAAACTTAACTAAATTAATTATTTGGAGGCTTTTCTTAAATAAACGGAATAGTTTTTAATAGATTTACTTATTAGTAAAGTTTAAAGTGAATCATATTATAGTTTCAATGCACATTTAATGGTAAAAATACAAATTTAGTTTTTATAGAATTTTATTTCCATATTTATGATGTTCTCACCGCAAAATGGTCGGTGAGAAAGTTTTATTCATATGAAAAGATTTTGACGTCATTTTTCTCCTTCTCATGGAACATGAATCGGAAATGTGTATTTCTCACTGAAAAAACTTTTCATTGTACTTTTCATAGAACGAGAATTGACCCCCTGTACTGTGTATTATAATTCTGAGAGAAATGATGCATAACGTATGTAGCAGACGACTGGACGTGATCGAAGGCAGATTGATGTCAGATTTAAAAATGTGTGTCAATGGTTTATTATCGGTCACCAGCTTGAATTTTTGTCAACATAGCCTTCTTGTATATTGTTGTTAAAGATATATAGAAAACTTTTATATAAACGTTTTGTAATATTTTTGCTTTTTCCATTGAAAAACTTCAAACTAAAAACATTAGAAATTAGTGAAAAGTTATATCACTAAAAAAGCTTCTAAAAAATACGTCATGATGATTATGGCTCTTTACTCTAGAAGGCTCTGGTTACATTCATTTGTTTTGATTATAACCAGTGTATTTCTTTTATCGGCTTTGGTTGTGAGTGCGTCATTCTCTAATAACTTGACATTTATGTTTTTCACTGTATGTCGTTCGGTTTTGTGAATGTTTTGGTTTGTATTTGCCTTCTTATAACGTTTTTAATATCAAGTAGTTTTCGGGTCTTTTGTGTTGAATTGTTGGGAGGAGGAATGTTAAATGTAAGTCTTTTCTCCGTAAAATTCGTGATTTATCTGTATTTGTTCGTTGTTTTGAACCCTTATTTTTTGTGCTGATCTCAAGTTCTAATACTTTCTCAGTCATGTTTCCAATTTTTTCAATGTAAGGTCATTGATAATACACATTTATTTTTTGAAGTTTTGGGAAAAACCCAACCAAATTTTTAGGGAAAAATAAACAACAAAATTGCTAAGAAATGGAACTGTATCTTCTCAAAAATTTGAACAAAATACCAATCGAAACAGTATTCTTTGGGAAAAATAAAATCAAAATAGGCTCATAGGCTTTGAGTTTCGCTGGATTTGATTTGGCGCTGCGATAACCTGGATGTCTTTTTCCCGAAATCTATCAGTATACCATTTGGTTTGGGATTATGTTATCTAATTCAGGAAAAGAAACATCCCATCCAAACCCCGATAGTGTTCTAACTTAAAGGCTCGCTTCTTGAATATTTGGCTTTTCTTCTATATAATTTCCTGTATGTGTAATGTCAGATTTTAATTTTTGATATTTTCTGTAATAAAATATGTTATGACTGGGATAATGTTGCAATTTTAGTGCTGCCCGGTGATATTTTTTGTTTTCTCCTGGGATGAAAGTCTGGGCTAACTTCACATCGGTGCAATCACAGCGTTTCACTATCAGAAATTGATTCATTCGAATAAAAATGAACTGAATTCAAAAAATTGCAGCCATGTTGGCGGTCGTTCTAGTTATGATTTCCAGAACACCTATGAAGGTAAATAAGCTTTCTATTCAACTAACAACTTTGCAAGTGTACACGTTTTAACAAGTTCTAACGTATTTACAAATAAAATCGAAAATATCTCTTGATTATAGCTAACCAAAAACAATAAAAAAATCTTAACATAAACAACAAAAAATCAATATTTAAAGACGAGGAACGTTAAACCAACACAAAAAACAAAAACAAAATTTACGTAACATTATGATGTGAGCTATATGCGCCAGCACATCTCGTATATATATGCTACATCCAATTTTTTTTTTTTTTTTTTTTTTTCGAACCAACCAAACCTCAAAAGTTTTGATAATTACAATTTGTTTTGTAAGCATAATTCGCGCGCAATTTCCAACCTAAAATTGGTTTTAAATTAATTGAAAATTTGTGCGGTTTTCATGGATTTGAAAATTAAATTTTTCTGCGGTTTCTATATCGATGCATATGTATATATTGTACATTCTGGTATTATAAGGTACCGCCGCCTCATAAAGGTCATAATGTTAATTTCGTTTTTGTTTTTCTTTCTTTTTTTTTGGTTTAGTTGTTGAGCGAAACCATTAAGGAAATAGCGCGCTTGGTGAGGAACACATTTTTCGTTCAAAACACAATTTTAAAAGAAATTATGAAGATGTTTTTTTTTAATAACAAGAATAAGAATCGCGCGCTCATCATCGATAAGATACTAAGAAAAAAAACAATTTATTTATTTTCTTACATTATGGCGCCAAAAGAATGGTAATCCGGTTGTGTTATATCGTGATATGCGCACGATGACACAGAATTTACAGTTGCATGAATAATTTGGCGAAATTCTTTTCTTTTGCACACAAATATAAACATATTTCTAAGAAGAACATCTTAACCCACAAAAAAATTGAAGAATTTCAAGTGAATAACAATATAATACGCGGTGATTAAGAAATAATTGGTACATACACACATACTTTCTAATTGCATTTGAATTTGGTGGATATTTTTACTTACAAAAGAATTATAATTGAATCGGGTGAAAGACGTCTAACGGTAATTAAGTTTATTTAAAGTGTTGAAATTGATTTATTGAATATTGAAATTTTATCTAAGTCATTGCCATTTATAAAAATAAAAAAAAAATGAATTAAATTTGGTATGTGTAGTGTTGTTGTGCCAATTTTTTTGTGGCTCGCCGATTGTTACTGTATATGTGAAATAAGTATTTGGAATTTGAAAGTTTTAATTGCACGACTTATAATTTTTGGTGACCCCAAGCTTGTATTTTACTATATCTAACTATTATATTTGGGTCTTGATAGGCATATCGATCGATTATACACTAAATAAATTCGAAATTTAAGGTAATTTTATTTTATAACATTTTAGAGAATGCTACTAAACAAAAAATATCTCTTTTCAGACCAATAATAGTTTGATTGGTTTAAACAACGACTTTGTTAAGCAATAAAACTTTACCACGATCTGATATTTCACAAAGGAAATTAGTTTAGAAATCGTACCGTTATCGATTTGGGTCTGCTAATCTCTTTGGGTGCATATATAATTGCTTTTGGCTTAGGTGCCTTATGCCTGTTCTATCGGTCAGTTGGTTGGTCTATCGATTTGAGCTTTTTAAATTTCACGCTCATTACAAAATCCGGTAATTGCCTACTTGATTATCTTGTTTTGCAAATTCTAGTGAAAATCCAGGGAATTTCTAGTTAAAAATCAAGAAAAATTAATTTTCTAGTTGAATTTTAAAAATAGATTTAATCGATTTTCAGTGAAATTGCAATCAAAACCAGATTTTGACTATTTTCTAATTAATTTCCAGTAATATTTTTAATTACACTGGAATTCTAGTGATTATCTAACACAGAAAATTACTAGAAAAATACTAGATGGTTAGTTTTACTCTATAAAATGGAATATCTAGTAAATTTAACGAAAATCTCGTAAATTTTTTTACCAGAATTCCAGTAAACATAAAAATTACTTGAATTCCAGTTGAATTTTTGCAACGATTAATTTTTTAATATAAGCCGTGTTTTCCATGAGAACGGAGTGTTATTTCAAAAAATTGAGTAGTATTTAGAAAAGTATTTTAAAAAAATCAAGCTCTAGCTAAATTACAACAAATCAAAATATATTACAAATTCTTGTTCGTTCGATATTAAAGTAATTTTAATTGATTTATTTTTTGAGTGTTCATTAAAAAACGGTATATGGCGTTCTAAAGTTGAAGCGTGATTTCAAAGAGGGTACTTTTGTAGAACTTTTATTAAATGAACGATTCGTATGGATTAGGGCTATTAATTAAGTAAGAGGCCTATTCCATACGCTAGCCAAATCTTTGTCATCATTGTTGGCAATGGCCGATATTGGTCCTTGAGGGTTGAGTGCGCTTTCAAAAAAAAATAAAAAAATAGGAAAAAAAATGTTTGTTGAACTTTTATTAAATAACGATTCGTAGGGATTAGGGCTTTTTAACAAAGTAATTTACTTACGCCCTGGACAGTTTTAAAATTTTGAACTTTCAAACTTTTGAACTTTTAGACTTTTGCACTTTCGAATTTTAAACTTTTAAACTTTTAGACTTTTGAACTTCTGAACTTTTATTAAACTTATAAACTTTTATTAGACTTTTATTAAACTTTTGTTAAACTATCATTAAACTTTTGTTCAACTTTTATTAAACTTTTATGAAACTTTTATTAAACTTCTGTTAAACTTTTGTCAAACTTTTGTTAAATTTTTATTAAATTTTTATTAAACTTTTGTTCTTTTATTAAACTTTTGTTAAACTTTTATTAAACTTTTGTTAAACTTCTATTAAACTTTTGTTAAACTTTTATTAAACTTTTATTCAACTTTTAAATTTTGAACTTTTGAACTTTTAAACTTTTAGACTTTTAAACTTTTAAACTTCTAAACTTTTAGATTTTCAATTTTAGACTTTTAAACTTTTAAACTTTTAAACTTTTACACTTTAACACTTTTATACTTTTACACTTTTAAACTTTTAGACTTTTGAACTTTTGAACTTTTAAACTTTTAAGCTTTTAACTTTAGGACTTTTAAGCTCTTAGACTTTTAAACTTTTAAACTTTTAAACTTCTACACTTTTAAACTATTGAACATTTAAACATTTAAACTTTAAAACTTTTATATTAAACTTTTGTTAAACTTATGGATTTTGGACTTTTAAACTTTTGGACTTTTAAACTTTTCAACTTTTAGACTTTTATACTTTTAGACTTTTAGACTTTTAAACTTTTAATCTTTTAAATTGTTAAACTTTTAAACTTTTAAACTTTTATTCAACTTTTAAATTTTGAACTTTTATACTTTTAGACTTTTAAACTTTTAAACTTCTAAACTTTTAGATTTTGGAATTTTACACTTTTAAACTTTTAAACTTTTACACTTTTACCCTTTTATACTTTTACACTTTTAAACTTTTAGACTTTTAAACTTTTGAACTTTTAAACTTTTAAGCTTTTAAACTTTTGAACTTTTAAACTTTTAGACTTTTAAACTTTTGAACTTTTAAACTTCTACACTTTTAAAATTTAATATTGAATTTTTAACCTTTAAACTTTTAAACTTTTATTTAACTTTTATTCAACTTTTATTAAACTTTTGTTAAAATTTTATTAAACTTTTGTTAAACTTTTATTAAACTTTATAACTTTTGGATTTTGGACTTTTAAACTTTTGGACTTTTAAACTTTTAAACTTTTAAACTTTTAAACTTTTAAACTTTTAAACTTTTAAACTTTTAGACTTTTAAACTTTTAAACTTTTCAACTTTTAAACTTTTTAACTTATAAATTTTTAAACTTTTAGACTTTAAGACTTTTAAACTTTTCAACTTTTAATCTTTTAAACTGTTAAACTTTTAAACTTTTAAACTTTTATTCAACTTTTAAATTTTGAACTTTTAAACTTCTCAACTTTTAGATTTTGGAATTTTAGACTTTTAAACTTTTAAACTTTTACACTTTTACACTTTTACACTTTTACACTTTTATACTTTTACACTTTTAAACTTTTAGACTTTTGAACTTTTAAACTTTTAAGCTTTTAAACTTTTGGACTTTTAAACTTTCAGACTTTTAAACTTTTGAACTTTTAAACTTCTAAACTTTTAAACTGTTGAACTTTTAATCTTTTAAACCTTTAAACTTTTAAACTTTTATTCAACTTTTATTAAACTTTTGTTAAACTTTTATTAAACTTTTGTTAAACTTTTATTAAACTTTTAAACTTTTGGATTTTGGACTTTTAAACTTTTGGACTTTTAAACTTTTAAACTTTTAGACTTTTAAACTTTTAAACTTCTAAACTTTTAGACTTTTAGACTTTTAAACTTTTAAACTTTTAATCTTTTAAACTGTTAAACTTCTAAACTTTTAAACTTTTATTCAACTTTAAAATGTTGAACTTTTAAACTTTTAGACTTTTAATCTTTTAAACTTCTAAACTTTTAGATTTTGGAATTTTACACTTTTAAACTTTTAAACTTTTACACTTTTACCCTTTTATACTTTTACACTTTTAAACTTTTAGACTTTTGAACTTTTGAACTTTTAAACTTTTAAGCTTCTAAACTTTTAGACTTTTAAACTTTTAAACTTCTACACTTTTAAACTATTGTACTTTTAAACTTTTAGACTTTTAAACTTTTAACTTTTAGACTTTTAGACTTTTAAACTTTTAAACTTTTAGTCTTCTAAACTGTTAAACCGCTAAACTTTTAAACTTTTAAACTTTTAAACTTTTAAACTTTTAAACTTTTAAACTTTTAAACTTTTAAACTTTTGAACTTCTAAACTTCTAAACTGTTAAACTTTTGAACTTTTAAACTTTTAAACCTTTAAACTTTTAAACTTTTAAACTTTTATTCAACTTTTATTAAACTTTTGTTAAACGTTTGATAAATTTTTATCAAACTTTTGTCAAACTTTTGTTAAATATTTATTAAACTTTTGTTAAACTTCTGTTAAACTTTTATTAAAATTTTGTTAAACTTTTATAAAACTTTTATTCTTTTATTCAACTTTTATTAATTTTTTATTAATCTTTTGTTAAACTTTTATTAATTTTTTATTAAACTTTTGTTAAACTTTTGATAAACTTTTATCAAACTTTTGTCAAACTTTTGTTTAATATTTATTAAACTTTTGTTAAACTTTTATTAAACTTTTATTCTTTTATTAAACTTTTATTAATTTTTTATTAAGCTTTTGTTAAACTTTTATTAAACTTTTGATAAAGTTTTATTAAACTTTTGTTAAACTTTTGTTAAACTTTTATTAAATTTTTGTTAAACTTTTATTAAACTTCTATTCTTTTATTAAACTATTATTGTGTTCTTGATTATTTTTAATTATTGTGCAGTGGGATTTAAACGGAATAGATTAATTAGTAAACAATTAATTAATTATCAATTTGATTTGATTTTAGAGGTATGTCTGGAATTAACTAATAAAGTTGTAAATGTGGAATTGAACTTATGTATATGGTTTCAGGAATTAGATGATTTAAATTTGAATTTTAAATTTTTTAAAAAATAAGTAATTGCATTAAATTTTTGTGTTACAATTTCATTGATAATTAAGAATGGATTGGATGCAGTGAAATGTGCACATGGGAAACCGGGCGCGGCTTTATTGTTTACCTATTATTGTTCATTATTTTAATTATTTATTATTGGACTTTTAGAACGGAGAAATCGGGCGCGGGTTTTTTTTTTAATCATCGTTTATTATTTAATTGTTTATTTCATTTTTATAGTTGATTTATTAACTTTAATTTAGTATGGAAAGGTTGAACTATTAGTATTTAAGCTATTTAAGCAGAATGAAGTAATAAACAATTAATTATTTAATTTTGATTTTAGTGGTATTCCTGGAATTAGTTAATTAATTTCTGGCGATAGCTAGTTAAGCAGGAATTGGAAAAACATTTTTTAGGGTTTCAGATTCTGGTTTTTGATTTTAGAATTTTAGTTTAAAAAAAAACATTTAGTGTTTAAAATTCATAATTTAGGATTACAATTTTTATGTATCTTGATTTTCAGGTTATATAGTTAGTAATTATGTAATTTGCTGTCGTTTAATTTAGATATTGAATTGAATTTATTTTAGTTAAGGGTGTTAAGGACTGATTTTAAATACAGAATTATTGGTGAAGTAAGTTAGGTTTTGGGTTGAAATTAAATTAATTTTTATTAAAATTAAGTTGAATTAAATTTAATGAAATTATATATGTCATATTATTATTGTTGATGTTGGTATTGGTATTGATGTGGGTGTTGGTATTAGTATTCGTACTGGTGTTAATGTTCATACTTTTTGGTATTAATGTTAATGATAGTTTGGTATCAGTATTCATATTGGTTAGTTAGAATGGTTTTAGTTAAGAAAACTAATGAGAAACTCGACCAAGATGACACTGGCTGAGGTGACAGCACGATCGCCTGATGTTAGTTGATTTAATTATTGTCAAACTATTAATGTTAATTTCTTTGTGGTACATAGGGATTGATCTATAATTTATTTCAGAGAATTAAATTTATACTTAATTAATTTAGGAATAGTTATTTAAGATGTTAATATTGGAATGGTTAATAAAATAATTTAATATAGGACACCAGAAGTCGCTACCTACCGTTATAACGGTTCTCACTTGCACGTTTGCAATTGTTTTTGTATTGTTTATTGTTACACTAGTATATTTATTTATTTTATTTATTTATTGTTTTATCACTGGCACTGCACTGTGTTTCCAATTTTATTGAATTCACTTCACTACTTTTGGATTTAAACTTTATTTATCAGATGTCACGAGTAATTTTTGTTTTTTCACAAACTTCGATTAAAGGCAAATGGTGAGGTTGTGGATGAACAAGGGCTTTATATAGCAAATATTTACTGTTTAAGGTTTTTTATGATAGGTATAACAACTAACAAATTTCATCAATAATGAGCGGAGAGACATCTATTAGAACTAGTTGGAGTGTACTTATGGTTCAAAATTTTATTTCAGATGGGGTATGCTGGAGAAAGAAGAATTTAATATAATTGATAATTAATGCCTTAAGGCTTAAAATTGAATTATGATTAATAATGGTAATGTTATTTTTAGGGATAGGAACATCTTTACATTTGAATTTAGATTTTATATATTATATTTATTGCTGTTTTAATATTTATCTTAATTGTTGAAAGCTAATACTTAAATATTTGAAATTATAGAGCGGTTGGACTAAGTGAGAGTAGAAATAAATAACTAATTTGTTTTTTGGTTTGAGAAGAACATCGAAATATATTTTATCATCAATTTTGTCGTAAGATATTATTTCAGATCGATCAGGTTCCAATGTTTTATTATTAATATTTTAACTGTGTTGTCATTGTGCTGTCATAAAACAGTAACTATCGGCTTTATTAGGTGTCTGTAACCGGACCGATTCTGTCCTCACTAACATTCCTCTCCCATTCCTCGATTTTGTTATATGTAAATAGGTGTACGATGGCTGCCTGGCCAGGGGCGGATATCACACTATTAGACTTATGTGGTTATCGATGTGGCGCCTTTCTTTACGGGGTGAATATTGCTATGTTTGGCTTCATGAAAAGCTGAGTATGATGGTACATATTTCCTTGGTGAGGGAGAGTTATGGTGTCGTGTTGTAACATGGGTATAGTGGTGTGGTATTCGCATTTATAATACGGGAGACTTACTTAATGCTTGATCGTACATTGAAATCAATCAATCAATCAATAAGCCGTGTTGTCCATGAGAACGGCACTAGAACTCGATAAACTTTAAATTCCTTTTATTCTATGTAAAACGAAAAAAAATTAAATCATAAAGCGCGAATGTGTAGTGTATTTGACATAATTTCATATTTTAAGTTTTAAAATTTCCTCCCTTCAGTTATTTCATCAATATTTTTTTATTTCTTGCCGACGTCATTACACGCAACTATATACTCGATAAATTCATGGGTTTTTTAAGTGTAACTAAAAAATAAGCTATAATTGTCATTATTTATTGCTGTAACAACTTAAAATGTGTATTTATGTGAAATGCACAACACATTATCACTTTATGAATTTAATTTTTTTTCTGTTTACATAGAATAAAAGGAATTTAAAATTTATCGAGTTCTAGTGCAGTTCTCATGGAAAACACGATTATAGTTACCTGAAATCTAGTAATATTCTAGTCAATTTTAACTTATATTAGAACTTACGAGAATTCTAATAAATTTAGACTTTCGCTCGCATATTAATTTCAATTTCGTCGTCAAAGTCAGTATCACTAATTTCTTGCTGTGCTATAGTGAAATGAATAACAGGTGTAAAAATTTAAAGTTTAAGTATATAAAGTGTGAGTGCTAATATAAAATAAGTATATTGAAATATTAGACCTAATTATTGATGAGATGCATCAAGCAAATGCTGATTTATAAACATGTTGTTACAACGAGCGTTTGCACAATTTTACCCTTTGCACAAATCGGCCTTGAGTTGAGTATTGCCTCAATTTGGATAATCAATGTATTAAATTCTTCCAAGGTAAGTAAAACGTCTCCAACTACTCGCTTGAGATTCATCTTTGCCTGTTTGATGCCGCTTACCATATACCTCCCATGTGCGGTGCACCTGGAGGATTGAATTGCCAATCAATTTTTTTCAAACTTAGGAAAGATGATATTTCACTCTCGTTGCTGAGTATAAATTTATAAAGTTCTATCAGTTGTTTGTTGGCACCAACGAACTTAGTAGCGTTGTCAGTCACAATTGTTTTGAAAATTCTTCTTCTTGCCACAAACCTCTTAAAAGCACCAAGAAAACTTTCTATTGTTAGATTTCCCGCAACTTCCATATGGACGCATTTAGTACTCATACATACAAATATACAGATATTAGCCTTCATCTTGATTTGGCCTCTTCTTCTTCGGATCGGGGTAATGTGAAACGGGCCGCAGTAATCAACACTAACCTCGTTAAATGGATGAATGAGATTCACACGAGATGCTGGTAGGTTACCCATAATTTGTTTTTCTTTGAGTGGACTGTATCTTATACAGGTAATACATCTGCGCACTATTCGTCGGACAAGTAGTCTTGCTTTGACAATCCAATATTTTCGTTTGACAAGGCTTGTTAGTAGAGTGACTCCGGCATGATAATAGGTGACGTGCGTATGTTCGACAATTACTCTGGACAACTTGGAATTGTAGGGTAACATGACCGGATGCTTAACGTCGAATAGAGCAAGAGACTTCTGGATCCTTCCACCTACTCG
The DNA here is from genome assembly GCA_958295665.1 of Tipula vernalis. Taxonomy (NCBI): domain Eukaryota; kingdom Metazoa; phylum Arthropoda; class Insecta; order Diptera; family Tipulidae; genus Tipula; species Tipula vernalis. The sequence goes on along the minus strand of OY282560.1, from coordinate 114,841,824 downwards.
AATTATACCATCATCATCTAAAAACGGATTTAGACTGTGGATGAAACTAGAATTTGGAATCGGATTGTCTGCCTTGAGTTCCGCCATCAACAACTGTTCTCGTATATTGCTGTTGATAATGTTTCCTTGCTTCTTTGCTTTGACGTTATCTACAAATGTTAGTATATGTGTAAGTGCCAGAACCTTCTTCATTCTGAAAAAGCAAGAAAACTTATTAATAATAACATCAAATAACGTTTCGGTTGCGATTGTAGCTTTAAAAGTTGAGGATTTTATTTTAATCTCAGTAACCATGTCTGTTTTCGATAGTATTGGCCATAGATCTGAATTCATAATTAGGGTAGGACCACTCCACCACAATGTACTATTTGCCAGCTCCCTACCGGAATACTGCGGGAAGCTAGATCAGCTGGATTAAGTTTTGACGGTATATGCCGCCAAACTTGTGCGATTTCCAACAAATGTTGACCATCTACGTTGAAATCTAACACAATTTGTGAATCCGTCCGTGTCATTAATTTGCTTAGCAACAATGCTCCTAATAACTATAATCGAGGGAGACTTAATTGTTTCTCTGTAGAATATCCCTCAGCAACACAATATACTGCAGCTGCATATGCGTTTTCGCTAGCGTCACTAAATCCATGAAGCGTGAATTTGGTTGTTTTCTTGATCCACCTTTGAATCTTAATTTGTGCAATCATCGAATATTCGTGCCTTATTTTGAGCCAATCTTGTAATATATCCTGCGGAAACTCATCATCCCATTCTATCTTTCTGACCCAAAGAGCTTGAAACAAGATCTTGACTCTAATTGTTAATGGAGATAACCACCCTAGTGGATCGAAGTTTTTGCTGGCTTCGGATAATAAGGTTCGCTTTGTATGGCGGCTGCTGTCTGGTAAGTTGGAAGTAAACCCGAATGTATCTTCACCTTGATTCCAAGAAAAACTAAACATTTTTATATCTTCATTATTAATTATAGATTTCGACATTAAATTGCCTTGTTCTCCTAAACATCTTAGAATTTCCACATCATTGGATAAAAACTTCCGTAGGTGAAACCCGTGCTTTTCTAGACAGTTTCGGATGGCGATAATTAAATCCTGCAACTCTTCGATGGTATTTGCTCCCGTCATTAGATCATCAATATAGGTGTCCTGTTCGATTGATTTAGCAGCGTTTGGAAATTCTGATCGGGTGTTTCTGGCAACTTCCACTAAACTTCGAGCAGGTAAATATGCAGCTGATGCCGTACCATAAGTAACGGTCTTTAAATAATATCTACGCACTGGTTTATTGGAGTGTGGGCGCCATCAGATGTTTTGCAGTTCACTATACCTTTCAGAGACCCACACTTGCCTGTACATTTTTTCCACATCACCAGTGACCACGAAAGCGTTTTGCCTGAAGCGTACTGAGGACCGTCAGTCATTAGCACATTGTTTATGGGCTTTGCGATTTCATCGACTCATCAAAAACTACTCGTAATTTTGTAGTTTTGGAACTGGAAGTTTTCTCCACACCGTGATGTGGTAAGAGAACTTCTGATCGGGAGGACCAGGTATATGGTATATTTCATATGCCCTAGCCTTTCATATTCCTCCATGAATTGAACGTATAGTACCTGATACTCTGCATTGCGTTTAAACTTGCGTTCCATTGAATGAAATCTACTGAGTGCCTGATGATATGAAGAACTTAATAGCACGGCTGGTGTTCGAAATGGCAGTCTCACTGTGAACTTCATGTTATTTCCACGAAAGGTTGTGGCCTTGAATAACACATCTGTTATCATCAATAGTTTCCCTTGATTTCTTAAGGATTTCCTCTATTTCACAGAACATACGCAGATTTCTATCAATATCGGTCAAATATTGAATGATTTTAAACTTGATGATCCTGCCCAATGTGGTCAATCCAACCAAAATTGGTGTCTACTGCCACTAGTTTGTTTAGTAGTGTAAAGTAATATGTCTATTGTCGATGCACCACAACCTCCCGAATCAGCCAAATTTAACTTCTCAAACTCTGAAAGAAATTCTGTTCCCAATTTCCAACTTGGCAAGTTTGTAGTAATTTGCGGAACTATGTAAGCATCCGTAATGAACGGTTTGTTGCTTTCTTTTGAAGAGATTGTAATCTCAGTTATCCCCATTGACTGTCCAACGGACAGCTCGGACCAAGTCCTTCAATCAACACTCGCCCATTTCTTTTGATTAGCTTTAATTTCTGGACTAGTGCTTCGGAAATAAATGAAGCTTGCGAACATGAATCCAACAACGTTCTACTCTTGATAAACGAGTTATCCTGTCCCTTGATTAGCACAACAGCAGTTGGTAAAATAGCAGTTAATGACTCACAATTCGTTTTATAAATTTGTGATGTGCTTGCCACCGTTGCGTATTTGAAGCTTTTTGTGATTTTAAGCTCTTTATCGGAATGAATCAAGGTGCTGTGTTTTCGAAGGCAAATTTGACATCGGGTTTTAACTCTGCAATCTGTAACTCGATGAGTACCTCTTAAACAATTGAAGCATCTACCTGATTTTTTGAGATACTCTAACCTTTCGCTAGTATTCATTTCCTTTAGCCGAGCACATACGAGCACGTACGAACGTACTACATAAATATCTTATGATCTTCCTGGCACAATGGACAACTAAACTGGTCGAATTTTTGTGCGAGGCCTTCCTCATATGTGAGCCAAGTGATTCTAACGCATCCGTGTGTTTCGCCCGAAAACTTTATCAGCTCATCAAATGTGGGGAACTCAGTTTCGGTTGTACTTAAAGCCCATTGGTTTCTGGTTTCCTCATCTAGTTTATTCAAAATAATGTAAACAAGCCATGTATCGCGCTTTTCTGCCTCTGGCCCAAGTGCATTTAGTCCTCTTATTACTTCGTTGGAAGTTCCCATAAGCTTACGAATGTTTGATGAGGTAGCGTGATTAATACTCGCCTGTTCCATGAAGGTTTTAATAAAAGCTGAAGATATATGTCGTTTTCGATCATACCTGTAGTACACAATCGTTGGAAAGCTTCCTAATAGTTAGCATCGGTAATACTAAAATTCCTTATTAATGATTCCGCTTCTCCCTTTAGCAACCTCTTCAGGTATTGAAATTTCTGAGCTGCTGTAAGACCTTCCTTCTCATGTATAGTAACCGAATATAAATCACAGAATGATTGCCACTGCATGTAGTCACCGGAGAATGTTGGAATGTAAATGGCCATTTTCGGGAGAAGGTTTGGAAATTTGAAATTTTGAAGGAGGTTCCTTGTAAAAACGTTTCCTGACAGTTCAATATCCTGTGCAGGACGATATGAAGAAAAAGATCAAAGTTTCATCGAATATAATTAAACACCAGCCATCGAATACACTTAAAGCGTCTGCTGCTTCGTCAGATAATCTAAAATTTGTTTTAATCTGCATATCCGGCGAGTGCATTTGGGCTAAGGTACTTAATTATTTATTGATATGATTCTAATTATTATATGCTTTTTAAAAGTCTTGTTACATTTAAAAATTTCAACGTTGGCTTTCTGATAGAATATTTAAATAAATTAAATAAAACCATGTATATTTATATTCATCATTATTTTCCGGGCCACGGAGCCGGCATCAAGTCTAACAAGGCATTTCAGTAAAAAGAAAAACTAACTAAGTCCAAAAAGAATTCCAGTCAAAATATTTTGGCTTGAATGCCTTTTTTAATTTTTCGATTGAACTTCCTTCTAAAAAGTCATTTCTTCTAAAACTATTTACATAAGATAAATTGTTCGAATTATATACATATTACCTGTTTTACATACTCGTATAAGAACTGGTAAAACATGTTTTGCTTACTTTTTTTTCGGGTAACCTGGGTACCCGGTTATTTGGCTAACTACCCGTTACCCGGGTACTTAATTTTCAAGTATTTTACGAGACCTAGGCTGTACCCCATAGTTCATAATATTTCAATAATAATATTTTACAAAATAATGTTCCACTTACGAAATTAGCCGTTAAATTAGTTTTTCCCTTTAATATACGCTACTGACTCTTTCCATCACATCATTTTTTTTCGTGATTAGTTAATTCGTGATTGAACAAATAAGATGAAGAATGTCGTTTAATTAGCGTTTCTTCTAGTTGACGGTAATCTTATTTTTTATTATTATACATGGAAAGCGTTTTGTTGTTGTAAAGGACTGATCGCACATAAAAAATGTTAAAACCTATATAACAATAAAAAAAGACAGAAATGACGTTAATTAGAAAGATGGGGAATCAAAAATACAATATGTTGATGTTTATGATGACATGACATTGAAAGATGTACATATGTGTATATGAATGTGAATCATCCAGTAAATATACACAGACGCACATACACATGTGAAAAACCAGTATGTTAAGCTCATGTTACCTGCGCTTATGTGGGTTGAGGTTTTCATTTTTTTTTTGTTTTGTTCCCATAGACATTTTCTTGTTTTATTTATGTTGTAATTAATTAACAAGAATTTTAACTGTGCAATGTTATTAATTACAAAAGGGTCGTGTTTTTTAACACTTTTACTGTGTCTAGTCAAGAGCTGTTACAATATTCATACAGTCGCAGATACAAAAGAAACTGATTTCGCTAAATTCATGAATGGCATCATAAATACCAAGTTAATTTTTTTTTTTTTTTTGTATTTCGCGAAAATAAAGAAAAACTTGAATCCAATTTATGTTTTATGTTTATTCTGCTTTGAAGTCAAAAATGGAATTTTTATTGATTTTTTCCAATTTTTTTTGTTAATTTTATTTAATGTTGCTTCTTACATAAATCATAAATGTATTATACGTAAATGAAGGAAAAATGAAAATCATAAAAATTATATTCACGTTGAGTAATTTATAAATATTTGGCGGGAAAATCAAGTTTCATATTTAGTGAAAGTAAATACTGTAAGCTAAATAAATAGCGACTGTTTATCTACATATGTAAGCCAGTAGAAATACTTCACCCACCTTGAAATTGTATATAAAGATACATAGAATCCTTTATTTGTATAGATGCTTATATGGTGATGATGATGATGATCAAGAATATGACTATGAATAAATACAATACGATCGTGATGATGATGTGAAGAAAATTAATCATAAAAATAATAAATTGAATGCATCCATTGTTCTCGTTTTTCTTGGGCATTCTTCATTGTTAATGTGTGGTGTTTGTATTGGGATTTTTGTATGTACCATTGAAATCGGGATAGATGGATGATGAATGGAGAGATATGTAGATAGATAATGGATTGTTGATTGGGATAATGAATTTTATATTATTATAGAAATTATCTTGGAGTTTTATTATTTTTATAAACATAATTGTGGGATTGAATTCAATTTATTATTGAAATTGAATATGGTTACAATTATATCAAAGGTCAAGTTTCATGGAGAGAGGAATAATTTAAATAAGTATCGGATCACGATTCTATAAATTTCAAATACTAATTTGTATTACTTTTGTTGCAAATGAATTTTTGGGATAGTCAAATCTATATATAAAAGTTTATTCTAAATGGTTCTTTTCAAACCAATTGAGTAATTTTAAAGTTTACCGTTTAGATGTACCTACAGGCATAAAATAAAATTTCATCACAATGAAACGTACTGGGTTATGTCTAGAAATTTTCGTTTTCTCTCAAGAATTCTGCAAATGTTTCAATCTCGGATTTTCCATCATGAAATAGCTGATTTGCCCCTAAAATACCTGAAATTGCGACTGCATATTTTAAACGGTTAAAGTTTTGCTATGAACTAATAGCGTAACGTAAGTAGTTATCTTAATATAGAAATATCACGTGTCACGATGTTCGCACACGCTAATCTCCGAAAACGCCCAACCTTTTTTTATGAAATTTTGTGAACGTATATGGTTAATTCAAGCTTAAAAAAAGGATAATTTAGGATCAGATGTGTGGGGCTATTGTCGAGATTTAGAAAAAAGAATCGTTATTCAATAACTTCGGCCTAAAAAGACCAAAGTATTGAAATCCTGTCAAAAATGATCTAAAATTCGGTTGGTCCAAAACCACTTTTCTCGAGGTTTTGAAAGACCCTGAGTCTAAAAAAGCAAAAAAAAAAAAAGAAAAGGCCCGTCCGTCCATCTGGATGTCTGGATGTCTGTATGTTTGTACCCATGGTATCTCGAGAACGGCTTGTTCGATTTAGAATTTTTTTTGCTAATCTGTTTCTATGGTCAAGGCCGAGATTTGAAAAGTTTTGGAACCTTTGCGTCAAGAGGGTAGGGTACCTGCCATAAGAATTGACCCAAAATACCTGGGTATAGAAATATTTACCAATTTTTTATATATGCCGGTTAAGGTTAAGTTTGGGATCAATTTGCGGGTTGAGTTGAAGTTGAGTTGGAGTTGAGTTGGGGTTGGATATAAAAATATTTACGAATTTTTATATATGCTGGTTTGATTATTGAATTGGGCATTGAATTTGGGGTTGATTTGAAGGTTAAGTTTGGGATCAATTTGCGGGTTGAGTTAAAGTTGAGTTAGAGTTGAGTTGGGCTGGATAGGATATAGTAAGTTGTTGACCAATTTTTTATATATGCTGTTTTGAGGAGTGAGTTTGGCGTAAAGTTTGCGTTGAGATATAAGTTGGGTTCCGTTTGCAAATTGAATTAGGGTTGAGTTGCGGTTTAGTTGGGGTTGGATTAGGGTTTAGTGAGCAGTTGAGCAATCTATATACTACCTTGATCAACAAGTTCTCGGAATAACCACCGTGTGGCGCTCCCAGCGTTCCGATTTCAGTTCTGTTTTTTTGTTAAGTTGGTACATCTGTTGTTGATATTCCCTCTAAATCTTAGCGTCATAGCTTGACATTTGCAAAAGTTACGTAGTCAAGAGTACATCTACTCTGTGTGTGTTGGCGATTTTTCCAGTATTTCCTCTCGGCTGCTGAAACGCGTTCCCCGTAATGGTTTTTTAACTCGATTGAACAGAAAGAAGTCACAGGGAGCCAAATCAGATGAATTCGGTGGCTGTTGGATGGTATTTGTTGCATTTTTCGTCAAAAAATTACGAATAATGATGGCACTGTGCGACGGTGCGTTATCATGGTGCAAAATCCACGAGTTTTCTGCCCACAATTCTGGTCTCTTTCGGCGAATTGCTTCACGCAAACGTCTCATAACGCCCAAATAATACTCTTTGTTTACGGTCTGGCCTTCTGGCAAAAATTCATGATGCACTACACCGTTGTAATCCATGAAAACCGTGAGCATTGCCTTCTTTTTTGACTGAAAATGACGTGGGTTTTTTTTTGGTGAACGCCATTCACTTGCCTGATGTCTGGATTGCGTGTCGTACTCATAAACCCACGTCTCGTCTCCAGTAATGATCTTTTTGATGAATGTGGGATCGGATTCAGCCTCGCAAATCATGTCTAAAATTGTAAATAATCGCCAACACACACACAGATAGATGGCAAATGTCAAGCTATAACGCTAAGATTTAGAGGGAATATCAACAACAGATGTACCAACTTACCAAAAAATCAGAACTAAAATCGGAACGCTGGGAGTGCCACACGGTGGTTATTCCGAGAACTTGTTGATCAAGGTAGTATATAGGGAAACCTCACTACAACGGAAATCGACTGGACCAAAAACGATGTCCGTTAAACTGGGGATTTGTGATTTTTTTTTTAAATTTGGGATTCTATATCTTATTCAATTTTGATGAAATCCAGCATTTCCAATGGATATTAAAATGATTTTTAGACGAAATTCTGGAATATGGCGAAGTAGGATGGAACTTGGCTATTCCATAATTCATTATGATGAAATTTGACATCTGCCATGGAAATAGGATTTTAAAGTGATTTTGGATATGATGGTTCTGGAATATGGCAAAGTAACATGGCACTTGGCTATTTCTTAAACAATTATCAATTTAGAATTCCATTTCCAACGCACATGTCAAATTTCATTTAATTATTTTTTTTGGTCTTATTCTAGAATTTTATCCAAAAATCAATTAAGAATCGCATTTCAATCATGGATATCAAATTTCACTAACACCGGCTAAGAAATTGCCAAGTTTCATCCAAATTGGCCATACATATAATTTACTAAAGTTTCAATTAGAATTGTACTCGTAAAACCAGTGTCATCGCAGAAATATTTGTCCGTGTCCGTTCTAATAAAGTACCAGCTTATCTAAGGGAGGTTTTCATTGGAAAACTTCAGTTGCATAGGACTCAAAAGTTTGTCCGTTGAAGTGAGGATTCCGCTAAATTGAGTGCCTGTTGAAATGAAGTTCCACTGTATTTAAAAGTGAGTGTTTATACATATATACTAATGTATGTACAGTATATAAAAATGTGTGATATTTAAATAAATGCTCACGCATTGAATGATTTGAACCAAACTTTACACAAATATGACTTAAGAAAGGTCAATGTTAGTATCTCAAACATTCATCTCCTCCTTGAGAGATGATAATCAGGTCTAAAGTTACTACAGAGGAATTTCTAAAACTTCAAAGATTGAGTCGATTTTTGATGACGGTATGATGGTATGAAGGTAAGATGTTATGATGGTATAATGGTATGATGGTATGATGGTATGATAGTACGATGTTATGATGGTATAATGGTATGATGGTATGATGGTATGATGGTATGATGGTATGATGGTATGATGGTATGATGGTATGATGTTTATGATGGTATGATGGTATGATGGTATGATGGTATGATGGTATGATGGTATGATGGTATGATGGTATGATGGTATGATGGTATGATGGTATGATGGTATGATGGTATGATGGTATGATGGTATGATGGTATGATGGTATGATGGTATGATGGTATGATGGTATGATGGTATGATGGTATGATGGTATGATGGTATTATGGTATGATGGTATGATGGTATGGTGGTATAACGGTAGGATAGTGAAAATGGTTGATGGTGTAATGGTATAATGTTATGTTGGTATGATGGTATGGTTGAGCAGAGGATTGATATTTGGTTCGAGCTAAGTTAAGTTGAAGTTGAGTTGAGGTTTAGTTAGCCTGCGTTGGGGTTAAGTGAGTTGTTCGGTTGGGGAATTATTTAAGAGTTGATTTAGAGTAAAGTTAAGGGTTAATTTGAAAGTTGATTTGGGGTTGATTTGATGATTGATTTGAGGGTTTGGTTGGCAGTTAATTTGGTGATTGCGGTTAGAATTATGTTGATTGATTATGTTAGGTTGATTTATATAATGAGTTGAAGGCTGAGCTGAAGAGTGACTTAAGAGATTCATTTCGGGATTAGCCCTTTATATTTTTATGTTGTTTATGCTTTCAATAGATGAAGTTGTGAACAAATCTATTGACATCTTTCTTACGCATCTATAGAGAAAATGCCACATTCAAACATCGTTTTCTTTTTAAGTGCTGATTTAAACGTTTTCTAAAGCTACAATTTTGCAGAAAAATTTCACGGATATACGAACATAAACAACGTGTGACTTTAATTTTATTTGGATTCATTTATTAATTGGTTTTTTTATTTCGATTTTATTTTAATTGTGCTGTGTTGCATTTTGTGTACATATTATTATTGTTTTTAGTAAAATGGAAATACGAAAGACAATAGAACGCCGCACAAACTGCGTAAATAAATGAACAACACAGAATCGCAAAGCAATAATCTCAAGCCCATCGCAACGAACGTTTACTGTAAAATGTATAAGAGCGAGTGCGGCGCGTCGAAACAATATAGACACATTCAAAGCACAATATCGACAAAGTCAGCAAACGAGCCACCGATTAACACGTGCATCATTAATTCGTCTTCCGTTCGAATATAGGCCAAGTGTACCATAAAATTGGTTCCGATACCTAATGAGAACCCGAAGTTTCTCCAAATATATGTATTTTATGGGCAGTGATGAAGAACGCGTGACAACCAGGTGCCAGTACAATTTCATCGAACGGGCAGAAGAGCGAGCAATTGTGGAATTGTTGGAAAATTTATGAAGAATCGAAATCAACTTATTCAATTGTTTAAAAGAGTGTCACCACAATTGAGAAATGACAACTATAAAATCACCATCAAGGCCGACAAAGTCAGGAGAATATAACACACGCTGGATGTATTCGGTTGAGTGGCAAAAGCGAGGTTTGCCTCATGCTCATATTTTGATTTGGCTTGATATTAAAATCTGCCCGGAAGAAGTTGATCAAATAATTTCGGAAGAAATTCCAGATCGATCAATTGACCAGGAATTGTTTGATATTGTTACCACAAACATGAGCCATGGTCCGTGCGGTGCTTTTAACATGATATCGCTATTACAGATATCCATTGTATCGGCGCAGAAACGCTGAGAATGGTGGCCACACATTCACAATGCGAATGTCGAACACTACAAATCAAATTAAAATTGATAATCATTGGGTGGTACCATACTCACCACTGCTTTCATAAACGTACAAGCACATTTGCAAATACGTTAATAAAGGCAATGATTTGGCAGTATTTGAAGTAAGATGAAATATCACGATACTAACTGGGCAGATATATCAGCAGCATCTTAGTTTCCCCATATATCAACGAAACCCAAGTGTCGAGCATCTTGCCGTACATCTTGAAAACGGTCAACGTTTATATTTCACTGAAGAAAATGCTCTCCAACGAGCATTCGAGCCACTAAAAACGACCCAACGAATTGTTCACACTGTGCTGAAAACCTGATGTTTTCGGACAAAAAAATTATTATATACCGACGTTCCACACTATTTTACACGGAACAAGTCAGGTAAAAAATGGGACCCACGTATACAAGGCGAACCACATTCAACAATTGCAAGTGCGTATTTAAAGCCAAGGCATTGGGACGACCTTACACAGTATACATCCAAAACAACGTTTTGCAGTATATGCATCCACGCGGAATAACATTCGTCAACTGCTGGCATTTTTACTGACGACATGTTATCCTACACAATCATCGGCTTTGTAGGAAAAATATAAAAACATATATGACTGAAGGCATGCTGCACCGAATTAGATACACAAACCAAGATCCAAACATTGAATTACACGCCAGAAATGTACAAAGAAGCTTTAGTGTTGATCGAGGATTTGCGTATTTTAATTTCAACTTGGCCAATTAATCATTATGGTATTCCATCGGCTGAATGGCTGGCGGCCGATTTAGTTAACAGTGACGTGCAGTGAGAAGAAAAGTATAATAACGTTGACTTATAGCTACATTTATTGCAAACAATGAGCCAATAATAATTGCCGAACAAAAACATATTTATGATCGAATTAAGATGACTGTTGTTGCTAAACAAGGCGGCACTTCTATTTTTAATTTCACTTATCCTTGCAAAAATACGTTCGCAGCAGCAAATTGATTTGGCAATTGCATCGTCAGGCATTGCTGCCACTTTGTTAGAAGGTGGACTAAAGGCACATTCAGCACTCAAACTGCCATTAGACGTTCGTAACAAACAGAACGCAATGTGTAGCATTAAAAAAATAGGAATGGCTGCATGAATGTACTATATGGCTCATAAACATTCACTAGAACCATTGCATAGAACTATGCAAGATTTAAACGACGCAGTTAATTATCCAAATGAATTTTTAAATTCACTAGATATGCCAGGAATGCCGCCACACAATCTTAGATTTAAGACTGGTTGACCGACAATTCTGCTTCGTAATTTAAACTCAAACAGATTATGCAACGCCACACATTTGGTAATGAAGCAGATTACCGGAAATTTCCATATCTGATAATAACTGCTAGTACAAATCTTGATTTTAAGAAATTGGGAAACTTGGAAAGGTATTCGTCGAAAAATTAATTTACAAGTCTAGACACGAATGTATGTGTACTGCTTTGTCCGATTTGATTTGTTTTATTTTCATATAATGTTGGGCAGCCCACCACAATGTATGGACCTTTAGTTCCTGGACGTGTTGCACGATGCAAAATCTGGAGGATTTTCCTCGCGCCGCACATGTGTCCCATGTCATCTTTAAAAAGTTTTCCATCTTTTTAGGTGAGTTGCGAGCCAGTCTAATACCAGTTTTGAGTCTCTCCACAATACAATCTGATCAATAGCTACACGAATAGTTAATTCAACAAATTTGACTTAGCAATAGCGCCGCTTGCAACTTCAAACGCGGAAGACTTATTTGTTTTATTTTTGACATTATGATTTGGGATGTGTTACTCGATTCATTTAACGTGACACAATAATTGACTGACACGTAAACATCATTACTAGAATCACTGAAACCGTGCAATCTTATATTAGAACTAGCATCCACCCATCTGGGAATCGTTAAACTACTTATTGCATGAGAAGATTATTTCTAATTGGGAACCATTGCTGCCGCACATCTATTGGAAATTATTTATCCCACCCTAGTGACTTCAACCATAATTTTTGAAACAGAATTTTTATTTTTATTGTAACGGGTGATAATCAGCCGAGAGTGTCCGTTTAGTGTATTGCTCTAACGATGCAAGTTCAACATTAAAAGAAAATCTCTTCACAAAAGGTGGTTGAGTTCCATTTTAATCCTATAGTACCTTGCTGTTTTCATTTGCGCTAATTTGTTTTGTGTCAAGTGGTGATGGATGGTCTTTTGCCACTATATTCGAATTATTTCATAGTTATAGTTCTTTAATAATAATATTTTTGTCATCAATTAGCTCATCTACTGTTGTTGCCCACATCATCACATCGTCGACATATAGACATCTTCCATTAACATTCTCGATGGTAATGCATAATCATCTTTCATATTTTCCACAATCCTTTTAAAGCAACGTGCCGCTAAAATGATGCAGGCACGGTACCGTAAGTAATTATTTGTAGTTCATAGAATGAGTTTGAATGCCACAGAATTTGTTGTTGCTCATGGGAATGTTGTTAAGAGAAAAACAGCTAGTCGATTTCGCAGACGCGTCGAACACTAGCCGAAGTTTTGTCGTGGTACTTCCTTTGAAAACGATATGATGGGGTAAATAGTATATCCGTTGGTGGTTGCTGAAACAATTTTAATCATATGGCCGAGTTGTTCATATTCCTGAGACGATTTAAAGCCATCGTAAATGATGAATCTAGCTTACCGGGTGACATCTTAAATGGTACCTGGACTACAGGTTTATTCAATAAATGAATGAATTGAACAATTCATCGCATTCAATATCTTCATCGGCCAGTTGCGGGGCTTCGGGTATATTTTTGATCTCACAAAATTTTCTAAGCGTCGTATCTTTATCTATATCATGATACTAAATATTGCTATTTACGTACTCGATTTCATTTTGCAATTTATCACTAACTATCCATCCAAATTGTGTTTTACTGCCATAATATAATACATCATTGAAAATTGTTCTGTCTGAATTTGATATTTCAAGTGCAACAACACACTTAGTTTTATCAAATAATTGATCTCCGAGACCCTTTCACTTGCAACTCACCATTTTTGTGTTTCATGCCTAGTTTTTTTTTTAATCCACACTCCAAGATATTTTGATTTGAACTGGTTTGTAGTACCGTTGCAGATGTTGGTGTGGTATTTGCTTCAATTGCTTCAGTTGTAACTACAGGTGATTGTTTAAGTGATTCCTGTTTAATTAATTCTTGATTAATTGTATACTGGATGCAACAGAGTATGGTGGTTTGTATAACCAATTTGACTAAATTTACACGTAAAATCAATTTAACATAAAGCACTTTCTGATATTGAATGAACACTTGTAACTTGAAAATTATTAAAAACTAGTTTTCGGTGACAACTATAGACATTAATACTTTCCCATAAATACTTTCCAAGAAGAATTGAAGTGCACTGACTTAAACGAATTTTTGAAATTAAAACAAAATGGAAAAATGAAATTTTTCATAATAAAGCATAATCCATAACAATGTCAAATTGAAGCTTTCCAAAACCTCAGACATTGGCTTATCCTTATATTTTAACATTTCTGGAGCAGCAAGAGAACTCCGACAAATAAAAGCCGCCGACAGAAAAATTCCCCTTTGTCCAAAATTTAAAAAGTTTTATTCAATATCAGAAAATATATTTTATTAAGCCTTTAATCTAGGTCAGGTGTGAAGTTGCTCGGGGGATTCAAGATGGCAATTGCGGCCAGCTCCGTAACTTGCAACTTCCAAAAGTGCTCGTGTTACCTCCAAGTGGTGACCGCTGGTAACTAGATTGCTGATTTTTTTGACTTCTAGGCTAAAACACGGCGCTAAAGGAGTCAACCTTAAACAAATCGCTGGGCTGGGTTAAGGTGTTAATCGTATCGTACCGATAATCGATCAAACTGGGGGCCCAGTTTTAAAACTAGCTCAGTCGTTAACGGTGGATCCGGATACCCGGATTAAGTAGCCTTATCTGTGTACTGCGGATTTGTGCACAGATGGACACTTCTTTCTCCGCTACTCGTGGGAACAAATATGGATCTTAATGAAACTAAACAACAACAAAAGGAGTCCGGCTCTCTAAAAAATCCGGAAAATGTGGACAAAGAGACTCGGGTCTGTAGGCCTGACTCTAAGTCTACAAATAAACAACGGGACATAAGCTCAAGCGAGGCTGGTCCCTCCACTCGGGTCACCAAATCTGAGTACACAAATACAAAGCGGAACCAAAGCACGAATGAATCTGGTTCCTCAAAACCAACCTATAATACTAGGAGGAAGGCCTAGAGAGCCCTGGAAAAGATCAATAACATCTCGCCAGAAGACAGGACGGATAAGGACAAAGCCACGCTTGCGTGGGCAAAAGAAGTCACCGAGAAAATGTCGGAAGGCCCTTCAGCTGGCTCACAGCTTAAAAGAAATATATCTCAGGAAGAAAGTCCTAAGATCGCAAAGCGGACAAAACTCCATGCTACCACTATGAGGCCTTTTAACAAGGTCCTCAAGGATCAGTTGGTTATGGCAGTTATTGACAAATCCCAAGAGAATGGCAGTATCACGCCCGCCAATTGGAGGAAGGTCGAAGAGGCCTTAGCCACCACCTACCTGAAAGTTCTGTCGGAAAATCCAGGACCTGCTCCGACTTGTGGGGACGCGGACTGGCATAGGAGTAAGTTAAAACTGACTGCCTCTGCAGTTCAGAGGTCTCTGCTGCTTTATAATAAGGCAGTGGGGTGACTTGGCGAGGTATGGCCCGGAGCCAGCCTTGCTGTGATTGATAGGGAGGAGATCCCCAGCAGACCAAGATCTAGGGTGTACATCCATTCGGAGCCTAGTGATCCGAAGGTGATACTTCAGTTGTTGCAGGTTGGCAACCTGGAGTTGCCAACGCACAACTGGAAAGTTGCCAAGCTCGAGGAGGCAAAGGCTGACTATAGGTCAGCTGTTATCATCTTAAACAGGGAGTCACTGACTGCACTAGAAAAAACAAACGGTCTAATCAACTATGGTTTCAGTGCAGTCACACTCGAGGTATATAAGAAGGACGCGGACAAGCCGGAGGCTCCGAAGTCATCCTTAAGAAAATACCGCGGTGCTTGATAGCTCATCTGCGTGCGCGGAGGTAGCCAGCCAAGCGGAAACTCTCTCCACGGACAAGGAGATGTCAACGTCCATGGAATCTTTAAAGAGGCTCTCAGAGGACTTCTCATCAGGGGATGACTCTGATGTTACTGTGGTGGAGAAAAGACTGAAGAGATGACACTGACATTTCTTCAAATCAACCTTCACCACTCTAAAGCAGCATCAGCTGCTCTAATTTTAAAAATTGGGAAAGAAGCGACAGATGTCGTATTGATCCCGGAACCTTGGGCCAGACCGGCTACTTGGGCTCAAGAATGCCTATTATAGATTAATGTAGATAGATATATATATATAGATTAATAACATAAGTTGTTTTCTGTTATCAAATGTCAGTAACGGAGATGTAGCAGCGGTCAGCAATGAGGTCGATAAACGAAACCTTTGGCTAGTATCAGCTTACCTAGCTTACGATGAAGTGGATACTTCACCAATCATTCTAGGTGAGCTAATCTCGCAGGCTCAGAAGGGCAAGGTTGGAGTCATCCTTGGGAGTGATGCAAATGCTCATCACACGATCTGGAGAAGTACGAACACAAATGAACGAGGTCAGTTACTCTTCTAGTAATAGACAGGAAGTATTGGATATTACTCTTGTCTCAAGCTTTCTGACGACTAGTTTATTAAACTGGAGAGTGTCGGAGGGCCACTACTTTTCTGATCATTGTTATCTTCAATCTGAATTGGACTTGACTTCTCCAAAAAGTCCAATCTACAGAAACAGGAGGAAAATCAACTGGGGTACCTTTAGAACTATTCTGGGTAATTCACTACCAGGTCCGGTGCCAAAACCTCCAAAAACTGCGCAACAGCTCGATGGCTTGGTGGACGAGTTGTCCAGCGCTTTTAATGAAGCGATACTGGGCTCTAGTCTCCTTAGCAGGCCTAGGGGTAAATCTCGGCCACCCTGGTGGTCCAAGGAGATTCCACAAACATGTCGAAAATGCAAAAGACTCTTCAAAACAGCACGGAAAACAAAATCTGCTATAGACCGGGACTCTTATAAGGGAGCCCTCAAAATTTACAAATATCAATTTAGAAGTGCCAAGAACAGCTCTTGGAGACTATAATGTGGCAAAATTCAGGAGTCTTCAAAGATTTATAGGCTACGCAAAGTACTAGCAACTGGCCCTTCCCAAGTTATCTTCATCGGCAGGATGGGATATGAACTACTAATAGTGCGGAATCGCTGGAACTTCTGTTGGAGACTCATTTTCCTGGTTGTTCCAAATTTGTTCAGTAGGTAAAAAGCAAGTAGGCGCATAGGCCAAATTATTAGCAGAAAAAAGATCCTGTTGGCGATAAACAGTTTTAAACCATATAAGTCGCCTGGACTCGATGGTTTTATCCCTGCGGATATTCAACATACTACGGATCTAACAATTTTCTGGTTAGAGGTAATTTTCAAAGGCAGCCTAGAACTATGTCACATTCCTAGTAAATGGACAGAAGTGAAGGTTGTTTTCGTACCTAAGGCGGGAAAATGCTCACACTGCAATCCCAAAGACCTTTGACCGATTAGCTTGTCTTCCTTCCTTTTTAAAACACTGGAAAGACAAATAGAACCTCATAATAGAGGCACGATTGTGTCGGAAAAGACTGCTTTTCATCCTCTTGTATTTTTCACTGAAAAATCTTTCGAATATAGAGACTACGCAATGTAACCTTCTTAGATATTGAGGGGGCCTTTAACAATGTGCTTCCAGGGGCTATAACTCGGGCACTTTTAGATCTGGAAGTGGATTAATCACTCAAGGACTGGATAGATCAGATGCTAAGAGGCAGGATCATAAATGCCAGTTTTGGGGAATCCTCCGTCAGAAGATTTGCGAGCAGAGGTATGCCGCAGGGTAGCGTACTGCCCCCCCCCCCTATATTGAACTTGGTCATAAATGACCTGTTAGTGAGACTAGAGGACGGTGGCTTCAAGGTGGTTGCCTATGCGGATGATGTTGCTATTGGTGTCCGTGGTAAATATCCCGACACCCTTGGTGAACTTATGCAAAATGCCCTGGGCACTCTTTCATTATGGGCCAATGGCTGTGGGTTGAATGTGAACCCACAAAAAACCGAATTGGTTCTCTTCTCTAGGAAATATAAACTTCCTCACATCGATCCTCCCATTTTAAATGGGTTCAGCTTGACTTTTACAGTTGAAGCGAAGTTTCTGGGTCTCGTTTTGGATAGCAAATTATATTGGAAACCTAATATTCTGGAAAGGGTAAAGAAAGCTACGGTAGCGCTATACTCTTGCAAAAATGCCAATGGGAAAGAATTGGGGCTGGAGCCCCGCATCGTACATTGGCTTCATACCGCAGTAATCAGACCCATACTCGTGTATGGAGTAATAGTCTGGTGGCCTGCTCTGGACAAAACTATCAACCAAAAGCTGTTGACAAAATTTCAGAGAACAATCTCTCTGTGGATCAGTGATGCACTGAGGAGCACATCCACTCAGGCACTAGAGATTCTGCTATTTTTGACTCCTCTATATATCTTAGGGAAACAGTTGGCAGCTTGTACTGCAACAATACAGGGCACTCATATATTTTGTGCAACAAACAAATTCCCAAGACCACCGACTATACTGTCCCGTCACTATCTTTTAACACAAAGTTCCGGACTAGGATCCCATCCAGGGAGCACTGGATGATGGGTGCAGTTTTGAAACCAGGAGTTAGAAACTTCTTCTTTCTGATGGTTCAAAACGGGACGGGAAAGTCGGGGCTAGAGTGTTCTGCGAGGAACTCCTGTTAAATGTCTCCTTCCGTCTCCCCGACTGCTGTAACATTTTTCAAGCTGAAGTAACTACCATAAAGGAAGTCGTAGACTGGTTGAGGTATAATGTAATATCAGTTTGTGATATTCGCATATATACGGACAGTCAGGCTGCCATTAAAGCGCTTCAATCACACCTCCTCACGTCGAAAGTAGTCCAGAACTGTCTCTCATCTCTTAACGAGATGGCAGATCAGTTCAACATCCACATTTTATGGGTGCCAGGACATTTCAGAAGTATAGGGAATATAAACGCCGATGAACTGGCTCGACGTGGTACAACGGACCACTTCTCAGAAAGCAGAAAGGAAATTGAAATGCCTCTTACTTCTAAAATCTAGCAAGCTGACGAATGACAGATGGTCAAGTATCATCTCTTGCGTAATAACTCGGCAAGTCTGGCCAAAGTTGGGCTTGTCGAGATCCAAACAGCTGATCTCACTTCAGCGAAGTCAGATCAGTGTGGTTGTTGGAGTGATTACGGGGCACTATCTCATAGGGAGGCAGTAGGCGAGTAGGCTTGGTGTCTTCTCACATGATTACTGTCGTATTTGCGAGGACGAAGAACAGGAAGAGACAGTACTTCATCTTCTTTGCACATGCCCTCGTCTGGCACGAAACAGACTAAAGTTTCTAGAGGCACCCCTCTTCAAGGACCTGACGAAACTCTATAGGATGGACTTCAGGAGTATCCAGCGCTTTGTTAACAGCTCATAATGGTTCCAATCAGTTGGAGGAAACAATTGTACGTGGTATGGCTACGGCCCATTTTTGTGTCTATGCCTGGTCCTAGTGGACTGCCACCCAAACCTAACCTAAACCTAACCTTAATCTAAAGCAATCAATCAAAATTCTAATAGCTGGTTTCAAAGATAAAGGCATCCGCATTTGGGCAAAGTTAACAACTCAAAAATTCACCTTCCTAGGGCGACGGTAACAAACGGCATCATTAAATATTGAGACACCCTTATGTAGTATGACTAGGCTTAATTTAGTTTAGGTAATATTAAATGCAGAATAAGAAAGATCATTTTGTCTGCAATGTAGTCCAATAAAATAAAAGCAAGAAGAACAGTTGATGAAACAATTATGACCAAAATGCTATTATTGTAAGGACCCGATGTTTCTAAAAAGCTTTCCTTTATTCTACCGTGAGGCAAAACAAATTCGCCAAAACAAATCATTTGCTACAACAGGAATCGCTGAAGATTTATTGAACTGTGGTCGCGCTGGCAGCCAACGTGTTAAATATTACAAAGTACAGTTCGAGTAAAAATTCGAGGATTTATTACAACAGGAATCGCTGAAGATTTATTGAACTGTGGTCGTGCTGGCAGCCAACGTGTTAAATATTACAAAGTACAGTTCGAGTAAAAATTCGAGGATTTATTTGAATTCAGCTAAAAGGTGGAACACTATTCCTTGTGTTCCCTGTACGTTATGTGGCAATTACAGAAGAAATAACCAATGAACGGTATCCATTAAGATTGAAACACAATTCGTTCCGCTCAATATTTTTTTTTAATTTAAGCTATCATTTTGAATGCAAGACAGAACGTTGAAGCCTTACAATACAAGATAAAAACAAAACTTTCCCAAGATGCTTCTTAAGAACAAAATTATCACCGATAAAAACTATTATGTAGAGCTTTTCCCAGTAAGTTCCAACAACTTCCAACTATCAGTGGGACCGCGACGATAAGTTATTTCTGATAAATTAACCCTCCCTGCTTTGAATACACTTTAGAAACGCTGCTGAAGACAATTTACTGTAAAACGGTTGCTTCTACTTCTATAAAGTCTTAATGGTCATCATATTTCCAATTCTTCGCTTAATTAAACATTTCGCTGAGAGATTTGTTCTTATACGAGATTTACTTCATTTTTTTAATTAAATGTAATTACAGCATCCAAATAGACGTATAAAAAAAATGCGTAAATGACGTAATCTGTATATTTTAGTCGCATACAGAGTCTATATTTTGTGTATGCATGTAGAATAATAAAGAAGACGATTAAGAAGACTTGAAGATCGTGAAGATGAAGATACAAATTTTTCGTCTTTTATTTTTTTGTTATCTGTTACATCTTATAGCTTCTCATGATCGTCTCTTGTATTAAAGTTATAAATAAAAAAAATCTGGTTTTTTGTACTTTTGGATAAGTTGTTACATTTAGAACACATAGATTTCACGAAATTTATTGCGATCAGTAGAATAACCATGTTGCAATATATCCTTGAAATATGTAACATTTATGTATGTGAAAAAATTGTTACTTTGTTACACAGGAGTATTACAAATTTTGTAAATTAAGATGGTTTAAGGTATAAAACGAATTTTTTAAGACAATTAAAGATGTTTATATGCATATGTGGGATTTGTGTACACATTTTTCTGTTTAATTTATCGATCCGGGGAATTTCCTGTGGACAAGTTTTTTTTTTGCTTTTTTTTTTGGTGACAACAACAGGTTTTAGCATTTTTTAGCAAAGCTAACATAAGAAAAATGTCTTATAGATGAGTAATCAATAACCGAATTTTTATTTTTTTATATTTTTATTTAAGCTTAACAAATTAAATTGAGAGAAATGTTAAGAAGACAATAAACGTATTTCTTTTCTTTGGTACAGTACTATCCAAATAGATGTAGTTCGGGCTGTGAGCACTTTAAATTCTGTTGCTGTTGTTGTTGTTATTGAATTGGGCTATCTGAAATTTATAAACATTTTATGACCGAAACACGATAATCAACAGGAATATTCTAATTTTATTGGTGATCACTTTGGATCATTAATTAAAAGTCGTTTTGTCGTTTACATTTTTTCGTTTGTTGATTTTTGTCCATTTGTATTGTAGATGATCTCAATCGAAATTTATTTCTCATGTTTACTTTTTATAAAGAAAACAGAAACGAACGATTAAATTTGATATAAGATTAAACATAAACGGTCATAGCCGTTGTGTGGAGTGAAGAATTTGTGTTCTTATGTGTTTACAGTCCAATTATTCAATTGACCAAAATTCTTATTTGATTAAGTGGAACTACATATTTCTCAATAATTTTAATGACTTAATCTATAATAATTTTAAAAAAATCACGTCAAATTCTAATCCAAAACCTTAATTCAATAAAAAATTCAGATTTAAATTTGAAATTCATTATTCAACATACTCGTACTTAAGTATAGCTTCTAGTCTGAGAAATAATTGTTTGTGCTGTCAGTGATGGACTTTCCTTGTCGATTCATTCAAACAGATATTTCCTAGATTGAAGGGCAAAAGATATGTTGGATATCAAATACTAATTCTAAGCTGACTTGCCAATCGTCCCATTTTCGACGGGACACACCAGTTTTAAGATCAAAGATTCCGTATAGCGACGCTACTGTGAGCTGTCTAAAAGGAAACTGTATTGCCATTTTCGGAATTCCATCTAATCATGTAAGATTTGAAAAGAAGTTGTCGCAGTCGAAGGGGAGCTGAGGCGTTGGTGTCTTGGGCATGAGTTGGTCCTTTCTTCCTAAAAAGCTTCGTGAGTTTAATGGGTGGAGTGTGGGGATAATTCCTTGTTTTATTGAAACAGTCGCTGCGTTTGCAGAAATATAACATCATCAGAAGTCAATTTAAAAGTATTACTCTTAGAGTAATTACTCATTAGAGAATGAAACTAAAACGTTTTTCGCGGTGTCCTCAGCCTTTGGTCGATTGCAGTGTCTTTAACTCAATATGTTTATATTTTTATCATTATAAATTCTATAAATCCTACTAATACAACAAATTCTATAAATTTTCTTAATTACCAAAACTATTTAAATTTCATAAGTTTTATTCTGAAAGTAATCCTTATAACTGGAAAAATTCCAACTCTTATTTATAATTCTGTGAATTCTGTAATTTCTGAAAAAACTTTTATAAATTCGGTTAAATCTGTATTTTTTACAATTCTGATAATACAACAAATTTCAGAAATTCTTTTAATTCAGGAATTGATGAAAGTTTTCTTAATTCTAGGAATTCCATAATTTTGATTCCTATTTTTCCAAGCTCGATAAAATCGTACAATTCTAAAAATCCTAAATATATCCTCTAAAGTCTCTAAAGCTTATAAATTCCGAAAATTCTTATTATTTATTTATGTTGTGTAAATTTCATAAATTCTGTAAATTTTACCAATTATCTAAAACATCTCATAAATTTTATAAATGTAAACACTACAAATTTTATTAATTTTGTAAATTTTTCAAATTCTTAAATTAGCTAAACTTAAGAAATTCTATAAATTCTTTAAACTTGAAGGGTTTTATGCTATAAATTCTAACAAATACAAAAAATTTTGAAAATCCTATCAATCCACTAATTACTCCCAATCTAATGAATTCTGTAAATACTTTAAATTCTATCTATAAATTTTCACATTTTCATTTCTGTAATTTCGTCAAATTTTGAAAGTTAGAAAGAATTCAATAAATTTTTGAATTATGTAGTGAAAAACTAATAGAATTTAATGTTACAAATTTTATAATTCTGTAAATTTCATAAATCCTATAAATTCGATAAATTCTGTAATTTTTCAAATTCTGTCAATACAAGAAACTTCAGAATTTAAAAATTCTTTAAATTCTAAAAATCCTAGGTACCCTGAAACCCTCTAAAAATTATAACTTCTTTAAATTCTCTCAATTGTGTGTGTTGAGTAAATTCCATGAATTTAGAGTGAATGCTCTAAATTTCTAAATTTTGTAGGTTTTGCTCAATTTTGAAAATTTTATCAGTTTTGTAAGAGTGAAAAATTTATAAGTGAGGGCCTTGCTACAAGTTTCATTAATTCCATAATTCTTATAGATCTAGTAAATTCTTAAATTTGTATGTGAAGTTAGCCCGAAAAAAAATTTTACCCCGAAAAATGTCTTTTCAGAATGTGTCATCACTTAATATTGTACATAGATCAATTGTTTAGCCCGAAAATTTCATAAAATTCAAAAATTCATCCCGAAAATGTGTGTACATTTAATTGTTGATATACCAATTTATAATTATGTATTCATGATATTAAATAAAAGTTAAGATTAAGTATGACTTGATCTCAATTCACTGGGATTGATAAATTCAGTCGTGTATGGCAGATGCTACATAGCACCCTTACTTTTGTTTTCTCTTCAATAATAATGTGGACTGTATTTCTTTTACTTTATATTTATTTGGTGTTAATTACAGAATGAATTTTGTTGTAATAAAATTTTCGATGCTAACTAGAGAACGGTTTTTATTACAATGATTTTACTTTTTTCCCGACTCTTCATCGTTCTTGAATGTTTTTTTTTTTTTTTACAATTTTATGGTTCTTACAATTTATGGTTAACGTTATTACGAATTATGGTTAACGTTATTACGAATTATGGTTAACGTTCTTACGAATTATGGTTAACGTTCTTACGAATTATGGTTGAGACCATCTATATTTGAATACTTGATACAATTTTGTTTTCATGAATCGAATCACAAAAGTTTGTTCTGTCAAACATTTAATTTGTTGACATATAAACACACAAATGGACACAACTCTGAATCCCACGTAAGTATAATTATTTTATATAATGTACGTGATTAAACAGATATTTAAATTAAATTATTCTATTTTAGGTGACATGTGCAAATACGATTGGATTGCAGTTTCATCACTGGGGTTTCATCAGCTGTTATTTAGATAAGTTTTTCCTTACAATTATCTGTGATCAACGAATTCTTTGTTTCTTTTATTTTATATTTTAGGTATCAACGGGTTGGATATTCAGCCAAAATATGCTCAACATCATGAACACCTGATGTCGATGATGGTTCAGAAACACTTTATTAAAACGGCCACCCCTTCACAAACGTTATTTATAGCTACAACCTTATATGGCTTGAGACATCAAAAACCTTCAAATGTTCATTTCTGGATCTGAGCTCAAGGGAATGTATGGCAGATGTTAGGTAAATGGTTATTTTATAGACTTACTAACATATCGTCGCCTTAGGATTTTTCTTGTCTATGCCCATTCTGTCTATAAAGGAGAAAACGGCATTTGAAGTTCAACCAAAGTGGCAAAGATGTCAACATAAAAATAAAAATTATTAAGTAATAATAAATTAAAATTATATAAAATCATATACTTATCTTGTAAAAGAGTAATTTCGCAGAAACATTGTCAATTTTATATTGGTTATCAAAAATTATATATTTTTTGTTTACCAATTCAATGACAGTAGCATTTATGATGCCTGTTTGTAAAATCTCTGTCTTTAACAATAATTATTTTGTAATAGATTAACGCGTTAGCTTTTGTGTCACGTAACAGAATGCGCTCGATTCAGTAAAGTGCATTAATTAAATAATTTGAATTTAGTTAAACTCGCGCCTAATTTAGTGGTTGTATTTTGTTAACCAAGGGCAACCAAAAATTCCGCGAATGAGTCTGCGAAATATTGAAAAATCGTTCTCTTTTCCTGCGACTTTCGAGCGATCAAGATCTATTAAAAGCGATATCAAAAATATAAAGCGATTTTGGAGAAAAGGCGATTTAAACCATTTAATACGTGAGTTAGCGAAATTTCTTACTTTTACAAGTTAAGATCAATTAAAAAATATATACATACATATATATATATATATATATATATATATATATATATATATTTATTTAAACATTAATAAATTATAAAATAAATTGAATTATATAAATTTACGATTTTTATTTGCTTTTTTTTATTGTGAATATTAAAATTAATTTGCGACAATTTTACACAAAGAATGAAAGGCGTTTGTGAGTGATTTCTCTATTTATTTTGAGTTTCCATGTAGATAATGTTACTCCAGAGCTTAATCGCAAAGTTTCGCACTTCAAACTCAAGTAGTATTTTAATTATTTATGATTTAAATTTATCACGAAAAATAATTTAGTATTTTGACCATCAACCAATGTTAAAGTAGAAACAATATAATATAAAACAAAATTATAAACTTATAAATCCACTAAATAAGATAAAAAAGTAAATTAAATAAAATTCATTAGATTGAAATAATATATCGAAATTTAAGAGTTAGTTATTCCCCCTTTTTTTATTTGGCTCCTTCTCCCACATTAATCGTGCTCCTAGTTGCCTGCTGTTTGATCTGAATTGGCTGGGCAAGTCTTGTGTTCTTAGTTTTTCGTTGTTTAACTTGAGTTGGCTGTGTACCATTAGATGAGGAACGTTCATTGCAATTTTTAATTACTTTTTAAATTAAATTTAAATTTTAAAATAAAGTTACCGCTTTATTTACGAGCGAGATGATTGTAGAATGCAATACTTTTTTATCAATCAATTTATCCCTACTAACTAAAAAGTCGTTAAATTTTCATAAAAAAAAATTTAAAAAAATACAAAATCATGCATTAAAAAAATATAGTATAATGTCCTCGTCTCTCTTTGGATCACATAACACTAAACTTTCCGATGCGTGAGGATTTTTTCCTAAACCTTTCCTAAAAGCAAAAACAAATGATTAAGTATTTGTTTAAAAGGCTCGTGAATTATTTAGTAAATAATTCACGAGCCTTTTTTAAAACGTGAAATTTTTGCTAAATCTAAAATTGTAAATATGTTACTAATACGTACGTTATTTCACAAAAGCCAATCAAATTCAAATTGAATAGATACCATTCAATTTTGAATGTAAAAGATCACTACAGGTTTGTAATCAAAGGTTAATGTTCAATAATTATATTGACTAAACCAAGGTTGACTTATGTAAATACTGGGGAAATTTTATTTAAGCTAAAATGGTCATGACGGAAATCAGCCCAAGATTAAATTGAACGACTAACCTTCAATGTTTGAAATTACTAAACCATCTTGAGTCACTTGTCCGGAAATGAAACTAAGAAGAAAATCTCGATCATAGTCCATTCTTAACTTATGACAATATTACAGACATTCTCTTGGAGCTATGAGGGTTAGATCTGACGATAATCATCCCAAGTTTAAATTGAGCGGCTAACGTTCAATATTTAAATTTACTAAACTATCTTCAGAACCTTGTCCGGTAATGAAACTATAACAAAATGTAGGTCATGGTCCATTCTTACCTTAAGCAAATATTATGGAGATTCTCTTGGAGCTGAGAGTCAGATATGACAAAAATCACCCAAAGTTTAAATTGAACGGCTATCATTCAATATTTAAATTTACTAAACCATATTCTTCGGTACCTTGTCCGGAAATGAAACTGCTAATAAAATATAGAACATGGTCCATTCTTGGCCTATGCAAATATTGGGGACATTTCCTTGGAGCAAAGATAGTTAGATATGACGAAAATCACCCCAAGTTTAAATTGAACGGCTAACGTTCAATATTTAAATTTACTAAATCATCTTCGGTTGTTTAACAAAACAAAATGTAGGTCATGGTCCATTCTTACCTTATGCAAATATTGGGGACATTCTCTTGGAGATATGAGGGTTAGATATGACGAAAATAAGCCCAAGTTTAAATTGAACGGCTAACCTTGTCCAGTAATGAAACTAAGAGCAAAATACATACATAAGTCAAGAATGGAACATGGCCTACATTTTATTAGTAGTTTCATTTCCGGACAAACTACCGAAGATGGTTTAGTAAATTTAAATATTGAACGTTAGCCGTTCAATTTAAACTGTGGGTGATTATCGTCAGATCTTACACTCTTAGCTCTAAGAGAATCTCCCCAATATTTGCATCAGTCAAGAATGAACCTTGGTCTATATTTTGTTCTTAGTTTTGTTTCTGGACAAACTATTGAAGATGGTTTAGTAAATTTAAATATTGAACGTTCAATGTTCAATTTAGGCTTGCGATGATTTTCGTCATATGTAACCCTTTTAGCTCCAAGAGAATGTCTCCACTAACTGCAAAGTCAAGAATGGACCACGGTTTACATTTTGTTCATAGTTTTATTTCCAGACATTGTTTTGCAGTTAATAGTATTTATAATTTAACAGTGTATTCTTATCTCTGATATATATTAAATTTTTAATTTGTATGTTTCAATAAACCATTATTGAATACCATTAATTGATTGCTTTACTAATACACTAAAACGTTTTTAATATTAAGGGATGTTTAAGGAAATAATTCACTATCGTTAGTTTCCGCTATATTTACGCGAGACGGATGTAGAATGATATAGCACGGATATAGACAAAATCATACCAAAACGAATCAAACCACAATTTTTACACAGGTTTTCTATGGAGATAGACAAACAAACCGGATTTCAAGGATATAGACAAAACAGAGACAAGTATAACAAACGAAAAAATTATAGGACATAGATAATGTTTAAAAAAAAAATCTGCGAAACGGTTGCAGATAGCCAAATTTCGATAGGAAATTTGAATTCTTCGTGATCGTTTTACCCTAGCTCCATATATAACTCAATTTGGACATAGACAAGAATAATCCTAAGAAAACGTTATATCGCTTGGGATATCAAAAATGTTCAATTGTCCACCACTGAATCTCAGCTCACAGCAACTGATAGATACAGTGGTGTAAGACAGATGTTAGATAGGACCATAACCTTATTAACCTGACAATCTCTACAAACAAAATAGTCGAGAGAACAATTTAAATCCAGCCCAAATCATAACAGATTTAGGTTTTTAGCTTCTCGCAGCAACTCGAGCTTCTCTCGGAGGTGTTTCTGACCAAATACCATTGTCCAATTATAAACAACTTCTCATTGGTAAAAATATTCTTATGATTTTTCCCCCGAACAGCTTCAGTAACACTTTGCTTTTTTTAAGCCATGTGAGCTTCATTTTGTCCGTAAGAAGATGGACTTTTTGGAGCTTGTATACGGATAGTTGTTAAGGTTTTGTTTGGCTATTTTGCTAACTCTTTTGAGATTTACTTGAACACTCCTGGCTATATAAAGCATCTTGATTTGAGGATTTCAGTGAATCCGACGTTTGATGATGTTGCTGACCAATGGTGTTGACGATATGCGGACGACCAAAAATTATGCCAATAAATATGTATAAAAAGCGGACAAATTACCTGAGCGCAACTGAGGACGACGGTGAAACAGCCCAAATTCATGTTCAAACTGAAAAGATTGGCATCGAATTGTGAATGCAAAGCTCATTTGGAGACTGATATTTTAGGCAAATTTGTCATAAGCATGCCTGGAAGGGTTCACGAGAGGTTGGCATCGGAAAGGAAAGCCAGAGGAAACTATTAAACAAAAAATTACAAAATACCCTCGGTGTGGTTATAAAAACCAAAGTAAATGTGGTAAAGTTTTACATTTATCACCTATGTACATGCAAAACAAAAAATAAAAATTTGGTAGAGGACGTCAAAATACAACAGAACTGTCAATTAACAATGAAGGAAGTAGCGAAACGAAGTCGAAGTATGAATTCAGTATTTTTTTTAAATTAATTTAATTGACAGCGGAGTAAGTCATCAATCACTTTGAATTGTCTCCTTAGTTCTATATACGAGGTTGTACTTGGAAAACTTTTAAATCTGAAGTAAAATTTAAACACAAGCAAATGCATTTAAAGATTGATGACGTAACTAAACCAAAGTTTATTAAACCACGGAAAAATCCAAATACTTTCACAGAGAGTCTGGAAAAATGAAATTGAACGATAAGAACGGATGGGATAGGAATGATAAACCCGATTGTTACTGATAAGTCGGAAAACCACTTTTGCCCGTTTGAAAGCCGAATGGCAGAGTGTGATTGTTTACGGACAGATACAGCATGACATTTTCTAAATTAGATATTGAAGCTGCTTATAATCAGAAAATCGAATTAGATTACTAATTCCGTAAATTAGTAACTAGAAGTTCTCATAGGGAGAAACTGATGTTTTTCACGACTGAATGAATATTAATGATCTTTCTGACAAACAACAATGAAACGACAACTGATGATATATTGTTAGTGGTTTATTCTGCAATTCTCATGGAGGATTTTTTCGAAATTAGTTGGAGATACATTTCTTTATGAATAACTCATGAATAAGGGGCGCGGGGGTTTCAATCTTTTTGGCAATATTTGCTTTGACGTTGATGGTGTTTTTATGCTCTCTTCTAACGATCGTAAAGTATTGGCCGTCACTGCTTTTTAGTATAGCATTAAAGCAGTTGAACTGTTGTGTTCGTGCTGACTACATTTATCTAATTGAATTTCTTGTAAACGCTGAGTGAAGAAAAAATTTGAATTAAGCCATTTTATTTAGAGAGAGGGTTTAGGATTTGCATAATTAAGTATGCAGTTTCTGATTATTGTGGTCGTTTCTCACTTCTTCAACGTACTCATTGATAAGCAACTCAGAATGGTTTTACTGGTTTGTTCGATATGTACTTTTGGGCGGTATACAAGCTAAGTTATGAACAGCTTAAAATAGTAAATTTCTATAAAACTCTTCCTTGCATTTTCATTGATTCAAAATTAAAAGGTTTTCGTTTTCATTGTTTCGTTGTTTCATTATACTTTTAGGTAACAGTTAACTTTACATCGGTCTTTCAGTTGACCATTTAAGCATGCTTGAATTGGGCTAGATTTTAGAAGATACTGTAGAAAATTATTATTAAATTACTCGGAAGTGATTAAGAATATCTACATTCATAAACGCAAGTAATCCAATTACAGTAGATAATATTCCATAAAAAAGGCTACATAAGTTCTTTTTAATGATGATATTCATATACGTATGAGTATGTACACCAACATTATATGTTTTATGCAAATCAAATACGTTGAATTATTTTTTGATTATTTATTTGGCTTGTTAAACGAACAGCAACTTTATATAATGCAAATCCAAATACAGTAAAGTCACGAATATACCATCCAAATTCAATTAAGCCTTTTGTATTTAATATTGCGTGTAAATCATTTTAGTTCGTTTCTGGATGCCTGCAAAGATCGAATTTATTTCGGATTAGCGATAACAGAAACATGTTGAATGACAATGGTTCATGCGGGATACAACATAGCACCTTGTATATAGTACGAGGTAATTTTTATTTTTTATTTAAATAGTCATTTGCATACACTCAAACACACACTAGATACAACCGGAAATACCATTATATGCAATCAAAATCAATATCATTCACCTCGATTCAATTCGTGCATGTTTCCACTTCAACCTCCGTATAGATATATCCCAACACTTTACATGCAATATATGACAGTATTCTGTCCATATTATATTTGTATAACTATTATCTATACAATGTCTGTCTATTTGTCTGTTACCGCATATATATCGCGCGCGCAAACACTACACACGTATTTGTGTAATATGTTAATTTATATTCGAGCTTAACAAAACCATTTTGCGATATTATTATAAGCGAATAATATCGCGGCGCAAATACCATCAGCAATGTACACATTGAAGAAAAATTTAAAAATCCCACATTAAATTCTATATACAATAACTTTGGTTGATTACTATTATCGTTGTTACCACACAGTTATTTTTATAGTTTATGTCTCTAATATGGAGTCATAATGCCGTCGAAATTCGCGCACAAAAATCTGGATGCTGAGCGTTGTTCTACATGCGCATGTATACAGTTTGGCGAATGATTTATCTGACTCCAATTTTATTAGTGCGCGCGTGCAATAAACCTTAGAGGCACGATTATCTTCAAGACGATATAATATTTAGACTGGTTCCACTATATAATTTATATGTACTAGAGTTTCTATTCATTGGCTTCGTGATGTGTCGATGAACCTTTCAACCATGAAATGCTTTGTGTATATGAATAAAATATAAAAAATTAAAAAAAAAAAGTTTTTCTGTTCTCGAAAAATAGTTATAAAAATTGATTTGTCATTTTTATTGAGGGATTAAGAATTTTAGTTTAGAAGTGGTTCGCTATGATTAGTCATTGCGCGGGGAATTTGCAATTTATTTTTTTTTTTTTTTTTTTAATATCTTTTTATAAACATAATATTGCGATAAAGAAACGGAATGCATGTAAAATTCAGTTGAGTAGGATAAATTTATTTGAATTTTTAATCAATTCATCGGAAATTTAGTTAAATATAAATTTTGAATAAATTCTCCTCGTCTCATGACGTGCCTCTTAGATCTGATTAAATTGAAAATTTACTAATGGTAAAAAGATCACATTTGAACTAAATATTGCAGGCGCTTTCAGTTCTGCCAATTGTTAGTCACGTTTAGTCAATAATTACTTTATGAAAAACATAAAGGGCTGAAATCTTATGAGGTGATCATAGCTTCGGTCCTCAAAATTAACTCACCTTGCAAATCAATCAATAACTGAACGTCTCGACTCAACCTGCAGATTAAGCTCAAACTCAATTCACAACTCAACTTCCAACTCAATCGCCATTCAATCCTTAATTTAATCCCAAACTCAACGCTCTACTCATTCCCCAAATCAACATGGTCCGAAAAATGCACGCGTACATGAGCTTAACCCAAGCTAACTTTCACATCAACCCACAACTCTGTCCAAATAAATACGCAACTGAACCACTCACTGAACCTGAACTGAACTCCAATTCAACTCCCAACTCAACACCATCCTCAAATTAACGCAAAATCGAAAAACTATATTCGGTCATGATCTTAACTCAAAACACTCAACTCAACCCTCAACATAACCCCAAATAATTTCTCAAATTAACAGCTAATTGCTACCCAACTCAATCCTAGAACAATTCCAACTGAACCTTAACTCAACCCCAACTCAGCCCTGGTGCAACCCCAACTCAGCCTTAACTCGACATGCAATCCAGCCCTAAATCAATCCTAAATCACGCCCAACTCAACTCTTTAAAAATTACATGCGTACATTAACCCAACTCAATGTAACTCTAACTCAACCGTCAATTCAACATACAAATAAATCCCCAGCTGAACTGATCACTAAACCCTAACCCAACCTCAACTCACTTCTACGTGAACCTTCAAATCGACCGCAAATTTAACGCCCACTAAATCCTCAAACTAGCATAAAGGAAAATTGCTCAACTATTCATTAACCCCTTAACCCTAAGAGGTTTAATGGCTGCCCACGATGACGACTTGATGTACTTGAGCTCTCGGTCATACTTTCGCGTAAGGGAACTCGGCTGAACGGGCATTTCTTTTTGAACGCCAATTTTCATAACAGGCTTCGATAATTTTAGCGCTTGACTAAAATTCTTAATGACTGTAGATGACAGATGTCCATATAAAACAATTTTTTTTTTTACATTTAGATTTTATTCATTACTCTCGTGTTGAAATTGGCCCACCCTTTATAAGAAATTTGTCAACATATCACCTCGTGGTTTTGGATCAATTCGTACGACAGGTACTCGATCCTCTGACATCAATTTTCTAAAAGCTTTCCAATTCTCCGCCTTGACCATAGAAACAGATTGGCGAAAAAAATCCAAATCGGACAGGCCGTTCTCGAGATACTAAATGTTCCAGATATCCAGACAGATGGACGAACATGGTTTTGCTTTTTCGGACTCAGGGACTTTGAAAACTTCAATAAAAGTGGTTTGGTCGTTTTTGGAAGGGATAGCTTTAATCCTTTTGGATCGAAGTAACTGTATACAAAAATGCTATTTCAAAATACGATAAATTCAAATTTGGTAATTGAAAGCTTTTCGGGTAAATTCGAAATTTTTTGTGATTAGCCGAAATTGGTAAAGAGTTGAGTTGCATGATGTTTTAGAATTCAAGTTTCATCAAGTTTCAAATTGATCAATTCTCGATTTTCCAAAAACAAAATCAACCTAAAATAGTAAAGTTATGTTGGCACAATAATTTAAATCAAATTTTAACCAATTAATGTTTTCAATCATTTTAGTTCTTCTCATTTTAGTCATAAACATAAAAGAGAGCTTCTATAGTAGTACTAAATATTACATCATGTGAATTCACATATGATGTAATAAATCTGAAAGATGACAATACAGCTATTCGCAATGAATTACTAACAGTTACTAGCAGATGTAACTTTTTGGAGAAACGTATCAATTCATCTAGTTCCTTAATTTACGGTGTTACATCGGTAAATAATGAAAATCTATTCAATGTTCTGCAAATTATCTGCCAAGCAATCAAATTCAACCTTGATGGGAATGTTATTAGTGCTATATATCGTGAAAAATCGAAATCTAAAATTAAAGCAATTGTTGTTGAGTGGAGTAGCAGGATTTTTAAACAGCAATTTAAAACACTATCAATGCAAAGTAAGGACATCTTTAAAAAGTTTAAGCTCTTTGAGCAAGATTGTAAGATAATTATTACGGATTATCTGCCTAAATATAGGCGCTCGCTACTTAATGAAACCAGGAAAGTATTGCTTGCTGAGCCGCTAAACTTTCAATTTTTTTGGGCTTGGCTGATGGTGCCATTTTAGCTAAGAAGGATGAAACCAGTAAAACATTTGAAATTACCTCTGCAGCAGATTTAACGGATTTAGATAAGTTTAAGAATAATTGTAATTGATTTATTGTCTTGATTTAATTTTTTTCTTTTTTTTATAATTTTAGTATCATTATTGTGTACTATGGATATCTACTACCAAAATTGCCGTGGTTTGAAAACTAAATTATTATATTTTAAGCTAAATGCTTTGCAGCATAACTACGATCTAATATGTTTAACTGAAACCTGGTTTAATGACTGCATTAATAATTATGAATTCATTGATGATAGGTATTATGTAATTCGTAAAGATAGAAACCTTAGTATATCTAATAAGATTGATGGTGGTGGTGTTGCCATTCTATTGAAAAAATCTATAATGGTATCTGAGCTTAATGCGATTGAAGATATTTTTAATAACATGTGGATAAAAGTTAAAACATTTGATGGAAAATTTTTGATAATTTGTCTACTTTATTTCCCAGGCTACTGCAAGTTAGAACACTATGAAGCATTTTGTAATAAGCTTTCTAACTTGATATTAGATTTTCCTGTTGACTGTCAATTTTTAGTCCTTGGGGATTTTAACTTGCCTAATATACCTTGGAGTACTGATTGTGATGCTATCTCTCCAGTGCCTTCCTTTGGTCAGATAGTTAATCAATTACTGGAAACAATGATATTTACTGAATTGAAGCAACATAATCATGTCAAAAATATTAATGATAGAATCCTTGACCTTGTCTTGTCTAACCTTGATCGTAGTATTGTTAATGTCTATCAAAGTCGTCATTCACTGTCAAGAATAGATGAGCACCATCCCTCTCTGATTGTTAGATATGAAAAGTGTTTATTGAAGAGTTTGCCCTACCAACAATTACCTAAGCCTAATTATAAAATACTTAACTATAACGCTGCCGGAAGTGATTTGGAACTGGTTGACTGGAACCACCTATTTTCAAATAGTAGTGTTGATCTAGCTGTTGAGAAATTCTATGATGTTCTTTATAGTTTTATCAGGCCTACCAATCAGCTTAAGGTGCGTGCTAAATTTCCAGTGTGGTACTCAAATAAATTAATTAAGTTAGTTAAGTTAAAGCAAAACTATCACAATCGGTATCGTAAATTTAAATTTCCCAATCTCTATGCGATATTTTCCAAACTGCGTAAGAATGTAAAATTGGAAATCCATAAATGTTATTTTAATTATACATAGTATTATATATCGTAAGTCACATAAAGAAAGATCCCAAGTTAATTTGGATCTATTCTCAGTATCTTACAAATAAATCACTATACCCATCATGTATGAAAATAGGTGATGTTGAATCTACTAGTCCACTTCCAATTTGTAATTTATTTGCTGACCATTTTGAATCGGTGTATGACTCAACTGATCATTTTTGTGATGTTGTTTATAACAGTTATAATATAAATTATTCTGTTGATTTAATATTCGAGCAAGATGTATTCAAAGTTCTTTCAACATTGAATATGAAGAAAGGTGTTGGCTCAGATAATATCTCTAATTATTTTATTTGCCAACTCAAATCTCAGGTAACCAAACCGTTAACTATGTTATTTAACTTATCGTTAAAAAATGGTGTATTTCCCCATCAGTGGAAAAAAGCTTATTTAGTTCCAGTTTTCAAAATACTTGATGCGAGTAATATAAAAAATTATAGGCCCATCTCAATTTTAAATAGTTTTAGCAAAATTTTTGAGAAACTGATATATGCAATAATCTTCAATGAAGTTAAACATATAATTAATACGTCCCAACATGGTTTTTTTCCTAAACGTTCCACAACCACCAATTTGATTGATTTCTCTAATTGAATTTTTAGCGGTGTCGATATGAGTGGGCAAGTTGACTGTGTTTATACTGACTTTGAGAAAGCATTTGATAAGGTATCACATAATATTTTATTAAATAAATGTGTTAAAATGGGACTCTCTGTGCAAATTTTGAAATGGCTGTATTCATACCTCTCTGAATGTGTACAGCAAGTAAAATTTAATGGTTTTGTATCAAGGGAAATTGCGGCTAAATCTGGTGTGCCTCAGGGTTCCACACTTGGTCCCCTTTTATTTCTATTATTTATTAATGATTTGCCCAATATTTTGTCATGTCAGTATTTATTATATGCTGATGATTTAAAAATGTTCACGCCTATCATAACTCCAACAGACTGCTCTAGGCTTCAGTTTGACTTAGATAAACTTTTGACTTGGTCCAATCTTAACAATTTAAAACTCAATATAACGAAATGTGTTGTGATTTCATTTACGAGGAAATTTAACCAAATTCACTTTCCCTATAATATTAATGGTGTCAAATTGGAAAGGGTTCATGAGGTCTATGATTTAGGTGTTTTATTTGATTCAAATCTTAAGTTTGATATGCATGTATCTGTCACTTGTGCTAAAGCACTTAAGTTGCTTGGCTTTATCTTTCGACGTGGGAAAGAGTTTCGTGATCCTTATGTTTTTATCACATTATATAAATGTTTAGTTCGTAGTTCTTTGGAATACTGTAGTCAGATTTGGTGTCCCTATTATGAAATTTACAAAGCCCAAATTGAGAGGGTGCAGAAGAAATTTACCATTTTTTTAATGTACAAGTATATACCGTTTAGTAGTCGTATTAGTTACAAAGTCAGGCTTAAAATATTTGAATTACAGTCGCTTGATTCCAGAAGATTGCTGTTTGTTGAAATATTTCTTTATAAATTAATTAATAACCTGTGTGGGGCATCTTCATTATCTTGTCTTAATTTTTATGCACCATTTCGCAGAGTTAGAAATGCAATGTTGTTTCTTCCTTCCTTCTCAAGGACTAATCTTGGCTTTGCAGACCCATTATCCAGGTTGCAGTCAAATCAATGTTTTTTTTCTTGAATGTGATTTATTCCTATGTTCAAAGTTTTAGATCTATGGTGCTTTGTTCTATTCAATCGTTTAGTGCTTGATTGAATTTGGTAGTTGATATCCTATATGTATTTGTGAGTGTGTATACATATGCAAGAATCGCAGTATTTGTTTTATTTTTTTTTTTTGCTATTGTATACCCAAAATCTTCTAGCCATTCTAATCTTATGTGTAAGCTGCAATTTACTCAACATTGTGTTGTCTACTTAGTTTTTAATTTTATTTGTTTATTATTGAACACTATTTCATAGAGGTTATTTATTTGCTATTATATTTTGAATTTGAAAATCTTAATTTTATTATTATTATTATTATTGTTATTAGTAGTACTATTGTATTTTTAGTTAAGATTTTTTTTTTTTGTATACTATTTAGAGGCAGCGTGTAATTAGACTTTTGTGTGTTCGCTGTCCTATTTTGGAATAAATAAAAATAAAAATAAAATAAATATTTCTAAAACAACTTCGTCTCATACTGAGTGAATTATAATCGACGGATCCCAATAGCTCCTAAAATACGCCAACCAGAAAAAGTCATCTATTTTTACTAATGCCCTTGACCTTCAGGTCAAATTTCAAGGTCATTTGAAGATCAAGATCATTTTTTAAAACAGAAACCCTTCTTTTTGACACCGGATTCGAAAAGAGTGGGAAATTTTACATCCGAATATGTAAAAAAAAAATTATTGCAAACCATAAGGATTATAACTAAAATATATTCCTTCAGGTGACCTTGGGTGGCATGGAAAATACGTATTCCGTCGTTAAATTTCCCACTTTTTTCGAATCCGGTATCAAAAACGGAAGTTTCCATTTTAAAAAATGACTTTGTCCATCAAATGACATTTTTTTGTAGCTGGCGTGTTTTAGGAATCTGCATCTAAAACACAAGGAAGAAATTTTTGTTACTAAATGAAGAGAAAGAGATGGAAACTATAAGGCTGATTATCGATTGGTTATGGTACCCTCAAAGAGTTGACCGGGAAATAAACAAAAAATATTTTTTGAGTTACGCTTTTATTTTGTAATGAACTATGGATTTTCTTTACGCATGCATTTTACATTCATGGTCCAACCGCCTCTTACTATATTACTACTAAAGTATGTATGGTGCAAACGTGGCGTAATGGAAAAAATGCCTCCGAAAGTGCCATCTAAAACATTTCATTCATAAAACTTGTTGACTAAAATTCTTTTATAAAACTTTAGTTTAAAAAAAAACAGTTTTTCCGTCATAAACTGTTTGACGGAAATAAATGCCTTCAGTCACAGATGTATGGTTGATTGGTTTTCATATACCTCAATGTTGGCTAAAGAAATATCAGTTCAAAATATTTTTTTTAAGGTAACACAGCCAAAATAGTTTTACACTAAAATGCCTTTCCACAAGGTACTTCAATCAAAAAAATTAAAAAGACATTCAAGTTAAAACTTTGACTGGGATTCTTTTTTGGATTTTTGACTGAAATTCACTTTGAAACGGAAATTCTGTCAAAGAACTACAGAAAGAATTGCAGGCAAAATTGTTGTAAAACCTGTAATGCTTTGTCCAAATGTTATATCATGGAGTCCTTTGAAAATAAAATTTGCAAAGTTTTTATTGGTATTTAAGTATTCTTGAAAGGAAAGGTTTAATTTTAAAATATACCGATAAAATTGGGATTTCCATTCTAATTTTAAAATGAATTCTCTTCCGTAATATTTCTAAATTAAATCTTCCTTTTCCAACTTTTCTGTGTTTTGTGACCCCGGTTTTTTTCTGGGCATTATACCCTTTTAAAGGAGACTTAGGCATCTCAGTCAAAAAGGCAAACTAACCAAAAAGGTATTTTAGTCCAAAATTTGTCACTGAAATACCTCTCAAGAAGGTTGTTCGGTTCAAATAAATAAAAGGTGTTTCAGTCAAACAGTTTTCATATTTTTTTTGACTAAAGTTTTTTTTAAAAGCATTTTTAGATATATAATTTGTATGGGACATTTTATGACTGAAACTCCTTTCTTTTGTATAGACTAAAATGTTTTTGACAGTATTGCCGGAGAACAATTTTGCCTAGAATTCCGTTTCAGTAGCTTCACTAAATATCCTTTTCAAATGGTATGCCAGTCAAAAATCCAAAAAGAATCCCAGTCAAAAAAAAAAAGTTTTGACCTAAATGCCTGTTTAGTTTTTTGATTGAACTACCTTCTAAAAAGGCGTTTCAGACTATTCAACTATTTTGGCTCAGTAACCTTCTAATTTTTGACCGGCATTACTTTCTGTTTTTGACTGGTATTCCCGTTGCCTATATTTATTTGGCTTCATATAAATTAATGAAAATTGTAACTCGCAAAACCGGTGTGAAGATTTGGACACTTTTTTGGACAAAAATTTATGCGAGTATACATTGTGAATTTCTTGGACAAAATAAAAAATTAGTTTTTGGACAAATGTTTATGCGAGTGTACATACTTCTTTTAACAATATATTAACCAAAAATAAAAGTATTCAAATAAAACAAGCCTCAAATAATTTCTAACACTCATTTCCAAAATGCTTTTCGACAAATCAGTCCAGCACCACTTTCATATTATGATATGAGTTGTAGGGCTCTTGCAAAAAAAATTAGAAAATTAACGAATTTCGTTTGGAATAAGGACGTTGTTCTCTATTATACCAAATAGCATAAATCTCAGAGATTGGCTCATATAGTGACTATATAGGCTTGCAAGAGCCCTACGGCTCATATCAAAATGGCACTGAGTGATTTAAATTCCGCAATGTATGCCCTTTACAACCTATATAGTCACTATATGAGCCAATCTCTGAGATTCGTGCTATTTGGTATAATAGAGAACAACGTCCTTGTTCCAAACGAAATTCGTCGATTTATTAACAACATTGAACATTTTTTTGCAAGAGCCCTACGGCCCATATCAAAATGACACTGAGTGATTTCAATTCCGCAATGTATGTTTCTTACAACCTATATAGTCACTATATGAGCCAATCTCTGAGATTTATGCTATTTGGTATAATAGAGAACAACGTCCTTGTTCTAAACGAAATTTGTTGATTTTCTAAATTTTTTTGAAAGAGCCGTACGGCTCATATCAAAATGGCACTGAGTGATTTAAATTCCGCAATGTATACCCTTTACAACCTATATAGTCACTATATGAGCCAATATCTGAGATTTATGCTATTTGGTATAATAGAGAACAACATCCTTGTTCCAAACGAAATTCGTCGATTTATTAACAACATTCAAAAAATTTTTTAAAGAGCCGTACGGCTCATATCAAAATGGCACTGAGTGATTTAAATTCCGCAATATATACCCTTTACAACCTATATAGTCACTATATGAGCCAATCTCTGAAATTCGTGCTATTTGGTATAATAGAGAACATCGTCCTTATTCCAAACGAAATTCGTCGATTTATTAACAACATTCAAAATTTTTTTGCAAGAGCCCTACGGCTCATATCAAAATGGCACTGAGTGATTTCAATTCCGCAATGTATGCTCTTTACAACCTATATAGTCACTATATGAGCCAATCTCTGATATTTATGCTATTTGGTATAATAGAGAACAACGTCCTTATTCCAAACGAAATTCGTCGATTTATTAACAACATTCAAAATTTTTTTGAACGAGCCCTACGGCTCATATCAAAATGGCACTGAGTGATTTCAATTCCGCAATATATGCCCTTTACAACCTATATAGTCACTATATGAGCCAATCTCTGAAATTTGTCGTTTTATTAATATTCAAAAATGTTTTGCAAGAGCCCTACGGCTCATATCAAAATGGCACTGAGTGATTTCTATTCCGCAATGTATGCCCTTTACAACCTATATAGTCACTATATGAGCCAATCTCTGAGATTCGTGCTATTTGGTATAATAGAGAACAACGTCCTTGTTCCAAACGAAATTCGTCGATTTATTAATATTCAAAATTTTTTTGAAAGAGCCCTACGGCTCATATCAAAATGGCACTGAGTGTCCTTTACAACCTATATAGTCACTATATGAGCCAATCTCTGAGATTTATGCTATTTGGTATAATAGAGAATAACGTCCTTATTCCAAACGAAATTCGTCGATTTATTGACAACTTTCAAAATTTTTTTTCAAAAGCCCTATGGGGCTTAATTCGTTGAATTTTTGAAAAGAAAATTAGAAATGATTGTTAGAAATTATTTGAGGCCTATTTTATTTGAATAACGTCATTTTTGTTAAATACACTGTTAAAGGTACCCGCATAAATATATGTCCAAAAACTTAATTTTTCTAAAATCTTAATTTTGTCCAAAAACTTCACAGTACACTCGCTTAAATTTTTGTCCCAAAAAAAAAAGTGTCCAAAAACTTCACACCGGTACTCGCAAAACACAAGCTGGGTTATTTCAAAGATCAATTCATAAATTATTCAACCTGATTAAATTCTAAAGAAAAAAATGGCCAAACTAAATCAGATGAACATAAGAATCCACTTCGTTAACATTAATTTATTCATAAAATTTCATAAACATGTGTTTATTCAGATGGAAGAACCATGATCTCTTATATTCCTACTCAGTGCCTTTATTGAATTGATTCCTGTATAGATAGATAGTGCATCAATTTGATCAAGTAAAATATTTCCAACAGACGAAGACTCTATAAACTGTCGTCTATTTTATAAAGTTGTCATGTGATAGGTTAAAATGGTGGTAATCGCTTCAGGTTAACGTGATACACACACAGTATTTTCTATTTCTGTGAAATTTTTGTGTTTTAATGATTGATTAAACAGAAGACACAGAGGGATGGCCAACATTGTGAAATCTTTCAATAATGAAGCTCACTTCTCTCAATATCCTCGGTTTCTCTTGGTGTTATTAGCATACATGTTTGACATAACACAAGATTTACATTCCTTAAAGGTCTATAGGCTATGGAAAGCATTAATTTCACGATTTGCTTTAAACTCTCCAAAAATATTTTGAATCCTTTCTAAGGTCTTCCTAAATTTGAAAGGTAGTTTTATCTCAAAGTAAATTTTGTTCGGTTTGGCCACAACAGTACCACCTTTTTACGTCGTTATAACAAAAATCTTTTAGTTGGTTAAAACGATAGATTCAGGCCACTTATATACAAAAATTTGAATGAAAAACCATTTGTGCAGTCCTCTAGCCTTGGCGAACAACATATCAGGAATTATGGATTTTATGAAGTAGGTATAAGACAGAGAGAACCAAAACTATTGTCGGCCTAAAACTTTCGATTGATCATAAAAATATGTCTACAAGATAATTCGTGTAGTCCATTAACCCTTAAAAGGCGACAAAGTTTTGTGGATTGAATTTCATGGAGGCAAGTGTCAGTCATGCAAAGCATGACATGGTGAGCTTCAGACGAAAAATACTCCTTGAATATTCTCAAACATTTCTTTGACTTAATGTTTAGATTAAAACCTAATGAGCCTATTAAATACACAGCAAGATAATTTAGCCTTAGCCGACAATAAACATGTAAGGAAGTCTGAAAATTCGTCGTACAACACACTTTGAAATCAATTTTTCTGTTAAATTTTAGATTCAGATCACCTTCAATTATTTAACCTTACAATTTCTAGTACATCTAAAATCACTCATCCTTTTTGTCTGGCAACAAATTATTGAAGCTATTGTAAAATTCCAGCTAGCTAAACGCTTTGCGAAAATGTTGTAATAAATTGCCCCAATTTCTGACAATTTTTAGTGTATCGATTGAGTTGGGTGAGATGTGGCTCGAGCTAGGCTTGCATCTAGTTGAGTTGTCAGATTTGGTTCGAGTTAACATTGGGTGCTGGGTTAAGTTGTGGAATTATTTTTGGTTTAAGTACGCAGTTAGGGGTATCCGATCACATGGCCGACAACCATTTCGCCGACCAGCCACTTCGCCGACAACTACATTGCCGACACAACCACATCGCCGACAAGACAGTTGGCCGACAAAACCACATCGCCGACAGGACAGATAGCCGACAACTACATCGCCGACCAGACAGATGGCCGACCACTAAATTCCAAAGGACACAACACCGTCGTCGACAGGACTGATAGCCGACACAACTACATTACCAACAGGACAGATAGCCGACACAACTACATCGCAGACAAGACAGATGGTCGACATAACCAAATCGCAGACAAAATAGACAGCAGACACAGCCACATCGCCGACAGGACAGATGGCCGACAGGACAGATTGACCATCTGATGCAAATTAGTTGTCCAAACATGTGGCAGCTGCTACAAGTATTAGAAGAACCAGTACCTTTTAGCTAATTGTTTCTGAGATGCAAAAATTACGCATGGAATTCAACTTGAACTAGCACAGGAATAAGTTATACAAAAATAAATGTATTATACATGGATGCATGGAGTAATGATTCATCGTACCTATTTTGAAATGAGTTGACCAAAGAATCAAGGCAGCTTTATGCTTATTTGAGTACGGTATATTCCATCATTAACTCCTACTTCAAAGGGTATATCGAAATATTTGTTTAATTGAAAAATGGAAAGTTACTATTCTTAGTATTACAAAATATTTATTTAAATCAAATTACAGTTTATTACAGTAATTTCTGTGGCGATTGCACTTACAGAGTTTTCTTCAGGAAACATAATTTTTATTTATCTGATTAAATCCGTACAATCAGACGTCAAACCACTAGATGTATTCTCATCATTTAACGTCTTAATTCGCGCACCATTTGTATTTTCAAAAAATGTATTTAAGTAGCTACTTAAAAACGTAGAAAAAAGAGGATTCAGATTATTAACTAATTGTAAAACATACACATTAAATTTATTTACGAAATTAAATCTGGATGGTGAAGAAATTGAACATACAGATACTTCTTTTCTGAGTTTCCGAATAGAACCAAGAAACTAAGTTGGTATTTGATAAAGAATCATTTTCACTTAATTTTGTTCCATAAACAACCAACAGCTTACCTAATGCATTCAAAAAGACATTTTTTGGAGAGCATATTCGTTTTAACTCTTTCGCAGTTCACTTTTAACGTCCTTCCTTATGCAGTAAGTAACCAAATTTGGGACATAAGGCTATAGGCCCGTTTTGCGTATACCACGCCAGGCGCTTTAGGCCAGCTTATAGTACTGACATGCAAGGTCGTCGGCCCACGAATTCTGCACTCTCCTCAGGGGGTCATATTTTTGTTCATCGTCATCACCGATCGTAATCAAATGATGCAAAATCCCTTTTGAATTTCACCCCTATCGGGATTCGTACCCGGTACAAGTCATTCAAAAATTATTGAAGAAAATTCGTTTCGTCTTATTTTAATAACTACTTCGCCACAACCCACAAATATTTAAAAATCTCTATTTTTATGTTTGGCCTTCAAATTTTGGTTTTAACCATTTTCAAAAATTTAATTTAATTCGAATAATTTTCTAAATCTATAGATAAGATTACCCTAGAACATTCAAGAGAGGGCAAATTTTAGAATCCCATTTCGATCGTACAAATCGAATTTCATCCTAATCAATTTAGCGATAGCCAAGTCAATTCCTAACTGGTTATAATCCAGAACTTCATCCAAAAATAATT
The DNA here is from genome assembly GCA_958295665.1 of Tipula vernalis. Lineage (NCBI taxonomy): Eukaryota > Metazoa > Arthropoda > Insecta > Diptera > Tipulidae > Tipula > Tipula vernalis. The sequence continues at coordinate 114,797,494 of OY282560.1, read as the reverse complement.
TTAGAATCATATTTCTATCGTACGTGCTGAATATTATCATAATCAGTTATGAAATAACCAAGTTCCATCCTAATGTGCTAAATTCCATCACTTCATCTAGAATTTTCCGTTTTATTTTCATTTAAAATTTACCTAGTGTAATTGTACCTATCCAGTCGAAATATATTTTTTTATTTATCCGGATAAAGGTTAATAAAACTTAATATAATTTAGATTAGCTTGTTTATATTATAATATTTTTAAAAATTTACACATATTTTCAATGAACGAAACTTTTAACAATAAAAATTTAATATTTCTGTAGGATTCCCCGAAATAGATTTTTTTTTTTTAAAACTATATTTACAGTAATACAGATAACAAATTCAAAGAAAATAAAGTATAAAACCAAACTGAAATTAAATTTAGGACATCAACAAGTTTTTCTATTAATTGTTTTAAACGATTCAACATCGAATATAAAATTAGTAGCGTAATGGATTTAGTACAGGTGGAAGATACTTGTGAAATATTAAAAAGCACAAAAAATCGTGAAATGGTTAAAATTAGAAATTATATTTATCATAAAAATAAGGCTACAGAGGAAAAATTCTATTGGGAATGTGTCAAAAGGAACCGTATTAAAAGTGACATCGAGAACCTCGATTATTGCAATGCAAGAGCCGTTACAATATTAATAAACGGCGTCCACCGTCTACAGTCGGTTAGCGAGCATAACCATTCATGCAACCCAAGTAATGCAAATGTAGCAATCGCCATTTCTAATATAAAAGCGCAAGCCTTACTTACAACTAATAAACCAGCCCAACTTATACAAAGTAGTTTGAGCGAACTAACATCCATTTCACAGGCACAAATGCCAACCAAAGAGGCCTTGCGTAAAACAATAAAACGTGTTAGACAACAAAATACCCCTACCGAACCAGTGTCTTTAGAAATTTTAAATATTCCAGAAGAATTAAGAAAGACTTTAGATGGCTATCCATTTCTTTTAAGAGAAGTTGATATTGGAGCAGAAAAAATATTAATATTTACTACTCCAACTAATATTAAATATCTTTCAGATGCGTCCCATTGGATTATGGATGGAACATTTAAAACTGCGCCGCAAATATTTATGCAGCTTTATTCAATCCATGCTCCAGTAGGTGGTTCCGAAAATGAAAGATTACTTCCACTGGTCTTTATTCTAATGAGCAGTAAGTCCGAAATTTGTTACCAAAGGGCATTTGAAGAAATATCGGAAATAGCACAAGAATTCCAATTTGTTTTGAGTCCAACTTTCATTATTACTGATTATGAAAAGGCGGCCATGAATGCAGCAGCAGGTGAGTTTAAAGGAGTGCAGATTAAAGGGTGTTTTTTCATCTTTGCCAGTCCATTTGGCGGAAAATTTAATCTTTCGGATTGTCAAGCAGGTATGGGTCGGACGAAGAATTTAATTTAATAATGAGGCAGATAGGTGTGTTTGCATTTCTGAATACAACTGAAATACCCGAAGCATGGAATGATCTTAAAAATATTATTCCACAAGAAGCCAGTGGAGTTGTAGAATGGTTCGAGCAAACCTACGTGTTAGGGAGAACACGACGGACTGCCAGACAAGACCTTCAAACTCGCATGTCACCACTTTTCCCGCCTGAGATATGGTCAGTTTTTGATAGCCAGGCAAATAATATTCCAAGAACTCAAAATAGAGTGGAAGGCTGGCATCGCAGATGGCAGGTTTTAGTTGGCTCTAATCATCCGGGTACCTTCTGCCTTATACGAACCTTGCAAAAGGAACAAAATGTTACTGAAGGGCAATTTGAAGCGATAACTAGAGGTGAAAGAAAACCACAACAAAAAAGAAAATACAGGGATCTTGAACAAAGGTTATCTCTAATAATTCAAGATAGACCGAATCGAACCCTTTTAAATTTTATTAGAGAAATTGCTCATAACATAACCCTCTAATTTAACAATTATTTTAGCTTTTGTAACTAAAAAATTAAAATTACATTTTATGAAATTATTTGATTAATTTAAATTTGCTTGGATTTAGAATTTTGTGATTAAAAAAAAAAAATACAAAATAAATTTAAAAAACTACAAAAAAAATTTGAAAAAACAAACATGGAACTATCTTCCCAACACGTCCACGTCGTTGGTTCCGGGTAACGCTAAGATTGGGAAATGAAACCGTATATACAAAAAAACGAAACAGGGGTTTTAAAATTCATAGGGTAGGGAATTTTTTACAACAATTATTCTGCGTTCATTCTGCCTTTCTTGTACTCTACAGCAACGGTCTTGGGCGTAGTTGGTTTCTTTCTTGGTATGATTTTCCCATCTTACTCTTCTTTCAATTTCTGCACTCTCCCAGCCTTGATTGTTTGTGTCAACTTGTTTGAGGTTCTTTTTAACTAACTTTACCACGACCTAAAGAGCTGAATTTTTGGGGTCAGGTTAGTGGAACATTTTAATCTATCTTATTTTGATAATCATCCATCCCAATTTAGAAAATTTTAACATCTAACCTTTTCAGCTTGATCAATTATTTTGTATATTATTTTCAAAATCTCAAAAAGAAAATTAATGCTCATGTCGATGTATAAATAAAAGTTTCACTTCTTATTTAAGTTATGGATTGAACTTATCACTTTTCGCTTTTGTTCAGTAGATTCCTCCGCGCTCAATTGATACCTCACTATCCATATCGGATGAGAAAACATAAAGCTATATAACTATATTGGCCGCCTGCTTTCGGTTAGGGGATGAATAGCTTTGTTTGCATGATGGCCTTTTAAATCGTTAGCAAATCAAGTTCAAATGTTAAAAGTGATTTTATTGTATCACTGTTTGGATCCCTCTTGGGCTTTCTCTGATATCTCTTGTAATCCTTAGCGACGGGTGTGGGCTGGTTTGGTTATTCTTGAAACCTTCTTTTTTGCTTTTCATTTTGTTCTCTCAATTTTTGAATGGCGAGATAGTTTAAAAGTTTACAAAGGTTTACATATTTACTTTTGAAAGATGAGAGGTCTTGAGTTCTCTCTCTCCCTCTACCATGCTTTGTACTTCGCAGCAGTGGTTTTGGGTTTATTTGTTTCGTCTTGGGATGCCATTTGGGCCTGTTGTGCTCTTCCTCACTTTTGAGTTATCTAAAAATTGAAAACAAATTTCATCTTTCGTTATTACAGTTGATGGCCCAATTTACCATATGTCATTTTTTACTTTTATTCACTAGAATTAAAACGAGTTTTCAAGAAGCATTTTGTCTGATCCGTCTGGCCGCTCGTACACTTGGTTACTCTAACTAGCCTTCTTTGTCCCCAATTTTGTAAATTTTGCGTTTCAATCTCTTTATTTGAAAAAAATATAAGCGATTAGTCTACAACATTTTTTAGACATCATTTCTGGGCAATTGGCATTCATAGAAATCAAATACAAAGACTTCGTTCAACGTCTAAATCTAGAAATCTGACAAAATGGTGTCCATCTCAAAATCGCGTTTTGGTAATGTGGTCATGTCGGCCATCTGTCCTGTCGGCGATGTGGCTGTGTCGGCCATGTGTCCTGCACGCGATGTGGTTTTGTCGTCGGCCATCTGTCTTGTCGGCGATGTAGTTGTCGACCATCTTTCCTGTCGGCGAAGTGGTTGTGACAACCATCTGTCCTGTCGGCGATATGGTTATGTCGGCCATCTGTTCTACACGCGATGTGGTTTTGTCGGCCATCTGCCTTGTCGGCGATGTGGGTGGTTTTGTCGGCCATCTGTCCTGTCGGCGATGTGGTTGTGTCGGCCATCTATCCTGTCGGCGATGTGGGTGGTTTTGTCGGCCATCTGTCTTGTCGGCGATGTAGTTGTCGGCCATCTGTCCTGTCGGCGATGTGGTTGTGTCGGCGAACTGGTTGTGTCGCAAATCTGTCTTTTCGGTGATGTAGTGGTCGACGATGTGGCCGGTCGGCGAAATGATTGTCGGCCATGTGATCTACACCCGCAGTTACGTTGTGTTGATTTGAGTTGAGTTTATTTATGGATTGAGAAGTTCTGTTTCGGACTTATTTTTGAGTTGGATTGGAGTTTAGATTGAGAGTTGAGAGTAACTTCATATACATACATAGATAATTTTTTTGGCCGTAAACATTGTTACAGGTCTCGTTTGTTTAACAATGTTTGCCCAGATCCTAGCAAAGATAAACATTAAAATGTTTACCATTGGTGTCGGTAATGTTCCTGCGATTTTTATATTTTACGAAAAAATTTTATGTTTCTATACAAAATCATAAAATTTGTATTGCTTCAAGTTATAAAATTTATATGTATAAATATTTTTAGTTTGACCCCTCAGCATGTTTACAGAAGAATAAAAAAAATAATTGATGGCATACAAATGTTTCGATTCGGTACGTGTCGTTTTACAGAGGCATTAAGTTTCGGGTTGAGTGAGGGGTTGAGTTGTGGTCAATTGTGATTTGAATTAAGCACACGTCCGTGTCTAGTTTTTCGAAACATTTTGATTGAATTAGACATTAAGTTTGGACTTGAGTTAAGATTGAGTTGAGGATTTTGGTTTGGGATTTGATTCGATGATTGCATTGGGATTGATTTGGCGGTTGGGTCGGAGATTGGGTTGAAGTTGTAGTTTTCCGAACCAAGGTTCTGATCACCTCATAATTAAAATGTAAATATAATTTCGAATAAACATCAAGAACAAATCAGCAGTACAATTGCAAAATAAAAATTTTAAAATCATATTTTAATTAGCTTGCGTATATTGCATATATTCCTGGGCCCGAATTCCGGATCAATGACAAATGAGAATGAGAAATGACTTTATGTTTTATTTCGCCTACTCTAAATAAAAATGCAACCGACTAGTTGAAATAAAAAATCAAGTCATTTCTCATTATCATTTGTCACCGGACCGGAATTCAGGCCCTGGTTAGAATATTTTGCAATATTCTTCCTCCAAACTTAAACTTTATGCACCATGATTCTTTAAAATGTATAAGATATTCATTTATACCACATAATGAACAGGGCTTCTGTTTTGATTCTGTTTGTTTCTATTTTCAAATCTTCTTCCTACCCAGAATTCATATTTTCACTTCAAATTCAAACTGGTTACCTTTGCTCGGTTGTTTAGTTAAAGTAGCAGAGTGATATTTCATCAGATAAGAAACTTCACATAATTATCTATTACCTCGTTCAAATGAGTGTTGGATTTAACTCTAAATTGTTGCAACTTGTTAAATTGTTTATTTTCGTAGTATCGTAAAATCCTGAAAAGATTAATAGTTTGAAAAATGTAATCGAATAAATAGAGTTATTGAAGGATGAATACCTATAACATAAGATGTGAATCTGACCGAACACAAAATTTAATCGATCATCTTATAAATAATTTTGCTTGCACATCTTTAACCATTTTATATAATTTACCAGATCAATCATAAGACATCGCAACATGGAATGTTGTCAAACGCGGTTCGCATAACTATAAATAACTTTATATGTATTGGTATTGTGTGTCACACAAAATGCTAGAAAATATACAAAAACTAATCCCCACATTTGACAGAATCACCTCATGCTGCATCCAATTTTCATTTCAATCGCAAAGTTTATAATAATACAACGCTATATACAAACAAACTGTACATAAATATAAGAATTGAGATTTAAGACAATAACTTATAAGAAAGTTAACAAGAAAATAAATAAAAAAAAAAAAAAAATTGGTACACCCAACACAAAACATTAAGACAAACAACGACGAAAAACAATAACAAGAAATAAAATAAAAACTTAAGAAGATGAAGAACGAAAAAAAAAATACTTTGGCCTTAGCAACAGAATTCAATTAAATTTATCCCAAAATATATACAAAATACAAAAAAATAAAAAATTCTGAAACCCATTCTCTTTCGAATCATTTCAAACGTACAAACGAGATATACACAAGACAACATTACAGAATGCGCGCAAGGTATATACATACAATACAATACATAGGTTGATCGAAAAGTTTTCAATTTTATATGAATATTAACATTTTAAAACAATCTCGTCATATCGTTCCATCGTCTTTTTGGTGGTGTGCGCGCGAGATGCTTGAAGATTGAAACGGAATAATAGTGCAAAGAAGAAGAAATCTATCTTACATATGCAAATTTCAATTTTCTGAAGCTTAACATTTTGTTGTTGCTATACTTTTACGTTGTTGTCTTTTACGCGGGTAAGCGCAATTATATTTTATATAAACTTTTGTTCTTGTTGTGTTCCAAAAATATCTCTCGATGGAATTTAATTTTAATGAACGTTAAAAAGACATTTTTCGTTGTTCTTGTTGTTGTTGCCTTTTTGCTTTCCAGTATTATTATTAGTATTATTATTCCGTTGCTGCTGTTGTTGTTGGTGTTATTTTATTCGCGAATTGGTAAGACATAAAATATATGGTCAACGCAGATAAGACGAGCGGGCGCGCGGGGTACACACAATATATACAAGAACAAATGAAAAATTGAATTGAAAATTTGTGCGATCGCTGAAAAAGGAAGTAAAATTTTAACATTATACATTGTTGCTGGCGCAATTGAAAGGTTCACATCTCTCACGGGATAGAATTATTTTAAGCGGGTTTATCATTTAAATGTATATATATACATCCTTGTGACGTCCCTGAAATAATACAACACAAAAATTTCATTTTTATCAACAACAACAACAAAATAAAAATAAACAACAACCCAAGTGATGAAAACATGTTAATTTATTCCTTTTATCAAAGACCGCTAATGGCATTTTTAACAAACCAACACAAAATTGCAGGAATTCTTATTTTAAATAAAAATTCTGGTTTTTCATTCCGGATGCAGCAGCAACACCGAATATTAAAAAAATAAAAAATAAAAAAATAAAAAATGTTGTGGTGTTTGTTCGGAAAACATAAATATACAAAATTGCTAAATTTCACATTCCTCATTTTGGTTCAACGTATACACATTGTTTTTGATTCACTCTCGTACATAAGACCTTCCTTCCAACTAATTTGTTTGTTTAATGTAAACGAAATAATTATTGTGGAATAATTTTTGAAGCTTCGGTACTATACTAAAGACTTCAATGAATCAAATTGAAATAATAAGCGACGAACCCGATTTAATACAGGAAACATTTTTTTGAAAATATTGGTTAATTATTAAATTATTTTTTTTAACAATGTGAACTTATACACAAATTGATTTGGTTAAAACAAATTCTTGTTTTATTTTATTTTTAAGTCCTATTTTCATTAAGGAGCATTTAAATTTGTTTCAAAAGCCAACAAAGGTTCTGCTCTAGGTACTTCAGAATTTTCGATATTTTATGGGATCTTCGAGGTTTTCCTGATTTTTAGAATATTATGTAACACAAATTGTTCAGGATTTCATCATATTTCAAAATCATTCGATATTTTCAATACCACTCGAGTTAAGCTTGGAGTTGCTCTATTGGGTATACATATGTAAAAGTAAGTTCCGTTTTTTGGTTAAAATTACATGTTTATATAGCAAATATTTTAAAGTGGTACATTATTTAAAGAATGCTCCATCAGAAGCCACAACCTTAGCCTATCTCTTAGGCAATTCACGGATTCCCTTTCTGGAAAAATCACCGTCTTTTGAAGCGATCCATTCGTCAAGCCAATTTTTGATAGTTCAATAAGATGTGCATCGTACGACTTGAAGGGCTGACCGCATCGACCGGAATAAATAGTAATCTGAAGGAGTAATGTCTGGCCAATATGGCGGCTGGTATAGAACTTCCCAGTCCTGCCCTTCTATTTTGGTCGATTATCTTGAACAGCTCGCTTTAAACGTACTAATTACCGTTGGTAGACTTTCTCATTAATAGTTTCAGAAGGTTTCAGTAACTCATAATATACAACGCCTTTCATACCCACCAAACACAGAGCATAACTTTATCACAATAAACATTTCGCCTTAGCTGTGACGATGCAGAAAACCCTTTCTTTGAACTCTTTGAAGAAACATTTCAGGTTAATTCATGTGGTAGCCAATTCCCAAATTTTTGAATCATCCTCATTCCATGTAGACGTCTGCTGAAAACGGATTGATCAATGTTCAATGCTTCTACTAATTCTTGTTGTGCTTCCAATTTTTCATCTTCAAATTTTTTTGGTCTATCTTCACGTTGTGCGTCTTCAACATCGAATAAACCTTCTTCAAATTGCCTAAACTACCTTCTACATGCTTCTACAAGTAAACGATGACAGCAGCGTTTTTATTTATAAAAAATTACAACAAAACTTCCCGCAAATGACGATTATTTGGCACAAAACTCACCATTTTAAATCGAATAAAAATCTGTGTTGTTTATATTTTAACCAAATGTCATATAATATGTTTTGAAGTTTATGAAGAGACTTTTCAAAAACATGTGTTACCAGATTGACACAATACATACAAGAACAATTATGCCATCTATTAGTAAGACGGAACTTACTTTTACATATACACAATATACCACATAGAAGAAATACATAAGCAGTTGCTTTAGGCGCAATATTACCTAAGGTAAGAAGATTTGCAATAAAAATTTCAAATATACAAACTAGAAAGAAAATGACTTGTACGTGGAGCTTCAGTTGCCACCCTTCATATTTTTTGTCGACATTTTCAAAATAATACAACTCTAGAGAGGAGGGGGGGGCCTCTAATACGTATATGCCAGAAAAACCTATCGGAGTGCTTTCTGAATATTTTTGTAATTTTGCAGTCGGCTCACAGAATTGGAAACTTTGCCGGTATAGCCTTGTAATATGTAATGAAATAAGCGACTACGCATCGCCGCTGGATGATATTCTGGAAATCCAAAATATTGCGCTTTTTGGATAAATCTGAAAATATGAAGTTATTCGATATTCTTAGATTATTCGAAGTTTCTCGGGTGGGTATATACCAAAGTTACCACCCGTCCTCGTTTGGCAAGGATTGTCCTCGTTTGACTATTTTGTCCTCGTGTCATCGTCCATACTGTAAAATCCTCGTGGTTTAAAATTTTTTTATGATTTTTAAATGTAAATTTCTTATTTCTAGTTGTAATACAATTACAATTACCCCGTTTAATTGTCTATAAATTACTCATAACTATTTTTGTTTGCCTATTTGTGCAAAAAAAAAATAAAAATTTCGAAATAAAATTTGTGGATTAATTATCCTCGTTTACTGATAACATAAAATTTGACATGAATTTTTCTAATTATAGCGATTGCAACTTACTTCACGTATTATATGGAATTCATTTTGGTTTGGAATAAGCAACAATATTCTTATTTAAATGAGAAAGTAACTTCGTTTTTTATATACAAAGAGGAATTTTTTTATTGTGTTGTGTTTTAAAGCTGTTAATTGAGGAATTCTTTTTTTTTATTGAAGTTCAGAGCTATCCGTAAGTATACTAAAAAAAAAATTGAAAGTAAAATTGACAATTTTTCTCTGTAAAACTGCGTACAACTAAAATTTATACATTTTACAAAAAATTGTCAGTTGAATTGGAATATTTATTTATTTAACAAATTTATTGTTTAATTAACTAAAAATTTGTTAAATTATCAAATTCTGTTGTAAATTTAACAGTAACTTTCGAACAATTGCATTACAAACATTTTATGTCAAATTTAACTTGTTTTTATAAAATCAACCTTGGAAAAATAATAAATTAAACAAAAGTATAAGTAAAATATAAAAAATAACCATTAATTTTTACAAACGCCTTGCAAATATTTTTAAATTTTATTCTTTTGTAAATAAGGTAAATTTTTAAAATTTACAATGAAACTCGATTCTGTTGTGTAGATTTGATAAATAACATTTTAAAAATATTATAAAATGTACAAATAATAAGATTAAAGTTACAATACTCTTTGTTAAATTTTTAATTTTAATTTGATAATTTTCAAAAAACAAAAAAACGTTGGTAAAATTTTGTTTAAAAATTGAGAAATCTTAATGCATTATTAATTAAAACGCATAACATCTCTTCTCTGATGAAATTCTTTTAATAATATAATTTTAGTAGCCTTTCCTATTGACAACTAATCCTCTTTGAATCAATTAAATTTTTGTTATTTAAAAGAATTAAGGAAAATTTGAACCCAAAAATGTCCTTGAAGTGAGTCATTACAATTGCCGAACTTCAGATTTAAGGAGAAATATGGTTTTGTAAAAGTTCGCTGTTTGTGACCCGGAACTCAACCTATCGGAAGTTATACTTTACTTAGAAGGTTTAAGGAATGAATGAAAAAGAATAGCTTATATTTATTTGAGAAAACAAACGGATTTATTATGAAATGATTTTAATAAAATTTGCAAGAGATTCGTTTATTACCATTTTTCCAAAATTTTAAAAGAAATTGAAGGTCCCAGACATTTCTGAACAAAAAATCAAACAAGTCTAGTTTTTATATTTCAATTTATCTTTGTTTTTCTCGTCGCACTTTGTCAGCTAAGTTTTCAAATTTGAGACAGAGCTTCGTTCCATCAAACCATTTAGTTGAATATACATATTTATTCTATACGCAATATGTACATTTTACAAAAGTACAGTAAATTGAAAAAATAATTGCAATAAACACAGAAATATAGCTAATTTATAGTACATTAAACAAAACCCAGTTGTAAAATCTACAAATTGAACAGTTCGGTATACAATTTATTAAAAAAATTGTATTTTATCGGTATTTTGGGCACGCCAATCCCAAACATAAATCCTTACTATGTGAATTTAATATAATGCTTTATATGGTATGTAATTAAATAAAAAAGAACATTTTTTTCTTTTATCTTGTAGAATATTCATTCCTACATTAATTATATTATGATATACAATAAACATCATGTAATGGCTCCAGGCTTCGAAACAACGCGCCTAAAATACCGTTATAATACAATTATTTTGTAAATAGTACAACAAATTTGTACGGTTTTGTTTAATTCGTAGATTTTACAAATGTGTTTTGTATAATTAACAATAAATTATCTATGTTTTCGTGTTTATTACAAGTATTTGTATGATTCACTGTACTTTTGTCAAATTTACAAGTTTTTTGTTTCTTTGTAACAAAAAACGATCGAATTGTATTTGTATACCGATCTAATTCAGTTAAATTGTGCTCATGCTACAGAAAGGTTAAACTGAAATAAAAAATATGGAAATAGATACTACCTAGTGTTGAAATTAAAAATGTGTTAACTTTTATTGGAGTAGGTACCAGAAATTTTAATTAAAAAATAGATTTACTGAAATTAAAGGCAGCAACAGCACAGCTCAAATATTGGAGAAATGGCACCGTTATGAAAGCCCACTAGGTTACAAATTGGTAAGTAGACACATTTTTATAAGCAGAAGTATTTAGGTATATACTGATATCCTTATTTATATAAATAAAAAATTCTTTCAACAGATTGAAATTGATTTCAAAGCATCTTTCAACAACGCACAATCCATTGAAAATTAGTTTGATAATTTCTCCAGCAAAATTCTACCAATACTTACTCCAAAAATTAAAGAACCTGGAGACCTTCAACTTTTAAATATAATTAGAGAGAAGGATCGTATTATTGATAGTAAGTAAAATTATTAAAACTTTTCGATTAACTTTAACTTATCAGAATTTTGAATCATGTATGAAACTGACTTTATCTTATTTATTTTGTTCCAGATGGTTACAAAGTGGCGATCATCCACTTATTACATCATATAATACCACCAATAGCAAAGGAAATTAAAGTTATAGCAAACAAAAAAAATGATTGTAAGGTATAGTGTGAAACTATACTCCAACAAAGTTTCATACTAATTGCTGTAACAGTAGAGGAACTGGAAGAAAAATTGCTACTACAATTATCGAATACCAAACCAATTTAACCATTATTATTAATTACGGGTTCCATAATTAATCCCAAACAAATAATGGTATATTTCGATGGTATATATATTCAATTTTTAGGGCCGTGGATATTTGCTGTTACATTTTTCACATATTTAATCTACAATATCCTATTCAATCCCAATATATTTGGATATTTTTCCAAAATTATTTTTACAATATAAAATCAATATATGACAAAAACCACCCGTCCATAATTTCTTTAAGGCAACAATTAGAGAAAAACTAATAAAAAATTACAAATAAAAAATATGTAACTGAAATATTTAGTTATTATGATGAATTAATATATTAGTGAAATTTAATTTAATGTTAAGTGAGAAATAAAAAGGCAGTTAATTGAAAACAAACTGAGCATAAATATATTTTTTATTTTGTTTCCTTTGGGTAAAAAGTTGCAGATTAATAATTAATAAAACTATAATTTATAATAAACATGTATGTGTTTTTCATTTGTATATTGGTTGCAATTGGTTGCTCTCATTTGTTGCAAGTATGTTACTTTAAATATGGATAGGATGAATCTTACTTTGGAACTACTTTAACATTTTTTCCATTATATATATATATAAATATATATATATATATATATATATATATATATATATATATATATATATATATATATATATATATATATATATATATATAATATATATATATATATATATATATAATATATATATATATATATAATATATATATATATATATATATATATATATACATATATATATATATATATATATATATATATATATATATATATATATATATATATATATATATATATTTATATATATATATATATATATATATATATATATATATATATATATATATATATATACATATATATATACATATATATATATATATATATGTATATATATATATATATATATATATATATATATTATATATATATATATATAATATATATACATATATATATATATATATATATATATATATATATATATATATATATATATATATATATATATATATATATATATATATATATATATATATATACATATATATATATATGTGTATGTATATATATATATATATATATATATATATACATATATATATATATATATATATATATATATATATATATATATATTATATATATATATATATATATATATATATATATATATATATATATATATATATATATATTATGTATAACAAGTAACAAATATTTGTTGAAATAACAGTATTCTATCTCAAATCTACAATATTTTGTTAAATGCACAATTGCTTTTTAAGATTTTACAAACACTTTTGTACATTTTACTATACTAATTGTCTACATTTACAAATCATTCGTTAAATACAAAAAAAATTATATATCCAATAAATTTATTTTAATAAATTGTTTCTTGCAAGTTGTTGCATTTACTTACAAGATTTGGGAAAAATCATTTGTTCGTCTCTCAAAAAAAAAGCCTTAACAAAAATATTTGTCGTATTAAATAAAAAAATTGTGGATTTGTTATATTTCACAAAAAATAATGTGTATGCCTCATTAAGATTTTGGTTGTTTTAATAAATAAAATTGTGAATTACTATAACACATTTTGTAAGTTTTACAGGTGCTTTGTAATTTTGTCCAAATAACGTAATATTTTTGTTGGACGTATAGGAACAAAGAAATTGTACGTGTAACTCTGATATTGTTAATAATACTATGATTTTTTTTGAGTGAATGTTAAGAATATTTGATGTTTAGGAAATTTTTATAAATTCCTTATTGTTTTAGGTACTATGTCATCAAATTCAAATGAAACTGGAAAAGAATAAAACTAGCAACGAACTTTAATGATTCTTGGTTGCAATTGAAAAGTTGGTTAAAAAAAATTTCAAGTGATAAAGGGTACTGTAATTTATATGGTGTGGAAATATTAGTTTCTAATATAGATTTTCGGGCCCTAGAAGACCACGAACGAACAAAAAATCACCAGAAAAATTAACGGCTGGAAGGAAATTTTAAATGTACTTCAAGAAAACATTTGTGCAAAATGGATTACGTTTAATTTTTCAGCGGAAGAAAAACGTGCGTGTAAAATGTACTTTTACGAAAAAAGTAAAATTCCTGGCGTTATTGGTTGTGTAGACGGTACACATATCAGGATTATCAAGCCAAAGGAGGAACTCTAACATCTTTATTATAATCGAAAGGGTTATTTTAGCATTAACGCAATGGTAGTAGGTATTAAAACAAAACGTTAAATATTTAAATAAGTGTTGATAAACCCCTGTTTATTTATTATAGGTTTGCGACCATCAAATAAAGATTCGCTACATAAATGGGAAACATCCGGGTTCATCACATGATTCTTTAGTGTGGAACTTATCGAAACTAAAAAATCAGTTACAGCGTGCCTTTGATAACGGTGATAAAAACTCCTGGTTGTTAGGTATAATTAACAATTAGTAAAAAGTAAAAATTAATCTAAAAATTAAGAAATTTAACTCACTCAATTTTTTCAAGGTGATGCTGAATACCCTTTGCAGCCAATTTTACTGGCACCGTTTCGCGCACCCGTTTCAGGGTCGCCTCAATGTCGCTATAACGAT